>JBBDGP010002062.1:0-675747 GCA_037952835.1 Lithobates septentrionalis | reverse complement strand
GAGTACCCCGGGGGAGGCACGGAGAGAATAAGCAAACTCCAGGCGGGTAGTGCTATGGATGGAATTTGAACCGACGACCCTAGTGCTACTGTGCTGCCCATACCTATTCTTCTCATTTCCCCTTACTTTGCACTATGTAGCTATTCTGAAGCACAATAACACCACCGACACTTCTGTTGTATGAAGAATGCTTTCAAATTACTTCCAGAGACCAAACTTGGAAATGATTAGCCATTTGCGTACTGTGATGATCCCCAGAAACCTGCAACAAACTAAAAGGAAAATACTGCTATTGTGAAGTCAGGAAGAGCCATGTATTTATGTTATCGTCCATTTAAGGCTAATGACAGCTGAGAAGTTTATGTGTACTGGATGACAAATACATGGAGTTCAAATTATATATATATATATACACACACACACACACACACACATATACATATACATATACACACACATACACATACATATACACACACATACATATACACACAGTATATCAACTACTGTAACATGGTTGGTAAAAGGAACAACAGGCTCAATAAACTATACAAAGCAGTGCGCCATGTAGATTTGTGTGCATATCACCCCCCAGTCTTCCGATCTGATTAGCTGTCACAGTAGTCGCATGGTTGTAAAAAATAGTGGGGACCCGTCTGGACAGTTTGGTCACTGCAGTGAGCACGCTCCCTGAAAAGCTGTTCAGTGACTCGGTATTAAAACCGATATTGAAGCGGCGTTCCACCCAAAAATGGAACTTCCGCTTTATGCGAAGGTGACCCCTGACATGCCACATTTGGAATGTCATTTTTTTTTTGGGGGGGGGGGGGGGGGGGGATACCCTCTTTTTAGAGGCATCCAGCTCCCACTTCCTCCCGGGACGCCGCAAGGAAGTTTACCTCTCCCCCCTCCCTCCAATCTTCGGGGACACGTCACAGGTCCCAGAAGATAGCACGGCCAATCACAGCACGCAACGCGGCTCACGCATGCGCAGTGCGTGCCCTCTCCCCCTTTCCGCGGCACCCACAGTCAGAATGCCGGCGCCGCGGCAGAGGAGCGGGGGTTTCGTTCGTCCGCATCGCTAGACCGTGGGACAAGCGAGTGTCCGATTATTAAAAGTCAGCAGCTACACTTTTTGTAGCTGCTGAGTTTTATATGGGTGGAACTCTACTTTAAAGTCTAGTTTCTTTTTTTGTTTAAAAATAAACCTGTTATACTTACCTGCACTGTGTAATGGTTTTGCACATAGCAGCCGCGATCCTCCTGTTATCAGGTCCCTCACGGGTGCTCCTGGCCCCTCCATTCTGCCGAGTACCCCCACAGCAAGCAGCGCGCTATAGGGGCACAAGAGCCGAGCCGCAGCTCTGCGTCTCCATTCAGACACAGGGACGGGGCATGAGGCCCCTCTCCATTGGCTCACTGACTCTGATTGACTGTCTCAGCCAATCAGGAGGGAGAGTCCCAGGCAGCAGACACTCTCGTGCAACATCGCTGGATCTAGATGGGGCTCAGATAAGTATTAGGCGGGCTGCTGCACACTGAAAGTTTTTTTTATCTTAATGCACAGAATGCATTAGGATAAAAAAAAAAAAAACTTTTTTTTTTTATCTGCCTTTAGTATCACTTTCATTACTAAACCTTAAGGCTGGGTTCACACATGTGCGGTGCGCATTGCAGCTCCGTTTCCCTGCGAAGATAAAAAATGATGCATTCAGTGGTTCCTCTCCGTTGTAGCTGAAGATCAGCTGACCAGGGAGAGGGGTAGGAGAGAATTTGTGTTCAGAACGGAACACATCTGCGAATCAGATGCGTTCCCATTGAAGGTAATGTGCTTGCAATTCGCACCACACTGCCTATAAAAACGCACACAATTTTTGTGCAATGCGGATGCAACATATTTTTGAATGTTCTGCAAACTGGATGCTGTGTAAGCCGCATCCAATTTGCATGTGTGTAAACCCAGCCTAAAACACAGTTTCAGTCACCTGTGTCAGCAGCTACAAAAACTGTCCCAGTCCCACCCGCTATCATCGGTCCCCGGCATCTTCACTATGGGCATCCAGCTGTGACAGCTTGCGACTTCACAGCAGAGTCGCCACTGTGCATCATGAATGCCGTCTTCGGGGACCTGTCAGTGTCCCAGAAGACTTAAGGGGGGAGGGAGTGAGGAAAACTACCGTTCCGAGCGCCGCAGCGCTCGGAACGGAAGTGGGCAGCGGATACCTGTGAAAACCGGGTACCAGCTCCACCCCCTACGCCACAAAAGTGGCAGATGTTCAAGAGGAGCGGGGGAACAAGTCCTTAAAGCGGAAATTCCCCCTTTTGGGTGGCGCTTCGCGTTCAAGAAGCCAGCTATTTAAAGTTAGTCATGTGACCTCCCAAACTGGTGAACAAACACGGAGTGAAGAGATCTCACCAATGAGAACAAAGATCCATGATAAAAACAAGAGAGATGTTCCCACATATCCCCAATTTACTTTTAATAAAATTAAGCTAGTTGTGCTTTAAGTTTTAGGCCCCTTTCACACTGGGGCGGTGGGGGCGTCGGCGGTACAACAGCGCTATTTTTAGCGCTGCTGTACCGTCGTTCTTGCAGCTGTATTCGGCCGCTAGCGGTGCGGTTTTACCCCCCCCGCGCTGGCGGCCGAAAAAGGGTTAAAATCCCTCATACAGCGCGGCTATAGCCGCGGTATTGCCGCTGTATAGCCTCGCTGTCCCATTGATTTCAATGGGCAGGAGCGGTGAATACACCGCTCCTTCTCCGCTCCAAAGAAGCGGTTTGCAGGATTTTTTTCACCGTCCTGTCAGCGCACCGCTTCAGTGTGAAAGCCCTCGGACTTTTCACACTGAACAAACAGCGGAGGCTGTTTAGGGGCGGTTTGCAGGCGGTATTTTTAGCACAATACCGCCTGCAAACCGCCCCAGTGTGAAAGGGGTCTTAAAAAATATATATTTTTCTCTAAATTAAATAGTTTAGTAAAAAGCAAAATGGTCAAACAATTGTAGCAATCTAGATATATAAAAATAGGATTTTTCTAACAGCTTACCTGTAAAATACTTTTCTTGGAGTACATCATGGGAAACAGATTCTTAAGTAATTACTTAAAGTGGGGTTCCACCCAAAAAACAAAACTACCTGGAAAAATTCTAAAAAAAAAAACCAAAAAAACATTTGGGTATTTTTTTTTTTCACTTACCTCTAAATGCCTGTTGCTAGGTGGTCCCTCGTAGTCTGCCTGTTCCTTAGCCTGGGCTGGTGACATCACTTCCTCCTCGGCACAGGAAGGGCTCTGCTCTGCTCCCTCCTTCCTGTCAATCATCTGGGACCCATTACAGGTCCCAGGTGATTGAGCGGCCAATCACGGCGCGCAGCGCCGCTCGCGCATGCGCAGTGGGTGCCAGGCTGTGAAGCCACAGCCCGGCGCCCACAGTTAAAATGCCGGCGCCGACGAGCGGAGGGGGGGGGGACGAGCGGGGCTTCGATCCCCTGCATCGCTGGACCCTGGGACAGGTGAGTGTCCAATTAAAAGTCAGCAGCTGCAGTATTTGTAGCTGCTGACTTTTAATTTTTTTTTTTTTTTTTTTTTTGACGGCCCCCCTGGGTGGAACTCCTCTTTAATGGGTTATAAGCCACCTTCAGGTGATGGACACTGGTATAGCCAATCCAGGAAGTTCACTCCCTATATAACCCCTCCTCCTCCCAGGAGTACATCAGTTTTTGTAGCAAAGCAATATACTTAAATCCCAAAAAAGAGGGGACTCCAAAAAAAAAAAAAAAAAAAAAAAAAGGATTTTACAGGCAAGCCGTTATAAAAATCCTTTTTTCTTTATCGTACATCATGGGACACAGGGCCTTAAGTAATTACTTAATGGGACATCCCATAGCAATGCTACTTGAGGGGAGAGAGACACAACCCGTAGGACACCCCCAGACTTGAGGACCTATACTGCTGCCTGCAGCACACTGCACCCGAAGGCGATATCCTCATTCCTCCTTACATCCACCTGATAAAAGACTGATAGAAGACCAAATTGCGGCCTTACAGATCTGAGCCATGGAGGCCTGATGACACACTGCCCAAGACGCACTAACCACCCTGGTAAAGTGTGCCTTAACTTGAAGAGGGGGAATCTTACCCCTTAAATTATAAGTTGCCGCATCCACTTAGCGACAGTGGATTTCGACGCTGCCTGTCCTTTCTTAGGACCCTCTGGCAGAATAAATAACACATCAGTCTTACGAATCTGAGCAGTTGCTTTTAAATAGATTTTCACTGCTCTCACCACATCAAGACAATGTAGTGACTTTTCTTCTCTGGAACACGGTTTTGGAAAAAACGATGGCAGGACAATATTTTGGTCTGCCATTGTTTTGGCAAAAAGTCTGGACGAGGGCGTAACACCACTCTGTCCTCATGAAAACTCAAATATGGCTCTTTACAAGAAAGACCAGCCAATTCCGAAACCCTCCTTGCTGAGGATATAGGAACTAAAAATACCAACTTCCTTGTCAAAAGGACTAAGGGAAAATGCTGTATCGGTTCAAATGGCTGTTTTTGTAACAATGACTATACTAAGTTCAAGTCCCAAGGGTTCAAGGGAGGTTTCACAGGCGGATTAAGTCGCATCACCCCTTGCAAAAAAAATCTTGGACCAAAGAATGTGTAGCATGCGGTCTTTGAAATAAGACCGATAAAGCAGAGACTTGGTCTTTAATAGTACTTACTAATTAGTACTAATTCTGCCTATGATATATCTCCGAGGGTGCCAACCCTTGGATTCACACCAGGAAACATAAGCCCTCCAGACTCTAATATATAGTTCTGGAAGCTGGCTTCCTTGCATTAAATCAGGGGTAGAGATAACCGACCCGGAGAGCTCACGTTTCTTCAGAATGTAGTGTTCAATAGCCAAGCCGTTAAATTTATAGACCGTAAGGTAGGATGGAATATCGGCCCCTGTGAGAGTAGGTCTGGCCATAGTGGGAGGGACCATGGGCCCTCCACTGCCATCTTTACGATTTCTGCATACCATGACCTTCTGGGCCATGCTGGTGCCACCAGAATTACCAGCTTTCTTTCCAGCTTGATCCTGCAAAGAAGTCCAGGAAGTAACTGAATAGGGGGGAATGCATAGATCAGTGAGAACTGATCCCACAGGGTCACCAATACATCCATTCCGCATGCGAGTGGATCCCTTGTTCTGGCCACAAAGTGGCTAAGTTCATGTTGAACCTGCACATTAGAAGATCTACGTCCGGAGTCCCCCATCTTTGGCGAGCAGCCTGAAATACGTCGGGGGATAGAGAACTGAAAATCTCTTAGGAGAGAGAAAATGCTTATCCGGGTGATCCCATTCAGCAAAAACAAGATGTTCTAGTAATGCATGGACAGGAAACGCATTCAAAGGCTGAGAAGGTTTTTTTGGAACCCAAGGAAGAAACTAAGCCTTCAGGAGACTCCGTTAGGGGCAACATTAAAGTGGAACCAATCATCTCCGTAAGAGTGGGTATCAGCAATTTCTCAGATTGTGAGGCTGAAAAAGGTTCATCTACCGTTTTTTCCTCCACAGAGGAATCATCGGTTTGTTTTTCCTCCTGATCGACTGAGGGTAACACCTCATCCTGAGCTCACTGTTCCCCTTGCAAAAGTTCTTAAGTGAGGGATCTAGCAGGCTTCCTATCCATTTGAATGGAGGATGCGATTAAAGCCGCTAATCTTCCTTCCAGACCCTGCAGGGTGGAGGAAAGGACATCTCACATCTCAGCCCCTGTATACGTGACTGAAGAAGCAGTTGCACCATTAATTTGTTCCAATGGCTCACCCTGGCTTGCAATAACTGGTAATTCAGGCGAGGATGACAGCGTGGAAATGCGACTCGAGATCCTAACGCCTGGGGGTGAAACCTTTAGTACTTTTTTGGTTTTTGTGGTGTCTTTTTTGGTAGGCATCGTCCTAAACACAAAAACAGAGGCACTATACAATTCCACTTAAATCACTGAATATAGTCATGACAAATAAAGCTGCTATAAAGTTCAGCCTAGTGCTGGGAAAAAAAAAAGCTGGCATCAGAAATGCCAGCTTGCAACCCTAATGTGTCCCACAGCTCCTGTGTCCCTGTGTTGCAGGCTGCTTGTTTCCTTCTCGTCAGCCGAGGAGAGACTGTCACAGCTGTAGTTTAATCAGTTTTTGCCTGCCTTGCGTCCTCGTGAACGTTTACGGCACCGCGCTTAGGCCCCGCCCCCTACAAAAAAAATCTCCCCTTTTGTCATTTAAAAATGTTCCCACGCTCGTGCGTGGCGCTTTCGGGTCTACAGACCCAACACGAGGGGGGGGGGCAGGGAACTGTTTAGCAGCAGGCACAACAACAGTAAAAGCATTCATCAGTAACAATAGTTAATATTAGCAGTACCAGCGGGACCTCAGCACCCCGCCACACGCGCGGCGGGTGGGTACATCGCTGATGTCTCGCTAACCCTCTGGTCCCTTCAGGGGGGAGAAAAAAAAAAACATTTGGCAGATTTTTTACCTAAGAGGAATCCCCCTGCACACGCTGCTGGGGCCACACACAGACTGACTGAGCTTTACAGTGAAGACAACAGAGTAAGGTATGTGCATAGACTCCCTCTAGTGGAGAATTAAGCCATGACAACATTTTTCCCTAATAGAAGAATACATTAGGTGTTTTTAGTACCTACGTTTCCTCCCTTACCTTACCCCCACTGCAGGATTTGCTGTCTTAACAGACAATCCAACCTTCACCCATAACTGCGTTTAGCAAACCTTCAAGGACCGGGTCCCTAGATATCGGGGTTCCAACTCCCTTGGACCTGTAAAGCACCCCACCAGGAAAGCTTTAGGTAATGTAGCAAGACCTAAGCCCTGGGTTCCCGGGGTTCAGCCCTACAAAGAGGCGTTACAGGCGAAACCTCATGCTTCTTATATGAGTCCCCAGGTACCATCCACTTAGGCCTCAGTGGCACTTTGGTTGGATCTAGTCTATGAAGGGTATTTAAATCCAGAATGGATCCCTCCTGGAGCTCCTCAGAGCACATCTTCACTCGTGACCAACACCTTAGATACTGGCGAAAAAACTGATGTGCTCCTGGAAGGAGGAGGGGTTATATAGGGAGAGAACTTTCTGGATTGGTTATATATGAGTGTCCATTACCTGAAGGTGGCCTATAACCTATTAAGTAATTACTTAAGGCTCTGTGTCCTATGATGTACGATAAAGAAATATAGCCATCCTGAAGCATTTCCACCACGTTGTTACCAACAATTACAACTGAGAATAAAAAAAATTTAAAAAAATAAATTAAAAAAAAGACACCCAGCGAGCTTTCTCAAATCGGGTTCCTCCAAAAGGTTGTTAGGGGGGGTCCTTCAGCAATGTGCAACTTCTGCCACTCAGATGAATAACCCGACACCGATATTTTAGCTAGCTGTAAGCATTGAAATCTTCCCACTGACCACAAATGTAAGAGGCATCCTTCCCTGTGATCATTACGCAAATGTCTCATGAGTTGTAGAGGTAGTCATAAGCACGGGCTCCTTGTCACCGGAAAGTTATTTCAAGGGTTTCTCCATGTACACAAGGTCATCTCTTAACACACATGTTGAACTTTGAAGAGAATAAGCCACCGCAAATGGTAGACCATGCCAGCAGCTTAGGCCACATTGGGCTATAGTGCAGGCTATGAATTAGGAGAACAAGACAACTGAAGATTGCAAAAAACAGTCTGACAAGCCTTCATTTCAGGCAGAAAATGCAAATGGTCTATAAAGAATTTGAAACACACAGCACTTATTGAACAATCCCATTAAAGCAGAACTGAAGTACCACTGAAAGAAACCGCGAGCAGGCGGGTTTTAATTGCAGAAGAGACAAGCAGTGGGGTTAACTTACTAAAACTGGAGAGTGCAGAATCTGGTGCAGCTGTGCCTGGTAGCCAATCAGCTTCTAACTTCAGCTTGTTCAATTTAAGATTTAAATAAAAAAAAAAAAAAAATAAAAAAATGGAAGCTGATTGGTTACTTTTCAGAGCTGCACCAGATTTTGCATGCTCCAGTTTTAGAACTTCTCCCCCGCTCTCTTCTGCAATAAAAACGCCTATAACTGTGTGCTCGCCGTCTTCTACAGCACTGTAAACTGAGCTGCGTGTGTGCAGCTCAATTTGCAGTACTGGGCCTGTCTGAGTACCAAGATGTCAGCCTCTTGCACATGTAAAGGAGTGACATCTCCTGCCAGCAAATGAATAGGCCTGGAGACCAGCACTCAGAAGAAAATGTTGGCTCAGGACTGTTGGACCAGTGAGTATTAACCCTTTGGTTCTGCTTTAACCACTTCAATACCAGGCACTTAGACACCTTTCCGCCCAGCCCAATTTTCACCTTTCAGCGCTGTTGCAATTTGAATGACAATTGCGCGATCATGCTACACTGTACCCAAACAAATTTTTTATCATTTTGTTCAAACAAATAGAGCTTTCTTTTGGTGGTATTTGATCACCTCTGCGGTTTTTATTTTTTGCGCAACAAGTAAAAAAAGACCGAAAATTTCGAAAAAACAAGTTTTTCTTTGTTTCTGTTAATTTTTTTTGTAAATAAGTACGCTTTCTCCTTCAATAATGGGCACTGATACGGCGGCACCGATGGGCACCCATAGGTGGCACCGATGGGCACCCATAGGTGGCACCGATGGGCACACATAGGTGGCACCGATGGGCACACATAGGTGGCACCGATGGGCACACATAGGTGGCATTGATTGGTATATATGGGTGGCACTGATGGGTACTTATGTGTGGCAATGACAGGTGGCACAGATGGGCAATGACAGGTGGCACAGATGGGCAATGACAGGTGGCACAGATGGGCAATGACAGGTGGCACAGATGGGCAATGACAGTTGGCACTGATAAAGCATTGCTGGGCAGATCTGGGCATTGCTGGGCAGATCATTGACATAATAGTGCCAATCAGTGCCCATTTGTGGGCACTGATTGGCACAGATTGGGCACATGTGGATGGCCATGGGGTACATACCTGGCCATCAACGTTGCCCCTTCCCTGGTGGTCCTAGTGGCATCCCTGGTGGTCCAGTGTGGTGATCTGAGGGGGGGCTGCGCTGATAAACAATCAGCGCAGACCCCCCCCCTGCCAGGAGAGCCGCCGATCGGCTCTCCTCTACTCACGTCTGTCAGACGCGAGTGAGGAAGAGCCGATCAACGGCTCTTCCCATTGACAGCGTGATCAGCCGTGATTGGACACGGCTGATCACGTGGTAAAGAGCCTCCGCCGGAGGCTCTTTACCAAGATCGGTGGAGTGGTGTGTCAGGCTGATCGCCGCGATGTGCGCCCCCAGGGGCGCGCTGCGGCATGTTATCCTGCTGGACGTCATATGACGTCCAGTCAGGATTACAGAACCACTTCCCGGACGTCAATCCGCTATAGGGTGGGCGGGAAGTGGTTAAGAACCAACAGAAAACTGGTGGTGGTAGAATAGTGTTTTCTTGGCACTAAATAAATATAGGTGAACGGTCTGTTTTGGGCTATATATGAGAATGTGATAAGCTTTGAAACTAAACTCCGGATGCCATTTTTGTTTTCAGATATATTCCGGAAGAGCCACAAAGAATATAAACCCGTGTACACCAAATGCCTTTGCAAACCCAAAATATTACATTGTAAAATGACCATGACATCACTGTGCTGCACGCTGCCTGTACAGACAGCAAGTCCCGCCCACTACAGGCTGCCTATAAGAGGGGCAGTGACTGATCTTTATTACTGGAAGCTCCTGCACAGAGGGAAAGTCTCACACTGAATTACTGCACAGATCTGGAAGAAATACACAAAAGCACACCAAGAATCAAGGAAGAATACATGACTTGTATTTTTACATTTGCTCAACAGCTTTACAGCGGAACTTTACTTTCTCAACCAACATGAATTATTTATAATCCTTATGTGGCTAGCATTAGTAAATAGATAGGAAGGTACACTATATTATCAGAAGTATTGGGACGCCTGCCTTTACACACACATAAACGTTAATGGCATCCCAGTCTTAGTCTGTGGGATACTGAATACTGAGTTGGCCCACCCTCTACAGCTATAACAGCTTCAACTCTTCTGGGAAGGCCGTCCACAAGGTTTAGGAGTGTGTCTATGGGAATGTTTGACCATTCTTCCAGAAGCGCATTTGTGAGGTCAGGCACTGATGTGGACAAATAGCCCTGGCTCGCAGTCTACACTCTAATACATTCCAAAGGTGTTCTATCGGGTCGAGGTCAGGAATCTGTGCAGGCCAGTCAAGATCCTCCACCCCAAACACGCTCATCCATGTCTTTAAGGACCTTAATCGGAGTGTTCTGGGGGGGGGGGGGGGGGGGGGTTGACCTCATGCTGTGCCTGTCAATGAAGATGGCTAAAGACCAGAAGACCGGAGAAGATGCTGGCACCCTCCTGCCTGCATGTCTGAGCTAAGGGCAGATTCCAGCAGTAAATGCTACATGAATCATCTTGTTCTGGCTAGAAATGCCAAGGGGATGATTTTCATAGTGACTTTTCGACAAAGTAAAGCATGGAGACATGGATGGATGGGCGAGTTTGCTTTGAATATAAAACATTTCTGGTACTCAGATACAGATAAGTTCTGCCTTAAAGCAGAGTTCCACCCAAAAATGGAACTTCCGCTTTAAGTGAAGGTGACCCCCTGACATGCCACATTTGGCATGTCATTTTTTTTTGGGGAGGGGGGGGGATACCCTCTTTTTAGAGAGATCTAGCTCCCGGGGCACCAGAAGGGAGATCATCTCTCCCTCTCGGCAATCATCTGGTACACGTCACAGGTCCCAGATAATTGCCCGGCCAGTCACAGTGCATAGCGCGGCTCGCGCATGCGCAGTGCGTGCCCAGTGGTGAAGCTTTTTCTGATAGGTATCCACTCCAGCAATCTTGCCTAGGCAGCGTAATCTCGTGCATGTCCAGCGGGAAGCTCCTACAGCAAAGATGGTGGCACCATCCATAGACTGGCAAAAAAACAGCCCAGGTGAAGGCAGAGCTGGACTCCTGAGCTGGTGAGTGTCTGTCTCTTAAAGCGGATCTTTACTGCATCTGAGCATACAAACCAAAAACATTATTTACTTCATTTATAATCTTCAAAGCAAACTTCCCCCTCCATGTCCATGCTTTATTTTGTTGCGAAATCACTTTGAAAAACAACCCCATTAAATTTCTGGCCATGGCCATCTTGAGTAAAGGCAAATGATTCATGTAGCATTTACTTCCTAGAATCTATCTGCCCTTAGCTCAAGCATGCATGCAGGAGGGTGTGCTTAGCTGAGAAAGCCCCTCCTCCCCTCTTAAAGACTCCTGGGATGTTTGACATCATTTGCCAAGGCAAGAAACCAGGAAGTAGCTTAAAGCGGAGTTCCACACAAAAATGGAACTTCCGCTAATCTGATTCCACCCCCCCCCCCTCCGGTGCCACAATTGGCACCTTTCGGGGGGATGGGGGACAGGATACCTGTCTTTGACAGGTATCCTTTCCCACTTCTGGCGCATTAGGTCACGGCTGGGGCTCCCTCCTCCTCCTCCAGTCCAGTTGGAGAAAGGAGCAGACGTTGCGCATGCGCAGTAGGATTCCCTGCGTGAATGGAAACATCAGCTGCGGTGCCGACAACGCTGGACTCCAGGACAGTAAATGTCCTATTATTAAAAGCCAGCAGCTGCAGTATGTGAAGCTGCTGGCTTTTAGATATTTTTTTTTTTAGGGCGGACCTCCGCTTTAAAGTTTTACTAAACCCACAGCACTAAATTCAGTCTGTAAATTCAGTAAAGCATATGTGGAACCTAAGGGGTTAATCCTCTGCATTGTGTAAAAATGCTGTTTGATCCTGGCTTCTCTGATCCACCCCTTCTTCCACTGTCCCCTGATAATTTCCTGATAACAGAGTCTATGGAGTCAGGCTGCACATGCTCAGTTTGGACAAGACTATTACTAGAGAGTTTTTTTTTTCCTTGGGAGAGTGCATGTGATCAGCACAGGACCAATCAGCACTGTCCACACAGAGGGTCTGATTGAAGTCTGATAGGACAGTCAGAAAAAAAATCCTTCTACAAGCTTTAACCAGTGCCTGTCTGTACACAGATATAAGTCACAAGACTGCTATATACTGCTGATGAGAAAAGGGTATTTAGCAGTTTAGATTTACTAAATTGCATTTCCATGTACTGTGGGAGACCAGACATAGTGAGTGCAGGCTCCTGGGTTTAGGAACACCTTAAAGAGGAATGCTAGCAACATACGGATTAAAAATAATCAAAGTTGATTGGGAGAGGGAAGTTACACTTAAGAACCGTGCCACGTACATATACTGCGGCAGGGCGGCCATCAAGCGCAAAATCCACGTACCTATACAGGATTCCTCTCCCCGGCTCTGGGGCGTGCATGCCGCCGGATTCCCGCACACGCTGTGATTGGACACAGCGGGAGCCAATCAGCGGGTCCAGCAGCCGCGATGGCCGCTGGGACCCGCTGATCGTTTACAAGAGAGGCAGGACGGCGGTCTGTGAGGGAGGAAGAGAGAGATCTTGTGTTCCTGCTAAGCAGAAACACGGATCTCTGTTTTCCTGGAGTCACAGCATTCCCCCCACAGTAAGAAAGCACCCCCTAGGAGCACACTTAACCCTTTGATCGTCCCCGATGTTTACCCCTCCCCCGCCAGTGTCATTTTTACAGTGACCGTACATTGTTTTATTTATTTTTTTTTAGCACTGATCACTGTATTGGTGTCACTGGTCCCCAAAAAGTATCACTTAAGCTGGCCATACATTATACAATTTTCTTGTACAATTTTCCCTTAAACTTACCAAAACCATATAATAGGAGGTCAAATCTAAACACCTTCAATTTGTACGCAATCAGGCAGGTCCTTGCACTACATCAGGGATCCTCAAACTACAGCCCTCACGCTGTTGCAGAACTACACGTCCCATGAGGCTTTGTAAAGCTCTGACATTCACAGACATGACTAGGCATGGTGGGAATTGTAGTTCCTGAACTGGAGGGCCATAGTTTGAAGACCCCTGCACTAGATAGTTGAAGGTAAATCTAAAAGGAAATTGAATAAGAAAATTGTATGGTGTGCGGCCAGCCTTAGTGTCAGATTGGTCCACTGCAACGAAGCAGTCCCGCTATAAAAATAAAATCAATCACTGATCGCCACCTATACCAGTAGAAACAATAAAAATAAAGAATTTTTAAAGAAAGTCTATAAAATCTATCCCATAGTTTGGTTTGCGTACATTGATTGGTCCATCTACAATCAATATACTCTTATTAGGATTTTTTTTACCAAAAATATGTAGGAGTATACAAATTGGCCCAAATGGAAGAAATTAGATTGTTTATAGCAGAAAGTAAAAAATATTGTTTTTTCAAAATTGTCTCTGTTTATAGCACAAAAAAGAACCGCAGAGGTGATCAAATACCAAACGAAAGCTCTATTTGTGGGGGGAAACAAAAAAAAAAAAAAAAAAAGGGACATCAATTTTATTTTTCACAACCGTGCAATTATCAGGTAAAGCAACGCAGTGCCGTATCACAAAAAATGGCCTGGTCAGCAAGGGGGGGGGGGGACCTTCCAGGGCTGAAGTGGTCAAAAGTCAGGGGCCACAGTATTTGCAGTTGCTGACTTTTAGTTCCGCTTTACTGTGTCTTTAAAAAGTTCCCTAGACTTCTCTTTGACATTCTAGATTTTACTTCCTATTTTTAATTTACTTTTTTAGCCACAGCTACAAAAAAATATATACTAACACTGGCTGGGAAGGGGGTTAAACAACTAGGGCGATCTAAGGTTTAAATGTGTGCCTAGCCAGAGTTTTGTGTAGGATGTGCGCTGCTTTTACTAAGGAATGTGATGGATATCCTTTCCCTGCTTTGCAGAGAAAGAAAATCCATCACATCCCCGCTGACAGGACGGAGTTCTGCCTTGTTTACATATGCAGAGCTCTGGCCAGCCTTTCTCCTCACCGATAAGTGGGTGGCGGCGGATATCCATTGGCCAGCTCCCGCTGATAGGCATCTGCTGTGACTATTCACAGCAAAAGAGGCGCAAGCGCCCCCCCTAGGCAGGAGTGCAGAATCACATGTACGTGTCCACACACATGATTCTGCACAGAACGGTTACCATGCATCAGTAAATCTGCTATGGTGTGGTTGGGAAGTGATATCAGTCTGTATGTATGTATGTATGTATGTATGTATGTATGTATGTATGTATGTATGTATGTATGTATGTATGTATGTATGTATGTATATATATATATATATATATATATATATATATATATATATATATATATATAAAATATAAGAAGCCTTGACTGTTATCTCATCCTGTTTCCACTTTAATGCAAAGAGAATTTCATTCTCATGGCATTATAGATAACACAATCACAGAAGTTAAAGTGGTTGTAAACGCACAAGGGTTTTTTTTAACTTTGTGCATTCTATGCACGAAGGTAAAAACCCTTCTGTGTGCAGCAGCTGCCCCAAATACTTACCTGAGCCCCCTCTCAATCCAGCAATGTCCACAAGAGCCTTGCCTCACCGGGGAAACTTGCACTCCTGATTGGCTATTGGTAGCAGCGGGAGCCAATGCTGTCAATTACAAGTGACGGAGGGGGCGGGCCGAGCCACGGCTTCCTGTGTGAATGGACACACAGAGCCACGGGTCAGGGGCGCGCCTGCTTGGGTGCCCCCGCAGCAAGCTGCTTGCTGCGGGGGCACCCAGGAGGGAGGAGCCAGGAGCGCCAGATATCCGGGCTGCTCTGTGCAAAACCACTGCACATAACAGGCTTGTTATTTAAAATAAAGCAAAAAAAACAAAAAAAAAACAAAACAAGGCTTTAGCCCAGGTTCACACTCAGCTGCGGGAATGGAGCCGTGAAAATTCAGCTGAACTCGCACGATTTCATTCCTGCATGTCAGTCCCGATTTTGGCACAGATTTCACAGACATCTGTGCGGGTTTCTGCACAGATGTCAATGGACATCGCACCCCGAAATCGCAAAAAGTAGTACAGAAAACATACTTTCTGAAATTGGTGCAGCGCATCGATTAGGACGGTGCCATTGCCGGCAATTGCTGCCGTTTTGACATGTCAAAATGTACCAACGTGAACCAGAGCTTAATGTCTTTAAAACATCTCCAGAACTGCAGAAATATAAAAAATGCAAGAAAATCAAGATAGCATAGCCAACAACAAAAAAGAAACAAAGTTTTAATCTGTAAGAAATATACCATGTATGAAACAATGTACACTTCACCTCTTCTAGACAAATCAATGTTCAAATAAAAGACACACACAGCAGTCCCCCTGTAATACTACAGCGCTGCCTCGTACCGCAGTCAATACTGCTGTGTTATATATACTGAGAGTGGGCAACTTCCCAAGATAGCGGGATCCTGTTCCAAAACCAACAGTGATAAGAATAATATGACAACATAGTAATGCTACCAGGCGCTCAATAGTACTTTATGAATCACTTAACCCCGTGGCTGCCATAGTAAACCCTTTTGTGTTAAATGTCTCCCTTTCTGTACATAAAAGCAAAGCAAATGAAAACTCTACAAGAATTCAATAGAAAAAGATATACAACTGCAAGGAAAAAACAGTCTAGCACAATACAGCACAGTCCTACTTCAGCTGATCTAAAAAGAATTAAGTGCAAAACAAAAAATGTAATAGGCTTAATTCCAAGAGAGAGACCAAAAGTATACAAATACCGCCATCAGTGTGAATAGAAAAGCAGCGATCGGTCTAAACTCACACCGGCATAATCCCCGTAGACTCCTCTCCCCCCGGCCGGTCCTACACCAAGCAGTCTTAGTATGGTAAGTGTCAGAGAGAACTTCAAAGTGCAGAAGGACTGAAATTCTCTGGAAGAATACAGGCAGCTGGCCTGAGGAAACTATCAAGTTAAGATACTAGCTAAACCAGTTCTCTCTCATTCTCGATGAGATCATCGGGCCCCAAAGAAGAAACAGAGTTCAGCTACAGGTTATGACCTATGTGGATAGGAAGACCAGAAACAATCCTAGTTGTATAATATAGGCGTTCAGGAAATGATTAACATTTTATATAAAAAAACTTTTCACCGCATATGAAAACCACATTTCTCCACGCAAGATGTAGCAAAATGAATTTAAAAAAAAAAAAATTATAATAAATATATATATATATATATATATATATACACATATACACATATACATACACACACACACACACATACCATGATTAATACAGACAATTCAGTGGTACAAAACTCTCTCAAACAACATCATCTCTTTTCAATACTTACGCTGCTAGCATTAGTAAATAGATAGGAAGGTAATATTAGATTTACAGGTGATGCTAAAGTCTCTTTTTTTTTTCCATTTCATAACAAACATGTTATACTTACCTGCTCTGGGAAATGGTTTTGCACAGAGCAGCCCGGATCCTCCTCTTCTCGGGTCCCCCTTCAGTGCTCTGGGCCCCTACCTCCTGTTGAGTGCCCCCCCAACAGCAAGCTGCCTGCCATGGGGGCACCCGAGGCCAGCCGCTGCTCTGTGTGTCCAGTCAGCCACAGAGACGCAGCTCAGCCACGCCCCCTCTCTCTCACTGGCTCAATGACGTTGAGAGCAGCGGGAGCCAATGGCACTATTTTTTATTTTGACACTTTCCTTTTAAAAAAAGAAAAAGAAATTTGAGTCACTTTTATTCCTATTACCTCGTAATAGAAACAAAAGCATGACAGGACCTCTTAAATGAGATCTGGGGTCAAAAAAACCTCAGATCTCATATTTACAATAAAATGCAATTTAAAAAAAAAAATTAAAGTAATTTGAAAAAAATAAAAAATAAAATTCTCCTTTAAAAGCATTGGGGGGGAAGTGATATTTGACGTCAAGTCAATGCTATGGAGCCGAGTGTGGGGGGGGAGCCCCATCTTCCCCTCACTCGGCACCCAGCAAAGCAGGGAAGAGGACCCAATCGTCTCCGCCGCTAATGGCAGCTCCAGTAAGTGGCGGAGAAGACCGGAGTGTGGAGGGAGCCCTCTCCAGCCCCCGATAAAAGTGATCTTGCAGCGAATCAGCCGCAGAGACCACTTTTATCTGAAACCGGGCCACTCGCTGAAGAAGAGGATACTGAGGGTTATGGCAGCTAGCTGCTGCTATAACAACAATATTCCCCTTCAAAGTGCCGGTGTATATCGTGAGCCGGTCTGGAAGTGGTTAAATAAAAAAAAAGTTTAAAAAAAATTAAATAGCGTTTTTGCTTTGTGGTGTTCAGATACAGTTATGTCACACTTTAAAAAAGGAGAAGTACAGCCAAAGCTGGCTGTATTCCTCCTATGGATCACAGGATTGCAGTTCGTTCTGCACTCCTGTGACCCATTTTCAGCAGACAGTGGGCTGAAGTCTGCTGTCATCACAGAGCTGGTCCAGACTTGGGCCAGATTGTGACAATGGAGTCGGGATCTGCCTACATGCCTGGAACGGCACCCGCGGCGAGGTGCTGACAGCCTGACCCGCCCCCTCCCTAGCCCAACGCATCAGTGTGCGAGAAAGAGCAGACAGCGATGACTGACATTCAATGGCTCTCTGCTCACGGAGCTCTGAGAACCAAGTAATTGGAGGTGTTAGATCGCTCGGTTCTCAGTGTTAGAGCCGGCGGGGAACAGATGCAGCATTGGATCCATACTTCAGCCACCTAGGCAAGCCCTTAGGGAAGCCATGACAGCTGGGCTAACAGTTTAACATTACAGAAAAAAATCTGAACACACTCCCTCCTCCCTGATGTTCAGGAATTTATTGTTTTAGACTTCAAAGGAGCTGTTATCCCAACAGAGAAAGCAGAACCAGGCTAGGTCTGTAAAAACAGCTAATGTCGGCCTGGCAGGATGTCCAGGCCTGTCGTAAAACCTTCACCCTCTCAATTCAGAGAACCAGCAGATACCAGTTGCAAATACTTTAATGCACATAAAGCTGAAACAGTGGAACAAGTATGAAATTTCACAACTTCCAAAATAATAATAGCACAGCCATAATATGGACATATTTAGTTTCCTCAAATAATTTGTAACATTTCAAGTCCAGACATCCCTATGTCAGGTCATATGGGAAACCACTGGTACCCCTTATTCCTCCTAGGTAAACTAGACATTGGAGACATGGCATTTTTATATCAGTTCTGAAGGAAATCTCACGCTGAACAATAATATGGATAATTGCAGTCTGTAAACACTATAGATGCAGAGATATGAATATGTATTACAAAGTGTACCTGGGACCTGGTCATGAGTGTAAACACCTCCCAGCAACCAACCCCTAAACAAGATCACCAGACGATCGGTCACTGGTCGCTGTCAATGCCCCTTTGATCTGACAGAAAAGAGGAGCTGCCAAGACAATGGTCAGTTCTCCTTTTACCATCCAAGCAGGAACATCTGCCAAGTTTGAGAACCGATCACCCAGCTCATCAATCGAGCTCTGATCAACCCTCGGACATCAACTGCAAGTATTCTTCCTCCCCAATTCTACCTTATTTCTTGGTAGCTGTATATTGTCGTTATCTCTTTGAAACATCTTTTTTTCTGTAAATGTTATATTTGCACCAACTTTGACCTTTTCATAATAAACCCTTATGTTGAAAAGTATTAACCTCGTCTCTAAAGCTCTTAATGCAAGCTATAAACGAACCTGCCTCTTATAGAGCGCTACTGTTGTAGAGTAAGGCCTCTGAGCAGACCTGTCTGTGGTGGCAGTGTGTGTGTTGCGGACGTTTATTCTAAACTCATAGTTGGTATTGCTAAAATTACGAGTCTCCCCCGGCTCGGCCTTTTAAAAGGGGGTTAGTGGCAGTTAAAGGGTTAATTGCGTAATTAGCCTAGTGAAAATCGCTCTCAGGCTGCTCGCACCTAGATTGTGGTCCTGCGATCTGGAAAATCTTTGTGCTGGGCGCAGCTGAGAGTGGCATTGTTACGCAAGTGACAGCGTGGTGTGAGGTTGGCCGGTCCTTCGTCGCGAGTTACCGAAGAGGGCAGGGATCTGACACCCGCACTCGTCAAAGCGCTGTCTTCTCAGCTCTTGATTGGATAGATTGATAGCAGCGCAGCCATTGGCTCCCGCTGCTGTCAATCAAATCCAATGACGCAGGCGCCAGGGGGCGGGGCCAAGTCATACATTTGACGGCTATGGATGCCGAATGCTGGACTCGGGAGCGCACCCGCAAGGTAATCCCCTCAGGAGAGTGCTTCTCCTAGGGGGTTATCTGATGTGGGGAGGAGCCGCAAGAGCCGCCGGGGGGGAATGAGGATGATCGGGGCCACTCTGTGCAAAATGAGCTGCACAGTGGAGGGAAGTATGACATGTTTGTTATTTATAAAAAAAAAACCCTTACAATCACTTTAAACTCTGCTATTTTTTATGCCCCAGGTGGTTTATGCCATAATGTGCTGCTACGCAGCGCATATTAGAAAATTATGACAGACTTACCTGTGAAGAGATGCCCTCCAGCTCTGTACAGCGCTCGCATTGTCCTGTCTTCTCTCTGTCTTTTTTTTTGGGTACACTCTGTTCGGTCGCGATGACGTCCCTGCTGCGCATGGGCAAGAGAGTCACTTCCTCACACCAGAGCGGGTGTGGTAAATGTACACTGAACTGTGCTTGCGCGGCTCAATGTACATTCATGCTGACAGGAAAGGGGAAGCATTTATGAAAGAAAAGACCATTAGGACCTTTTCTGTCAGAGAAAAAACCCTGCCTGTCGGAGGTTTTTGACATTTTTAACTTTAAAAAGCCATCCTGGGACTCGGTCTAGGTCTAGGCTGATGTTGCAACTCTGCTGCAAATAGAAGGAAACATTTCCTCAGTCGTCATAACTTTAGAGCAAATCACAAGATGAAAGGCTACAAAGCAGGAGCTGATCCGTGTCAGAAATTTGTTAACACTGCCAACAAGCAAGCTGGCATCTTAATCCAGGAAGTAGATACTGAACTTGGAGGCCTCCAGTCCCTTCTGGAGAGAAAAGCAGACAAAGTCATTGTCAGGAGGAGTATACTGGGATCTCTGTGAGAGATAACACATTCCTGAAGTGTTAAAGCGGGGGTCCACCTATCTATCGTTTTTTTTTTTTTTGAGTTCATTCACAAACTTTTCTTCTCAGCATTACATACTCACATATTATGTGTAATATGTCCGCCTGTGTCAGATTTCGTCGGAAAGAATAACTTATATTATTCACTGCAGGCGGTTTCCATCTTCATTGTGGGCATTTGAAGCCCACAAGCATTTATTTCCTGGATGTGGTGAATGCTGTGCTCCCAGCATTCACTGCTCGTTCCCGCACATGCTCAGTGACATCCTGGGAAGCCTGAGACTAGCTCCCAGGAGTCTGGGAGAGGCTAGAAACACGCCTACTCCCACGGGAGGAGAACCAGGAAGTGCAAAGAAGAATAGAAAAATAAAAAGGTAATTACGGCGATTTAAATTTTTTTAAACGGCATGTCAGCAGCTAGGCAAGGAAGAGAATACATACAGATATTGTTCAAAATTTGGGTGGAACCCCGCTTTAACCAGGATATACATGCACTAAAATTCAGAAGGAACCCTACAGTCCTATTGCCTTTATTCGTCTTCAGGATACTGAGAGCACCCCGCTGCTGGACAGCCAACAGGAAGTGTGTATGTCACGCAGGCAATAACATGGCCACCTGAAGAAGGACCCGGCAGAAAGTAAACAGAAGAAGGCAGAAAGACTCAGGATGGACTGGTGACAAGACTGTGGCTTCAGGTAAGTAAAAAGTTAATTCTGAAGGTTTTTATTTTGTATTCCAGAGATCAGTTAGCGGGCGTGGAAGGAGGGTGAAATTCTCTCCAGCAACATGCTTTAAAAAGCGACCCCACCTTTTGTTGTAAAAAAAAATAAATAAACAAAAAAACAATGATCAATGTACACTGCAAGGATGTTAAACTTTTCTGCTCTATTTTAGATCATGTCTTGTTTAGGACTGATCCTAAATGGGAGAGGAGTTTTCTTTTTTTGATCAGCTGATACACTTGCAGTGCTCTGACGAGTGTGGCAGGGTCTGCATCCCTTAAGAAGTAAAGTAACCCTTTAGAAGCATTTTATCAAAATTGAAATTTCTGTTGCAGATGATGCTTAAAATCTGACTTGTATCTTCGTGCAGACTACTGGGAAAAAAAAAAAATCAGTGAGCCAATCACACAAGCAGGAACACCAACTGTGCCTCCAGGTTCCCAGAGTGCAGGGGTCTTAAATTCACGGCCCTCCAGCTGTTGCGAAACTACAAGTCCCATGAGGCATTGCGAGGCTGACAGTTACAAGCATGACTCCCTCAGGCAGAGGCATGATGGGACTACTAGTTCCGCAACGGCCGGTGGGCCGCCAGTTTCAGACCCCTGCCATAGTAAATTGTATTTTACAGAGACTCACAGAGCTGCAGATTGAAAAGGAAAGTCATTTTTAACAATAAGACACGGGGTCACACAGTTACGGACAACTGCCGGAGTGGCAAAGCAATCCCTCAGATGTCCATTCCCGATTGCAGTAGGGGGCAGTGTGGTGCCTGATTCAGCGCATCGCACAGCTTTTTTTTTTTTTTTAAACAAACTTTATTTGAAGTGTATAAAACCTGCACTTCATTCTTGCTGCTGTACAGCGACATGCAAATCTGTGTACGGTGCACTGCGATAAAATGCAGCAGGTCTGCATTTTATCACAGCTCTTTGCTGTGTTGTAGCGTGAATGGGACACATAGGAAACAATTGTTTTCTGTGTGTCCTTGCGGCGACAGGCATTTTTACACTGCAGTAAAATGTATGCCACCACACAATGTGTGAATAAGCCCTAAGGGCCCTTTTACACTGAACGCACTTGGATGTAGTTGGCTGCATTTTGAACTGCACTCTCAACAGCATAGACAGCCCAAAATCAAGGTAATTCTATGGGCATAGTTCACACCAGTGCAGTTCAGCGCAGAAAACACAGAAATAAGGTAGTACTAAGTATTACCAGGGGGGCAGACTTTATGGGCTAAGACACCATGGAGAAGAAACAATATAAAAATATTCAAATTTATTAGGGTTAACAAGTACATAGAAAAGATATAAGATTATAGTAAAAATTATAGCATATATGCATCTATGGTTTATTGTGCAGTGAGCCCTTGTATGTCTACGCGTTTCGCCGCTAGGCTTCCTCAGGACACGGCCAAGGTTCACAGACCAGACAGATAAGAGAATATGTTTCTCTATCTTGGTTTTGAAGTACAATGTCATATACAGTCACGATAGGGTGGGTGATGAACTTAGAAGCTAAAAAATATATTGCGTATAGCTAAGTCTATGAGCAGGGGCATATGGATAATATTCCTGGTTGGGAAAAGGCCACAGACGGGGGGAGGGTGTTGGGGGGGCCCAAAAGGTATCCAACAATGAATCCTTGATTCAGTTTCAGCAATGTTGATGGCTATATACAGCCTATCGCTGTATATTTAGAATTTGAGTATCAAAGTATGCCCCTGGGAGACAGCAATCCACTGCACACAGTGGAGAGAAAAAAAAAAAAAAAAAAAAAAAAGGAAGTAGAGCATGCAGCATTTTTCTGCACTGCAAATGCAGAGCACGCACTTCAATCTCACTTCAAATGCAGCCAAGAAAGCCAAGCCCAAAAACATAGAAAAATGCACTGCAAACGCAGTGCTTTAAATGCATGTAAACATGCAGTCAAAAACGCACAGTTACAGCTTGTGCAGTTTCTAAGTAACTGCAAGTTTTTTCCTTGTACCTATGCATGCATTTGATGCACTTTTTTCTATCTGCATTTGTCCTATGAGGTCACTTCCTTCTTTCCTTAGGCTTCTATGCCTTGCAGTGTGTTGGCGTTTTCCCACATTCGCAGAGCAAAAAAAAAAAAAATGCAGCATGCTGCTGTACTTTTCTGCACTGTAATGGTGTGAACTATGCCCATAGGATAGCCTGGATTTTGGACTGTCTAAGCTGTTGGGAGTGCAGTCCAAAATGCATCCAACTGCATCAGGTGTAAAAAGGGTTGCAATATGGTTTGTGTCACAAGAGCATATGCTGGATTTGTTGATTTTTTTTTTGCAATATTTATTTTCCACAAAAGTGGAATTATATATCAAACGGTAATGCTCAACGATCACTACCACACTTCTGTAATACTTACAAGGTCATGTAATAAGAAAAACAAATAGGAGAGCACATTGTGCCATGGTGTGAAAGAATCAATGGCTGGTTTGGCAGGAGGAGAAGGCACACCATATGCAACAGTATCTTCTGTGACAAGTCCACCAAACACAAAAGTACGAGAAGAAAAAAAAAAAAAAAAATAAAGTACACTGGAGACAGCAGGCTGCACGGACAAAGCTGTTTGCTCAGCTATCCCTGCTTAAGCTTTCAGCGGCAAGGCTTTGTAAACTGGCAACACACAAGCAAACACTTTTATCTGCACCAAGAGAAACATTTCGGAAAATGGATTACAAAAAAAAAAAAAAAGGCAGACGGCGGAAACCGGTTATCATTTTAACTCCAATGACATTTAATCACAAGGTATACTCAGGAACCTCAATCAATGCAAATGACATAACTTATTCATTACACCAGGCAATGATACAAAAAGGTGGAGTTTACGTATATAAAACAAACAAAAGCCAAAACCAGAAACAAAGCCACGCTGACTCCCGGCGGCAATAATCCCACGGTGCCGCGCCGCTGGGCTTACATTTAACGTGAAAGCCAGCATTATCGAGACATAAAGAGCTCGGCTGATCAATCATTAGCCAAATAACTGCCTTCTTCACAGTGCAAATAAAGATAAACGCTAATCGCTAAGATTTATCAATTATACTGAACGTAACGTCTGCAGACTAGTGCAACACTCGCACAATGTACATATCCCACACGTTCTGAAGACGGCATTTCAGGCAATACAAGGAAAGTCCGTAATAACAGAATCATGCAGTTAAAGCGGTATTGGAGTGAAAGGTTTAAAGTGATTGTAAAGTCTCGTTTTTTTTTCCTATAAAAATAAACATGTTATACTTACCTGCTCTATTGCAGTGGATTTGCACAGAGCATCCCGGATCCTCCTCTTCTCGGGTCCCTCTTCTGTGCTCCTCCCTCCTGTTCAGTGCCTCCCCCCACAGCAAGCAGCTTGCTATGGGGGCACCCGAGCCGAGTCACAGCTCCCTGTGTCCATTCAGACACGGAGCCCTAACCCGACCCCTCTCTCCCCTGATTGGCTAGCTGACTCTGATTGACAGCAGCGGCAGCCAATGATGCCGCCGGTGTGTCTCAGCCAATCAGGAGGGAGATTCTCGGACGGCTGAGAAAGTCGTGGACATCACTGGACAGAGAGGGACCTCAGGTAAGTGTTAGGGAGGGCTGAACACAGAAGGCTTTTCATCTTAATGCATAGAATGCATTAAAGGGGTTGGAAAGGTTCGTGTTTTTTCACCTTAATGCATAGGATGGCAGTGACTGGACCCCCAGCCCCCCAACCCCACCCCGTTTTACTTACTTGAACCCTCACACTTGTCCCACAGGGACGTGCGCTCTCTCTCTGCCCGGGGTTCTCGGCTCTTGATTGGATAGATTAATAGCAGCGCAGCCATTGGCTCCCGCTGCTGTCAATCAAATCCAATGACGAGGCCACCGAGCTGCGGGGCAGAGTCCTGCATTCGGCGTCTATGGATGCCGAATGCTGGACTCGGGAGCGCTCCCCCCCCCCCCCCCAAGGTAAGCCCCCGGGAGATCGCTACTCCCAGGGGGTTATCTAATGTGGGGAGGAGCCACCGAGGGACCCCAGAAGAGCAGGTTAGGGGCCACTCTGTGCAAAACGAGCTGCACAGTGGAGGCAAGTATGATATGTTTATTTAAAAAAAAAAAGAACCCGTTCATTTATGCAGGTTAATATATCTAGTTGATAACAATGTCAATACATTTACAACGTTCTAATAGCATAAGATATGTGATCACTGTCGCCTTTATGTAAGACACCGCATGAATGGAGCGATAGTGTAACAGATTGTGTTGTCTGCGAAGGTTGAAGCCTTCCCGTTTAAGTAACCATGTAATGCACTACACGTGTCAAAAATTTATAAATAAAACTGTTATTTGAAAAAAAAAAAAAAAACCCAAACGTTTAGTGTCACTTTAAGATAAAAAAAAAAAAAAAAAACCTTCTGCCTTTACAATCACTTTAATGTCCTGAACTTGTATCATTTAGTAGATATTGACATCAGCGGCAGCCGATAACATCACTGGTGCAAGCGCAGTACTCTCTGAATTCACAGGCCACCGAGTGTCATGAATACAGAGCGCGCCGCGACGGTGACGTCATTCAAAACAGCCAGAGAGCAAAAAAACCCAGAAGGAAGACCAGGCGAAGATCAAAGTGCCGGGAGCGGTGACAGCTGAGGGCTCCTTTTTGTAAGGCAAGTCTGTCATAATGTGCTCCTATGTGACGCATACTAACACATTATGGCATATACCTGCAGGGAGCCCCCCCATTTTAAAATTTCTATTTGGAAAGTTTAAAGGGGGTATTAAACCTATAACTTAATATATTATTATACAGGATTTATATAGCACCAACAGTTTGCACAGCGCTTTACGATATATTGCAGCTTACTAATCATTAGATGTGATTGCTGCATTAGTTTTCTTTTCTTTGGCTAAACCCCCCCCCCCACCCACCTATTTCCACCTAGTGATCTGGTCAGTAACACACCTCCTGTATGGGCAACTCTGGAGGAATGAAAACAGGAGGCACAGCAGACAGCAGCATTGTCAGTCTGGAGGGGGGAGGAGGGTGTTAAAATGTATTAGCACATTTAAATACACTAACAATTTGACACCAAACTCCAGCTCACCCTTTATAACCAGATACAGCAAACAGTTTTGATTTTTTTTTTCTTTTGGGATAAAAGCTGATCATTTTAAGGCCCCCCCGCCAGCATTAAATGGTTTGCCTCGTTCAAGTATACCAATACATTCTGCTAGAGAACTTGTGCTTTTGAAAAAAACAGACTTGGTGTCTGGATTACCAGATGAAAATAGAAAGAAAGCCTAATGCTGCGTACACACGATCAGACTTCTCGTCGGAAAAAGATATGACTGCTTTTCCGACGGGATTCCGCTCAAGCTTACCTTGCATACACACGGTCACGCAAAAGTTTGCTGAACTTACGACCGTCAAGAACGTGACGTACAACACTACGACGAGCCGAGAAAATGAAGTTCAATGCTTCCGAGCATGCGTAGGAATTTTGCGCGTCGGAATTGCCACAGACGATCGCATTTTCGGATAGGAACTTTTTCCGAACGAAAAATTGAGAGCATAGCCAAAGTCCGATGGAGCATACACACGGTCCCATTTTCCGACGAAAAACTCTCATCGGTCTTTTGTGGGCCAAAATTCCGATCGTGTGTACGCGGCATGAGGCTTGAGTCACACCTATGCATTTTTAGCGCATTTTGCTCTACAGAACGTCTTCCATAGGAAACCATGTTAAATGGGCTGTAGCGCAAATCTGCAAAAATCACTAAAAATGCATAGTTGTGAATCAAGCCTGAAAGAGAAAAAAAAAAAGTAATAGAGCCATCACATCTAAGAACTGGTAAACTCCTATATAATAAAATGTTTGCTTTTATGTTTTGAACTGCTTTGAGCCCTCGCTCACATTGAACACAGCATTAAAATTGCGTGGCTTCATCTGAAGCTGCATGATTTTAAAGCCGCATTTCAGTGCGACCTCAGGTCCAACTTGAAAGACAACGAAAAAGAATAAACAAAAAATAAATAAATAAAAATCAGCAAAAGTAGTGCAGGAACTACTTTAGCAAAACAGTACGGAGCCACAAAGTCGGCATCGCACCGATTGGAACAGTGCCATTGCCAGCAATAGGCTGCGACTTGTGACAAAACGCTTTAATGTGAACGATGGCTAAAAGATATCTACAGCCAAAATCTTTTTTTTATCCTTTTCTAGTTTGGGATGGATTGGGTAAAGGTTAGAACCCTTGTCAGGTTTTATAGCTCTCTGGGGATCCATTAGAGAGATCTTTTCCCTCACTTCCTTCCTTCCTTCTCCTGGTGACACTTTTTTTTACCAGATAGGATAGGAATATACAACAAGGAAACAGACAAAAGCTGACAGTTCTATTAACTCTGCCTGTGTTGCTATTGAATATATTTTTCCTCACAAGTTCAAACTGTCACCAGAACAGGAAGTGAGAGGAAATTCCTCTAATAGAGTCCCGGACAGCAGGAAAACCTAGCAGGGGTTTGAAGCCTTTACCACTATATCCTAAAGGAGAACTTTAAATGTGCTTCTACTTATGGACTGGGCAGGTGTGACGCAACAACTATTCCAGAAAAGATGTGCAGCCACCATATATAACCAAAATAAATCTATAAAACTAAAACAGATGAGTAAAATATGCAAGTACAGAACTACATGTAAATCATGTATATCCAATTAAACTCAATACAACCTCCTTTTGAAGAGTAGGCAGCCAAATTCAAAGACCTCTGTAGACCCTCCCCTCAAAGGGTGGACAACCCCTTCCAAGTTCAGTAGACACACCTCTTGAGGGGTGGACTGCCTGTACCAACTCAGTAGATCATCCCCCTCAAAGGGTGGACAACCACATCAAAAACATTTTAAGAGTGGACAGCCCCTTCAAGCTCAACAGAATCCCCCCTCTAATATGTGGACAGATTCTTCAAACTCAATAGGATCTTCACCTAAAAAAAAAAAAGAGTAGACAGCCCCTTTCACCTCAACAGAACCTCCCTTAATGAATGAACAGCCCCTTCAAATGCAATACAATCTACTCTTGAAAGGTAGACGACCCCGTCAAATATAATAGAATCTCCCCTTAAAGAGTAGACAGACCCTTCAAACTCAACTGAATTTCTGCTCCCAGAATGGACAGCACATTCATACTCAACAGAATCTCTCCTTGATATACGAACAGCCCCTTCATACTCAATAGGATCTCCCCTCAATTAGTGCACAACCCTTTCAAACTCAAATCGAATCTTCCCTCGAAGAGCAGACTGCCCCATACTCAACTACAGAATCTCCGCTTGATGAATGAACAACCCCTTCAAACGCAATATCCCCCCCCCCCCCCCCCCTGGAAGGGTGGATAGCCCCATGAAATTAACAGCACTTTTTAAAAACGTAATGAAATCTCCCTTTGAAAGTGTGGATAGCCCTTTTAAACAATGTAGTATCTCCCCTCGAAGAGTGGACAGAGCCTTTGAACTTAATAGAATCTCCTGAAGAGTAGACAGCCCCTTCAAACTCAACAGAAAGTGAACAGAGCCTTCCGCATCAACAGAATCTCCTTCTGAAGGATAGACAGCCCCTTCATGCGCAAACGTCAAAATCAACTTTGAAAAGTTGACTGTCCCTTCAAACTCAACAGAATCCGCCCTTGAATAGTGGACAGCCCCTTTAAACTAGGAGGAATCTCCCCTCAAAGAGTGGACAGACCCTTCCAGCTCAACAGAATCACCATCAAAAAGTACACAGCCTCCTCCAAACTCAACAGAATCTACCCTTGAAAGGGAGACCACTCAATAGAATTTCACCTCGAAGGGTGGACAGCCCCTTCCAACTTAAAAAAACAAAAACCTCCCTTTGAAAAGTAGACTGTCTCTTCAAACTCAACAGAATCCCCCCCCCCCTCGCCCGAAGAGTAGAATTTCCCCTTGAAGAGTAGATAGGACCTTTCACCTCAACAGAATCTCCTTCTGAAGAGATGACCGTCTCTTTAAACTTAACAGAATCAATCTACCCTCCAAGGATGTACAGCTCCTTGAGTTTAAGTGGGTTGTCCATCCACCCCCCCCCCCCAAAAAAAGGGGAGGCCCTATTGGATTTCAAGGAGCTTTCCACCCCCAAAAAGGTAAGAGTCTGAATTTAAAGGAGTTGTCCACCCTTCCAACGGAAAATTATTGAGGTTAAGCTCAATAGAGTCTTCCCTTGAAAGGGCGGACAACTCTTAACCTCGATAGAGGCTTCCCTTGGAAGGGCGGACAACTCTTTTAACCTCGATAGAGGCTTCCCTTGGAAGGCCACACAACTCTTTTAACCTCGATAGAGGCTTCCCTTGGAAGGCCACACAACTCTTTTAACCTCGATAGAGGCTTCCCTTGGAAGGCCACACAACTCTTTTAACCTCGATAGAGGCTTCCCTTGGAAGGGCGGACAACTCTTTTAACCTCAATAGAGGCTTCCCTTGGAAGGGCGGACAACTCTTAACCTCAATAGAGGCTTCCCTTGGAAGGGCGGACAACTCTTTTAACCTCAATAGAGGCTTCCCTTGGAAGGGCGGACAACTCTTTTAACCTCAATAGAGGCTTCCCTTGGAAGGGCGGACAACTCTTTTAACCTCGATAGAGGCTTCTCTTGGAAGGGCGGACAACTCTTTTAACCTTAATAGGATCTTCCCTTGGAAGGGCGGACAACTCGTAACCTCAATAGAATCTTCCCTTGGAAGGGCGGACAACTCTTTTAACCTCGATAGAGGCTTCCCTTGGAAGGGCGGACAACTCTTTTAACCTCAATAGAGGCTTCCCTTGGAAGGGCGGACAACTCTTTTAACCTCAATAGAGGCTTCCCTTGGAAGGGCGGACAACTCTTTTAACCTCAATAGAGGCTTCCCTTGGAAGGGCGGACAACTCTTTTAACCTCGATAGAGGCTTCTCTTGGAAGGGCGGACAACTCTTTTAACCTTAATAGGATCTTCCCTTGGAAGGGCGGACAACTCGTAACCTCAATAGAATCTTCCCTTGGAAGGGCGGACAACTCTTTTAACCTCGATAGAGGCTTCCCTTGGAAGGGTGGACAACTCGTAACCTCAATAGAATCTTCCCTTGGAAGGGTGGACAACTCGTAACCTCAATAGAATCTTCCCTTGGAAGGGCGGACAACTCGTAACCTCAATAGAATCTTCCCTTGGAAGGGCGGACAACTCGTAACCTCAATAGAATCTTCCCTTGGAAGGGCGGACAACTCGTAACCTCAATAGAATCTTCCCTTGGAAGGGTGGACAACTCGTAACCTCAATAGAATCTTCCCTTGGAAGGGTGGACAACTCGTAACCTCAATAGAATCTTCTCTTGGAAGGGTGGACAACTCTTTTAAAAGGAGTTGTCCAGACTTTCAAGGGAAGACTCTGCCCGGGACTGTCTCCCCCCCCCCCAACCAAAGGACCAATCTATTGAATTTAAAAAAGGAGCTTTCCACCCCCAAAAGGCAAGACTCCTGAGTTTAAAAGGAGTCGTCCACCCCTCCAGGGTTCAGACAGACTGACTTGAAGTAAAGATACACAAACAATGCAGAAGTCATCTAATCCCTCTAGAGATCAATGACAGATGAGATGGGGTGGGGGGGTCCCTCCAGTTCAGGGACTGGGAGAGGGTGTGCATTGTACCCAATGTGATATCTATAGAGATCGGTGATGACACACATACACAGACAGACATGACCCCCTCCCCCATCACACACATCTCACCGGCTTGGTGTCGGGGGTCCCCGGCCGCCCCCCTCTCCTGGTAGTTGTAGGGGGGAGGGGATGATCCGGGAATCCTCTCGGTAAGGGGGGAGGGGGGGTGTGTACGGTGCGGAGAGGGGGGCGCCGATTCTTATACAGCCGCCGCCTCTCACCTCACACCGACCGACAGGAGCGCGCACGCGGGGGCGAATGGGGGGGAGCGCGCACCTCTTTCACGCGCGTCCCCGATAAATTAAAAAAAAAAAAAAAAAAAACACAAAAAACCCCGGAGATGACTAGGATTAATAATTCATACTGGTTGAGGCGGTAAATTGAACAAAACAGGATGAATGGGGGGCAGACAATGGAGGAGACGGGGGCGCGGCTGTGCGTGTGTGAGGGGGAAAAGCCCGCACCGGCCTATATACAAATCATTATTTCCCCCTCCTCCCCACACACACTCAACGGACAATGAAACGGGTTCTGCGAGCCGTGACTGTGCTGCCGTGCCCGCGCTTTACCCCGCTTTCTCGCCGGAGCGCGCACCCTGTTCGCCTCGCGCGCGTGGCTGGCTCAACTGCAGCAGGAGGGCTGAGGGGAGGCGCGCGCCCGGCGCGGAGGGGGAAGACGTCCAACGCCGGGAGCGGAGGATGCCGGGAGATGTAGTCTGTGCGAGGAGAAGGAAGGAGGAGGGGGGCTTGCCTGCGGTACAGGGGAGGGGGGGGGGGGGAGAGCGCTGAATTCGGGGATTGGCGCTGCTGGTGGACACTAATGGTACTACAACAGCACTGGCCGTGTCTACTGATCTGCCGATAACAATACTACACTAATATCATACTCATCATCATTAATCACTTCAGCCCAGGAAACAGTGGCGGCTGGTGCTTAAAATATTTTTGGGGGAACGCAAATAATTTAGAAAAAAAATCATCAAATGCTGCCACTGTGCCCATCAAACGCTTCCACTGTGCCTATAAAACGCTGTCACTATGCCCATCAAACGCTGCCACTGTGCCTATAAAACGCTGTCACTATGCCCATCAAACGCTGCCACTGTGCCTATAAAACGCTGTCACTATGCCCATCAAACGCTGCCACTGTGCCTATAAAACGCTGTCACTATGCCCATCAAATGCTGCCACTGTTCCCATCAAACGCTGCCATTGTGCCTATAAAACGCTGCCACTGTGCCTATGAAACGCTGCCATTGTGCCCATCAAACGCTGCCATTGTGCCTATAAAACGCTGCCACTGTGCCTATGAAACGCTGCCATTGTGCCCATCAATTGCAGCCACTGTGCCATCAATTGCAGCCACTGTGCCATCAAACGCTGCCACTGTTCCCATTAAACACTGCCACTGTGCCCTCAATTGCTGCCACTGTGCCAAACGCTGCCACTGTGCCCTCAAACGCTGCCACTGTGCCCTCAAACGCTGCCACTGTGCTCATCAATTGTAGCCACTGTGCCAAACAATGCCACTGTGCCCATCAAACGCAGCCACTGTGCCAAACGCTGTCACTTAGCCCATCAAACGCAGCCACTGTGCCCATCAAATGCTGCCAGTATGCCCTTGAATGCCCCCAATGTGACCCCCGCCTGCTCACTGTCTGCCCGGCGCTTACACTGTCTTGGTGGGGCAGCGGGTGACAGCGACAAGCGGTGTCCTCCATGCATCTCCTGCCGTCCTCATCTCCTCTCTTCATGATAGGCATCCAATAGCGGTGCCTGTCGTTTCAGCCAATCAGGTGACAGGTAACAGACCCGAGCACCTGATTGGCGGAGAGGCGGTTTAGTGTTAGGAAAGTGAATATTCATTCTCTTTTCTAACACAGTTAAGTGACCTGCAAGTGCACAGCATGGCGCTCGCAGGTCACTTTTTTTTTACGCCAATTAGAGCCTATGGCTCTAATCAGGTGCTTCAAAAACACCCCCCGCCGCTGTAATTCATGCGCCCTGCGCCCAAAAAGGGGCCGGGTGCCTGAATAGGGGGTGGCAGCGAAGGCCATAGATAGATTCATGCAATGCATGCAATCTATTGGTGATAGAGGGGTGGCAGGAGAGATGGGGTGGCACCCATGCGCCCTTAATGCATGGGCCGCCACTGCCCGGAAGGATTTACCCACTTCCATACGGCACTGCGTCGCTTTAACTGACAATTGCGCGGACATTGTACCCAAATAAAATTTATGTATTTTCTTCCCACAAATAGAGCTTTCTTTTGGTGACATTTGATCATCTCTGCGGTTTTTATTTTTTGCTCTATAAACAAAAAAAGACCGACAGTTTTTTAAGAAAAAAACAATATTTTTTACTTTTTGCTATAATAAATATCCAAAAAAAATAATAATTTCTTCCTCAGTTTAGGCCAATATTTATCCTTCTACATATTTTTGGTAAAAAATCGCAATAAGCGTATATTGATTGGTTTGTGCAAAAGTTATAGCGTCTACAAAATAGGGGATAGATTTATGGCATTTTTAATATAATTTTTTTTTTTTTTTTTTACTAGCAATGGCGGCGATCAGCGATTTTTAGCGGGACTGCGACATTGCGATCAGACACTTTTGACACTTTTTTGGGACCAGTGACATTTATTCAGCGATCAGAGCTAAAAATAGCCACTCATTACTGTATAAATGCCATTGGCAGGGAAGGGGTTAACACTAGGGGGGCGATCAAGGGGTTAACTGTGTTTCCTGGGAGGTGTTTCTATCTGTGGGGGAAGGGGACTGACTGGAGGAGGAGACAGATCGCTGTTCCTGATCACTATGAACCGCACATCCCTTTTTACTCCCCTGTCAGAACGGGGATCCCCGTTCTGGCTCTCTGAAGAGAAATCGCGGGTCACCGGCAGACATTGAGGCCACCGGCCATGCTCATCGGCCCCGGAGGCGGGTGCACGCCCCCTATAGCTCTTAAAAGGGCTATAAACCCTCATGGTTTTTCACCTTAATCCTTTTTTAGTTCTGCAGCCCCCAGCCCCCCCCCCCCCCCCCCATTTTACTTACCTGGATGCTGTCATACTCTGTCCGGGAACGAGCACACCATCTGTAGCCAGTGTCTTGTGTCCCGATTGGATAGACTGATACAGTGCCTTGCGAAAGTATTCGGCCCCCTTGAACTTTTCAACCTTTTGCCACATTTCAGGCTTCAAACATAAAGATATAAAATTTTTATTTTTTGTGAAGAATCACCAACAAGTGGGACACAATTGTGAAGTGGAACGAAATCTTTTGGATTTTTGAAACTTTTTTAACTAATAAAAAAATGAAAAGTGGGGCGTGCAAAATTATTCGGCCCCCTTGCGTTAATACTTTGTAGAGCCACCTTTTGCTGCGATTACAGCTGCAAGTCGCTTGGGGTATGTCTCTATCAGTTTTGCACATCGAGAGACTGAAATTCTTGCCCATTCTTCCTTGCAAAACAGCTGGAGCTCAGTGAGGTTGGATGGAGAGCGTTTGTGAACAGCAGTTTTCAGCTCTTTCCACAGATTCTCGATTGGATTCAGGTCTGGGCTTTGACTTGGCCATTCTAACACCTGGATACGTTTATTTGTGAACCATTCCTTTGTAGATTTTGCTGTATGTTTGGGATCATTGTCTTGTTGGAAGATAAATCTCCGTCCCAGTTTCAGGTCTTTTGCAGACTCCAACAGGTTTTCATCCAGAATGGTCCTGTATTTGGCTGCATCCATCTTCGCCTCAATTTTAACCATCTTCCCTGTCCCTGCTGAAGAAAAGCCGGCCCAAACCATGATTCTGCCACCACCATGTTTGACAGTGGGGATGGTGTGTTGAGTGTGATGAGCTGTGTTGCTTTTACGCCAAACATATCGTTTTGCATTGTGGCCAAAAAGTTGGATTTTGGTTTCATCGGACCAGAGCACCTTCTTCCACATGTTTGGTGTGTCTCCCAGGTGGCTTGTGGCAAACTTTAGACGAGACTTTTTATGGATATCTTTGAGAAATGGCTTTCTTCTTGCCACTCTTCCATAAAGGCCAGATTTGTGCAGTGTACGACTGATTGTTGTCCTATGGACAGACTCTCCCACCTCAGCTGTAGTTCTCTGCAGTTCATCCAGAGTGATCATGGGCCTCTTGGCTGCATCTCTGATCAGTCTTCTCCTTGTCTGAGCTGAAAGTTTAGAGGGACAGCCAGGTCTTGGTAGATTTGCAGTGATCCGATACTCCTTCCATTTCAAAATGATCGCTTGCACAGTGCTCCTTGGGATGTTTAAAGCTTGGGAAATCTTTTTGTATCCAAATCCGGCTTTAAACTTCTCCACAACAGTATTACGGACCTGCCTGGTGTGTTCCTTGGTCTTCATGATGCTCTCTGCGCTTTCAACAGAACCCTGAGACTATCACAGAGCAGGTGCATTTATACAGAGACTTGATTACACACAGGTGGATTCTATTTATCACCATCAGTCATTTAGGACAACATTGGATCATTCAGAGATCCTCGCTGAACTTCTGGAGTGAGTTTTCTGCACTGAAAGTAAAGGGGCCGAATAATTTTGCACGCACCACTTTTCAGTTTTTTATTTGCTAAAAAAGTTTAAAATATCCAATAGATTTCGTTCCACTTCACAATTGTGTCCCACTTGTTGGTGATTCTTCACAAAAAATTAAAATTTTATATCTTAATGTTTGAAGCCTGAAATGTGGCAAAAGGTTGAAAAGTTCAAGGGGGCCGAATACTTTTGCAAGGCACTGTAGCAGCTTAGCCATTGGCTTCCGCTGCTGTCAATCAAATCCAATGACGTGGAGCGGGGGGGGGGGTCTGAGTCCTGCATTATGTATGCATGTACACAGATGCGGGACTCGGGAGCGCTCCCGCACGGGTGTCCACCAAGGAGAGCGCTTCTCCAATGTAGACACCTGATGCGGGGGAGGAGCCACCAGCGCCGCCGTGGGAACCCAGAAGAGGAGGTTCGGGGCCACTCTGTGCAAAACGAACTGCACAGTGGAGGTGAGTATGACATGTTTGTTAATTTAAAAAAAAAAACAAGGGTTTACAACCCCTTTAAACCCGCCGAACTTACACTTACGGCGATTCACGCAGCCGGGCCAACCTGCCGCAATATAATGACAGCGGTCGGCAAGCAGTTATTATCATCATTTTATTTCTATAATAATAATGATATAATAAAAACAACAACATAATACTTATACTCAGTGTTGCCTGGTGCTCAATTATTTTTGGGGGGGCGGCAAACGAACCTGGCCCCCTTACTCCCCCCACCCCTCCCCCCATTGCTCGAATGCCCGTCCGCCCGCCAGGCCACCCGCCAGTCCCCGCACTTACCCCATCCAGATCGCGGCTTTGGAGGCTCCCCCCTGCATCTCCTCCGGAGTCCCGGCGGTCGCTTCTCCTCCTGGCCAATTCTTAGGATTGGTCTTAGGATTGCCGGACAATCGGGTCTTAGGATTCCCGGCCAATGGGGTCTTAGGACTCCCGGCCAGTCGGGTCTCAGGACCCTTTTCCTAATTGGTCGGGAGGAGAAGCAGGAAGACATTAGCGAATATTAATAAGCTAATGTCGCACAAGTGGGTGGGCTCAGGGCACAGAGCCCACATCTTTTGAAGCCAATATAGGCTCTAATCTTGTGCTAAAAAAAAAAAAAAAAAACATTGAAATCAATGTGTCAAGCGCCCTGCATGGAGATTAGGGGCCGGGCGCATGGATTAGGGGGCGGTGCCCCTGCACCCCTTTAGAGCGTCCGCCACTGCTTATACTACTAAAAAGAAATACTACTATTAGTAATCATATTAATAATAAGATTATTGTTATTAACCACTTGCCGCCCGCCCTATTACCAAATGACGTTGTTGTTTATCAGCACAGCCCCCCCTCGGATCCCGCCCAGGACCACCAGGGAAACCGCCCAGGACCACCAGGGAAGCCATCCACACTGGACCACCAGGTATGCCCCTAGACCCCCAGGGAAATACCACTATGTGCCCAGGCAGCTGCCAATCTGTGCCCAGGTAGCTGCCAATCAGTGCCCACTCCAATGCCTACCACTGCCAGCAGGGATGCCTATCAGTGCCTCATATCAGTGCCGCATATCAGTGCCCATCAGTGCCATGTATCAGTGCCCAGCAGTGCCGCCTATCAGTGCCCAGCAGTGCCGCCTATCAGTGACGCCTATCAGTGCCACCCTATCAGTGCCACCCTATCAGTGCCCATCAGTGTCGCCTATCAGTGTCCACCAGTGCCAACCAGTGCCACCCAGTGCCACCCATAAGTGCCCATCAGTGCCGCCTATCAATGCCCATCAATGCTGCATATCAGTGCCACCCATCAGTGCCGCCTACCAGTGCCCATCAGTGCCGCATATCAGTGCCGCTCGTCAGTGCCATCAGTGCCCGCTCATTGGTGCCACCTCATCGGTGTCGCCGTATCAGTGCCTGTCAGTGCTGCCTTATCAGTGCCCATCAGTGAAAGAAAAAACTTACTTATTTACACATTTTTTTAACAGAAACAAAAGCAAAACTTTTATTTCTTTCAAAATTTGTACGTCACCTCATTCTTGACGGTCGAAAGTTCAGCGAACTTTTGTGTAACCGTGTGTATGCAAGGCAAGCTTGAGCAGAATCCCGTCGGAAAAGCCATCATATCTTTTTCTGGCGAGAAGTCCGATCGTGTGTACGCGGCATTAGGCTCCATGCACACCGGGCTTAAAACTTGCTGCTTCTACAGGAGTGTTCTGCCTAAAGAAGCAGCTCAATGTTATCCTATGTGTCCATTTAACGATTACAAGCATATGTTAAGCTCAACGTTTAGAGGCAAGAAAAAAAAAACTTCTGGTTTGCGTTTCTGATTGGAGCTTTCTGTCAGAAAAAAACCCGCAAAACTCTCTTAAAGAGGAAGTGAACCCTGATGGGTTTTACTTCCTCTTTTTCCCCTGCAAAGTAAAAGTATAATATGTTGCACTTACCTACAAACAAAGCCTGCGATTTCCCGGATGTCCCCGCTGGTGGCCGCATCCATCTTCACCCCCCTTCTTTCCGGGGCTGTGGACTCCGGCTCAGTGACTGGCCGGAGTGGCGTGACGTTACTCTCGCGCATGCACGCAGGAGCTGGCGGTCATGGCGCGGGCCCTTTAGAAACGGCACGATCGTGCCCTTTCTCCAGTGCGCATGCGCCAATGACGTCGGCGCAAGCTTATATGGTAGTGCAGGTTTAGGAGATATTTCCAGCACAGCACACTTAACTCCACTTTTGTTGAGAATAGTCTTATCTATGTACATTGCAGGGATTTTTTTTTTTTTTTTAACAAACGTTCTTGCAGTCAGATTGCATATCTTTTGTTATTCTGAAGTAATAGCTGTTTGCTTGTTGGTCATGTTGTGCACTTAGTCACTGAATCTTAAAGGGACAGATTTCATAATATCTATCAGCTTGTCAGGGCTGGGCTCAGCCCTTCCTTCTCTGAGCTGGCCGCTCAGCTGTTGGCTAACTGCCAGCTCCTATCTCTCCACAGTGACTCACCTGTTGATGATATCCTGCTCGTCAGTCCTGCCTACTTAAGCCGTCCAGCCCAGATGATCTCTGCCTTCACCTTGGTCACATCTTTAGAAACGCTCTCCTGTGTTCCTGTTAAAGACTTGCTTGGCTGACATTCCTTCTGGCTCCAGATCCTGCTTGCTGTTCTACTACGCTCATCTCTGGCTCCCTGACGTTTTGACTTGTCTGACTATCCGTTCCGGTTCCTGAACTCTGGCCATGTTTTTACTATGTTTACTCTGTTCACCTTTTTTTTATTATTATTAAACAAGTGTGATTTAACTGTACTTCTGTCTCAGTCTGATTCATGGTTTCTGACAGACCTGCTGCTTTCCCCGAATTGAAGTATCTCACCAAACTATATATAGAGGGATGTGGTCACTGGGAGGAAATTTTGGCACGGCACAGGGCACCTAAAGGCCTAAGGCCAGCCCTGGGAAGGGCAATACATGTAGTATATTATAAAGAGACAACTTAAAGCTGACTGTGTGGGTGAGAGAGAAAGTAAAATCAGAATAACTTGATTTTTCCCCCTAATTCAACCCCACAGATACAGAAAACCTCCAATGACGGGCCAGGTCAAGCCAGTGCACCACCATAATAAACAATTTGCACTGCTCTTTTAAGTGCTTCAAAATACAAAATTTACTCTAAGGAACAACAGGCCACTGAGGCCAGGGAGAAGGTCATAGCAAAATGGATTGTGTGCCCGGATTACCAGTCAGACTGATCTGCTGCTCTACGCTGCCTGTTTGGGGAGATGCTCTGCCTGGGTCTTCTGCGGCATTTTGAAAGAAACTGAAGGACTTTCACTTCTTGTGATTTTTCAATATTCTCCTCTTACACATCATCTTCAGAGTCAGATAGATCTCCATCTTGTATGTGGGGCAATGTGGATTTTCTTACGGCACGGGCATACTCTTTGGCCTTCTTAAAGCGGAGTTCCACACAAAAATGGAACTTCCGCTTTTCGGAACCCTCCCCCCCTCCGGTGTCACATTTGGCACCTTTCAGGGGGGAGGGGGGTGCAGATACCTGTCAAAGACAGGTATTTGCACCCACTTCCGGCATAGACTCCCATGGGAGTCTATGCCTCTTCCCGTCCCGACCGCGCTGTCTGCTGGGAACACACAGCTCCCAGCAGAGAGCGGGGACCACTAGGGACGCGCAGCGCGACTCGCGCATGCGCAGTAGGGAAGTGAAGCCGCAACGCTTCACTTCCTGATTCCCTCACCTAGGATGGCGGCGGCAGCTGCCGAGAACCGAGCGGGTTCTCGGCGTCCCCTGCCGACATCGCTGGACCCCGGGACAGGTAAGTGGCAATGTATTAAAAGTCAGCAGCTGCAGTATTTGTAGCTGCTGGCTTTTAATATTTTTTTTTTTTGGCGGTGTGGGTGAACCCCCGCGTTAAGCAGTTCCTGAATATTAGCCATCAACAAGGGTTTCCACAGACAGAAGGGTTGACAAAACAAGCAGCTGCTGCAAATGGCAAGAACATTTCATCAGTTACTTGGATCTAAAAATAAATGAAGCAAAACGCTGGTTCACATTCTCTTTCATGCTCTGTGCAATTGTGGCAAGGTCTTGGTAGCTAGTGTTCTGTTTAAAATCCTCAAGGTGGCAGAGTAGTTCAAAGAGGGCAGGGACATGGACATGGTGTCACTCTAGAGGGTTTTAGTTCTGCTCCGCAAAAGGCAGCAGTAGGTCATGCAATGATGTGAGCTTTTTCCATTTAACTAGCGAGCAAGCTGTCCCGTCCCATGTTGTTTGCGATTTGGCAGACCGACTCAGTTTGAGGAGTCTTTCGATCATGTTGAATGTACTAGTGGTATTACTTGACCAGGATGTGGGGCAGTCATTTAAAAGAGTAAGGCCACAATGCTCCAATATCTTCTGTGTTGCAACGAAAGACTTGTAGTTGTTCACTATTGATCTCGCTTTATTAAAGGGGTTGTAAAGGCAAAAGGTTTTTTTTATCTTAATGGATTCTATGCATCTATAGCCGTCCGATATTCTCCTTCCTGATTGGATGAGACACAGCAGCGGTGCCTTTGGCTCCCACTGCTGTCAATCAAAGGCAGTTAGTCAATCAGGGAAGAGAGGGAGTGGGGCCAGGTCAGGGCTCCGTGTCTGAATGGACACAGGGAGCTGTGACTCGGCTCGGGTGCCCCCATAGCATGCTGTTTGCTAGACATGTGCACAGCCAAAAAATTCATTCATTTTCGTTTTCGTTTCATTCGTTTATTATTTTCTTTTAGTTTTTCGGGTCATTCGTTATGATCGCAATTCGTAAATTCGTTCATTCGTAAATGCGTTCAATTCGTACATTCGTACATTCGAGCATTCGTTCATTCGTTCATTCGTACATTCGTACATTTTTACATTTGTACATTTGTAAATTCGTAAATTCGTAAAATCGTACATTTGTAAATTAGAAAATTCGGAAATTTGTAAATTCGAAGTTTGAAAATCCAAAAACCCGAAAATTCAAAAATCTGAAATAGTAACTAACTATTAAATTATAGGTATTGTAATTTCCTTTCAAATTTGACTGTCAGTGAACGTAACAAATACGAATTTATCCGAAGTTACGAATTATCCAAAATGAATGCTGCATCTAAACAAATGGAACAGAACAAATTAATAATAAATAATAATAATAAAACGTTGTTATACCGCACGCCGGCTGTATTGGCCAAAATATTCCCCAACCAATCTGATCGCTGCTGGCGATGTGGGCAACAAACTGGTACTATCCTACACATCTTCTGGGAGTGCCCCAAACTACAATCTTTCTGGCAACCGGTTCTCCGCTACATCCACAAATTCACAGATATTTCCTTAAACAATGACCCTGCTGCTGTGCTCCTCAACCTCACTCCCATGTCAGGAAAGCGATATCGTAAATCTCTTCTTAAACACCTACTCAGCGCTGCTAGAGCTTGCATCCCAAGTCAATGGAAGCAACAGTCTGCCCCAACTGTGGCCCAATGGTTCGCAAGGGTCAATGATATCGAACAAATGGAGGACCTCACTGCTACGATCCGGGACAAATCCGAGGAACATAGGACCAGGTGGTTTTATTGGACCAAGTTCCGCTTCTCAGAGGAATACCTCCGTGAGACATAGCCAGGTCGCGTTGAATACCAGAGGCTCTTGCTCCTATTCATGGCCGCTAGATGGCCTAGGGAGTAAAGGGCGGTCCTTGCTCTCTAGGTGGACTTCTGACTCCCCCCCCCCCACTCTTCTACTATACCACCCTCCTTCTTTCCCTCTTCTTCATTCCCCTTTCTCACTCTCACTTCTTCCCTTTATTCTCCTTTATTCTCTTCCTCTATTTTAATCCCAAAAAACTTGGTATGATTTGACCTCAGTCAGTCACCTAGCAGCACCCTTCCCCTATGTACAGATACAGATATGTACAGATACAGATACTCCACCTTGGATACTAGGGAGAATTCATAGAGCATCACAATTGTTCAGATCCTCCGTCAAGGCGAAGCTCTAGTCCTATACCCCCAGGGTATCCAAGTATTTTGTATGCTTACGGAACTGTTCCTGTTATGTAATCTTGAGTTTACTTATCTCTTGTTCAGATAATACTACAGGATGTCCATGTGTACTCTACTTTGTTTACACTACATATTCTGTGAAGTTATTGTTTCATTGTATGTCGCATACCACTAAATAAATAATTAAAAAAAAAATAAAACGTTGTTATTATTATTATTGTTATTTATTATTATTAATTCATTACGTTCCATTCCGTTTTTTCGGATCATTCATAACTTCGGATAAATTTGTATGTGTAACGTTCACTAACACCCAAATTTGAAAGGAAATTACAATACCTATAATTTAAAAGTTACTAGTAATTACTAATCGTTAAAGTGGGGTTCCACCCAAAAAACAAAACTACCTGTAAAAATTCTAAAAAAAAAAACAAAAAACATTTGGATATTTATTTTTTTTCACTTACCTCTAAATGCCTGTTGCTAGGTGGTCCCTCGTAGTCTGCCTGTCCCTTAGCCTGGGCTGGTGACATCACTTCCTCCTCGGCACAGGAAGGGCTCCGCTCTGCTCCCTCCCTCCTGTCAATCATCTGGGACCCATTACAGGTCCCAGGTGATTGAGCGGCCAATCACGGCGCATGGCGCCGCTCGCGCATGCGCAGTGGGTGCCAGGCTGTGAAGCCACAGCCCGGCGCCCACAGTTGAAATGCCGGCGCCGACGAGCGGAGGGGGGAGACGAGCGGGGCTTCGATCCCCCGCATCGCTGGACCCAGGGACAGGTGAGTGTCCAATTAAAAGTCAGCAGCTGCAGTATTTGTAGCTGCTGACTTTTAATTTTTTTTTTTTTTGACGGCCCCCCTGGGTGAAATTCCTCTTTAAGTTATTATTAGTTAACTATTATTTCAGATTTCCGAATTTTCAAATTTACGAATTCACTAATTTACTAATGTACGAATGTATGAATGTACATTCGTAAATTGCAAATGTACGAATGCCCGAATTTACGAATGTTCAATTTTATCGAATTTAAGAATATTCGGAAAAAATTCGTTAAACGGGTTTTCGTTAATTCGGATATTCCCGAATTAACGAATTTGTCGAAATTCGTTAAAAAACGAATTCGGAACTAAACGAATTGCACATGCCTACTGTTTGCTGTGGGGGCACTGAACAGGAGGGAGGAGCACAGAAGAACACGAGAAGAGGAGGATCCGGGCTGCTCTGTGCAAATCCACTGCAATAGAGCAAGTAAGTATAACATGTTTGTTATTTTTATAGGGAAAAAAAAGGAGCCTTTACAATCACTTTAAAGATTCTCTTAACACTTGCCTTCTTCTGCTGCATCATGTGGACCACAAGGCAGTGCTGTGTTTTGGCGGCACTTTGGGGGGCGGCACTTTGGGGGGGGGGGGCGGCAAAAAGCCGCCCCCCCCCCAAACGGCATCCGTGCCCTCCTCCCGGCTCCCGCACAGCAGGGCACAGAGTAAAGCTCAGCAGTGCAGTGGCGTCGCGGCTGCAGATGGGGCCAGAAAGCAGTGTAAGCAGGAGCCGTCATTATCTCTCTCCGATTGGTCCTCTGCTGTGGCCAATCATGGGGAGGGAAACAGCGGTCAGGAAGCTGGGCGGCGGCACGGCAAAACCAATTACAGCCGCTCTCTCTCTTTCTTCTCTCTTCTCCCTTCGGCTGACAGAAACTCCCTTCGGCGGGGGAGTTCTCTGGTAAATGGAGCAGCAGCGCTGTGACAGGGAGAGGAGAGATGCGGGCTGTCTGTGTATCTCCCCCACTCGCCCCCCCTCCCCTTTCTGTCAGCCGAAGGGAGAAGAAAGAGAGAGAGCGGCTCTAATTGGTTTTGCCGTGCCGCCGCCCAGCTTCCTGACTGCTGTTTCCCTCCCCATGATTGGCCACAGCAGAGGGCCAATCAGAAGACTCTGGGGGCATCATGGGAAAAGTAGTCCCTGAAGAGTGGCGGCCCCTGTGTGTCCACAGACATCATGCTACAGCCCCCAGCATGCATGCACTCTGCTGGGGGGGATTACAGGAGGAGAAAAAGAATACTGTGCTTTGGGAAGCCAGATAGGGAGCCACACTGTACCCGCACCACCAGAGCCACACTGTACCCGCACCACCAGAGAGCCACGCTGTACCCGCACCACCAGAGAGCCACGCTGTACCCGCACCACCAGAGAGCCACGCTGTACCCGCACCACCAGAGAGCCACGCTGTACATGCACCACCAAAGAGAGCCATGCTGTACCCGCACCACCAGAGGAGGAGAAAGATGAAGCCACTGCCAGGGTAGAGACATGCTACACTACTGACTAGAGTTGGCCTGGGCAACCCAGAGTGAGCGAACGTCCAGCCAGAGGGATCACTGTTGCGGTTTCATCGGGTCTGGTAAGAGAGCCTGTTGGCCATTATCCATTACTGCTCCCAGGAACTGAGCCATTAGAAAGTGCCTAACCTGATATCCTCTAGGCCAACCCTAGTGACGCCACGGTCCCGGAGCCAACAAGTTCCGGCACTGAGTTTTGGTAACTGGCCAGACAGGGATGCGCCAGCGTGGGCACCCAGGACATTTGCCACCCGGAGTCCCACAAGCAGCGATGGGCTTTCCGTGGCAGCCAACACCTCTCTCCCCACTGTCAGCCACACACACTCCTCGGCTCCTCCTCCCTTCTCCTTCTCGGCTCCAATGTTCTAGTGTACACAGCCAGGAGGAGGAGGAGGAGCCACAGAGAAGGGACACGACTTCAGTGCAAGAGCCTCCCAAAGCACCCAGCACATATCCCCTTACCCCCCAAATGAAAAGATGCCGCATCCCTCACCGTCCTCCTCCCGCGGCGTCCCTCTGTCCTCCCATGCAGATGACAGGGTGGATCTTAACAAGGAAGGGGTGTGGCCTTGACAGGAAGGGGTGGGTCATAGTTAAATTAGGGGGTGCGCGAGCTTAGTCAGGCCTAGGGCAGCACAAAATCTAAATACACCACTGCCACAAGGTATGCACCAGACAAGACCACACACGGTGTCCGGTCAAAAATCCTATGGGAATAGTTTTACACAACAAGATACAAATAAAGTGGAAAAAGATACACCAGTAGAGCAGACAGCCCCAAGATCAATCATCTAATATGAGTTTGATCATTGACTATCATCATGTAAAAGAATAATAAAAAATGGCTCACTGCAGATCATTAATTTCAGACTCAGAGTCACTTTCTGTCATGGGGGAGCCTTTCTCACTAGGGCTGGGTGGCTCTTTTGCTACTGCTGTGGTTTAAATGCTGCCACCAAATTACTCCTATTGTCTGTTATAAATCTTAGGACCCTACTCTTTGGTATGTCCCACTCATGCAAGCATTTGTCCACTGACTGTGCAGTGTGTCGGTGGGCTTTGGGCAGGGGGGAGGCTGGCAGCCTTAGGTCAAGTGGCCCGTTGAACCACCGAATCAGCTCACCATCCATGCCCACCTGGTTTTATAACAGATATTGATGTTATGAAGCAAGACAAATATGATGCAATGTGGTAACATAATTTAATGTTAATAGCAACAAAGGAGGTTTAACAAAAGTAATATATCAGTGCAGCCTGATCAGTGCCCATCAATGCCTCTTCACTAGTGCCCATCAATGCAGCCTCACCAGTGCCCATCAATAAAGCCTCACCAGTGCCCATCAGCTCAGCCTCATCAGTGCCCATCAATGCAGCCTGACTAGTGCCTATTAATGCAGCCTCATCAGTGCCCATCAATGCAGTCTCACCAATGCCCATCAATGCAGCCTGACCAGTGCCTATCAAAGCAGCCTCACCGGTGTCCATCAATGTAGCCTCACCGGTGTCCATCAATGTAGCCTCACCAGTGCCCATCAATGTAGTCTCACCAGTACCCATCAATGCAGCCTCACCGGTGCCCATCAATGCAGCCTGATTAGTGCCCATCAATGCAGCCTGATTAGTGCCTATCAATGCAGCCTGATCAGTGCCCATCAATGTAGCCTCACCAGTGCCCATCAATGCAGCCTCACCGGTGCCCATCAATGCAGCCTGATTAGTGCCCATCAATGCAGCCTGATCATTGCCCATCAATGCAGCCTCACCAGTGCCCATGCAATGCAGCCTCACCAGTGTCCATCAGTGCAGCCTCATCAGTGCCAATCAATGCAGCCTGATCAGTGACCATCAATGAAGCCTCACCAGTGCCCATCAGCTCAGCCTCATCAGTGCCCATCAGTGCAATCTGATTAGTGCTCATGTCAGAAACCATGAATCAGACCGAGACAGAAGTGCAGTTAAAATCACATTTGTTTAATAATATTAATAGTAAAAGGTAAACAGGGCAACATAGTCAAATCGAAATGGGGTTTTGATGTCACGCACATGCGCGTTGTGACTTTCGCACACCCTGCGGGATTCCCACTGCATATGAGCGTCACCTCTCCAGTCACGGCTCTTACATTGGAGGATGTGGAAGTATCCGGGGTGCGAGCACCTTCCGGAATGCCAAGGTGGTCACAGAAGGGCTGCCTAGCAGCCTGCATGTCCCCCCCTGGGCGGGGAGAACAATGGCGGGGCATGATTACACACCGGCAAGTGATTAGCAATCAATTATAAGGTATTTAAAGGTGCACTTGTCAGCTGATCTACTCAGTTGATTCCTGACAAAAGCACAGCAACATGTACATCACAAGGACTGGGTAAGGATAGCAGATCTTGGTGGGATTTTTTCAATTTATGCAGTTTAATTACTATTAGTAAATAGGTAATATCAAATCCCTTTCTTTTACATAGATGTGGTACCCTTTATATGCTTTTTTACCTGAGTATACAGGCATCGCATATTAACTCCTGGACTTCAGTGTCCCAATCATGCTCAACCATAATCAACAGGTATATTCTGTCCTACATACTTCTAAAAATAGATTAAATTCACACAGAGCACCTCTCTCACTTCATTTTATGTCATTTCCTCCTGAGATGGATGCCATCACAATTTAATATCATAATTTTTTCTTTTCACATCATCTTTTTTTATTCTTTGTATATTACTAATCACAGCATGTTTTGAGTGCTTTGCACTACATTCATGCCTTTTAAGCACTTTTTTTCATTGTGTCTTCATTATGTTCACTTTGATACACACATTTTAGTATTACTTGCACACACACTATGTTCAGTGTATATATTTCTGATCATTTGAGGCGTGTTGAAATATGTACTCAGCACCCCTCTTTACTTGTTCTCACACTTGTATCTCAATTTATTCATTAGAATCCTAGCATTTTCATTAATTAATAAAATACTAAACTAAATCATGATGTCCACTGGGTTAATTTTGTGCCCTAATGGGAGATGTAGTGTATCTCCAGCGGAGTCCTTTATATGGAGATCAGCATAAAATATGATAATATTATTTTTTGCTCCTTGCAGTATTCACGCAGACATAATCCCTCTGAGAACTTTCCTCTTAAAATTATTTTAAGATGCGTGTTCTTTGTTTTTTCATTATATATCAATTGCTCTAATCCTTGTCATAACTGTTCAAAATGAACAATTATAACTATAGCATGCTAATTTATACTCCCTTATGAATTTTTAGGTGTTTTGTTCCCCGTGCTTCCCACACGTGTTTTTTTGGGGTGAATACCATTCGGTGACCACTTGCAAGCCCCTCAGACCGCCCTGCTGCTTGTTGGCGAGGAAGTGGGGGTCAGTTCCCTAGCGGGACTTGGGATTCTTTCCTGGGGGTAATCTTCTATCCTTTTATTTTTTTAAACAAACAAAGTCTCTGGATGATGCGAGCTAACTGAATGGAAGAGGTAAATATATTGCGATTATTAAAGTTGAACACATTATGAATAGTGTCTATATGTTACTAAATATTGTAATTTGTACCTTTGATGTTTTTATAGAAATGTAAGAACCCCCTGAAGAAGACTAGAATTTCTAAGGTTGAAATGCATTGGGGCTTTTCTTTACATTGGATGGTATAATCCAGTACCGTGGGTTAATACCCATTGTTATATATACATCTAGTATTTCACTATAGATTAAATTGCCCTTTCTTTCCATTTTCAACAATCTCGCATTGTATACACCAGAGCTCATATTTTAACTTTCGCAAACAATTATTGTCTAATTATCTTTTGTTAATAAAACCAGTGTTTTTTTACAAACTCCTTTGACTCATTTTTGCTGCTAAAAAGCCCCATGGGGAAATCTCCATTCCTTTCAAATATTTGTTTCGGGTTGTGCAGCCACATCAGACTCTCACTTATGTGTCGCTCTATGTTATAACGTAGTCAAATCATAGCCAGAGTTCGGTAACTGGAACGGACAGTCAGACAAGCCAGGACGTCAGGGAGCCAGGGATCAGCGTACTTCAGGACAGGTCAGGAATTCAGGAAACCGGAGAATCGGCGTAGTGGAACAGCAAGCAGGATCAGGAACCAGAAGGGACGTCAGCCAAGCAAGTCTTCAACAGGTACACAGGAGAGAGTCTCTGGATGTTTTGACCAAAGCGAAGGCAGAGAGGAAATGAATTGAACAGCTTAAGTAATAAGCAGGACTGACGACAGGATATCATCATCAGGTGAGTCACTGTGGAAAAGATTGGAGCTGGAAATTAAACGACAGCTGAGCGGCCTGCTCTGAGAAGGAAGGCCTGAGCCCGGCCCTGACAGCCCATCAGTGCAGCCTGATGAGTGCCCATCAGTGCAGCCTGATGAGTGCCCATCAGTGCAGCCTGATGAGTGCCCATCAATGCAGCCTGATGAGTGCCCATCAATGCAGCCTGATGAGTGCCCATCAATGCAGCCTGATGAGTGCCCATCAATGCAGCCTGATGAGTGCCCATCAATGCAGCCTGATGAGTGCCCATCATTGCAGCCTGATGAGTGCCCATCAATGCAGCCTGATGAGTGCCCATGCAATGCAGCCTCACCAGTACCCATGCAATGCAGCCTCACCAGTACCCATGCAATGCAGCCTCACCAGTGCCCATGCAATGCAGCCGCACCAGTGCCCATCAATGCAGCCCAATCAGTGCCCATCAATACAGCCTCACCAGTGCCCATGCAATGCAGTCCATATATCACAGAGGCAGCACTCCTCCTCTTCCATCCCGCGCTCCCGGCCTCTGAATGGACATCACACCAGGCGGGGCCTAGGAATCTCCTCTCCACCTGACAGGGAAGTGACTGTGAGTGTGCCGGCCTGGTGCATGAGCGCACTTGGCACACTCACTGTATATAGTGTCTGGTGGCCGGCCACTACATTAATCCAGCTCCGAGTGTGGCCTTTTTACCCGGCATCATAGTAGCCTGGGGGGTGATTGCCACCCTTCCCCCTGGCCCAGTCCGCCCCTGGCTTTGGGCTACTTGTTCAAGGGCCAACAATATACAGTATATGTGTTCAGGTTTATTTTGTTTAAATCAACAACAGAAAAGTAGCATGCACTTAGAGCAAGGAATGAAGCTGTGACTCAAAAAAGCAATATTTTTGTAAGGAAACTTGGTTTTACAGAGTAAAAATGTTATATAACGGCTAAACTTGTGTCTGTGTAGTTTGTTCAAACCTTACCATAAATAATACCATGATATTACGTGTTTTTTTTTTATTCCAGGAGTCAGACATACCCCACTTTTAGGTACACAATGGGGTTTTTACACAATGGGGTTTATTTACTAAAGCTGGAAAGTGCAAAATCAGGCTCACTTCTGCATAGAAACCAATGACCTTCTAACCTCGGCTTGTTCAATTAAGCTTCGGTAATAAAACCTGGAAGCTCATTGGTTTCTATGCAGAAGTGAGCCTGATTTTGCACTTTCCAGCTTTAGTAAATAAACCCCATTGTGTACTTAAAAGTGGGGTCTGCCTGTAATGAGTTTGGAAATTCTAGAGAAATGCCTAAATAATGCATTACAATTTAACTAAACACATTGGATTTTAGCTGACTAAAATGTAGGACATTTTTTCTGTTAAAAAAAAAAAAAAAATGTAGGACATTTTAGTCAACTAAAATGTACTGGAGATTTTGTTGACTAAAAATGACTAAAACTAAAACAATTGCAGATGACTAAAGCTAAAATAGCATTTTAGTCAAAAGACTATGACTAAAACTAAATTGAAATTTTCTGCCAAAATGAACACTGGTTCACATACAGTCACTTTGAAGAGTTCCCATTTCTGTTCTGTGTTCATCGATGCCAATATCCCCTCCCATTCTAAGAGTGCTTTCACAATGAAAACGCCGGCCGTTAATGCTAAAGCGCCGCTCGTTTTAGTGCTGTTTAAGCTGTGCTTTTGCGCTGCTTTTCAGCCGCTAACGGGGCACTTTTAACCCCAATAAAAGGGTTAAAAACTCCTGTTTTGCAGCGCATTCAAATCGCTTTTCAGGCGCTCTGAAAGCACTGCCCATTCATTCCAATGGGCAGGGTGTTTTGGGAGCACTAAATACAGCGCTCCCAACCCATCCCAAAGATGCTGCTTGCGGGACTTTTCATAACAACCCGCAAGCGCACTGCCCGGGTGTGAAAAGTCGCACTGGAATGAGTGGAAGGCAGTTTTAGGCTATTAGCAGAGGTGCCTGAAAACCGTCCCGTGTGAAAGGGGTCTAAGTTTTGGAGAGCAGCCCTCATCCTTGGAAAATGTGCTCTCTTAAAGTTAAGTGTTTTTATCTTTCCAGTACTGTATGTGCTTGTTGCTTACAGCTATCATTAAATGAAATCATGTTATGTCACCGCTACCCAGATATTTGTTTATATGAACATTAGTAATAAGCTCTGCATGGTTTAAGATTACCAAGTCCAGCAGAGCATCAGTCCTAGTCGGGGGCCTCTATGAACTGTCCATTAACATTGTCTTGTAATATGTTTATAAATTTTTACCCATTAAAAGTTCCTGCGGTGCCATTACTCCAGTCAATTTCCGGGTAGTTAAAATCTGCCATTATTTTGACTGTCCCAGCCCTTGCAGCCCTTTCTATCTGTGCAAGGAGCTGAGTCTCCACCTCCTCATTAACACTGAGAGGTCTATAACAAACTCCAGTGATTACCTTTGTAGTACACACACACATGTGCAGTTCCACCCATAATGCTTCAGCCTTATCACACTCTCCAGTACCCAGGTCCTCTTTCACACTCCACTTCTCACATAGAGACAGACACCACCATCTTTCCTTTTTCCCCTGTCTCTCCGAAAGAGAGCATAGCCAGGAATATTAATAGCCCAGTCATGTGAAGAATGGAGCCAAGATTCAGCAATACCAATTAACCACTTGCCGCCGCCATATAGCAATATGATGTCGGAAAAGTGGTTCTGTTATCCTTTTTGGACGTCATATGACGTGATCAGGATAATAAGCCGCCGACCAGCAATCGTTGGTGAGGCGTGTCTGACACACTGCAACTCCGATCTAGGTAAAGAGTCTGTGACGCAGACTCTTTACCACGTGATTAGCTGTGTCCAATCACAGCTGATCACGATGTAAACAGGAAGAGCCGTGTATCAGCTTTTCCTCACTCGTGTCTGACAGATGCGAGTAGAGGAGAGCCAATCGGCTGCTCTCCTGACAGGGGGGGGGGGGGGGGGTCTGTGCTGATTGATTATCAGTGCAGACTCCCCAGGGATGCCACCAGGACCACCAGGGATGGCTACCACTGATGACCACCAGGTATGCCACCCATGGCCACCAGGTGCCAATCTGTGCCAACAAATGGTGCCAATCACTGCCCATCACTAATGCCTACCAGTGCCTCCTTATCAGGGGTGCCCATCAGGGCCACCTATCAGTGCCACCTATTTTTTTTTATTTGTTTAGCAAATAAAAACCCCAGAGGTGATTAAATACCACCAAAAGAAAGCTCTATTTGTGTGAACAAAATTATATAAGTTTTGTTTGGATACAGTGTAGCATGACCGCGCAATTGTCATTAAACAGCGACAGCACTGAAAGTTGAAAATTGGCTTAGGCAGGAAGGGGAAAAGTGCCCGGTATTTAAATGGTTAAATTATAGTTCTCTTCATGCACCAAAATTTCCAACTCACCTATTTTGCTTGGCAGACTTCTGGCATTGGTGAAAAAACACTTTAATGAATTATCCTATTTTAATTTTGCACGCTTATTTTGCATACTTTTTATTTTAGTACAAATAGTGCAATCTCCAGTGGTTGTTTGTAACATATCACATGCCATATCCCTCCCCCATATTTACCCATTCCACCCACCAATAGGGACTGACCCCTGTCTTACCTGTCTGCAACAATATAATCTAATTCTCCCTCTCCCCCCAATCCTAGTTTAAATACTCCTCCAGCATTCCCATACCCACCCCCACCCCAGCACAGTAGACCTCCTTTCATTTAGGTGCAAACCATTTTTTAGCATATATGTTGTACCCCAATGAAAAGTCAGCTCAGTGCTCTAGAAACCCAAACTCTTTCCTCTTACACCAGGTCTTTAGCCAAGCATTCAGATCTCCAATCTCCCAGTCTTTCCTGTGTTGCACCATGAACAGGCAAAATTTCACAGAATATCACCTTGGAGGTCCTACCCTTCAACATGCAGCCTAGTTCTTTAAATTGATTTTTAAAGAGCCTCCACCTTCCAAGCATTCTGTCACTGGTTCAAACATGGACCAAGACAGCTGGGTCATGCCCAGCCCCTCCCAGTCTTTTGTGAATCCGGTCCACCTCATGCCGAACCCTGGCACCAGGGATAGCGATCCTGGCTACAAATTATTCTATCAGTCCTTCTGGTTATAGAATCCCCTATCACATCAACTGTCTCGGCCTACCTGCACTACCCTCACCACCCTTACCAGATGGGCTGCTCTCCCGACTGTTAGGGGTAGCAGTGGCATATAGGACTGCCACCTCTGAGCTTGCCATCCCAACATCTTCACCCAACTTGGCAAATCTGTTTGGGTGCTCAGCCCAGGACTGACCTTCCTTTTCTGTGAGCCCCTACCACCCCCTCTGACTACAGCAACCCATCTTCCTACCTGATAATCCTGACTTACCCCTCCACCCTCCACATCAACTCCATTAACCACCTGCACAGTGAGCAGAAGATTGTCATTTCTGCCCAGTGTTGCAACTTGCTCCTACAGTGGGATATCAGACTCATCAATGGCATCCTAACATGTTGGCAACCACAGTGTGGCACCATGCAGTTTGGTGCAGTACAATAAAAAATAAAAGGCTTGGGGACTTCTTTTTCTGCGTTTCTGCAGCCCATGGAAATGAATGGGCTGCCCTACATGCAGAACACAGCCACAAAGATGTTCAATAGAACTTTGTATTTTCAGTGGGAGATCACAGCAGCCTCAGGCCCATAAAATCTTATAAAGTTCTCCATTACTCTAATTTCCACATACTTTGGACATATTAGCTTGGTATCTGAAGCTATTACCGCATACACACGATCAGACATTGATTAGACATTCCGACAACAAAATCCTGGATTTATTTCCGACGGATGTTGGCTCAAACTTGTCTCGCATACACACGGCCAAACAAATGTTGTCGGAAATTCCGAACGTCAACAACAAGGTGACGTACAACACGTACGACGAGCCGAGAAAAAGGAAGTTCAATAGCCAGTGCGGCTCTTCTGCTTAATTCCGAACATGCGTGGAATTTTGTGCGTCGGAATTGTGTACACACGATCGGAATTTCCGACAACGGACCAGCTCTCAAATTTTTGTTGTCGTAAATTCCGACAAAACAATGTCCAATGGAGCCTACGCACGGTCGGAATTTCCAACAAAAAGTTCCCATCGAACATTTGTTGTCGGAAATTCTGATCGTGTGTACGCAGCATTAGTGAATTCTGGATCCATGCACCACCCTCCATACTACTCAGAAAGGGAGAATGTGCAGCACTGAATAAAGTGACTGCAGTCCATACTGGAGACAGCAACTTGTTAACTGAGTGTACTTCAAGCCTGGTATATGAATGCCATCTGCTTTAGTCATCATGTGCATAAAGACCATAAGAGGAAGAACAGCTGCCGAGTGACCAGGAAGAGCATATACATGTGCTGGAAATGGGGGCAGCCATATGATTAGTTTTAACAAGTTTTCTCTATGTAACCTATTTCCTTCCCTCTATTCATATATCTGTGTGCAGTGATGATGTATATTCATAAGCATAACATCCAGTATTACAAACTACCCCCACCTCTATGATCAATGGTGTGCTCTTTGGAAAGGAAATAATGCAGCATTAAACAAAAACGGTCAGCAGATCCGGCAATGCATAAAACCTGCGAGTTGATCTTAGTGCCTTCAAGTATTTTCTGTGTTATATGCTCACAAAATTAATATTACTATAGAGGATTTATATAGCACCAACAGTTTGCTCAGCGCTTTACGATATAAAGGGAGACAGTACAATTACAATACAATAAAATACAAGATGGTTAAGAGGGCCCAGCTCACAAGAGCTTACAATCTAACAGACAAATATGTGGCTGATTATAAGTCGTTTATTGTGCAGCTTCATTTGGTGAACAGTTCCGGCACCTATGAAATCTACATATTTGCCATGAAGGAATCTTCTACTGTTTACCTACAGATTTATCCAAAATCAAAAACACATGAAAGTTAAATAAGGGTGTCTGTTCTGTCTCACGTATATGTATTTTCTTTCTGTGGTTTATTGCAATGTTTCTCAACCTTTTACGGTGAAGTACCCCTGCAGGCCTAAAAAAATTTCCTAAGTTTCCCTGTCTCGAGAAAGGCACTGATGAGGCGGCACTGATAGGCTGCACTGATAGGTGTTACTAATAGGAGGCACCGATGGGCACTTATGAGGCTGCACTGATAGGAGGCACTGATGAGACTGCACTGATAGACTGCACTGATAGGGGCAATGATAGACTGCACTGATAGGGGCACTGATAAGCTGCACTGGTAGGCGGCACTGATAGGGGGCACTGATAAGCTGCACTGGTAGGCGGCACTGATGGGCACTGATGAGGCTGCACTGATGGGGGCACTGATGAGGCTGCACTGATAGGTGGCACTAATAGGCGGCACTGATGGGCACTAATAGGAAAAAAAAGCCGATCACCGGCGGCCGTGAGAGGGACATCAGTCCCGATCACGGCGATCATCTGTGCCCCCTGCCAGTGACACCTAGCAATAGGCAGCAGTGCCGTCTACCAGTGCCCACCAGCGTCACCCATCAGTGCCCACAGTGCCACCCATCAGTGCCCACAGTGCCACCCATGAGCGCCCACAGTGCCACCCATCAGCGCCACAATCAGTGCCACAACAACAGTGCTGCACATCAGTGCCACCTATCAGTGCCCATCAGTGTCACCTACCAGTGCCCATAAGTGCCCATTAGTGCCACCCATCACTGCCCATCAGTGCCACCCATCACTGCCCCCCATCAGTGGTACCTATCAGTGCCACCCATCTGTGCCACCCATCAGTGCCACCCATCAGCGCCCATCAGTGGTCATCAGTGCCGCCTTATCTGTGCCCATCAGTACCGCCTTATCTGTTCCCATCAGTGCCGCCTTATCTGTGCCTATCAGTGCCGCCATAACTGTGCCTATCAGTGCCGCCTTAACTGTGCCTATCCGTGCCCGTCAGTTCAGCCTATCAGTGCCCACCAGTGCCGCCTCATCAGCACATATCAATGAAGGAGAAAAATTACCTGTTTGCAAAATTTTATAACAAACTATGAAACATGATTTTTTTTTTCAAAATTTTCCATCTTTTTTTGTTTGTTTAGCAAAAAATTTAAATCCCAGCTGTGATTAAATACCACCAAAAGAAAGCTCTATTTGTGGGAAAAAAATGATAAAAATTTCATTTGGGTACAGTGTTGTATGACGCAATTGTCATTCAAAGTGCGTCAGCGCTGAAAGCTGAAAATTGGTCTGGGCAGGAGGGGGGTTTAAGTGCCCAGGAAGCAAGTGGTTAAAGTGGCATTTGAATCAGAACAGTGCCAATCGCTTGCAAAATTCAGGTTGGCATGCTATTATTCACTCTAAAACACACACACTCCATCCCCAAGTTCAGTTTGCACATATACAACTTATGCTATACTATATTATACTATAGTGTAGCACACCCCATATTGGAGCTGATGATGATCAGGGATCCCACACTCCTGCACAGCCAGGCACACCAACTTTTACAGGCACTCAAAACTCAGAAAGCAGGCTGTAGCTTTGTTTTTATTGTTTTATTAGGTGGTAACAACTTGGATGGGGATAGGGGGGTTATGGGATGCCCACTTGACTGTAACGAGAAATTCAGGGACAAACTTCCTATGTACAACCTATTCAACTTCTTCCTCCTGCACACATTTGCTCTACTTTACACAGCTTCTGCTGGTTCACTCCTGGGGGAACTTGACAGACTCCTTGTTAGTTCAGTAATGGCCCATTACAGGCAGGAACTCACAGTCCCTTAACAACAGCACATATGGACTGAAACAGCATGTGATCTTTCCTTCTGCCCCCTTGTGGCCGCTGGACCCAGCTCTTCAGGCAATGCAAGCCCACCTGGCTACAGCTGCCTCTCTACACCAGCCCACCCAGCTGATTCTTTCTCTATGAAGAAAAAGGTAGAAGACTTAAGCTCACTGCTGTCTTCAAGGGAGACTGGCTACATGTGGCAGTCCCCCGTCCCCCCCCCCCTTTGCTAGTTGCCACCAGTAAAAAAAAAACCTGATAATCAGCGCTCTATAGACTGAATCCAAACAATAATTTATGAACAACAGTAAGTTAGAACCATAAAATCAATGGTTTATTTGTGGCAAAGCCATAGGGAATAAATTAGACATAAAACACAACAGTACCACTGCAAGCCAACAGGCATAGAGAGGTTAACTTCATCCGGAGGGCTCCCTGGTAGAGCATGGAAGGGCACCAAGAACCATGCTGGGACGGATGGAAACCCAGTTTTTGATGATGCACTAATGGCTGCTGACTGTGGACAAATCCTAGGCTGTGTCCAAGCAGTGATGATGCCGCGGGTAGCGGAAAGGCGTGGGGCCACCTTGGAGCCAGCCGAGAGTCCAGGGTGTCCACTGGATGGAGCCTGCCGATGGCAACAGACAGCTTGCATTCCACGAAGGCTCACAGGCTTCCCCTTCCTCTCCACACCTCCGGCTCAGCGATGACGTCACCCAGGCGTGCCTGACAGCTCTGTTCCCGGCTCAACTCGGCTTTCCCGACTTTAGGTTGCATTCCTGTTGGCTTCCCCTTCCATCGGCGGGGTCCGTCCAGTGGACACCCCGGACCCTCAGCTGGCTCCAAGGCGGCCCCACGCTTTTTTGCCACCCACGGCATCACCACTGCTTGGACACAGCCGAGGTTTGGTCCCACCAGTGTTGCACTACTCACTCTGTCCTCTCTTTGCTCCCATGCCTCTAGGAAAGCTTGCCTTGTGTGTTTGGCAGGATCCTTCCAGCACCCCAGCCCCGGCTCAAGGCAGGAACCCCCCAACCTAGGGGGGTACCCCTAAGGGCCACCGACAGCCTCCTCAACATAACATCTCCATCTTTCACCCAACTGCCCTGCTTTCATGTCTATTTATGGGGTAGTCTCAGCCCCCTGCCAGCCCACTTCTGGAGATTGGCTGAGGCCCCACAAATATTCATGGCAGCCCCTCCTATCGCCCACCCTCTAGTTCTAGAGGCTTCTCCAACCTTCCAGACACCAAGGGGAGGCACCAAAGAGCTACCAAGAGGAGTCATCCAGCCCTGGCCTCTAATAATCCTGACCCAATTTAGTGACTCAGGTTATTCCTTGCCAGAATATTTTTTACCTACTCTACCAATACTAATAGCACACACTAGAGGGTGCTACACCAGCATGCTATAATAGAAACCTGCACATTTTGTTGCAGAGTGAATTCTTCCACAACACTAATTAAAGCAACCCTGTTAGTGTTCAAACTTTCTCATGACCCATGTCTCCTACCTTCCTTCTATTCCAGAGCTGCGACCTCTATCACTGTCTTTGACATGCAACACTTTCAGGAGTACCAGATGCCTCTGTCCCCCGCCAAGTGCCACGGTTCTCCTGCTGGGGAGAATTTGTCTTCACTTCCCGCCTCAGAGACAAAACAGGTAGCAAGAGGAAATCGCCTCCAAAAAGAGGATTCTTGGAAGATTTCCCCTTTCCTTTTGTTCTTGTGGCGACTCTACAATTTTACAATAATTTCTGTCTTGGTGGCAATGATCACAAGGATAAATTAAGAGGTAAATCTCCCCAGTTGGCAAAAATAGTTTATCAGCGGGTTTAACTCCCCCCCGCCCCTTTCTATCCAAAAATTGGGATGGATGGGTATCCTCAATCTCTGCTACTAAATTACCTCTTTTCTATCTGAAAGGAAACATATACTGAAAGAAATATGGAGGCTGAAATTTCTGACCTCCTTCCTAAATCATTAGCAGCTGGCTGTCTCTGGATTTAGTACTTTCTAAATAACTGACCCAAAACTAGCATGTTCAGTAAAGCTGGCCTTACACCTGCAGAATTATGTTAGAAAATTGTCGTTTTGAAAACCTTTGTTTAATAAGAGATTTGAAAATCTGGTTCACTCAGAGAGAGATAAATAATCAAAGAACAAGGATGGATTTTTTTTTCTCATCTAATGGGAATGATGAATTTCTAATCTTTGAATTTGCTCCCGGACCAGAAAAATTCTAAGTAGTCTTATGCCAGTGCACTTGTCACAGTTAATCCAGAAGTAGAATGTTCGTTCTACAAAAATCGAGACAGTGGGGGTTTATTTACGAAAGGCAAAGGCTCTAAATCTAAGGGGTAGATCTGAAATGAGGGGAAGCTCTGCTGATTTTATCATCCAATCATGTGTAGCGCTGACAACTTTTGTTTTTAGTCATCTGTATGTTATAAAAGAATATAAGTTGATCTAGTACCATCTAGTGGACAATTGAAAAGGTACAACACTTTTATGTTTCATGATTAGGAGAAGTGACATGGAAGTGATTGATTATTTACTTCTGAACATTAACTATGACCTACCCACAATGCTCCTGGACAAGAGAAGAACTGAACTGCATTGTGGGAGGGTATAAAAGGTTTGGGAGCGGCCATCTTAGCTCTCTTGTTCCTGGGACGCGTGGCCTGCCAGCAGGACTCTGTGGGTGTGTGTGTCCCACAGGGTTGCGGCCTACCTTGTGAAGGAGCGGAGCAGTGGCAAGGATCCTGCCATCGTATCACAGTGTGCTGAAGCAGCAGAAGTGATTGTTCCGGAGACCCGTGGGGGGGAGGTAACCGAGGACTCCTGGTCGTTAGTAAACAGAACAGTGTGACGGCGTGGTGGTGGCTCCATACGGACTGAGAAATGCTGAAACTGAGACATCCATCAGCCCGGATCCCGTGTCGTGAGAGGGTAATACCCAGAACTTTGTTTAATACTACACACACACTTAGGACGGTTACAGAGTATTGCTGGGACTGATAGTCCCACGGAACAAATTAATTCGGAGAACATTACATTCGCATAGATTTCAGTATTCAAGAACTGATATTAGATGTTTGTCTTCTTCTTATAAGAACACTTAATCAATCTTCTGGATTATAATTGTCTTAGTGTATTACCTTAAACTGCGTAACACCCAAGAAGAACCCTCTGTGGATTACAATTACAAATTTGTAGCTAGCAAAGATTGAAGACATCAAGACTATCTCTTTTATTGCAGGGCCCTGCATCTAGTTACAAAGAGTAGTGACTTTACGGTTTAGAGCAGGGGGAGCTTCCTGGTATATATATATATATTGTTATAACCATTTACTATACTGTTACACTACGTTGGTGTGATAGTGTAGTCACTGTGACAACTTTCTATATAAAATATATCATTTACTCAAAGAAAGAAGTCATTTTGGTCATTACAGAAGTTTGTGTGCAGTGTTGTTATTTCTCCTGCAGGTGGAGCTACAAGCACCCAGGTAGAGCTAAATATAAATATAAGTTATATTGTGGGTTAAAGTTGGTACTAATATCATTACAACACTGCACTACAGTTGTGTCAAGGGGATTAAACAACTTAGGAGTGGTGAATAGAACAGAGGACAGGCCCAATAATAAACCAGCTGCTCCACCGAGAGTTATTGCTACACATGTGCAAGCTAAAATGCTGTTTTTTATTTCCCTTGCATGTCCCCCTTGACTGCACTTAGGAGTGCACTTCTAGTGCAATTTCAAGTGCACTTTGCACTTGTAGTTTTCACTTGTAGTGCAAAATGGATTTGCCTTTCGTAAATAACCCCCAATGACATGGTGCTTGAATGAAAAGTCATCATTGAATGCTCAGACAAGCAATTTTTGTACTTTCCCATCCGAACATTCAATAAAAATTCTATAACTGTAAGGCCAGCCTTAGAAAGCCAGTATGAAATCAGGTCCACTACCTTTTTTCAGCCAGACTTTCCAAAATGTACCCTGAGGTGTCCCCTATGTGTTTTCTAGGCTGCAGTCAGGAGGTAGCAATTGGGTTGATTTACTAAAGGCGAGTAGACTGTGCACTTTTAAAAGTGCAGTTGCACTCTGCAAGTGCAATTGCTTCGGAGCTTAGTAAATGAGGTAAAGCTTCACAATGCAAAGAATACCCAATCATGTGCGAGCTAAATAAAAAACAGCATTTTTGCTTGCACACGATTGGATGATGGAAGTCAGCAGAGCTCCTGCTCATTTACTAAGCTGTGGAGCAACTGCTCTTGCAGAGTGTAACTGCACTTTGAAAAGTGTGCAGTCTATTTGCCTTTAGTAAATCAACCCCAATGTTTCATATCTGGTAGACTTGCCCAAAGTTCAGGTGAGAGTGCACTGTAATTTATTCGGTGACGATGGTCAACCTTTCTCAAAAAAGGTCAGGTGGCTCTCCTAAATGAGCTGGATGATAATATTCTTAAACATACACAGACTCTAGTGTTTCCTCTGCTTGTATGAGCAGTTCTTATAAGCTTAATATTCTCAGAGGTCAATTTTTGGGAATCTTAGCTTGCTTTCATTTGCATAATTGGAATGTTTTTTTGTCTTAAGCCCCATACACACGGGCAGAATGATGGGAGACATTGGGCAGTTAAAAAAAAAAACATCCGACATTTGGCCCATGTGTATATCGGTCTGTCTGACAGAAGCCGGCCATTCTGTCAAACGTGCATGCTGGAAAACCAGCAGCCAGTCGACTCCCGATCAGCGCTCTCAACCTATGCCAGAGAGCGCTGATTGGAGTGTTCTGGTGGGGGGGCTGTCCCCTGTTAGAACACAACAGCTCATCGGGGTAAAATTGCTGCACTAATGTCAAATCATTAGTACAGTGTCTCCGACTGGAGCCGACAGCTTTTTTTTGTGCAACCCCCTGGGTTGCACAAGAAAAAGACTGTAGTGTCTACCAGGCTTTACTGTACGCTCACGTGTTTATCCTGACTATTTTGTCTGTGATCCATGTTATTCAGCCATGTGAACAATGAACACAACACATACTTAATCTCTGTAAAATTTTCTCTTTTTGTACAAAACCCAATAAAAATTATTGAAAAAGAACTACTGATACTGATGGTCTTTGACCCCCAAGATTCTGAAGCTATTGCATTTGCATGCCAGCCAGGGAACAGTCAAGGTCAGCTGCAGAGCTGCCCTGAAGAGCCAGATCAAGTCAGCCCCAATATGATTCAGACCTTCCATGAAGCAAGAAAATAAAATTCATAGAAAAAGTGTAGCGCCCAGAGATAAAGTATCAAACTGTCCAAAATACGGATATAACATAGAGGATCGTTTGATAGTAGAGAATAGTCCATAAAAGATGTTATATTCAGCGGATCAAATAACTGTCTGTAGTGGAGACCACCATTCCAGTGATCAAGATTTAAAACGATCGTGTCCGGACAAATGAACCGTCACCAACAGTAAAACTGCACACTCGTCTGACTTACTGGCTGCCGTTACAGCAGCTAAAGCGCCTCAAACACAAGGGAACATCTCTGGAAATAATGCAGTGAACCATCAACGCCAACAATACAGCCCAGAAGAAGTCTCATAGTGTAGTCATTTATTTCCAAAAGTAAACGTGCATAATAGAAAAAGTAAAAAACAATAAAACTCACATATGAAGCTGCTGGTGACCCGGAATCACTTAGCAGCAGGACGTCAATGGCAGGTATCCCACCCTGACGTGTGTCATCCAAAAGAACGTTGTCAAGGACTGTGGGCTGGTGGCCTTATCTGGAATGCAGACCTTGACTTTGAGGGTCTACCTCTCAGCCTCTGCTTCTTTCAAAAAGGCTATTTGCCTTGTTTTCCAGGATGGATCCCATACCCATGCTTCGACTTCCATTTTCACTGTCTCATGGTGACTCAAGTAGATCATCATATAACCTCATGGTCTAGGGTTCCATCCCTTCCTGATAGGACACACTATGCCACATCTTGAGCGCTTCCTGAGCTTTCTCTCTCTATCGAAAAGCCAGTGGCGTGCAAAACACACCTCAAAAACTTCCACCCGGTGCCAAAAAAAAGTGCCCACACATAGAGAGTGAAACACAAAAACGTGCAACGGGTGTACAGAGTCCTCCACTAGGGAAGGACCTTACCCTGATCCCCCGGGGCGTTAGGCTCCAGACAGGGACTGAGGTACTCAGACAAAGGGTCCATCCGGCCGAAACCAGGCGCACCCCCACAACTGGAAGGACTGCCGAAGCAGACCAACCCAAGTACAGTGGGGCTCTCCCGAAGAGAGACCCCTCAAAGGAGAGGGCGAACCAAGCCAAAAGGCCTATGTCCACCCCCTCCCAAGACTTTCAGAGTAGGCCCGAGGACCCACACCCTACTCGCCACACAGTGACAAACGTGTATACAAGACAACCAAAAAAAGACAAAAAGGTGACAAACAGGGGTAAAAGAAAGAGTGGGGAAGATAGTGAGATGGGAAAGTGAAAGTGGCCATTGTGCTATACAATGGCCGGCCCTCCGGCCAGGCATAAAAATTTCCCCTGGTCCTGGCCAAAAGGCCCGGGCCAAGAGGCAGGTGCGAAAAACGTGTGTTGTGGTGAAGTGACCATGGTGCCATAAAATCAAGTGCTTTCACACCGTGACTATACGGCACCCCTGAACTGCCACTTCAGGGGCACATTCACCACTGGCTTTTCGAAAAAGCCCTGACCCACATCCCAGACCACAGCAGCCCCCACCCCAGGCAGAAAGGTATGGAGTTCTGGAAGCTTGGAGAGAGCCCTTGCCAACAGGCTTCACCGTCGTTCCGTCCCTCCTACCTAATTACATTCGGGAAATACTGGCCGCTCCCCCGGTGGGAGAAAGGGGAGCCAGCGTCTTCCTGAGCTTTCTGCTTCAGATGACGGTTTCTCAGACCTACAAGGCGCATCTGGTCCTCTTATCTACTTTCTCTAAGTGGACATTCAGCCCCATCAGAAGCCAGCTTAGGGTGGAAGACAGCTTGAGCAGGCTTTGCTGTGGTTGTTGTGTATCAGGCCTATGAATGTTTTTGTTTGTGGTTTGCCTAACCCACAGTGGGATTGCGTTGGACTTTCTTAGGTTAAATGTTCACTCAGTGCATCCAGATCAAGGATAGCCCATTTGCAAACAAAGCCATTTGGGTAGTAAGAACATCCATTCTTAGTTCCTTAGAATCCAACAATAGTACAAGGCATTAGTGCACAATGACTTTGCAGTTCCTGAAGTTAAAGTGGTTGTAAAGGCTTGAGGTTTTTTACCTTCATGCACTCTATGCATGAAGGTAAAAAAACCTTCTGTGTGCAGCAGCACCCCCCATAACTCACTTGAACCCCATCTTGATCCAGCGATGTGCACGAGAGTTGAGCTTTTCCTGGGTCTCTCATTCCTCATTGGCTGAGACAGCATTAGCTCCTACTACTGTCAATCACAGCCAGTGAGCTAATGAGGCGAGAGCAGGGGGCAGGGCCATGTGTCTTATGGATGCATAGAGAGGGGTTCGGGAGCGAGCATGCACCACAGCCCCCAGAGCAAGCTGCTTGCTATTGGAGACACTGGCTGCAGAGGAGGAGCCAGGAGCTCCGGCGGGGACCCGAAAGGCGGATTGGGGCTTCTCTGTGCAAAACCACTACACAGAGTAGGTACAAATAACATGTTTTTTTTTTTTTTTAAAGTGAACCTTTAACCACTTCCCGCCCGGCCTATAGCGGATTGACGGCCGGGCGGTGGTTCAGTTATCCTGACTGGGCGTCATATGACGTCCTTCAGGATAACATGCTGCCGCGCGCCCGCAGGGGCGCGCATCGCGGCGATTGGTGGATCGGTGTGTCAGTCTGACACACCGCTACACCGATCTTGGTAAAGAGCCTCCGGCGGAGGCTCTTTACCACGTGATCAGCCGTGTCCAATCACGGCTGATCACGCTGTCAATAGGAAGAGCCGTTGATCGGCTCTTCCTCACTCGCGTCTGACAGACGCAAGTAGAGGAGAGCCGATCGGCGGCTCTCCTGGCAGGGGGGGTCTGCGCTGATTGTTTATCAGCGCAGCCCCCCCGCAGATCACCACACTGGACCACCAGGGATCGCCACTAGGACCACCAGGGAAGGGAAACATGTGGATGGCCAGGTATGTACCCCATGGCCATCCACATGTGCCCAGTCAGTGCCAAATCTGTGCCAATCAGTGCCCACAAATGGGCACTGATTGGCACAATTATGTTGCAGTGATGCCCAGCAATGCCACACTTAGGGGCATCACTGCCATCAATCAGTATCATCAGTGCCACCCATCAGTGTCCATCGGTGCCACCTGTCAGTGCCCATCTGTGCCCACCTATCAGTGCCCATCCGTGCCCATCTGTGCCAACTATCAGTGCCACCCATAACTACCCATCAACGCCACCTATGAGTGCCCATCAATGCCACCTACGAGTGCCCATCAGTGCCGCCTATCAGTGCCCATCGGTGCCACCTATCAGTGCCCATCAGTGCCACCTACCAGTGCCACCTATCAGTGCCCATTAGTGCCACCTATCAGTGCGCATCAGTGCCGCCTATCAGTGCCCATCATCAGTGCCCGTCAGTGCCACCTCATTGGTGCCACCTCATCGGTGCCCATCAGTGCCGCCGTATCAGTGCCCGTCAGTGCAGCCATATCAGTGCCCGTCATTGAAGAACAAAACGTACTCATTTACAAAAAAATTTAACAGAAACAAAGAAAAAGGTGTTTTTTTTCAAAATTTTCGGTCTTTTTTTATTTGTTGCGCAAAAAATAAAAACCGCAGAGGTGATCAAATACCACCAAAAGAAAGCTCTATTTGTGGGAACAAAATGATAAAAAATTTGTTTGGGTGCAGTGTAGCATGACCGCGCAATTGTCATTCAAATTGTGACAGCGCTGAAAGCTGAAAATTGGCCTGGGCGGGCAGGTGTCTAAGTGCCTGGTATTGAAGTGGTTAACCACTTCAGACCCGGAAGATTTTACGCCCTTCTTGACCAGAGCACTTTTTACAATTTAGCGCTGCGTTGCTTTAACTGGTAATTGCGCGGTCATGTAATGCTGTACACAAACAAAATTTGCGTCCTTTTTTTCCCACAAATGGAGCTTTCTTTTAGTGGTATTTGATCACCTCTGAGGTTTTTATTTTTTTGAGCTGTAAAAAAAAAAACAGCGACAATTTTGAAAAAAAAACAATATTTTTTACTTTTTGCTACAATAAATATCCACAAAAATGTTTTTAAAAAACACATTTCTTCATCAGTTTAGGCCAAAATATATTCTTCTACATATTCTTGGTAAAAAAAAAAATCGCAATAAGCGTATATTGATTGGTTTGCGCAAAAGTTATAGCGTCTGCAAACTATGGGATAGATTTATGCCATTTTTTTTTTTTTTTTTTACTAGTAATGGCGATCTGTGATTTTTATCGGGATTGCTACATTGCGGTGGACAGATTGGACACTTTTGACACATTTTTGGGACCATTGACATTTATACAGCGATCAGTGCTATAAAAATGCACTAATTACTATGTAAATGTCACTGTTACGGAAGGGTTTAACACTAGGGGGCGATCAAGTGGTTAAATGTGTTCCCTCAGTGTGTGTTCTAACTGTATGGGGACAGGACTGAGTAAGAGAGGAGACATATCTTTGTTCCTGTTTACTAGGAACAAACGACATGTCTCCTCTCGCCTGACAGCACAGGGATTTGAGTGTTTACACACACAAATGCCTGTGCTGGTGCTCGTGCACGCAATCGAGCGTGGCCGGCGATTGTACCCGCCGGCCATGCGCATCGGGTCCCCCGCCGTGCAACGGGTGCTCGCGCGTGCCTCTGGCGGCGCGCACGCGCCCTCTGGCAGCTCTGAAAGGGCCGACGTACCCATACGTGATTTTGCACACCCATGCCACTTTGCTGACGTAGCCGGTAGCCGTAGCCGGTCGGCAAGTGGTTAATGTCACTTTAACTCAAACAGCATTATATACAGCCCAGCTAGAGCTCCTGTTTCAATGACTGATGAATGATTTTGCTTAACCTCTGCAAATAGAACAAATAGAGAGGGTGAATCTCCCTAATGGGTAAACAGCCAGCGATAAAAACCTGGCAAAAGTTCTGTTCCACTCTGTCCAAAACTGAAAAAAGAAAAGTTTTGCCTTCAGTTATACTTACAACCGGAACTAAACTAAAAAAAAAAAAATGCAAACAAGCAGGCATTGGGATTGATGTACTAAAGACAAATAGACTGGTCTCTTTGCAAAGTGCAATTACTCCAGAGCTTAGTAAATGAGGTAAAGCTTCACTTTGCAAAGAATACCAAATCACATGAAGGAAAATAAGCAAAACAACATTTTTGCTTGCCTATGATTGGATGATGGAAGTCAGCAGAGCTTCTGCTCATTTACTAAGCTCTGGAGCAACTGCTCTTGCCGAGTTCAACTGCACTTTGCAAAGTGCACAGTCTATTTGCCTTTAGTAAATCAACCCCAATGTCTCTTCAGCAAAAAAAAAAAATCATAATCCTATGCACAATGTAAACAGAGCTGCGTATGCGCCGCTCCGTTTACATTCCCGGGATAGTGCGACAGGATGAATGACTTGTATGCATGAGCAGGAATTACATTATCCTGCACCAGCCAATCAAGAAGACCAGCGCCTGGAAGAAGCTGAGAAGAAGATGCTGGCAGCGGCGCGGGACCTTGGGGGCACTGAACCATGAATGAAAGTTAAGTATTTGTGCTTTTAGATCCAAATAAAGCAAGGGGGGTTATTTACGAAAGGCAAATCTACTTTGCACTACACGTGCACTGCAAGTGCAGTCGCTGTAGATCTGAGGGGAAGATCTGAAATGAGGGGAAGCTCTGCTGATTTTATCATCCAATCATGTGCAAGTAAAAATGCTGTTTTTTTATTTTCCTTGCATGTCCCCCTCGGATCTACAGTGACTGCACTTCCAAGTGCACTTGCGGTGCACTTGTACTGTAGTGCAAAGTGGATTTGCCTTTAGTAAATAATCCCCAATACCTGAATAGAAGGGATAGTGCTGTTTATGCAGTTACCTTCATTTCTTTTGCCAGCCCTTATCATCATTTTTTTTATGTCTGAGAGGAGGATGTGGCCTCAAAAGACCTTTTAACTGACATTCCCTTCACAATACCAGCTGCTAATAAAGAATGCTTATGTTTGCATAACTTGCTATGCCTATTGTAATCTCTGCTACATGAATACACCTACATACATTAGGTGTATACAGTATACACCTACACCTACATGCCTATTCTTGCCAGCTGATGTGCGTTTTGTAGCAGCGGTTCGATGTTACAAATGTTTACTTTTTCCTTTTTTTTCCAATTGACATTACATATCTATGCACTGCAGCATAGTGTAGTATGTGAAAATGCAGCATGTTCTACTTTTTTCAGTGCACACCTACACAGCACAATTGCCTTGTCTATGCATTGGGGCAGTGTCAACAATGCCCAACAAATATGGTGTTAATGGGCCCTTAAAGTAGAACTATAGGTAAAACTTTTTTTTTAATATTTTGGATACAGCAAAGGAAGGGTTATAACCACTGTCGGATTTTTTTTTTTTTTTACCATCTGTGTGCCATTATTGAGATTTACCTTCACTTCTTGGCCCATAGCCAAACAGGAAGTGAGAGGAAATCCCTGCAAATTAATGGAATTCCTTGGGGACCCCCAGGTCACCAGAACTAGTGTCCACATTGGAAGATTTCCCCTCTATTATTTTCTGGGGACAAATGTGTGATTTTCTTTCAACTAGTTAACACCCGTCCACCATTGAATGACGGCGGAGCGGTGCGGCTCTCGTTCTGGGACAACGTCATATGACAGCGTCCCAGAATGGCCGCTCTTGCACGCCCGCGGGGGGAGCGCAGCGTGGCGATCGCGGCCGTGGCATGTTTCTAGGACATGGGGTGACCCCGATCTCTGTAAAGAGCCGCTTCCGCGGCTCTTAAACCATGTGATCGGCTGTGTCCAATCACAATCGGTCACATGTAAAAACGAAGATGACGGTAATCGGCGCTCCTCGCCTCACACTGACAGAGTGTGTGGCGAGGACAGCCGATCAGCGCCATCTCCTCGCAGGGGGTAACAAAACATGTAATCAGGGCACTGATCATCAGTGCCCTGATTACATTATAAAGCCAAAAGTGTCACCAATCAGTGCCCACCACTGCCCACAAGTGCCACCAATCAGTGCCCATTAGTGATGCCAGTCAGTGCTGGCTATCAGTCCCGCCTATCAGTGCTGCCCATCAATGCCCATCACTGCTGTCCATAAATGCCCATCAGTGTCGCCCATCAGTGCATCCCATCAATGCCCATCAGTACTGCCTACTTGTACTGCCTATCAGTGCCCACCAGTGCCGCCTATCAGTGCCCACCAGAGCTGCCCATCAGTGCCAACCAGTGCCGCCTAATAGTGCCCATCAGTGCCACCTATTAGTGCCCATCAGTGCCGCCTATCAGTGCTCATCAGTGCCACCTATCAGTGCCCATAAGTGCGGCATATTAGTGCCTCCTCATCAGTTCCACCTAACCAGTGCCCATAAGTGCCACCTCATCAATGCCCACCAGTTCAGCCTATAAGTGTCCATCAGTGCCTCCGCATCAGCGCACATCAGTGAAGGAGAAAAATTACTTAATTACAAAATTTACTGACAGAAACTGAAGTAAGAAGAAGGTTTTTTTTAAGTTTTTTGGTCTTTTTTTTATATTCGCTGTTGAAATGCTGATCCTCAATCCGGCCAATAAGAAGCGGGTGTGAGACCCCTTTTTGGATTGGCCAAAATGAGAAGACTCCTGATTGGCCACCGAGGAGGAGGGGGGCAACGGGAGTCGCCACCGCCGTCGCCGTGATGACCCGTGGAGAGCAGGAGCCACTGGGTTTATTTCTAATTTGCTGCCTGAATTTAAAAAAAAAATAATAACATGTTTCTCCATCCACACAAACAAGGTGGATAGAGGAATCCACCCAACAGCACTTGCTATTGTCAAAATACACTCATCGGGGGCTGCAGCTCTAATACAAACCTCCTATATAATACTGTTCCCACTCTGGATGAAGGTGCACAGGGGGAACCTCTAGACCGCAGCTTTGTTAGTCTGGGGGTAGGGGTGTGTTAGATGTAGGAGAAAATTCAGATACACTAACAAATTGTAGCCAGACTCCAGCTCACACTGCAGTTACAGCAATAGTTTTTTTTTCTTTTGGGATAAAGGTTTTTTTATGAATAAATAAAAGCTGGTCATTGTAGGCACCCCTGTGAGTGGTAAATGGTTTGTCTCAACATTCTTAACTGAAACATTTGTAGGATAGCTTATTCTGCTGAAAAATAACAGACTTACCGGCTGAATGACCAGATGAAAAAAAAGCCGAAAGCCTTGTACACACAATCAGATTTTCGTCAGGAAATTGTGTGATGACAGACCGTTTACCTAAAATCCGACCGTTAGTACGCTTCATCAGACAATTTTTGGAGAAATTTCAACATGCTCGGAATCAATGCTCACCAAACATGACATTAGCAGAAGGTGCCCAAAGGGTGGCGCTCAACAGCTGAAATTCCACGTAGTACGTCACTATGTTCCTGTTTGTTGGCCGACAATTGTGTACTGTTTGTATGCAAGACAAGATCCTGGCACACGCCCTTCGTCTGCAGAAAATCCGCTTGTGTGTACCAGGCTTAAGGCTCAGTTCACACCTATGCGTGTGGTTGTAGGTGCAGGAATCGCAGCGATTCCTGCACCTACAACTATCACAGTGAAATCACGCTGCTTTGAGAGAAGGCGTGGGGCTGCCATTCATTCTGAATGACCCCCACACGCATGGAAAAATGCAGCGCGCTTGTGGGAGCAGGAACCGCAGGGAAATTGCATGGTCAAAATAACCATGGGATTTCCCTGCAGGCCTCATTTTGAAAAAGATGCATGTAGTGGGAAACGCAGGCATGGTAGTCCATTTAAATGTGCTGTGCCTGTGCAAACGCTGGTCACAAAAACTCTTATGCCCCGTACACACGGTCGGACTTTGTTCGGACATTCCGACAACAAAATCCTAGGATTTTTTCCAACGGATGTTGGCTCAAACTTGTCTTGCATACACACGGTCACACAAAGTTGTCGGAAAGTCCGTTCGTTCTAAACGCGGTGACGTAAAACACGTACGTCGGGACTATAAACGGGGCAGTGGCCAATAGCTTTCATCCCTTTATTTATTCTGAGCATGCGTGGCACTTTGTCCGTCGGATTTGTGTACACACGATCGGAATTTCCGACAATGGATTTTGTTGTCGGAAAATTTTATATCCTGCTCTCAAACTTTGTGGGTCGGAAAATCCGATGGAAAATGTGTGATGGAGCCTACACACGTTCAGAATTTCCGACAACAAGGTCCTATCACACATTTTCCGTCGGAAAATCCGACCGTGTTTACGGGGCATAAGATGTGAATCTGGGCTTAAAAAGAAAACCAATGCAGCCATCACATGTAAAAATTGGTAAACTGCAATATAATAAATGTTTGTTTTTAGGTTTAATTCCGATTTATCGATCAATATATAAAAACATATTATATGTAAGACAACGCATTTGAAAATTAATATTGCCATTATTATAACTCCCTCCTTATTCCAAGAACCCCATATTTGTTATCGAACTAATTTTTGACCAAACTAGATTCATCTGTACATCTTTCATTTCATTTTAACAAGGTTCCATCATCCTCAACGCGTTTCACATGGCCCGCTTCCCAAGAGGACTTGGGAGAGTAGAATATTGCATTCAAATCAATAATCCTAGACTAGATAGGGTCATTTTGCCTTTAGCTGTACTTTAACCCTTTTACTGCCATCGATGTAAGGCTCACGTCAGTGGCAGCAGGGGGTTTTACACTCACTGTTGATGTAACTTTATCTACATGCCAACTGTTGGCTATCAGAAATTGACTGGGTGGCAATAGAGCCGCCCATTTGCATTCTCTGACCCCCAGAAGTATGTTTTTCCCCACCTGAATGCCCAGGACCTGCATGGCAGGTGTTGCTGGGTGAAGGGGAGGGTGACCATTAACCCCTTGGCGCTGGCCACACCCAAATACGCGACCTCTCAGCGGGTGGGCCTTGGGACCGAACGGCCGAAAATTTGCGTCACTTAGTGTAAATACAGCTGTGCCGAGAGTGCACAACATGCATGCTCCCGGCACAGTTACTAGCAGCTAGGAGGAAAACTTACGATCGCTACTTGAGATTGGGAGCTGTCCGATCATGTGACAGCCAATCACGTTGGTCACATGATCATAAACCCACCCCATGGAATCCTAAACCCCTTAAAGGGCCAAGAGGTTCTGGCGCCAAGAGGTTAAAAATCTGTTTTGCTGGTGCCTTCATGGCAGCATACGCATGGGAAATATGCTGCCATGGATAGGCACCAGGAAAGGAAAATGACGGAAAGGTAAGTATTTAGTTTTCTGATCTCCCCTAGCTGCAAAGATTTTAGGTGCTGCCTTCCCTCGATGCCGTAGCTAGTGAGGAAGCTAATGGAGTGCGATATATGCTCCATTAGCTTTATTAGAGACATCAATGAGAAAAACCTGACACGAAGAAATGATTTTGACTTTTTGTCAGGCACGTGCAATTTTAAGGCCTTGTTCACATGGGCATACTACAGCTACGGTTGCCACCTCATCCCTTTAAACCCAAACACATATGAATTACACAGGTTCTGAAGCTAATTTAATACAGATAAGGCACTAGGTGAGTTTAATTACCACCTTAATCAGCCACAGAACCTGTGTACCTGTGGCAACCCTAACTACAGCATACCCCCAAGTGAGAGCCATGTTTACCTACATGGGGATGCACAGGCGCTGTTCCCAATTTGACATCTGTGTGAGTGTACAGCCCCGGATGCACACGGTCTATGTTCACACCTCCCAACTTTTTGAGACGGGAATGAGGGACACCTATCAGCAAAAGTATGCAGGCAGAGGACACACCCCTGGCCACACCCCCTTAAAGGAGAATTGTACAAAAAAAATAAGATTGGTTAAACCCACAAGTGCTTTTTTTTACTACTACTATTCCTTTATATTGGCTTTTGGAATTTACAAACGCAGCAATTTAGAAATCAGATGAAAGGTTTAGCTCTGGAAAACACTTTTTGATAGATTAAAAAGTCCTTTTTATATACAATTATATAAATCAGACCAAAAAACATATTTTTTACAGATTTTTCTTTTTTAGACAAGTGACATGGTTTCCATGCCTCCCAAATTTTTGAGATGGGAATGAGGGACACCTATTAGCAAAAGCAAGTAGGCATAGGACACACCCCCTGCCATACCCCCTTAAAGGGGAATTATACAAAAAAATGATTAGTTAAACCAGTTTTTCTCAACCTTTTTTCAGTCAAGGCACCCTTTAAAATTGCGGACAGTCTCAAGGCACCCTATTCTAAAATGTAAAAACTTTTCTAATAGTTTTACATAATGCAGGAACAGCCACACATAGGACACCCAACATTAGAGGTAATTTATTCTTCCAAAGCAAATACACTTTTGTACACTGGTACTGACTAGTATTCCAAGGTTTCTCTTCTCCCTAAGTTTCTCTCTATCAGTCAGCTAATGTGACCCCAGTGCTGAGGGAGAGGGGCAGAAGAGGGTCAAACGGGGATGCTGTGGAGGCGACAGACATCCTCCTTATTAACTGATGACATCTTTGGTTGTTAGGATGCCAGTGTCTATAAAGTCGTAATGGTGCATGATTAAAACCTGTGGCTTTGCATAACTAAAAGGCAGGCTTGATCCATCTGCTGGCTTGTATACATTTTTTTTATATATTTTTAGCCATTTTGCCAAGGCACCCCTGAAGAAACCTCAAGGTGCCCCAGTGTGCCTGGGCACCCTGGTTGAAGAAGGCTTGAGGTAAACCCACAATTATTTTTTTTTACCACTACTATTCTTTTTGAAATTTACAAATGCAGAAATTTATAAATTTGATGAAAGGTTTAGCACTGGAAAACACCTTTTGAAAGATAAAAAGTGCATTTTATATACAACTACAAAGATCAGACCAAAATGAGGGACATATCAGGAGGGACAGAGGGACTTTGTTCCAAATCAGGGATAGTCAATCGAAATCAGGGACAGTTGGGAGCTATGGTTGGGAGCTATGGGCATAGCTCTCAACTGTCCCTGATTTCGAGGGACTGTCCCTGATTTGGAGCAATGTCCCTCTGTCCCTCATTCCTCCTCATTTGTCCCTCATTTTGGTCTGATCTATATAGTTGTATATATAATGCACTTTTTATCTATCAAAAAGTGTTTCCCATCGCTAAACCTTTCATTCAATTTCTAAATTGCTGCATTTGCAAATTTCAAAGCCAATATAAAGGGATACTAGTGGTAAAAAAAACACTTGTGGGTTTAAAGAGGAGTTCCACCCAGGGGGGCCGTCGAAAAAAAAAAAAATTAAAAGTCAGCAGCTACAAATACTGCAGCTGCTGACTTTTAATTGGACACTTACCTGTCCCTGGGTCCAGCGATGCGGGGGATCGAAGCCCCGCTCGTTCCCCCCTCCGCTCGTCTGCGCCGGCATTTCAACTGTGGGCGCCGGGCTGTGGCTTCACAGCCTGGCACCCACTGCGCATGCGCGAGCGGCGCCGCGCGCCGTGATTGGCCGCTCAATCACCTGGGACCTGTAATGGGTCCCAGATGATTGACAGGAGGGAGGGAGCAGAGCGGAGCCCTTCCTGTGCCTGGGAGGAAGTGATGTCACCAGCCCAGGCAAAGGAACAGGCAGACTACGAGGGACCACCTAGCAACAGGCATTTAGAGGTAAGTGAAAAAAAAAATCCAAATTTTTTGCACAAAGGGGGCGTGGCAAGGGTGTGTCCTATGCCTGCATACTTTTGCTGATAGGTGTCCCTCATTTCCATCTGAAAAAGTTGGGAAGTATGGCTATGGGGTCTCTATAAACAATACATTTCTATAGAAGTCCATATATTTTAGGAGTGAGACAGTGGGATTGGGCTGTAAATAAGGGATAGTTGGGAGGTATTCCAGCATTTTCCTATGGAGGTTGAAATGTGTTTATATTTTGGTGACAACTCATGTGATCAGCTCCCATGTATACTGCAAATCAGGCCATGTTTACATGGAAACCTGACCAGGTCTCCATGGAAACGCACGCTGATTTACGTCTTTCATTGCCATCACTACGTTGGCCGCTTTGGCAGAACACCGGCTATCGACTAGTACAGCCTGGTCGGGCCTGGAGTGGATCGGCGCTCTCCCGTGGTCACGTGGGCAGTGAAGAGGAGCTGTCATGGCGGCGCGCAGCGCTGTGTCTCGTGGTCTGTTCAATGAGGCGGTTCGGGCGGTGCTGGGGAGCTGGCCGGTGCTGCAGGTGACCCGACACTGGGCGTACCATCTTCCCTGATATTGTCACGGACTGTAGTGTTTTTTTTTTTTGTATGTAATAACTTTATTGAACCAGCCGTGTTCAGGGGGGGAGTAATCAGGCCTCTGTAAGGAAACTACAACCAATTCTATTAGGCCATAACATTATGGTTGCAATGGACAGCTTAGTGTGTTTTCATAAATGTAATAAAAAAATGAAAGTGTTTATAGAAAGGCCTAATCTTTTGTTTTGGAGTCGTGTGTCTCCCTTGGAGAGATTTCCCTTCACTTCCTGTCCTGTAAGCTCAACAGGAAGTCAGAGGAAATCTTTTTAAGGCTATGTTCACACCTTGTGCACGTCGGGATCACACGCAAAATTGCATGGTTTTACAATGTGCTGCCCTTTGGCATTTAGGCCTCTTTCACACTTACGTGATCTGGCTGCAGTTTGGCTTTGATGTGACTTGAAGCAATGTCTGTGTAATCTTGAGGTCTGTGGACCTCAAGTCGCATCTAAGGCCCCTTTCACACTTGTGCGACTTGTCCTGTGACTGCAAAGTCGCATGACAAGTTTTACCCCCCCCCCCCATGATTTCCAATGAGTGCCGTTCATATCTGTGCGACTTCAAAGTAGTCCCTGCACTACTTTGATCCGACTTTGATGAGACTTGAGGTCCATAGACCTCGAGATTACACCGGCATTGCTTCAAGTCGCACAAGTGTGAAAGGGCTTGTAAACCCTCCTTTTTTTCCATAAAAAGAACAAACGTGTCTATACTTACCTGCTCTGTGCAATGGTTGTGCACAGAGCAGCCCCCATCCTTTACTCTTGGGGTGTCCCGTCTGGGTTTTAGGCCCCTCCTCTTCACTGGATACCCCTTTTCCTGGGGGGCAACTGTGTAAGCTCGCTCCCGAGTCCCACTGCTGTGTCCATTGACTCGGCCCTACGCCCCCCCCCCCCCCCCATCACTGGATTTGATTGACAGTACTGGGAGCTAGAGCTGCACGATTATTCGTTAAGACCCGTTATCGCGATTTATTTCCCCATTGCGATCTTGAAAAAAGTATTTCCCTATTCTTAATGTGCAGAGAATCCTCTCTGCTCTGCTGAAGCTGACAGCCGTCAAAAGAAAGGAAAAAAAAAAGAAACTAGCCCATTATGTTGCACTTACCTGCAAAGGAGTCCGAGATGTCCCCGCTGGTGGGCGCATCCATATTCACCCCTCTTCCTTCCGGGGGCAGCGGACTCCGGCTCTGTGACTGGCCGGAGTCGCATGACGTCACTCAGGAGCCGCCGGTCACGGAACGAGCCCCTTTGAAACGGCACGATCGCGCCCTTTCTTCAGTGCGCATGCGCCGATGATGTCGGTGCAAGCGTATATGGTAAATCTCTACTAAACCGTGCAGGTTTAGGAGATATTTCCAGTACCTACAGGTAAGTCTTATTATAGGCTTACCTGTAGGTAAAAGCGGTGTAACAGGGTGTACAACCACTTTGTGAATTAAGCGTAATGTAAAATTCGAGTATATTTCCCCACCCCAGAGCCACAGATGTTGTTTACTTTCGCCTATAGACACTAGGGGCAAGTTCAGGACATGAATCTGAGCATTGTCTGAGCTATTCTGCTGGGAAACTTTCAAAGCTGACAGCCACTCGTAGGCAGTGGAGCTTTTTTATGATTTTTAAACCTGCACAGTTTAGAAGATATCCCCTGTATCAGCATGTGCCGACGTCATCGGCACATGCGCATTGAAGCAACGACTCGTTCGTGCCGTTGCTTCAGCTGATGTGCATGTGCGGGAGAGACGTCATCGCGGCGCCAGCCAATCACAGTGCCGGAGCCCGCGAGACATGGGAGACATGTCGTCGGGCAGAGCAGTGTGCAGGGACTGCTTCGGGGGCTCCGATCTAAGGTGAGTATTTCATAATGAGCTAGTATGGAGGTGATAGAATAACATACACAGGGATATGCGGTACTTGCATAAACATGATACACAGAGATTAAACAAATCCACCTACATAAGTTGTACCTGTCTATCTGCAGTCTTCTCTACTCTACATCCATTCTAAGTCCAGAATTTAAACAGCTTGTCTTAGCTTTCAGAAAGCAGGGCATGGAGAGTTGTAGTTACACACTGCAGAGCTCTGAGAGCTGATTGAAGGGAAGGGACACTCCCCCCCCCCCCCCCTCACACAGGAACAGAGCTGAGGCTGTCAATCACAGGTAGTGTGATAGAGGTCCCTCCCCTGTCACCTTTTTTCTTTTGGTGTCAGGAAAGCTTGTCAGAAGTGACTCCTGCAAATAGCAGGGGAACGAAACAGACAGGAATGACATTTCTAATACACAGAATGTATCATTGTCGGTGAGTAGTGCTATATGATATGTGATCAATAATCGGTATCCTTTCCTGTTCACAGATCGCTGTAGAGAATTGCTTTGGGGGTCCGCATGTCCAGGAGAAGGCAGAATGGATGGTGGGGGCTGTGGAGCAGTATTTTCATACTAACTGTAAGTGTGACCCGAGTCCCTGTATGCCCAATGCTTTTGGTTTTCTCACCTAGGCAAGAATGTCATCGACAGCTGCCCAAAGCCATCTGGGATTCTCACCTCACGCACCCCAGGAGGCTTCAGAGCACCATCTAGAACAGATAGTGCATACTCCTCCACACTTTATCAGGGGTCTGGCTACAGGAACCCAGAAGAGATAGCTGGATCCCAATGACATCAGCAAAGAAAGATGGCAATGCGGGACTTGCTTTGCTTGTGAGAATGTCTCTTGAGGGGAGCCCAAGAAACCAGGGAAGGGGGGGGGGGGGAGAGAAAAAAATAACATACTAGATGGGGGTTTCACTGCCTGCGTGTTCTCCAAAGCAATCCTACTACTGGTGAGTTCTGTCAGTAGAAACTGCCCTAAGAAATTTGATAAAGTGTGGAACAGTTGGATAGATGCTCAGGGTATGGCAATTTGATTCATTCCTCTCACTGGCAGCGCTTCCTCTCCCTGTTTTTTTTTTTTTTTTTTTTTTTTTTTTTAATTTATTTAGTGGTATGCGACATACACAATGAAAATATAACTTCACATAATAAGTTGTCAATACAAAATAACATATAAACGATCAGTATCTGGGTGCATCCTACCAGTGATAGGGTCGCATCAGGTATTTTCCAGAGGATAAAGCCATAAGTATTCAGGCAACCCAGGAACCTATGTTAAAGAAAGAGAGGAAAGATCCACGTAGGGGGTAAGGAGCATCTGTTTATATCAAGCAATATGAGCATCAGGTTTAAAACTGAAGTCTTTGACACTCATTAACCGCTTGCTGTACTGCGGCAGGTCGGCTTGTTCCCGCTAATCGCCGTAGCTGTACGTCGGTCCCTTTAACAGCTATAACAGGCACGCGTGCTGCCGGCTGCATGGTGGGTGAGCTGATGTGCGTGGCCGGCGGCCGCGATGTCTGCCGGCCGCCCGCGATCTCTCCACAGAGAGACAGAATGGGGATCCGTCAATGTAAACAAACAGATCCCCGTTCTGACAGGGAAGTACAGAGGGATCGTCTGTTCCTAGTGATTAGGAACAGCGATCTCTCTCTACTCCCAGTCAGTCCCCTCCCCCCACAGTTAGAAACACCTCCCAGGGAACACATTTAACCCCTTAATCACCCCTAGTGTTAAAGGGGTTGTAAACTCTCGTATTTTTTCACCTTAATGCATCCTATGCATCGAGGTGAAAAAAACCTCTGTCACTGACCAACCCCCCGTTTTACTAATCTGAGCCCCGTAATTCCCATGCCGGAGACACGCTCTTCCCCTCTGCCCGTTTTCTCAGCTCTTGATTGGATAGATTGATAGCAGCGCAGGCATTGGCTCCCGCTGCTGTCAATCAAATCCAGTGACGCAGGCGCCGTGGAGCGAGGCTGAGTCCGACGTTCTGCGTCTATGGAGAAGTCTATGGAGAAGTCGAGGATCAGGGCCACTCTGTGCAAAATAAACTGCACAGTGGAGGTAAGTATGACATGTTTGTTATAAAAAAAAAAAAAACGAAGCTTTACAATCACTTTAACCCCTTCCCTGCCAGTGACATTTATACAGTTATCAGTGGCTATTTTTAGCACTGATTGCTGTATAAATGTCTCTGGTCCCAAAAAAGTGTCCGATCTATCTGCTGCAATGTTGCACACCCGCTAAAAATCACTGATCACCGCCATTGCTAGTAAAAAAAAATAAAAAAATATTTATAATAAAAATCTATCCCCTATTTTGTAGATGCTATAACTTTTGAACCCATCTGCTCATCTGCCACACCACTGTAACCCGCTTTCTCATCTGCCCCACCAATGTACCTCCTGCACATCTGTCTCACCTCTGTACCCCCTTGCTCTCCTGCCCCACCAATACACCTCCTTTCACATCTGCCCCACTGCTCTACCCCCCTGCTCTTCTGTCCCACTGCTGAACCTCCTTCTCACCTCTTCCACCACTTTACCTCCCTGCGCATCTGCCCCACTCCTGTACCCTCTTTTCATCTATGATATGCAGAGTGGTGAAAGGAAGCGGAGATGAGACACTCATCCTGCTTATCCAACTTTCACATCCAGCCTATGTGATGTATGGGATGTCACATACAAGTGTCTGGAATTAGATGCCCAATGATGAGCTCAGGTCAGGGGCATTTTCTGAAAGCAGCCTGTGTGCAGGATCATAAGTTGGGCCCCCGCAGCTGAGAAAAAGTGGTTGGGTGTGATTTTCATTGCGCGGAATACTGGCTGTGGCTTAAAGGGACACAGGGTGCCGGGGTTCAGTAGTAAGTGACGCAAAGGTTCAGGAATAATAACAAAATTCCCAGAAGCTCAACAGTAATTCCACAAACTGTCACCTGATTGTGGTTCTCAATCACAGGGAAATCTCTTCTTTCTGAGATTAGTAGTGGCAATCAAGTGAGTCATCTTCCTCTAGATGGTGGACGGGGCTAGCAGGACTGTGATTGGCTTTGGCAGTGGCCAATGACAGTCCTCCTCCTGGAAACAGGGACCGCCCCCCAGCAGAACTGCAACCAATCTCTTCCCAATCATGAAAGTGGACGATCGCAGCTACAGCAAAGTTAGAGAACCAAACAATGTTTCCCATCTTTTACAATGTGTGGAGGCGCAGTGCCCCCTCCCCTCAGTGCAGGGGCGCTGTGGGGGAATTCTGAGATTGGAATGCATTAGTGTCTCACTGACACTTCCCTGTGCTGCTCTGCTGATGGGGAGGTAGTCGAGTGCCGGCAAAAGAGGCTTTGCGTGCCGCTTGTGGCACCAGTGCTGGGGATTGCCTACCCCTGCTTTAGAGTCTCCAAAAAAAATAGATGCACATTTTTTTTAACTGCAAAAGAATGAGCATTTATTATTATTTTTTTTTTTATAAAGGTAAACTCCTTTATATCCAAGTTCCCCTCTACATCAGGGTCCAGATAAGAGCCCCTTCTTTCATCAGAAGACCATAGAAAATCTTGCAGCAGGCCTGATTTGGGCTCGCCTTGATTAGTAGCTATTTGTTTTGTTTTTTTATTATTTTCATGTCCTTCCTGTAACTGTACTGTTCTCTGATCAAAGCATATTAAGGTGCCCCCTTCGGGCCTTCATTCTAGTAATAGTTAATTTTCTTTTGCAGCTGATCTGGAGCAGTATGAGGTAGAAGAGGCCCTGCAGTCAATATTGAATGATGAGTTTGATACAGTAGTGGAGGATGGAAGTTTACCTCTGGTAAGGAAACTAACCATGGTATTTCTTTAAAGCTGAGGTTTGTTAGAATACTTTTTTTGGAGCATACAGCACCAGCGAGTCCTCAGTTTACAGCTCTGCTATAAACCTCCACAGTGCCAGAAGTTAACATTAGTGGGGGGGCGGCATCACTGAGAGGATGATTATTACAGTAACCAGAAGCCAGCAGACGGTGGGATACACCTCATTGAGGGTACATTATTATACTGATGCTGTATGCCCACCCCAAAAAATGTTTTCACTAAACTTTATCTTTAATTAATAAAAGTTATTGAGACAACGATTAAATAAGTTTGATTTTCAGTCCAATTACTGAATCTATTAAAGTAGGGCAGGGGTAGGCAACCTCGGCCCTCCAGCTGTGGTGAAACTACCAATCCTATCATGCCTCTGCCTCTAGGAGTCATGCCTGTGATTGTCAGGGTCTTGCAATGTCTCATGGGACTTGTAGTTTCAAAACAGCTGGAGGGCCGAGGTTGCCTACCCCTGAAGTAGGGGGTCTAAGTGTGAAGAGAAATTGTGACAATATTTGTATCTTCTACAGCAAACAACAAAGTGGAAGTTTTTTAGGTTTTGCACAAAATGCAAAAATCACAGGGACAACAGATATCAAAACTGTTTAATCAGATTTGAGGAAGAACATTTGTCTGTATTGTTGTCATCAGGGGTCTACTTGGAAATTGCTGCCAGTGCTGCTTCACCAGAAAAAAAAATTGGCATCCCCCTCATGGCAGCTAGATGCTACTGGTGCTTTTTTCATGTGTCAGCCTCTTAAAAATGAAACTAAAAATACAATTGTGATTATTCCCTGCAGATGCTATGTGGTGTTGTTGCAATAAAAATTTTTTTTTTTTTTTTTTTTACCCAGTAGCACCTAGCATAATGCCCATGTCTGCAGTATCATAAGCAGAAATGAAAGTGGAGAAGGGGAATAACCCACGGAGGAGGCGCTTCTCTGTTTAGTGTCCTTCCTCTTATGGAAAAGGCTTCCATAGCCTTTCTGTCTCTCAGTAAACATAAAAGGAAGCATTTTTCATATATACAGTGGGGAAAATTATTATTCGATCCCCTGCAGATTTTGTAAGTTTGCCCACTTACAAAGAAATGAAGGGTCTATAATTTTGATCATAGGTGTATTTTAAATGATAGACAGAATATCAACCAAAAATCCACAAATACAAACTCAAAATTTCCCGCGCTTAGGACAATATTTTAAAGGAGAACTGCAGCCCCCCCCAAAAAAATGGAAAAAACCACCGAGGTGGAATCCAAACAATTAGGAAATCTCTGGTGCGGAATGTGGCGCTGTTCAGAAATATTTATAACAGGATACTAATGTCCTACAAAGTGATGATATATGTAAAAAATACTGTGAAAAAATCATGAACAAATAACATATCAGGTGTATGTGTCACAGGTGTCAAACAACATATAATAAAACATATAATTAAAAAATCCAGTGCAAATGCGGTGTAAATAATCCTAGAAAAAATAAAAAAATATACGTGCACTCAAAAAAGGACAGAAAAAATAGTAATACTGATCTGCAAAATCGCAAAGGAAAAAGCATAAAAGATACCCAAAAACATTATATATCCAAAATATGTGCAGATATGAACAATAGTATGATAAATAGTGTAGTGATGTGGCAGAAAAAATCACCATCCAAAAGATATTAGTGTCCGAGCAGGTTAAAAGTCTTATATATAAAAATAAAAAAGAAAAAATTCTGTGAGAAGTGACTTTGCTTCCAAACAAATCCCGTGTAAATAATTGTGATCGTTGTGTAATCTCCTTCTCTGGAACCCCCAATTGTGTCCCCACTCACCAGAAAGCCCAACCCCTGCAGGGGTAATGGGCAATCGAAAGTAAATCCACCAGCTGGAAATAGATCGATGTCCCCCTCTGTGTTTCCGTGATCTTCTTCCTGGTTGGGCTGTCAATGGTCTGTCAATGGTCCTCCAAAAAAGTCCACCAGATCATGTCCATATGTATGGGGAAGAGAGGAGCCTCATAGTGTAAATCCAAATTGACTTTTATTTGTTCAGTCCACTTACAAAGATTAGTTAAAAACAGTGACTAACATGACTTTTTGGTCATGCTACATTACCTAAAGTTTACCTGAGGGGTGCTATACAGGTCCAAGGCCGTGGACCTCCTATAATAGGGACCCAGTCCTTGAAGGTTTCCTAACGCAGGCCGCTGTGATGGGTGAAGGTGTATCTGTCTGTTACAGCAGTATCCTGCAGCAAGGAAAAGGTAAGGGAAGAAGCCTAAGAACTGTAAAAAGTCCAACTATGCTTTTTTTCTTACATTACATAAAGTAATAATGTTGTCATGCCTAAAGTCTCCACTAGAGGGAGTAAATGCATACCTTTAGTACAGGGCTTGACAAATTTGCTTGGAATCTAGGAGCCAGCTAAAAAAGTTAGGAGCCAGGTTTTTTTTAAACGATTGACAAAGCTTTATTTTCAATATAAAAAATAACTAATCTTAAATTTACACAGGAAGACCGCCCCGCTAGCGGCCGATCAGGTCCGCCTGAAAAACTGACAGGCGAACCTGATCAGACAGCCCGTGTGAAAGGCGCTAAGCAGGGAGATAACAAATAAATTCATTTTAATTAAGATAAAAATAAACAGTTTTTACTTAAAAAAAAAATAAAAAAATAAAAGCCATTACGAAAAAAAAAAAAGGCTATCCCCACATTCACTTCCTTCTCTTCTCCACTTTGGGAAGGAGATGGGCGGGCAGTGAAAACAGGCAGGGGAAGCTCTATTAGCATTGCATTAGCATTGCTGGTTGTGTTGTCATACCAACGGCCACCACAAGATGGCGCCAGATTCCAGAAGTACTGCAGAAGGCCACAAAGCCGCGGCCTCAATTACTGGCCGCCCTGGCCAGACGCGATCGCATGGGGGGGTCAGGGTCCGCACGGACAGGATACCCCAGGTGTGCCTCCCCAGGCGCCAGGTCGCTAATTCTAGTCGCAAATGCGACCTGGCGCCCGGGGTTTGTCGAGCCCTGCCTTAGTATGTTGTTTCTCAGTAGCTCAGGAGTCCAGCCAAACAGCATTTGTGTGGTCTCAAAAGCCAAGGAGGGGGATCCTCATTGTGAACATTTTTACCCCCTGGGGGGAGGGAGGTGCAACTGAAACTTGTACCCCTACCCACTCCCCCCCCCGGTGGCGGCGGAAGCGGCTTTTTATTTAGCAATTTTTCTATTTCCCCACAGAAGTTTTTTTTTTGAACTTTCCGCCACCCAGCCTTCCCTTGCCTCTCATCTTGCTCAAAGAGCGTGTCAGCCGTCCGTGCATGCGCAGACTAAGGGCTAGTTTCAAAAAGGCAGAAGAAGGACGTTGATTGATGGAGGGGGGCGCGGCGCCGTGTGCAGGACGTAAGTACACGAGGCACACGGCGCAAGCACTGGGGACAGAGACAGACGCTCACTCTCACAGCTCAACAGCTGCAGCGAACACACAGGACACAGAGTGCTGGGGGCACGTAAGGGATGCATGCCATTTCCAGTACAGGAAATAACAGATATCAGTGTGGTTAATCCTTACCTGTGTTTTTTTTTCTTATCAGGAAGCAGGAGGAGTGTGTGATTATACCAATCTCTCCACCTCTCTGATAAAAAACGAAAGCTGAACCTTATTGGCATTTTCTTTTGCTAAATTACTTTGCTCAGCGAGTGTGGAAGTCACTACATTGTCTTGTTTACTTAACCACTTGACAACTGGGCACTTAAACCCCCCTCGTGACCAGACCAATTTTCAGCTTTCAGCGCTCTCACACTTTGAATGACAATTACTCAGTCATACAATACTGTACCCAAATTAATTTTTTGTCCTTTTTTTCATACAAATAGAGCTTTATTTTGGTGGTATTTTATCACCTCTGGGTTTTTTATTTTTTGCGCTATAAATGAAAAAAGACCGAAAATTTGGAAAAAAAACGAATTTTTCTTTGTTTCTGTGATTAAAATTTTGCAAATTAGTAATTTTTCTTCATAAATTTTGGCCACAATTTATACTGCTACATATCTTTGGTAAAAATAACCCAAATTAGTGGATATTATTTGGTCTTTGTGAAAGTTAGAGAGTCTACAAGTTATGGTGCAAATCATAAAAAATTGATCACACCTGAAGTACTGATGGCCTATCTCATTTCTTGCGACCCGAACAAGTCAGGAAAGTACAAATACCCCCCAAATGACCCCTTTTTTGAAAGTAGACATTCCAAGGTATTCAGTAAGATGCATGGGGAGGTTTTTGATGTTGTCATTTTTTCCCACAATTCTTTGCAAAATGAAGATTTTTTTTTAAATTTTTTTTCCCCCCCACAAAATTGTCATTGTAATAGGTTATTTCTCTCACATGGCATGTATATACCACAAATGACACCCCAAAATACATTCTGCTACTCCTCCTGAGTATTACAATACCACATGTGTGGGACTTTTCCACAGCCTAGCCACATAGAGAGGCCCAACATGTAGGGAGCACCATCAAGTGTTCTAGGAGCATAAATTACACATCTAATTTGTTGACTACCTATTACACTTTTGAAGGCCCTGGAGAACCAGGACAATGACATGTGACACTGACGTGACACTGATGACAAATGGCACTGATACGTGGCACTGATACGTGGCACTGACAGTGATGTGGCACTGATGACAGATGGCACTAATACATGGCACTGATGACAGATGGCACTAATACGTGGCACTGATGACAGATGGCACTAATACATGGCACTGATGACAGATGGCACTAATACGTGGCACTGATGACACGTGACACTGATGACAGATGGCACTAATATGTGGCACTGATGACACGTGGCACTGATGACAAATGGCACTGATGACAGATGGCACTAATATGTGGCACTGATGACATGTGGCACTGATGAAAGATGGTACTAATACGTGGCACTCATGACAGATGGCACTAATACGTGGCACTGATGACAGATGGCACTGATACGTGGCACTGATGACACTGATGACAGATGGTACTGATACGTGGCACTGATGACACGTGACAGATGGCACGTGACACTGATGACAGATGGCACTATGTGGCACTGATGACAGATGGTACTTTTACGTGGCACTGGGGACAGATGGCAGGGACATGACAGCAGGGGCAGAATGCAGGGCAGATGGCAGGGGCAGATGGCAGGACAGATGGCAGGGGCAGATGGCAGGACAGATGACAGTGCTGACACTTTTTTTTTCGTTTTTTTTTTTTTTGCTGTTTACTTACCGCCACAGCGGTTAGCTCTCCCTCCTCACACGCTGTCTCTGTGTGAGCCGGCGATGAGAGAGGATCTCATATGTTTACATATGAGATCCTCTCTCATTGGCAGAGCGATCGCACTGTAAACGGCCGCTGTCATTGGCCGTTTACGGCGATCTGTTACTAGCTGTGTCCGAGGGACACGGCCAGCACAAAACTTCCCCGATGCGCGCCCGCGGGAGCGCGCAACGCGGAAGTAACTAGGAGGACGTCCAGGGACGCCCTCCCGGCAATTGGAGTCCGCGCTTTAGCCGTCTTTCGGCTATAGCGCGGATGCCTAGTGGTTAAAGTGCCTCTGTTTTTTTGTGCTCAGCACTATGGCTCCCAAAAAAGACACCCCAAAGGTACCAAAAATTCCACCCCCAGGCACTGGGAATTTCAGTCGTGTCTCCACACTGTCATCCTCGCCTGAGTTACCAGATATGGCAGCCAGTGTAAGTCATTGGGACCAATTGGTGGTGCAACTGCTTCTCACATTTCAGCCCCTGATACGTGAATGAAAATGCGCTTTCTTCCGCCCTCCAGGGCTTAGAAGGAAGATTAGCGACTTTGATCGCATCCGCTATCCAAAACGATAGGAAGCATGTTAGATCCCCCTCCCCCACCTTAGACCCCTTATCAAGGGAACAGCGGGTACAGGATGAGGTGTTACCTTCAGGACATCAGGAAGAAAGGCAAACCGATTACTTCTCTGAGGAGGAAACAATGGTGGATGAACCTTTTTCAGCCTCGCAATCTAAGAGATTGCTGGTATAATCTCTTACAGAGATGGTTCGTGCCTCTTTCAAGCTACCTCTAGCAGAGTCAGCTGATAGTTGTTTTGTTTCTTCTTTAGGTTCCTTAAAACCTTCACAGCCTTTTCATGCTTTTCCTGTACATGCATTATTAGAAAAGCTTATTCATACTGAATGGGATCACCCAGATAAACATTTTCTCCCTCCAAAGAGATTCACATCACTCTATCCCATGGAGGAGAAATTCACCAAAAGCTGGAAGCTACCAGCAGTTAACGCTGCGATTTCTAGTATGAATAATAGCCTAACTTGTTCAGTAGACAATGCACAAATGCTTAAAGATCCAACTGATAAAAGATTGGAATTTCTGTTAAAATCCTCTTTTTCTTTGGCAGGTGTGGTTACTCAGCCTGCAGTTGCAGCAATAGGCATCTGTCAGTCCCTAAGGGACCAGTTTAGACAGGCGCTTAAAGAGGTCCCTGCACAACAGGCCTGCGATTTGGCCGAACTACCAAGGGCGCTATGTTTTGTCCCTAGACGCCATGAAAGACTCTATTCACCAGGCGGTACACATGCGTAGGACCCTGTGGTTAAATAAATAAATAATAATAAAAAAAATTGGTCAGCCGAAGCACCTTGCAAAAGGCTTCTGACTAGTTTCCCTTTTCATAGGGATCGGCTATTTGGGGAGGATTTGGTCAAATACATCCAAATGATTCCTAGTGGGAAAGGTACTCTTGCCCAAAAGAAAGTATAAACAACCTACATTTAAACGGACCCCTTCTCCTGCGCCAGGGGCAACCGCCTCTAGGCAGTTGCGTCGGCTTCCACCGTCAGACTCTAGAGGAAAGCCTCAGGGTCAGGCCCAGGGACAGAAAATTCAGCCCCTGTATACATTACTGAAAATGCGTTTTCCTCCGCCCTGCAGGGCCTAGAAGGAAAATTAGCAACTTTAATTGCATCCGCTATCCTAAAGAATCCAAAAGGATAGGAAGCGTGTTAGAACCCCCTCCCCTTCCTTAGACTCCTTATCAAGGGAACAGTGGGTAGAAGATGAGGGGTTACCCTCAGTTGATCAGGAAGAAAGGCTGCGGAGGAAACAACGGTAGATGAACCTTTTTTCAGTCTCACAATCTTTCTCTTACAGAGATGGTTCGTACCTCTTCAAGCTACCTCTAGCAGAGTCAGCTGATAGTTCTGTTTCCTCTTTAGGTTCCTTAAAACCTTCACAGCCTTTTCATGTGTTTCCTGTACATGCACAGATCCACACAGAAAAGCAAGGTTTGGGGTTTTATTCAACAGACCCACTCTAGATCGTAAGAATCGAAATCAATCTCCGAAGATCCGCTCCTTTCAATAGAGTCGATCGGGTCAGTTGCTTCTATCCTACAAAGAGGAGAACTTCTGGCGTCTATCAACATCAGGGATGCATATCTGCTTGTCTCTATATTTCCCGCTCACCAAAGGTTTCTGCGGTTCGAAGTAGAAAAGCAGCATTTCAGTTTGTAGCCTTGCCCTTCGGGCCAGCTACAGCACCCAGGCAGCGTCGAAATATTGCTAATAGACCCATCGGTGGCTTGTTTGGAGCAAAGTGTACGCATTACAACCAGTTACCTGGAAAGTCTGGGTTGGGTTCTCAACCTAGAGAAGTCTTCCTTAAAACCGCTAAAAAAGCTGGAGTATTTGCGTCTGATCATAGATACAGCCCAGAAAAAGGTGTTCTTGCCTCAGGCAAAAATCAACTCCATAAGAGAGTTGGTGCTGATGGTCTGGTCAAAAGGAGATCCCTTCATTCGCCTTTTCATGAGGTTGTTAGGAAAGATAGTGGCTTCACTCGAAGCAGTTCCCTATGCCCAGTTCCATTTGAGACTGTTGCAAAACAGTATTCTATCTGCTTGGAACAAAACGATCCAAGCTTTAGACTTGCCAATGTGGCTGTCCCCAAGGGTGTCCCAAAGCCTCAATTGGTGGTTACTAACCCAGAATCCGCTGAAAGGAAAATCCTTCCGACCAGTTTTCTGGAAAGTGGTAATGACAGACGCAAGCCTTTCAGGCTGGGGAGCAGTACTAGAAAAGACAACTGTCCAGGGACAGTGGTCAAGCCGTAAGAGCCACGCCCATCAATATCCTAGAGATTCGGGCAGTGCGCCTGGCTCTGAAGGCCTGGACTTCCAGGTTACGGGATTGTCCTGTCAGGATCCAATCCAACAACGCCACAGCGGTGGACTATACCAATCGATCATGCATGCAGATAGAGGAGAACCATATTCTAACTTGGGCAGAAAGGAATATTCCGTGCCTATCGACAGTCTTCATTCCGGGAATAGAGAATTGGCAGGTGGACTACTTGAGTCACCAGCAGTTATTCCCAGGGGAATGGTCTCTTCACCCCGACATTTTTCAGGCTGTTTGTCAAAGATGGGGGACTCCGGACGTAGATCTTCTAGCATCAAGATTCAGCATGAAGTTAGTCAACTTTGTGTCCAGGACAAGTGATCCACTCGCATGCGGAACAGATGCGTTGGTGACCCCGTGGGATCAGTTCTCACTGATCTATGCATTTCCCCTTATTCAATTGCTGCCTCGACTTCTTTGCAGGATCAAGCTAGAAAGAAAGCCGGTAATTCTGGTAGCACCAGTATTGCCCAGAAGGTCATGGTACGCAGAAATCGTAAAGATGGCAGTGGAGGGTCTATGGTCCCTCCCACTACGGCCAGACCTACTCTTACAGGGGCCGATATTCAATCCTACCTTACGGTCTCTAAATTTAACGGCTTGGCTATTGAAACCCACATTCTGAAGAAATGTGGGCTTTCCGAGTCAGTTATCTCTACCCTGATTAATGCGAGGAAGCCAGCTTCCAGAACTATATATTATAGGGTCTGGAGGGCTTATGTTTCCTGGTGTGAATCCAAGGGTTGGCACCCTCGGTGATATATTATAGGCAGAATTCTTGCCTTTCTACAATTAGGGGTAGAGATGAAATTGGCCCTGAGTACTATTAAAGACCAAGTCTCAGCTTTATTGGTCTCAAAGACCACTTGCTACACATTCTTTAGTCCGGTGTTTTATGCAAGGGGTGATTCGGCTTAATCCGCCAGTCAAACCTCCCTTGAACCCTTGGGACTTGAATTTTAGTTTTGTTTGTGTTACAAAAACAGCCATTCGAACCGATACAACATATTCCCTTTGTCCTTCTGACAAGGAAGTTGGTATTTTTGGTTGCTATATCCTCAGCAAGGAGGGTTTCGGAATTGGCTGCTCTTTCTTGTAAAGAGCCATACTTGATTATTCATGAGGACAGAGTGGTGTTATGCCCTCGTCCAGACTTTTTGCCAAAAGTGTTTTCAGGTTTTCACCTGAACCAAGATATTGTCCTGCCATCATTTTTTCCAAAACCATGTTCCAGGGAAAAAGGGAAAAAAAGTCTCTACATTGTCTTGATGTGGTGAGAGCAGTGAAAATCTATTTAAAGACAACTGCTCAGATTCGGAAGACTGATGTCTTATTTATTCTGCTAGAGGGTCCTAAGAAAGGACAGGCAGCATCGAAATCCACTGTCGCTAAATGGATTCAGCAAGTTATAATTCAAACTTATAATTTAAGGGGTAAGATTCCCCCTTTTAAAGTTAAGGCGCACTCTACCAGGGCGGGTAGTGCTTTTTAGGTAGTGTGTCACCAGGCCTCCATGGCTCAGATCTGTAAGGCCGCAACTTGGTCTTCAGTGCATACATTCCCTGGATTTTATCAGGTGGATGTAAGGAGGTATGAGGATATCGCCTTCTGGCGCAGTGTGCTGCAGGCAGCAGTATAAGTCCTCAAGTCTGGCGGTGCCCTGAGGGTTGTGTCTCCCTCCCCTTAAGTAGCATTGCTATGGGACGTCCCATTAAGTTATTACTTAAGGCTCTGTGTCCCATGATGTATGATAAAGACAATAGGATTTTTATAACAGCTTACCTGTAAAATCCTTTTCTTGGAGTACATCATGGGACACAGGGGTCCCTCCCCTCTTTTGGGGTTTAAGTATATTGCTTTGCTACAAACACTGATGTGCTCCTGGAAGGAGGAGGGGTTATATAGGAAGTGAACTTCCTGGATTGGGTATACCAGTGTCCATCACCTGAAGGTTCCTATATACCCAATAAGTTATTACCTAAGGCTCTGTGTCCCATGATGTACTCCAAGAAAAGGATTTTACAGGTAAGCTGTTATAAAAATCCTATTTTTCTGGGGTATACGTATATTGCTTTGCTACAAAAACTGAGTTACTCCTGGTAGGAGGAGGGGTTATATAGGGAGGCAACTTCCTGTTTAGGGTGTGCCAGTGTCCATCACCTGAAGGTGGCTATAACCCATTAAGTTATTACTTAAGGCTCTGTGTCCCATGATGTACTCCAAGAAAAGGATTTTACAGGTAAGCTATAATAAACATCCTTTTTTTGCGAGAAAATTACTTCGAACCTATATTTTATGTCACACTGTATTTGCGCAGCGGTCTTTCAAGCACAATTTTTGGGGAAAAAATACACTTTAATGAATTTAAAAAAAATAAACAGTAAAGTTGGCCCAATTTTTTTATATAATGTGAAAGATGATTTCACACCGCGAGAATTGTGATCTTTATTCTAAGCAAAAAAATAGTGATTTTCATTTTAACCAGAATCGTGCAGCTTTAATATCCTATATATCAGGGATATGCAACAGCTGTTGCAGAACTACAAGCCCAATGAGGCATAGCAAGACTCTGACAGCCACAAGCATGACACCCAGAGTCAGAGGCATGATGGGACTTGTAGTTTTGCAACAGCTGGAGGTCCGCTAATTGCTTATCCCTGCTATATATAGTGTTTTTTTCATCTGGAATGGGGCTTCAAATTTATTAAAGTATTTTTTTTTCCTTTTATATTTGAAGGCCCTGCAGTATCTGCACAGGTCAGGGGTAGCCCAACGACATGGCTTTACCATTTTTGGTGTAACTCGAGACTTCACTTTTTTCACTTTCTCTCCCTTCTGGTGCAGATAGCCCAGCAGCTGTGCACGTTGTATTCTCAGTGTCATCGTGGAGACACAGCTGCAGTGCAGCAGAAGATCGCACAGCTGTCTCAGAAAAAGTACAACGTGAAAGCCAACGTTCAGGAAGTGAAAGCTCAGGAGGACGAGGAGGAAAGCAGCGATGATAATGAGGAAGAAGAGGTAAGAATTAAATCAGGAACTAGTGAGAAAAAAGTTTGGTGCTAGTGGCTGTAAGAGTAGGGTGAATACACAGGGGACAGGCTGTTTTAGAATTAATAGCCAGTGTATAATGTATATCAGTGCATTACCACCAGTGGCTTCCAATCATAATTCAACTAACCTAGTTTGACAGATGAGTATGATTGAGGTGTTCCTACCTTATACCCCGTACACACGATTGGAAATTTCGTGAGCAAAAGTCCGATGTGAGCTTTTGGTCGGAAATTCCGACCGTGTGTATGCTCCATCGGACTTTTCCTGGCGGAATTTCCTGCCAGCAAAAGATTGAGAGCAGGTTCTCTATTTTCCCATTGGAAAAAGTTCCTATCGGAAATTCCGTTCGTCTGTATGCAATTCCAACGCTCAAAAAACCACGCATGCTCAGAATCAAGTACGAGACGAAAGCGCTTGGTCTGGTAAAACGAGATAAACACGAGATTAGCAGAAGGAGCCCAAAGGGTGGCGTGCTTCGTATGGAACTTCCCTTTTCAAGTGCCGTCATACATGTTGTACATCACCGCCTTCTTGACGGTCGAAAGTTCAGAGAACTTTTGTGTGACCGTGTGTATGCAAGCCAAGCTTGAGTGGAATTCCGTCGGAAAATCCATCCAAGGTTTTTCTGGCGAAAATTCCGAACGTGTGTACGGGGCATTAGCCGATCCATGTACTGTCTGTTGTAGCTGTCTAGCCGAGTGTCACTGCTTGCTCTGACTAGTTGTGTAAGAAGTATGTAGGCTGTCATTGCCAACCTCCTTCTAAGATGACTGTGATCTGCTGGGGATGATTTTAGCCATGTTAGTGCATTTGCAACAACATAGGTAAGGTACTGTCTGTGATACTTTTTTTTATTTGCACCAACAGTTACATTTTCAGTAGAGAAGTTTCAATATCAATTCCTACTCGACGCACTATTTAGGCTGAGCTGTTCAATGCTTAAAAGCACATCAAACCACAAGGTGCCTACAGATTTGGGATCCATCCAGATGCCTGACCGGCAGCTGGCTCAGTCTCTCAGTGTGCTGCTCCCACCCTCTGCCAAGCCCGGTGCTCCAGTGAGCACTGGAGGGGCAGAGCGGAGACCGATATGTGCTAAGCGCAGACCGAGAACTGAGTAATCAGCGGTCATGTGATTGTTCAGCTCATGAGCTTAGAGCTAGCAGGGGACAGCTGCAACATGGGACCAAGGATGCAGCAGGGAGGGGAGTATAGGGGTTTGCCTTTTTACTCTTCCTATGCTTCTCCTTTAAATGGATAAAACATGGAGAAATGTACATAAATTCGACATATTTACTTCATTTTTTTTTTTTTTTGCCAAGACATTCACTTCACAGCTTGTTCACACCATCTGTGTTGAGCTTTACAATGCTAGGACACATAGAAAACAGTTTCTAATTGTGCTCATTCACACCACAATGCTGTGATGGTGTAAAGTTAAAAGGAAATGGTTTAGTGCACTGTAACATCGCATTGCCCCTACACAACAGACACCAACTAACGAGCGTTTTAGTTCTTGACTGGTGTGCATAAACCTTATGGGGGAGATTTACTAAAACTGGCGCACACAGAATCTTTTGCAGCTGTGCATAATAGCCAATCAGCTTCTAAGTTTTATTGTCAAAGCTTAACCGCTTGTCGACCAGCCGTCGTCATTATTCTGCGGTAGGTCAGCTCGTTCCCTTGAATTGCCATACTGGTACATCGGCTCCTTTAAGAGCTATAGCCTGGGGGCTGATGCATGTGGCTGGCGGCCGCGATGTCCGCCGGCCACCCGCGATTGCTCCACAGAGAGCCAGTACGGGGTTCTGTCAGTGTAAACAAACAGATCCCCGTTCTGACAAGGAAGTACAGAGTGATTGTCTGTTCCTAGTGATTAGGAACAGCGATCTCTCTCTACTCCCAGTCAGTCCAATCTCCTGTCAGTTAGAAACACTTCCCAGGCAACACACTTAATCCCTTGATCGCCCCCCTAGTGTTAATCCCTTCCATGCCATTGTCATATATACAGTAATCAGTGTCCGATCTGTCCTCCGCAATGTCGCAGTCCCGCTAAAAATCGCTGATCACCACCATTACATGTAGAAAAAAAAAAAATAATAATAAAAATGCCATAAATCTATCCCCTATTTTGTAGACGCTATAACTTTTGCGCAAACCAATCAATATACGCTTATTGCGATTTTTTTTTCCCCTCAAAAAAATATGTAGCAGAATACATATTGTCCTAAACGGAGGAAGAAATTTTGTTTTTTACATTTTTTGGCTATTTATTATAGCAAAAAGTAAAAAATATTGTTTTGTTTTTTTCAAAATTAGTAACAGCGATCTCTCTGCTCCTCCAGTCGGTCCCATCCCCCCACAGTTAGAAACACCTCCCTAGGACACATTTAACCCCTTGATCACCCCCTAGTGTTAACCCCTTCCCTGCTAGAGTAATTTATACAGTAATCGGTGCATTTTTAAAGCTCCAATCGCTGTATAAATGTCACTGGCCCTAAAAGTGGCCGTTCTGTCTGCTGCAATGTCGCAGTCCTGCTAAAAGTCACTGATCACCGCCATTACTAGTAAAAAAAAAATTATAATAAAAATGCCATAAATATATCCCCTATTTTTAGACGCAAACCAATCAATAAACGCTTATTACGATTTTTTTTACCAAAAATATGTAGAATACATGTTGGATTATTATAGTAAAAAGTATTTCTTTTTTTTTTGTTTCAAAATTGTCAATTTTGTTTGGGTACAATGTCGCACGACAGCACAATTGTCAGTTAAAGTGACGCAGTGCCGTATCTCAAAAAATGGCCTGGTCGTGAAGGGGGGAAATCTTCCAGGGCTGAAATGGTTAATTGAACAAGCTGAAATTAGAAGCTGATTGGTTCCCATGCACAGCTGCACCAGATTCTATGTGCTCCAGTTTTAGTAAATCTCCCCTGTGTGTTACTGAGCACACAGCAACAATCCCTTTTATGTATGCTGGCAAATGGAAAAAGACTGCACCAGCTTGTTGGTGGCTCTGATATGGGGTAGGTTTCCTGTGTGTGGTAATACAGGGGGTCATAGGGTTAGAGCACAGCTGAGGGCATGTTATTGTGTATTAAACAGCCTTGCTGTCATATCATGTTTATTCTTTTTATATCCACTCCTTCACAATTGACAATTTCTGTGCAGCCTACTGCCCACTCATACGGGTGACCTGGCTGCTTGGCAGAGTATACAAGCAGGTGTCATTCACCACAATGCCCGCGTAGTTCATTCATTCTTTCCTCAGTCACCTAGCAACAGCAATTATGTATAGCAGTCATTCAGATGTGAAAGATGCAGCAGAAAAAAAAATTCAGTGAGGAGTAGGAGTAGCTGCTTTGCTTTAACTAGTGCTCTTATGTCTGTAATAGCCTGTATATAGGTGGCAATTGTTTCCATACACACACATATATTTGTACTACTAATGTTTCCCATTCTCTTGCAGGCAATGGACTGTGAGACGAGTATCAATACATCTCAGGCTGTACCGAGTGTTTCCAGCACACCAAGCACATCAGAGGCTGGCGGGCACAGCGGGAACCCTCAGGAGCTAGAACAAGAAGCTGATGAATGGACTGTAGTGCGGAGAAAAAAGAAGTGACCTCGGAGACCTTTGCCGGGTTTTAGCTAGAACTTCCCAAAAAGCAGCACCAGGTGGCAGTATTGCACCAGTTCCAGAAGAATGGCCGGCGTTTATAATGAGGTGCTATAAGAAATACAGGGAGCTCATGGACTCTGTTAACCTAAAGTAAAATATGTAAAGGATTGTGGTGTGCTAAAAGCTTTGCCATGCTGCTGCAGCAAAGTTTGCTATAGATTTCTCTATTTCAGCTAATTTAACTAATGCCGGGTTTTTATTCTTCAAAAAAAAAAAAATTGCTAAAAAAACGCCAGTTTTACCCTGTGTGAGCTGCTGGTTTCTTACATTCTGGTGGCCTTTAGAAGGCATATTTGGACATCACTTCTCTGCTAACACCAGACGTTTGGGTGCTTGATTCATTATTTCTGGATAGGATACAAAAGGAGACATTTTTATGACTTTTTGGCCTTGTTACTTTTTAGGTTTTGCTCCTTAAAACAAGTATGCAGATTCTGAAAGTCTTGAGAACTCTTTAACTGCATAATTACTCAGCAAATCAAGGTAATGAGAAAGAAAATTTCTTTTTTTCTTTAATGCAGTGTTTTGTTCCTAGGGGACAAAGTACATGTAGTACATCTTCCTATGTGCTATAGAAGGCTAGCTACATGGTCAGAAAGGGCGCCCCTGCTCCCCCTTCCCCTCTCCTCCTCCCTCCCACCCCTCTCCTCCTCCCTCCCCCTCCTCTCCTCTCCCCTCCCCCTCCCACCCCTCTTCTCTCCCCCCCCCCACCATCCAATAACGTAGCTAACAAGGAGGTGGCTGCATTGATAACTAGAGCTCATCTCTTGCTCCACCCACTCATCCAAGAAAAGAGCTGGCAAGAGGAATTGCAGTGTTCAGGTCCCTTAGGGGGACAAAGTACTTTGTCCGATCTTCCTACGTGCTATCGATGGCTAGGTATGTTGTCGGGCAGAATGCCTAACCACCACAACTGTCCGACAACAGAGCTTGCAAGGAGATGGCTGCAATAAAGGATAAGTTCACCTTTTGTAACATGTTACACCCATATTGAGAGTGTAACATACTTACATAGTTGGTGAGGTTGAAAAAAGACACAAGTCCATCCAGTTCAACATGTTACAAATCCAACTGCCCCGCACTTCCCTGGCTCCCCAATGTCACGGGCGGCGAGAATCTTCTTCCCCCCACTCTGTCAGAAACTGCAGAGAATGCAGCCATGCGGGGCTCCGCCCACCTGGCTGCGTCACTCATTCACAGAGTTCACAGATCTGGCAGCCATTGCGGCAGTCTGCGTGTAATTCTCAATGAACTACCAGGGCGCTGTTGAGCTCTGTGATAGTTAATTGATGCTTCCTGGTAATGTGGAACTGCTTGGCTGTACAGCTTACACATAGATCCTGCACGAGCCCTGCATTGCACCCACGATCTGCTGATCGTGGGTGCAGTGCTCTCCAAGGCTCCTAATTAAAAAAATAATAAATGCACATTTTTTTTTTACCTGCAAAAAAAATGCATTTTATTTTTATTTTAAAGGTGAACTTATCCTTTTAATAGCTAGAGCTCATCTCTAGCTTCAAGCACTTGTCCAAAAAAAGTACCTGCAAGAGGGATGGGAGGCTGACAATTCACCTTGCTAGTTCTGGTCCCAGGCAAGTGCTTGGGAGTCAGAAATAAGTGTTGGCTATCAGTTAAACAGCCTCCTTGCTAGATGTGTTGTTGGATGTCTGTGGGGGGGTTAAGGCCATGGGGGCATCCTTTCTGACCACATAGTTAGCCTAGGAAGATGGGACAAAGTACTACATGTGTTTTGTTGTCTGGGGGGCAGAACACTCATAAAAAAAAAAAAAAGAAAAATTATATTTCTTCTTTAAACAGCAGAGGGCACAACAGCCATTCGACTAATGTTTTAAATATGGAGAAGTTGGCTGTGTTTTTTATGTCTAAATGAATTCAAAGAATGCTGGAGAGTTGTGAAAAAAATATTGTTCATATATAAATGAATTGAAAGAGTTATTAAACCTCTTTATAAATTGAGTTATCCTTCTTTATAATGTGTTCCTATCATCCCCAGCACACCAGATTAAATAGCAAATCAGTCTTGTAATAGCTTCCAACAGGCAAAAGGTGCAAAGAAAGGGATAGTGACTTGTCATACAAGAAAATTACACTGCCTTCATAATCTGTATACAGTGCATCCGGAAAGTATTCAGTGCTTCACTTTTTCCACATTTTGTTATGTTACAGTCTTATTCCAAAAATGGATTTAATTCATTATTTTCCTAAAAATTCTACAAATAATACACCATAATGACAACGTGAAAGATGTTTGTTTGAAATATTTGCAAATGTATTAAAAAAAAACAATTACATGTAAATAAGTATTCACAGCCTTTGCCATGACACACAAAATTGAGCTCAGGTACCTCCTGTTTCCACTGATTATCCTTAAGGTGTTTCTATAACTTGATTGGAGTCCACCTGTGGTAAATTCAATTGACTGGACATGATTTGGAAAGGCACACACCTGTCTCTAAAAGGTCCCACAGTTAACCGTGCATATCGGAGCAAAAACCATGCTCTGAAGTCCAAGGAATTGTCTGTAGACCTCCGAGAAAGGATTGTATCGAGGCACAGATCTGGGGGAGGGTACAGAAAAATGTCTGCAGCATTGAAGGTCCCAATGAGCACAGTGGCCTCCATCATCCATAAATGGAAGAGATTTGGAACCACCAGACCTCTTCCTAGAGCGGGCCACTCGGCCAAACTGAGCGATCGGGGGAGAAGGGCCTTAGTCAGGGAAGTGACCAAGAACCCGATGGTCACTCAGAGAGCTCCAGCATTCTCTCTGGCGAGAGGAGAACCTTCCAGAAGAACAACCATCTTTGCAGCACTCCACCAATCAGGCCTGTATGGTAGAGTGGCCAGATGAAAGTGACTCCTCCAGTAAAAGGCACATAACAGCCCGCCTGGAGTCTCCCAAAAGACACCTGAAGAACTCTCATATCATGAGTAAGAAAAGTCTCTGGTCTGGTGAAACAGAGATTGAACTCTTTGGCCTGAATGGCATGCGTCATGTCTGGAGGAAACCAGGCACCGCTCATCACCTGGCCAATACCATCCCTACAGTGAAGCATGGTGGTGGCAGCCTCATACGGTGGGGATCCTTTTCAGCGGCAGGAACTGGGAGACGAGGGAAAGATGAATGCAGCAATGTACAGAGACATCCTTGATGAAAACCTGCTCCAGAGCGCTCTGGACCTCAGAATGGGGTGAAGGTTCATCTTCCAACAGGAAATTACCCTAAGCACAGCCAAGATAACAAAGGAGTGGCTATGGGACAACTCTCTGAATGTCCTTGAGTGACCCAGCTAGAGCCCAGACTTGAACCCGATTGAACATCTCTGGAGAGATCTGATAATGGCTGTGCACCGACCCTCCCCATCCAACCTGATGGAGCTTGAGAGGTCCTGTAAAGCAGAATGAGAAAATTGCCCAAAAATAGGTGTGCCAAGCTTGTAGCATCATACTCAAAAAGACTTGAGGCTGTAATTGGTGCCAAAGGTGCTTCAACAAAGTATTGAGCAAAGGCTGTGAATACTTGTGTACAAGTGATTTTTTTCTTCTCTTCTTTTTAACCACTTCCCGCCCGCCCTATAGCGGATTGACGTCCGGGAAGTGGTTCTGTTATCCTGACTAGGCGTCATATGACGTCCAGCAGGATAACATGCCGCAGCGCGCCCCCGGGGGCGCTCATCGCGGCGAACAGTGGAACGGTGTGTCAGCCTGACACACCGCTACACCGATCTTGGTAAAGAGCCTCCGGCGGAGGCTCTTTACCACGTGATCAGCCGTGTCCAATCACGGCTGATCACGCTGTCAATGGGAAGAGCCGTTGATCGGCTCTTCCTCACTCGCATCTGACAGACGCGAGTAGAGGAGAGCCGATCGGCGGCTCTCCTGGCAGGGGGGGTCTGCGCTGATTGTTTATCAGCGCAGCCCCCCCCTCAGATCACCACACTGGACCACCAGGGATGCCACTAGGACCACCAGGGAAGGGGCAACGTGGATGGCCAGGTATGTACCCCATGGCCATCCACATGTGCCAATCAGTGCCCACAAATGGGCACTGATTGGCACTATTATGTCAATGATCTACCCAGCAATGCCCAGATCTGCCCAGCAATGCTTTATCAGTGCCACCTGTCATTGCCCATCTGTGCCACCTGTCATTGCCCATCGGTGCCACCTTTCAGTGCCCATCAGTGCCCACCTATCAGTGCCCATCAGTGCCACACATAAGTACCCATCAGTGCCACCCATATATACCAATCAATGCCACCTACGAGTGCCCATCAGTGCCGCCTATGTGTGCCCATCGGTGCCACCTATGAGTGCCCATCAGTGCCGCATACCAGTGCCACCTATCAGTGCCCATCATCAGTGCCCGTTAGTGCCACCTCATCGGTGCCCATCAGTGCCGCCGTATCAGTGCAGCCATATCAGTGCCCATTATTGAAGGAGAAAGCGTACTTATTTACAAAAAAATTTAACAGAAACAAAGAAAAACTTGTTTTTTTTTCGAAATTTTCGTTTTTTTTATTTGTTGCGCAAAAAATAAAAACTGCAGAGGTGATCAAATACCACCAAAAGAAAGCTCTATTTGTGGGAACAAAATGATAAAAAATTTGTTTGGGTACAGTGTAGCATGATCGCGCAATTGTCATTCAAATGGCAACAGCGCTGAAAGGTGAAAATTGGGCTGGGCGGGAAGGTGTCTAAGTGCCTGGTATTGAAGTGGTTAATAAATTTGCAAAGATTTCAAACAAACTTCTTTCACGTCATCATTATAGGGTATTATTAGATTTTGAAGAAAATAATGAATTTAATCCAGTTTGGAATAAGGCTGTAACATAAAATGTGGAAAGAAGAAGTGAAGTGCTGTGATTGCTTTCCAGAGCATACGCCTCTATAGGGTGCATTGTACTACTGCATCACCTGGAATGGTTTCTACCATGAGCATGAAGAATTTGTCGAATTTGGATATTAGGTCCCAACTCCAGGTAAACCCTATTTTGTTTTGGATGCTTGTTAGAGTCTGAGCCTCTGCCTGGGCTGTCTTTCTGTCTGTGTCCCTGTTAGTGAGATTGTCATGACAAGAAGTAATGGAAAATCTCTCCAAAGTGTACACACACCAAACAAAAAAACCCAAAAACATCCCTTCTAGGCTGAGAAAGGTTTAGAACGTCTGACAATGTTTTCATTGCTGTGTGCGCCTTCCTGTCCCAGTGACAACCACTTCCTCTTTTTCTTGTCTTGGTGTCAGAGAAAATAAATGAACTTCAAAAAGGTGTTGGGGGAGACACATTATAATACTCTTTTCCTATTTCTAGAGGGTCCGTTTCCTGCACGTCCCATATGTACAAAGGATGCATCTGTACAGTGAACAGTCATCATAAATAATCATTATTGCTCACAGTGTATTTTTAATCTCTGCAAAGTTAAAGCAGTACTAAACTCTAAGGCTGGGTTCACACCTACGTGAACCGGATGCTGGTTTTCTCCACATCCAATTCGCATGGTAGGAGATGCAGAGATTCTGTGTACTGAACAACTCTTGTAGCCAAATTGCATTCTCAGAAAATTACAGTGGCTGCAGATTGAAAAGGAAAGGTAATTTTTAATAACATTCAATCATAATATGGTTAGTGTTGCAATTATATGTGCTATATTATTTTTTCTTTATTTGCTATTTTTTTTCCCCACGAAAGTGGAGTTACCCTTTAATGGTTGCAACCCCTTTATAGAAAGAGGAACATTCCGCCTCATTGCAAGAATCACCTCACCTGAAAAGTCATCTTCTTCCATTCTAGATAAGATATCTGTTGGACCATAGACATTTGAAGTCATCATACCGGATCCTGTGATCAAAATGGTCAAAGGTTGTAAATGGTAAACAGTAATAAAAAGCATAGATGTAGAAGTGTCTGCATGTACTGAACAGTCATAACTTGTACATAGAACCTGGAGTCCGTAAACACAGAGCTCTTCTACTAGACCAATCTTGACCAACTACTGAGCTCGGTTGCTCCCTATCTCACCGCCTGCCTGTGAGTTCTTCAGCACAGGAGTTTTGCTATAATTCTAGACCACGGAGGTACAACCTGTATTTATCCACCCCCCCCCCCCCTTCTTTCTTTGTCCATTCATACAATGTCTTGTATTTTATCAATGGTTCACTAAACACAAGGCATTCTATGAATGAACAAGGATAGGGGTGGGTGGACAGTACGGCGTCTGTGTACGAGAGCTTTCACTGTTGCACTGGGCCAGGTGTATAGCGAGGGCGTGAAACTGTACATATAGAAACTGCAGCAATCCTGGAAGTGGCATACACCTCAAGGAATTTTTTTTTTTTTTTTACAGTATATTTTAATAAATATTTACTTGGAGTTCATCTTTGATATTGAAGCACAGCAACACACAATTCACTGATAACTGAGATCCTCACCAAGCAGGTCAGGATTTAAAGGATTCATGCTTGACAACCATTTTTTTTTTATATCCTGTAGTAACTATCAAGAAACATTGAACACTAGAAGTATATTTAGATGGAGATGCACAATTTATTCTATTACTGTACAGTAACTAAGAGATTTTCTTAATGCATAGAAATATTTAAAGCTCAGCTCCAGGCGTCTATGCCCAATTGCCCCCTTGGAGGTCCCTGGCAGTATTTTATGCTTTATCTTTTTTTTTTTTCATATATACATCCTCTTTTCTGAAGTCTTCAGGTCGCTCATGTGACATGCAGGGTCCCCTTCCAATCCCCAGTAGTGGATTGTCCATGGTACAGATAGGAGTTGTTGATGTTTTGGGGGCAGCGCCTTTCTCTGCATCATTACACTGTGAGTACAGGGCGCTGTAGTGATGCCCCCATAGGGGCCAGGTATATTTTGCCCTCAGCTCACAATATGTCCTCAGTCTTCCAGGTTGAATAATAATGGTGTCATTCAGGACAGAAGACTGAGGACATCTTGTGGAAGAAAAGAGGTGCTGCAGAGGTGATTACTGCAGTCAGGGCCGCTCTTATTTTCAACCCTGGCTGGGGCTCCTTTTTTTATTTTTATATATATATATATATATATATATATATATATATATATATATATATATATATATATATATATATATATATACAGTGCCTTGCGAAAGTATTCGGCCCCCTTGAACTTTTCAACCTTTTGCCACATTTCAGGCTTCAAACATAAAGATATAAAATTTAAATTTTTTGTGAAGAATCACCAACAAGTGGGACACAATTGTGAAGTGGAACGAAATCTTTTGGATTGTTGAAACTTTTTTAACTAATAAAAAAATGAAAAGTGGGGCGTGCAAAATTATTCGGCCCCCTTGCGTTAATACTTTGTAGAGCCACCTTTTGCTGCGATTACAGCTGCAAGTCGCTTGGGGTATGTCTCTATCAGTTTTGCACATCGAGAGACTGAAATTCTTGCCCATTCTTCCTTGCAAAACAGCTCGAGCTCAGTGAGGTTGGATGGAGAGCGTTTGTGAACAGCAGTTTTCAGCTCTTTCCACAGATTCTCGATTGGATTCAGGTCTGGACTTTGACTTGGCCATTCTAACACCTGGATACGTTTATTTGTGAACCATTCCTTTGTAGATTTTGCTGTATGTTTGGGATCATTGTCTTGTTGGAAGATAAATCTCCGTCCCAGTTTCAGGTCTTTTGCAGACTCCAACAGGTTTTCATCCAGAATGGTCCTGTATTTGGCTGCATCCATCTTCCCCTCAATTTTAACCATCTTCCCTGTCCCTGCTGAAGAAAAGCAGGCCCAAACCATGATGCTGCCACCACCATGTTTGACAGTGGGGATGGTGTGTTGAGTGTGATGAGCTGTGTTGCTTTTATGCCAAACATATCGTTTTGCATTGTGGCCAAAAAGTTCGATTTTGGTTTCATCGGACCAGAGCACCTTCTTCCACATGCTTGGTGTGTCTCCCAGGTGGCTTGTGGCAAACTTTAGACGAGACTTTTTATGGATATCTTTGAGAAATGGCTTTCTTCTTGCCACTCTTCCATAAAGGCCAGATTTGTGCAGTGTATGACTGATTGTTGTCCTATGGACAGACTCTCACACCTCAGCTGTAGTTCTCTGCAGTTCATCCAGAGTGATCAGGGGCCTCTTGGCTGCATCTCTGATCAGTCTTCTCCTTGTCTGAGCTGAAAGTTTAGAGGGACAGCCAGGTCTTGATAGATTTGCAGTGGTCTGATACTCCTTCCATTTCAAAATGATCACTTGCACAATGCTCCTTGGGATGTTTAAAGCTTGGGAAATCTTTTTGTATCCAAATCCGGCTTTAAACTTCTCTACAACAGTATTACGGACCTGCCTGCTGTGTTCCTTGGTCTGCATGATGCTCTCTGCGCTTTCAACAGAACCCTGAGACTATCACAGAGCAGGTGCATTTATACAGAGACTTGATTACACACAGGTGGATTCTATTTATCATCATCAGTCATTTAGGACAACATTGGATCATTCAGATATCCTCGCTGAACTTCTGGAGTGAGTTTTCTGCACTGAAAGTAAAGGGGCCGAATAATTTTGCACGCACCACTTTTCAGTTTTTTATTTGCTAAAAAAGTTTAAAATATCCAATAGATTTCGTTCCACTTCACAATTGTGTCCCACTTGTTGGTGATTCTTCACAAAAAATTAAAATTTTATATCTTTATGTTTGAAGCCTGAAATGTGGCAAAAAGTTGAAAAGTTCAAGGGGGCCGAATACTTTTGCAAGGCACTGTATATATATATATATATATATATATATATATATATATATATATATATATATATATATATATATATATATATATATAAAAATAAAAAAAGGAGCCCCAGCCAGGGTTGAAAATAAGAGCGGCCCTCTATAAATGCCCAGAGTTGGATCTTAACTTTGTGGAATGTATTTATTATATATATATATATATATATATATATATATATATATTTATATATTTATTATATATAATATATATATTTGTATATATTATATATATGTATTTTGAGAGGAGCAGAATTAATATTCTATTTTTTGAATTGATATACATCAATTTCCGTATAGTGACCTGTTTTACTTTGCAACGTTAACCACTTAAGCCCCGGACCATTTGGCTGGCCAAAGACCAGTGCACTTTTTGCCATTCGGCACTGTGTCGCTTTAACTGACAATTGCACAGTCGTGTGACGTTGCTCCCAAACAAAATTGATGTCCTTTTTTCCCCACAAATAGAGCTTTCTTTTGGTGGTATTTGATCACCTCTGCGGTTTTTATTTTTTGCGCTATAAACAAAAAAAGCGACAATTTTGAAAAAAACGCATTATTTTTTACTTTTTGCTATAATAAATATCATAAATCAAAGGCAATATAAAAACCCAAAGTCTCTTTCAATATTGCAGCAGCGCTCTAACTGTTCCAAAACAGCAGGATTAATATATACAGTCTATGCATGGGATGATATAGGCAGCGGAGAAGGTTTAGATGTCACTTTCACTGTGTTCCATGTGAGGGACTTCCTCAGACGAAGTCCGGAAGTGACGAAACGCGTCAGAAACATGATCTACCGGAAGTGAAGTATGCGCTCCACGAGCTGAGGAACTAGGAAATACACAGCTGCTGTACACAGCGGAGGTCCTTTTCATTAAGCTGATGTTTGGAGCTTCAAACAGTCATAGTGCTTTTTTCTTTATGATCATATTATGGTACGCATATATTGTTAAGGGGGGATTTTTATGGAATAAAGTTTTAAAGTTTTAAAGAATATTACACTATGTGGACATTCCATTCCTCCCTTATGGCTCATCCTGAGCGCCAGATAGTGTGATTGACACCTGGTGGACGTTTGCATTGGAATGGTGGAGAAGCTTTCTATGAACCAGGGCTTATTATGACTTTCTGGTGAGTGCATCCCCATAAGGGAAGTTGTCCCCCACGCGGTGTTATTATATGGTGGAAGTCCCCCACACGGAACACAGTGAAAGTGACATCTAAACCTTCTCCGCTGCCTATATCATCCCATGCATAGACTGTATATATTAATCCTGCTGTTTTGGAACAGTTAGAGCGCTGCTGCAATTTTGAAAGAGACTTTGGGTTTTTATATTGCCTTTGCTTTATGATGTGATTTTTAATCAGCTGCTTTAAGTAATTTTACAGTTTATACAAATATATATATAGTTTTTTATAAGTAATTTATTGTTAACATTATTAGATTATCACAGGAATCTTTTAGCCCAAGGCGCAGAGCGGTGTTTTATTAGGCGGGCATATTTTATAGAAAACATCTTTACTTATAGCTATAATAAATATCCCCAAAAAATATATAAAAAAACAGTTTTTTCCTCAGTTTAGGCCGATACGTATTCTTCTACATATTTTCGGTGAAAAAATTTGCAATAAGCGTTTATTAATTGGTTTGTGCAAAAATTATAGCATTTACAAAATAGGGGATAGTTTTATGGCATTTTTATTAATAATTTTTTTTTATTAGTAATGGCGGCGATCAGCAATTTTTATTGCGACTGCAACATTATGGCAGACAGATTGGACACTTTTGGCGCAATTTTGGGACCATTCACATTTACACAGTGATCAGTGTAATTAAAAATGCATTGATTACTGTGTAAATGTGACTGGCAGTGAAGGGGTTAACCACTAGGTGGCACTGTAGGGGTTAAGTGTGTCCTAGGGAGTGACTCTAACTGGGGGGCTGTGTGTGACACGACACTGATCACAGCTCCCGATTACAGGGAGCGGTGATCAGTGTCGCTAGGCGGAACGGGGAAATGCTTGTTTACATTAACATTTCCCCGTTCTTCCTCTCCGTCAGATGATCGCAGGTATCCTCGCAGACATCGAGTCCGCGGGACCCGTAATCACGCTCGCGGTGCGCCCGCAAGCCGCCTCTTAAAGGGTAACGTACAGGTACTAACAATCTGCCTGTATGTGCCCTTCTGCCGCAGTATATCTGCGTGAGGCAGTCGGGAAGCAGTTAAGGTGACAGCTGATAATCTCTTTTGGTGGATCCACAGCAGTGGATTTGGCCAATTTGTGATTCTAAATATTTTTTTTAAATATTGCTTTATTTTGAATCTCCGATTTGAGTCTATTTATAAATGTTTTGCCCATGATTCACACATTTTTCAATTGGAATCAGAAAAATGTATGACTTTTGGGTGAAAACTAATAACTACACATATACAGTTGTGCTCATAAGGTTAAAAATCCCCTGGCAGAATTTATGATTTCTTGGCATTCTTTCCATTTTTCAGAGAATATGAATGATAACACAAAAACTTTTCTTTCACTTATGGCTAGCATTTGGCTGAAGCCATTTATTATAAATCAACTGTGTTTACTCTTTTTAAATCATAATGGGAACAGAAACTAACCAAATTACCCCGATCAAAAGTTTACATACCCCAGTTCTTAATACCGTGTATTGCCCCCTTTAACATCAATGACAGCTTGAAGTCTTTTGTGGTATTTGTGGATGGGGCTCTTTATCTTCTCAGATGGTAAAGCTGCCCATTCCTCTTGGCAAATAGCCTCCAGTTCCTGTAAATTCTTGGGCTGTCTTGCATGAACTGCACGTTTGAGATCTCCCCCAAGAGTGGCTCAATGATATTGAGGAGACTGAGATGGTCACTCCAGAACCTTTACTTTATTTTGCTGTAGCCAATGATAGGTCGACGTGGCCTTGTGTTTTGGATCATTGTCATGTTGTAATGTCCAAGTACGTCCCATGCGCAGTTTCCTGGCTGATGAAAGCAAATGTTCCTCCAGTATTTTTTAATGACATACTGCATTCATCTTGCCATCAATTCTGACCAAATTACCTGTGCCTTTGTAGCTCACACATCCCCAAAACATCAGCGATCCACCTTCGTGTTTCACAGTAGGAATGGTGTACCTTTCATCATAGGCCTTGTTGACTTCTCTCCAAATATTATGGTTGTGGCCAAAAAGCTCGATTTTGGTCTCATCACTCCAAATGACTTTGTGCCAGCAGGTTTGAGGCTTGTCTCTGTGCTGTTTGGAGTATTGTAAGTGGGATACTTTGTGGCATTTGCATAGTAATGGCTTTCTTCTGGTGACTGGACCATGCAGCTTCAAGTTCTTCCTTATTGTGCATCTTGAAACAGCCACACCACATTTTTTCAGAGAGTCCTGTATTTCATCTGAAGTTATTTGTAAGTTTTTCTTTGTATCCCGAACAATTTTCCTGGCAGTCGTGGCTTAAATTTAGGTTGGTCTACCTGACTGTGGTTTGGTTTCAACAGAACCCCTCATTTTCCATCTTAATTAGAGTTTGAACACTGCTGATTGTCATTCTAAATTCCTTGGATATGTTTTTATATTCCTTTCCTGTTTTATGCAGTTCAACTACCTTTTCCCGCAGATCCTTTGACAATTCTTTTGCGTTCCCCATGACTTAGAATCCAGAAACATCAGTGCAGCACTGCATGAAAGATGCAAGGGTCTGTCAGGAGTCCAGACACTCATTGACCTTTTATACACACACACTGATTACAAGCAAACAGATCACAGGTGAGGATGGTTACCTTTCATAGTCATTCAAACCCCTTTGTGTCAACTTGTGTGCATGTTATCAGGCCAAAATCACCAGAGTATATAAACTTTTGATCACGGTCATCTGGTTAGTTTCTGTTGTGATTATGATTTAAAAAGAGTAAACGCAGTTGATTGATAATAAATGGCTTCAGTCAAACACTAATCATGAGTGAAAGAAAAGTTTTTGTTATCGTTCATATTCTCTGAAAAATGGCCAAGAAATCATAAATTCTGCCAGGGTATGTAAACTTATGAGCACAACTGTATATGTATATATTGAACTTGCCAATTTGCTTATGGTAAAACATTTTTGCAGGGGTCTTGGTTGCTTTTTAATAGGTTTTTTTTTTTTTTTTTTTTTTTTTTTTGCAGTAGCCAAAAGTGAAAAAGTTACCTCTATCACTAAGTTTCTTATGTCCAGCTTGCTAGTGTACAAATCTTATTTTTTTTCATCCCAGGTACTACAGGCAGCATTTTCCTTCCAGCGCTGCAACCAAACATTGTTGCTAGTGTACAGTGCAGGGATCATCTAGTTAACTCTTCCTTTGTCCATTCACAAAAAGCCTTATATTCATTTCACAGACTGCAATGTGTTCTGTAAATGGAGATGGGGAGATCCTGTTGTTTACCCACGCCCTCTCTCCTGTTGTCCATTCACGAAACACTTTGCAGTTACAGTTGGTGTACAATCGCCCGCTGTGTATGACATGGGTGTACATCATTGATGGGCCTTCAACTGGTATCCTATTTTCATATATATAATTAGTTGCCCAATGCAGAGCAAGGTGGTGTCCTTTTACAAAGACCACATGTGTTTTACTGTACTTAGATATTTCAATTGATGGTAAATAAATGCTTTTTAATTGCTTAGTGTCACAGTTGCTTTTTCAATAATTTTTAACATAGTGTGGGTATGTAATTATGTATCCTTTACTGTTATTTTTTTTTTTTTTTAAATAGGAAGCCATAAAAATTGCTGCAGCACCTATTCTAAGGGCATCTGCACTTTTGCTTATTCCTCCTGAAGAGTCTTAAAAAAAGCTATTGATCCTACCATCAGTAAAGTCCACCTTATGCAGGTTTCTGTGATGGTGTGGCAACAATGCTGCTTCTGCATTAAGAGTAGAGTTGACACTCTCCTGTATGCTCTGCCTGCTTGCACTACAGTGGGAGGGAAGGATGTTGCAGGCAGTGTTAATTTTGTTAACTAAAACCTTTTAGTCGACTAAATGAATACCATTTTGGTCGACTAAAACAATTGAGTTTACTAAAATACGACTAAAACTAAAATGGCAATTTAGTCAAAAGACTTATGCCCTGTACACACGGTCGGACATTGATCGGACATTCCGACAACAAAATCCATGGATTTTTTTCCGACGGATGTTGGCTCAAACTTGTCTTGCATACACACGGTCACACAAAGTTGTCGGAAAATCCGATCGTTCTAAACGCGGTGACGTAAAACACGTACGTCGGGACTATAAACGGGGCAGTAGCCAATAGCTTTCCTCTCTTAATTTATTCTGAGCATGCGTGGCACTTTGTGCGTCGGATTTGTGTGCACACGATCGGAATTTCCGACAATGGATTTTGTTGTCGGAAATTTTTATAGGAATCTCTCAAACTTTGTGTGTCGGAAATTCCAATGGAAAATGTGTGATGGAGCCCACACACGTTCGGAATTTCCGACAACAAGGTCCTATCACACATTTTCCGTCGGAAAATCCGACCGTGTGTACAGGGCATAAGACTAAAACTAAATTGAAATTTGACTTCAAGATTAACATTGGTCTGTAGTGCATGTTCATACCTCAATACCATAAATAATAACATATGAGATTTTTCACTCCGGCAGTATATAATGAGTTTGGAAATTGTAGAGCCATCTTAACTAATGCATTACAATTTCATTACATTCGATTTTAAACAACTAAAATGATTTTGTCGACTAAAACGTAGGACATTTTAGTCAATTAAAATTTAATGGAGATTTAGTCGACTAATTACGACTAAAACTGAAAAAATTGCAGAAGACTAAAATAGGACTAAAACTAAAATGTCGAAATTTGTTGCCAAAATTAACACTGGTTGCAGGGGGTGTGGCTAACAGCATTGTCACTGCTGAATCACAAGCCTGTAGCTTTCTTAGCATCTGGCCACACCCAGTCCTACCCACTGCTTTCTGAATTAACAGCAGTGCCTCTGTTGCTGAAACCCTCCCACTGCAAGCTGCAGTGTCTGGGAGGGGGAGCTTGTGAGACACACATGGAGGATTTGACCCAGTCAGGGATGGTAAGGAAGTTTTTTCTTCAATTTACGAGGCTTGTGAATCACATAGTAACTGGATTTAGAACTTTAGATTGTCCTAGTGACCTGGAAAGCATATGTGTGCCGCTCAGGCACAGTGGAGAAGGGGGTATGTGAATGGTAAATCTGCAGCTGCTGTTAGAGTGCTAAAAGAGGGGATGGAGCCCGTCCTGGCACCTGCAAGGGTTCAAAAAAAAAGGGGTAGCCCCTGGACGTCACACATCGAAGGTGTCCTAGAGAGGTGAATGGAGTGGCAACCTCAGCCTGGACTCCAACCAGGCCACGCCCCAACACATTTCACTCGGCCCCCTGGAGCTTAGTCACTTTAGATTGATATGCTTTGTCTTGGCTACAGAGAACACCTTGAGCCCTTTACCTTATTTTCAGAACTCAAATTGGTTGATTTACTAAAGGCAAATGCACTGGTAGACCCCATACACACACATTAGATTTTCTACAGATTTTTGTCTTCAGATTTCCCAGTGCAAGGGCCTGCCTGATTGCATACAAATTGAAACTTTTAAGGTTTGACCTCATATTATATGGTTTTGATAAATCTGAAGACAAAAATCTGCAGAAAATCTAATAATAGTGTGTACTTACTTTGCAAGTGAATTTGCACTCTGCAAGGGAATTTTTCTTCAGAGCTTAGTGAATGAGGTGAAGGTTCATTCTCCAAACAATACCCAATCACATGCAAGAATAATGAAGTTAAACAGCATTTTTGCTTGCACACAATTGGATGATGAAAGTCAGCAGAGCTACACCTCATTCACTAAGCTCTGGGGATAATCCTCTGCAAAGTGCAACTGCACTTGCAAAGTGAACAGGCTATGCAGCTTCCTGTGATGGGGCAGCAACAATGCTGCACTGTTCCTGAATTGACAGCAGAGTTGCTCTCTGTTCCTGCTTGCAGTAGAGTAGGAGGAGAGGATGTTGCAGGAGCGGTGGCTATAAGGCTTAATTCACACCTATGCATTTTTAGTGCATCTTGTATTTTGCAGGTTTGCTCTACAGAACGCGTTCCATAGGAAACCATGTTAAATTGGCTGTAGTGCAAATCTGCTAAATGCAAAAAGCACAAAAAATGCATAGGTGTGAATCCCTGCTGATTCACAAGCCTGTAGCTAAAAAAATTAAAAAAAGAAGCTTTTAGTAAATCAACCCTTGCTGTGTCTACAGTGCCTTGGAAAAGTATTCATACCCCTTGACATTTTTCACAAAAAATTTTTTTGAAAACCATTTATCATTTTCATTCCACTTCACAATTATGTGCCACTTTGTGTTGGTCTATTTACGTTTTTGGTTGTAAAATGATAAAATGTGGATAATATCAATGGGTATGAATACTTTTTCAAGGCACTGTATTTTCTATCTCAGACAGCAGGCTTCCATGTCCAAATTACCATGTGAACATAACAAAAGCGTGGCAACCCACAAGTGAGGACAGTAAGTTCATCAGCATTGCTTGCCCTAAGGCTAAGTAAGCAATATGAGTGACCATGTGACATGACACGTAAGAAACACACAGGTAGACCGCTTGCAGTAAACAGACTGTATTGAACAGACAGAACATACCTCCAGCACACAGCATGGGGGGGAGGGGGGAGGCACTGAATACAAACAATTTCCAGTGGCCTGCCACCAACGCCATGCCTCCGCCCAAATAACTGACAGAAACTGGAAGCAGAGAGATGTGATACAGGCAGTAACCCTGTGCCAAAGATACAGTACAAGGGGAAATTGACAGGGCAGCAAGACAGGATATAAAACATGCTTAGAGAGTGGTCCCATAGAAAACATACTGCCATCATTGTCCTTGCCAAGCACTAAACAGTGACTGCATGAGGCCTTTAGCGATGTTTGCAGCTTCTAGTTCAGCCTTTCTCAACCTTTTTACCCTGGAGAAACCCTTGAATTAATTTTCAGGTTCTGGGGAACCCCAGAGATAAAAATGAATATACTTACAGGTCAGGGTACATTAGCATGATCAGAAAGTTGTAGAAAGTTTTATATAAGGATTTGTGGACTACCTTGAGCATTTGACACCCAGAACAGATTTTTTTTTTTTTAACATCCACCCGCTGTGTATGACAACATTTTTTTACAGTAATCAATAACAGAAAATACATTAAAATAGTGAAGATTGTAGTGTCCTCAACACTAGTAGTGGTGTTTTCTAACACTAGTGGTGGTATCCACTAGGGATGAGCCTTGGTTCAGTCCGAGCTCGAATGTTAGCTGTCCTAGCTGGACTATTAAGCTGTAGGTGGGAGATTTCCCAGCCCACAACAGCACTTATACAAAGGGGGAGGGATGCTTGTGACATCATTGACCTAATCTGGCCATGTGACCAACTTAGTTAAATGATGTCACAAGCAACCTCACCCCTTAAGTATGTCAGCTGCAGGGCAGGGAATTTTGGGAACTGGCCCAGCAGTATGTCAGCTGCAGGGCAGAGAATCTGGGAACTGGCACAGAGCAGCTAACTTCCGGGTTCAGACGAACTTGGGTTTAGAACGAATCCAAGCTCATCGCTAGTGTCCACTAACACTAATAGGTTTGGGCTGAACCCAAGCCCATCAGTAGTGTCTACAATAGGTTTGGGCTGAACCCAAGCCCATCACTAGTGTTCACAAACATTGATGGGTTTGGGCTGAACCCAAGCCCATCACTAGTGTCCACTAACACTAATAGGTTTAGGCTGAACCCAAGCCCATCACTAGTGTCCACAAAGCATTGATGGGTTCAGACTGAACCCAAGCCCATCACTAGTGTCCACTAAAACTAATAGGTTCGTAATGATCCCAAGCTCACCACTAGTGTCCGCTAACACAAATAAGTTTGGAACAAAATGAAACTCATCACTATTGTCCACCAACTCTAATGAGTTTGGACTGAACCCAAGCTCATCACTAGTGTCCATTAACACTAATGGGTTTGGGGCATATCCAAGCCCATCATTAGTGTCAACAAACCCTAATGGGTTTGGACTGAACCCAAGCTCATCACTAGTGTCCACTAACCCTAATGTCACGTACACACGATCGGACATTCTGACATCGAAATCTTGTGATTTATTTCCAACGGATGTTGGTTCAAACTCGTCTTGCATACACACGGTCGCACAAATATTGTCGGAAATTCCGATCGTCAATAACGCGCTGACGTACAACACTTACGACGAGCCAAGAAAATTGATGTTCAATAGCCAGTGTGGCTCTTCTGCTTGATTCCGAGCATGCATGGAATTTTGTGCGTTGGAATTGTGTACACACGATCGGAATTACCAAAAACGGATTTTGTTGTCCGAAAGATTGAGAACCAGCTCTTAAATTTTTGTTGTCGGAAATTCCGACAAAAAATGTCCAATGGAGCCTACACGCGGTCGGAATTTCCGACAACAAGCTCATTTGTTGTCGGAATGTCGGATCGTGTGTATGCGGCATAACAGATTCGGACCTAGCCCAAGCCCAGCAACAGTGTCTACTGAAACTTATGTGTTTGGACGGAAACCCAAGCTCATCACTAGTGTCTAGTAACACTAATGGGCTCAGACTGAACCCAAGCCCATCACTGGTGTCCATTAACACTAATGGATTTGGGACAAACCCAAAGCCATCATTAGTGTCCATTAACACTAATAGGATAAGATCAAGCCCAAGCTCATCACAAGTGTCCACTAAAACGAATGGGTTAGACTGAACTCAAACTCAACACTAGTGTCCATTAAATAGGAATTGGTTTGGATCAAACCCAGGCTCATCACTAGGATCCACTAACACTAATGGTGCATGTAAAAGTGGTGGTCAGTGGAAAATTGCCACTTTGCAATGGTGGTCAATGTAGGTGGGAGATCCATTTGCTACAGCTCAGAAAAACCCTTACCAACCTCAAGAGGAACCCTGGTTGAGAAAGACTGTTGTAGTTGATACAACTTATTCTTACAAAATCTGGAAAATTTGGCACAAGCTTTTAGAAAAAAGATATTATGAAGTGCCACAGTTCACCTTGCAAATAGATACACATGACCTCCCTCTCCTCCTATACATGTATGCACATGTGTATTCTGGTTTTAAAAAGGTCAGAGCCAGAATTGATCAATGTAATGATCCAGTGTTTGCTGGTTGTAAAAACAATAGCCATGCACCCATTAACACCTTCAGTTATTTAAATAATGAAATTCCACTTTTGTTTAAAAAAGAAAAAAAATATTGCCAAGCCAATACTATACAGATCACAATGATGAATGAAGGAATTAATTTTGGGATATTATAAGTAGTGGATCATAATCCATTTCCATTAGTAAAGGTGTCACCATCACTATAGCTAATAAGCAAATTTAAAGCTGAACTCCAGGCACACAATCTTTCAATTAAACACATTCCTCAAAAGTCCCAAAGGATATAAATAAACCTGTGTACACCAAATGTCTTTGCCAATCCAGATATTATCTTATAAACATAGCAGTGACATCATCACTGTGCTGCACCTAGCTTGTGCAGAGAGCAGAGCTGTGGAAGGGAACTAGGAGGCCCCACCCACTACATTAAACTACAGGAGGGGGCGGAGACAAGACCAGTCAGTCTGCACAAGGAGAGGGAGCAGCAGTGAGCGGTCTTTATTACAGGAAGAAAAGGTCACACACAGGGCCAGTGCTCCCCTAGGGCGCAGCCACGACCGCTGACTTCCCCCATTAGCCTGACCGGAGAACATGAGGGGCCCTACACAGGGCTGGGGAGCTGACTGACTCTGCAGAGAAAGCAGAAGTCGTGGTGGACATCCATCACGGCTGGTGCAGAGGAGGTCAGCAACAGCTCAGCCTTTCAGGAGGGCGACAGCTGGGGAGGCGGAGGAGGTGGGCACGAGGATAGCTGGGAAGGCGGAAGAGGAGAACACGAGGACACCTAAGGAGGCGGGCACAAGGACAGCTGGGGAAGCAGAGGAGGCAGGCACGAGGACAGCTGGGGTGGTGGAACCGAGGTCAGCGGAGGAGGCGGGCATGAGGACAGCTGAGGAGGCGGAGGAGGAGGGCACGAGGACAGCTGGGGAAGCAGAGGAGGTGGATGCGAGATCAGTGGAGGAGACGGATATGAGGACAGCTGGGAAGGTGGAGGAGGCAGGCACAAGGACAGCTGGGAAAGTGGAGGAGACAGGCAGGAGGACAGCTGGGAAGGCGGAGGAGGCAGGCATGAGGACAGCTGGGGAGGTGGAGGAGGAGGGCACGAGGACATCTGGGGAGGCGGAGGAGGAGGGCACGAGGACAGCTGGGGAGGCGGACACAAGGTCAGCAGAGGAGATGGGCACGAGGATAGCTGGGAAGGCGGAGGAGGCAGGCACGAGGACAGCTGGGAAGGCGGAGGCAGGCACGAGGACAGCTGGGAAGGCGGAGGAGGCAGGCATGAGGACAGCTGGGGAGGCGGAGGAGGGCACGAGGACAGCTGGGGAGGCGGACACAAGGTCAGCAGAGGAGAGGGGCACGAGGATAGCTGGGAAGGTGGAGGAGGCAGGCACGAGGACATCTGGGAAGGCGGAGGAGGCAGGCATGAGGACAGCTGGGGAGGTGGAGGAGGAGGGCATGAGGACAGCTGGGGAGGTGGAGGAGGAGGGCATGAGGACAGCTGGGGAGGCGGACACAAGGTCAGCAGAGGAGAGGGGTACGAGGATAGCTGGGAAGGCGGAGGAGGCAGGCACGAGGACAGCTGGGAAAGTGGAGGAAGCAGGCACGAGGACAGCTGGGAAGGAGGAGGAGGCAGGCATGAGGACAGCTGGGGAGGCGGAGGAGGAGGGCACGAGGACAGCTGCGGAGGCGGAGGAGGCAGGCACGACGACAGCTGGGAAGGCGGACACAAAGTCAGCAGAGGAGAGGGGCACGAGGATAGCTGGGAAGGCAGAGGAGGCAGGCACGAGGACATTTGGGGATGCGGGCTCAAGGACAGTGGAGGAGGGGGGCACCGTGCCTCTGAACTTAGCTGCTGCTCGGTAAGTCCGCTCTCTGATCCTGTTGTAGTCACCCGCACAGCCCTAGGCAAAAATAACGACATCCCGGCAACCACCCCCCCCAGCCGATGCACAGATCTGGAAAAAATATACAAAGCTTGCCAGAATTCAAGGAAGAATTCACATGACAAATGGATTTAGATATTTGCTAATCCTGGAGTTCAGTTTTAAATTGACTCATCCAAATAGGATTCTAGGGACACCTTGAATTATAGGCCGCCATATATCACATTAACCTTTATTAAAGCTGTTAAGATATCACAGTGTGTGTTAATTATTATGGCAGCAGTTTTATGTGCATGATAATAAAATACATTATAATGTATGAGTTTTGATAAATATGTGAGATATGGTAAGTTGTAATTCAAGGTGTCACTATAGTCCTATATGGATTAAATAATGTATTTTTGCACAAGATCACAATGTATTTGGCAACCTTCACTGCTGATTCTTACTTGCTTGTGTGCTATACATACTGGGACAGCCCATTGCAGTAGCGTCCTTAAACAAAGAGTGGGAGGGATTGCCTGCTGCTAAAATCACCTATTACAAATAGTCTTGTCCCAGTGTTGGAAAAAGAGAAGAACTGGCATTCCTGTTTTCCCTCTGTGTGAACAAAGACGACAGGCTGACTGCAGTAACACTGAGGGCAGGGCTAGGGATGCCTGAGATTTTACAAGCTCTGTGCAGTCCTCATAGAAAGCAGTAGGGGGATATTTACTAAACCTGGAGAGTGCAAAACAGTGGTGGCTGGTGCTCAATATTTTTATTGGGAGGGCAAACAACTGCCCAGGGCAGGTCGGAAGGGAAGGCGGCAATCCGTGGCCTTACCTTCTGATGATGAGGTGGTGCTGGATCCGGGGTAGGGCTCCTCGAAGCAGCTGTTGCTGCCCCTCCGCCCGCTGGTCCTTGCTCCAGCTTGCTAAGGGAAGAGCCGGGGCCATTGCTTCTCCTCCCAGCTGAACAGGGTCCTGAGACCCGATTGGCCAGCAGTCCTAAGACTCCCTGGCCAATTGGGTCTCAGGACCCACTTTCTGATTGGCTGGGAGGAGAAACAGGATAACATTAGTGAATATTATTTCGCTAATGTCCGACAACTGGGTGGACTCAGGACACAGTGCCAATTAGATTGCTTCTAAAAAAAAAAAAAAATGGAGCAGCTGCCACTGGTGCAAAATCTGGTGCAACTCTGCAGAGAAACCAATCAGGTTCCAGGTTGTATTGTCAAAGCTTAATTAAACAAGCTGAAGTAAGGCTGGTTCACACTTATGCGAATTAGATGCATATTTCTTTGCATCCAATTCACATGACAGGATCACAATGGAGCCGTTTCACACTTCTCTGGGGCGGCCGCGGTCCGCATTTGGAAAGGGTCCTGTGTGTGTTTGGATCCGATTCAGGTGCAAATTCAGACAAAAATTCTGACCTGATTCGCACCTGAATCATTGAACATGGATGCACCGGACCCCCTGCTGTGAGCCGCGGCCACAGCTAGTGTGAACCCAGCCTTAGAAGCTGATTGGCTACTATGCACATCTGCATCAGATTCTGTGTGCACCAATTTTTTTTTTTTTTTTTTAACAAGAAAGCACCAATTTTAGTATGATATCTGGGGTGTGCTGTATACCTAATTATAGGGGATTGGGTCTGTAGTACTGTAGTACTGTTTAAAGTATAACTAAGGCAAAAAGTTTTTTTTTTTAGTTTTGTATAGAAAACAACAACACTTGCTGCCTGTGTCACTGTTAGAAGACAAATAGGGAGCGTGAATCTCCCTAACAGTCTGGGTTGTCTCCAGAACAGGAATACGGGGGAAATCTTACAATGGGGATACTAGTTCTGCTGACAACCAGGGACTCCTCTCACTTTCTATTTTAGCTATGGGACAGGAAGCATAGGAAAATCTCTCCGATGAGGACGCAGATGGCAAAAAAAAAAAAAAAAAACTAACTGACAGGGGTTATAACCCTCCCTTACTCTAAGCAAAATGAAAAAAATAAAAAATAAATTTCCCTTACTTTTTACTTTAAGGCTTCATTCACACTTGTACGACTCCAATTGACTTTGGATGGGTGCAACTTGGATACGACTTTGGCTTTGCCCAGTGATAACAGGCAACTGTTTCACACAAGTTGCACTGTACAACATTGAGGTCCGACTTTCATGCAACTTTTGAGGGTTAACATTGATGTCTATGGCCCTCAAATTGAACCAAAGTAGTGCATGAACTACTTTGAGGTCGCTGTAATTTTAAAGCGGAAGTAAACCCATCCATAAAACAGTTTCATTTCTGGCACGTCCCAGAAATGTAACACTCCCATTGGCTGTGCTCTCAACCAAACTGTCAAAGCATCCAATGGCTGGTGTCATAACTGATCACATGTGCAGCATCATGGCAGTTGTAGATTAAACAGAGGCAAAGATGGCAGCTTCCTTGGCTGAAAACGATAGAAGGGTTTACTTACACTTTAAGTCGCGCATATATGAATGGTTGTCATTGGAAAACATGGGAAACAACTTGTCATGCGACTTTGATGTCCAAAGTTGCATGACAAGTCGTACAAGTGTGAATGGAGCCTTAGATAACATTGCAGAGTGCATAAGACAACACTAGATATCTGGCAGGATAAACATTTTATTTTTTTTGCACTTATCAAATAGATATAACACTATATGTTGGAGATTTACTTATACAGGAAAAGTGGAGTTTTCTCTTTATAACTGAACTCCAGACAGACACAGCTGAGCTACCTACATACATTGGAACTTGTCTAAGGCTGGGTTCACACCATTGCGAATTGGATGCGGGATTCCCGCATCCAATTTGCAATAGCAGGAGAATTTGACTGGCTCTCTATGGAGCTGGTTCACATATCTCCGCAGCAGGTCCGGTACGTTTTGCAGAAAATCTCTGTGCGCCTTTTGGTCCGTTTCAGATCCAAATCCAGCCCAAAATTCGGGCTGAAATCGGACCTGAAACTGCAAACCATCACGCTCCGGACCCCTGCTGTGAGCGAGCCGAGCCTGAATCATCAAATGATTTGTAATGCTGTTCAGCCAGTCTTGCAATACCGGCTGCAGCAGGCTCTGACTACTGCGCAGGGGATTATACATGGCTGTAAAACAGAATCATGTACTTATACTAGCTACATCAAAAATAAATACCTGTGTTAGCTGGAGTTTTCTTTTTTTTTTTTTTATATATCTGCCTTGAGTTCAACTTTCAGCTTTAATCCTACAAAAGGGCATTATGAAAGAGCATTATAAAAGAGCATAAAGGACATTATGAAAGAGCAGGTTGACATTCAGTAGCTAAAGTAGTGATTTGCCAGTTAGTGCAAGTATTACCTAAAAGTATAACTTAAAGGCAGAACTTTTTTCTTAGTTTGGACTACTTGGAGTAGAGATGGGTGTAGAACACCTGTCAGGTTTTTATTGCCGTCTGTGTCCCCATTAGGGAGATTCACCCTCTCTATTTGTCCTGTTTACCATTGGCAGAGTGAAAGAAAATTCCAAACTTTGGGTTGTCACCAGAACAGGATAGAGGGGAAATCTTCCAATGGGGACACTATTTCTGGTGACAACCAGGGATTCCCTCACTTTGGAGGGATTTCTCTCAGTTCCTGTTTGTCTAACAAATAATACAGTGTGCCCAGCAAGCGCACCTGTTTGTACAATAAAGTTTGTTTGGGCCAGGTTGGCCCACACAAATTATTTAAAGGATCATTAAACGTGGAGTTGGGCTTTAAAAACAAGTCAGCTTTGGCAGCTCCCATAATTCTACCCTGAGTGGTCCAGCAGTTATTCAGGTCAGCGATGACACATGGGTGGCTTTTCCTGCCATAATTTCCTTCACTAAAATATGGCTTACCTATATATCGACTTTGCAGCTTTCTCTGTACATATAACATTATTTCAGCAATGTATTTATAAGCTAAATAGAAACTAATCTGAAGAGATAGTCAATACCCAACTGTATAGTATGCTTCCATTATACATTACCTGTATTTTTATAATGATATACATGGTCATAGAACACTTTAGAATTCTAATAAAGTGTATTTATACCCAAAATGTAATTTTTTTTTTTTGGATAGAGTGAGGAAGAGTTAGAACCCCTGTCAGGTTTTACTGCTATCCTGTGCTCCATTAGAGAGATTTCCCCTCACTTCCTGTTTTGGGGTCAAAGTTTTACTAGACAGGAAGTAAAGGAAGATCTGTAAAAGGGAAACAGACAACAATAAGAAGTTGACAGAGGTTCTACAAGATCCCTGCTTTAAAAAGTTTGGGCTATAGATACACTTTAATGCACTTAGGTTCTTATGTGTATGAAATGCTGTACCTTCTGATCACCAGGGAATGCAATCTATGCATTCATGAATGTCATAAAGGAGTGATTTGTCATTGCTACAGTAGCCCTGTATTACACTGTTATAACAGATGAATATGGCTACTTACTATAGCGTTGTGGAATACTGAGTGGGAATACATCCATCCAATCTGCCCACTGGTTCTACTTTATAATGCCTTTGACTTTTTATTTTTGGCGTAGTTGTCAGGATACTTGTACACAAAAACCGCAAGCAGATTTGGAAGAACACAGGTGGCACATTACACCACAGTGGTATTAAGCTTATAACATGTATTATGGCACTTTAGATCGATTCCCAAAAGCTGGAAATCAATTGATTTTTGGCACCCTGTCCACATTTCTGTCACTCTCTTAAGGCAGGACCTCGCATGCTACCAGGCTACTTTGAGATACGTAAGCATGGAGTTTGGAATGATGGTAAAATTTTTAAAAAGGAACCCAAGGTTCCAAAACGAGCAAAAATAACAACTTAAAAAAAGTGTTGCTAAATATTATTAAAATAATTATAATACATATTTAAAAAAAAGAGAAAGTGCCAGTGATGGGTTTGTGTAAAGAATGAGTTCAGGAGTGTGGTAGCATCAGTTGACCAGGGAAGGAGGTGGTAATGGGTCAAGCCAGCCATCCAACTCCTCCCTATGTAAGCGATGATGGGTCAGTCCAGCCCCATCCCATTGAGCTGTCACAGAGGAGAATGCTTAGTTTAGTTCATCAGAAGTCCTCTGAGTTAGCATGCCCGTTCTTTTTTCTTTCAGGTCTTTTGTTGAACATGGAAGTACTATGGGTGAGTCCAGCCCTCCCCGTGTGAAGCTATTATAGGTAAGTTTAGCCTCACGTTGCAATAGTCCCCTATTGAAGATGAATGGATTAGTCTAAATGTCCTTCTTCGGCATCTCCAAAAGGGAGGTGTAGTGGATTGATCCTCAAGTGTCCCCTAGAGTCTCTCCAGTACCTTCATTTTCTTCCTCAGTCTCCAGGAGTAAGTGTTTGGCGTTGTAATCCTCCCCTCGTCCAGCTCGGGACAGTGCTTTCACCCATCGTCGTTGAAATTCTTCCGTTTCGGGGCTGAAGTAGAAGCTGAGCTGGCTTTGGCTGATCTTGAAGACGTGTTTGCGATCAGAGCGTTCACACTGTTCTGTTGGGGTGACCTCAAAGCCAATTAAAGGGATACTCCTCTGAGCCTTCACATCCTAGGACAGAAAAAAATGATTAGTAACTAGACTCGTATACAGGAACCAGCTCCACAGGTAGATCTTCGCTACTTGTCCTTCCCAGGTTAACCATCTACATATAAAAACTGGAGGAAAGTGAAGATATTGCCTATAATAATGAGACTGTAAACACCAATATTTTAATTCAGGATAGAAACTGGATGTTAAAATGTGATCGGTTGCTATGAACAATGTTAAATGGTCTTGTGTACATGGACACTTAGGGGTTTATTTACTGAAGCTAGAGAGGGCAAAATTAGTCACAATTCTGCATAAAAACCAATCAGCTTCCAGGTTTTATTGCCAAAGCGTAACTGAACAAGCTGAGGTTAGAAGCTGATTGGTTTCTATCCAGAAATGTGACCAATTGTGCCCTCTCTAGCTTTAGTAAATACACTACTAAACCCAGTAATATGAAAATAGTTCACCCCCCCCCCCACAGTGCTCACAGCTTATAAATCTTTTTACATTAAAATACTGCCACTGTATACCTTTTTGGATGATCTGTATACCACGGGTACATGATAAACTGCACAGTTTCTCCAGTGCTGAGAGTTCAGGTGGGAGGAGATTTCCACTACAGCCTGTATACACACCCACATGTGTGATGTCAATATTATGTGACCTGGCTTTCTCTGAGAACTGTTCTCTCCAGCATAAAAGTTACCCTGACTGTGTTAGCTGGCCTTCCCCAGATAGACAAGTGCAAGAGGGAAGGATCTGTGCATACAGGATAAAACAGCCTTTTTACAGAATGCAGATTATTAACCCCTTAAGTTCCACAGTGAGTATAACAAGCATGCTATGCTGCATATACAGACTGATTTTACTGTTCTGGGTTTAGTAACACTTTAAGGCTTCATTCACACTTGTAGGACTCCAAAGTTGCACTGACTTTGTAGTGCAAGTTTGGTGTAACTTTGAAGCAACTTTGGATGGGTGCAACTTAGATACAACTTTGGCTTTGACCAGTGATAATGGACAACTGTTGCACATAAGTTGCATTGTATAACATTCAGGTACGACTTTCATGCAACTTCTCAGGGTTAACATTGAAGTCTATGGCCCTCAAGTTGCATGAAAGTCAGTCCAAAGTAGTGCATGAACTACTTTGAAGTTGCTGCAACTTTAAGTTGCACATATATGAATGGTTATCATTAGAAAGCCTGGGGAACGACTTGTCATGCAACTTTGACGTCCAAAGTTGCATGACATGTCGCACAAGTGTGAATGGAGCCTAAATGGATTTGGAAAGCATATTTGGAAGGGTCCTGTACTCTCCTCCCCTCTTGTAAGCATATTCACAGTGTCAGACGGACAGCACCATAATGTCATATAGTTTAGCCCGATTTGCCCAGAGTGCTCTCACTATCCCAATGTGATTTGTGATGTGCAGAGGACTACAAGAAGATAGCAAAGAAACTTACTGAAGTATGTATACTAGTCATATTTGAAAAACTAATTTAAACCTTCCTCTCCCCTAAAAAAAACACCAGCATTATTCTGTATAAAGGTCACAAATAAACAAATAAAGTCACTTATATTCACACACTTCTTCAATCTGGTTGTCTCCAATTCCCCTGAGGCTACATACAGTTAATATAGTGCATCCAGCTAGTGCACATGGTAGTGCAGTAAACAGATCATTTGGGCCAGCTTGGCATACTGTTGGGTGGCTACTTTCCAAAAAGGGGGAATTTGGGGGAGTCAGTACATCAGAACCAATCAATTTTCAAATATATATATACACTGAGAAAAATTATAAACGCAACACTTTGGCGTTTGCCCCTAATTATCATGAGCTGAACTTTAAGATCTACGACTTTTTCTATGTACACAAAAGGCCTATTTCTAGCAAATATTGTCCACAAATCTTCCTAAGGCCCCTTTCACACTTGTACTACTTGTGTAACCACACTAGCCCAGGACCTCCACATCCAGCATCTTCACCTCCAAGATCGTCTGAGATCAGCCACCCGGAGAGCTGCTACAACAATTGGTTTGCATAACCAAAGAATTTCTGCACAAACTGTCAGAAACTGTCTCAAGGAAGCTCATCTGCATGCTCGTCGTTCTCATCGGGGTCTCGACCTGACTGCAGTTTGGTGTCGTAACCGACTTGAGTGGGCAAATGCTCACATTCGATGGCGTATGGCACTTTGGAAAGGTGTTCTCTTCACGGATGAATCCCGGTTTTCACTGTACAGGGCAGATGGCAGACAGCGTGTATGGCGTTGTGTGGGTGAGCGGTTTGCTGATGTCAACGTTGTGGATGGAGTGGCCCATGGGCAGGCGTACAGTGTTGCCAACCGCCCGAATTTTTACGGCCGGCAGCCCGTAAAAACTGGCACTTTTTTCCCCGCCCACAAATGTCCGTAGTAGCGGGAATGTGCCAGTAAAAAATAGTCGTGACCGGTCCGGCTTGGAACTGCGCATGCGCAGTTCCGGAGCTTGCCGAGCAGATCCTCTATTCAGCCAGCGGGGGGGGGGGGGGGGGGGGGGATCTCACAGAGGCTGAGCGGCGCTGGCGCGCTTTACTGGTGGCGAGGCGAGTGATGTATTAGCACATACCGCCAGGCGCGCCAGCATTTAAAATCTGTAACACTAACCTGGAGCACTGGAGCAGCAGGACTCGGAGGCTGAGCAGCACGCGGCAGCGGAATGGAGGAGCCCTGCATCCAGGACCAGGCAATCCAGAGTCTACGGGGACCGGGGGGAGTCTGGGACAGAGGTGACAGCCCAGCCGACCGTGACAGAAGCTGATGGTGGCAGAGGGGGATGGACTGGAGCAGGTGGTGTTGGTGGCAGAGGGGGATGGACTGGAGCAGGTGGTGTTGGTGGCAGAGGGGGATGGCGGCAGAGGGGGATGGAGGCAGTCTGGCAGAGGGGGATGGTGGCAGAGGGCGGTGGTGGCGGCAGAGGGTGATGGTGGCAGAGGGGGGTGGAGGCAGGGTATGATGGTGGCAGAGGGGGATTGTGACAGGGGGTGATGGTGGCAGAGGGGGTGAAGGCAGGGTATGATGGTGGCAGGGGGTGATGATGGCAGAGGGGGATGGAGCAGGTGGTGTTGGTGGCAGAGGGGGATGGAGGCAGGGTGTGATGGAGGCAGTCTGGCAGAGGGAGATCGTGAAAGGGTGTGATAGAGGCAGTCTGGCAGAGGGGAGATGGTGGCAGGGGGTGATGGTGGCAGAGGGGGATGGAGGCAGGGTGTGATGGTGGCAGAGGGGGGGTGGAGACATGGTATGATGGTGGCAGAGGGGGTCGGTGGCAGAAGGGGATGGTGGCAGAGGGGGATGGTGGCAGGGGGTGATGGTGGCAGGGAGTGATGATAGCAGAAGGGGATGGTGGCAGAAGGGGATGGTGGCGGAGGGTGTTGGTGGCAGGGGGTGATGATGGCAGAAGGGGATGGTGGCAGAAGGGGATGGTGGCGGAGGGTGTTGGTGGCAGGGGGTGATGGTGGCAGAAGGGGATGGTGGCAGGGGGCGATGGTGGCAGAGGGGGATGGTGGCAGAGGGGGATGGTGGCAGGGAGTAATGGTGACAGGTGATGGAGGCAGGAGGTGAATGGACTAGATAATTCCTTATTATGTCCAAAATTACAAAAATATGTTTTTTTACCTTAATATCTACCTTAAATCACATTGCTATTTGCCTAGCGTACTTGTTTGTAGCCTAAATACTGACATTTACGGCTAAAAATGTAATTTTGGAACTTTTGTGAAATGCCAGTAAAAACTTGGTGGTGCCAGTAAATTTTGGGTGTCGTGCCAGTAAATTTCAATGTGGTAGGTTGGCGACACTGCAGGCGTATGCTATGGACAACGAACACAGGTGCATTTTATTGTTTGCTATTTGAATGCACAGAGATACCGTGACGAGATCCTGAGGCCCATTGTTGTGCCATTCATCCAGGACCATCACCTCATGTTCCAGCATGATAATGCACGGCCCCATGTTGCAAGGATCTGTACACAATTCCTGGAAGCTGAAAACATCCCAGTTCTTGCATGGCCAGCATACTCACCAGACATATCACCCACTGAGCATGTTTGGGATGCTCTGGATCCGCGTACACGACAGTGTGTTCCAGTTCCTGCCAATATCCAGCAACTTCGCACAGCCATTACATAGTTACATAGTTAGTAAGGTTGAATAAAGACACCAGTCCATCCAGTTCAACCTGAGTGAGTGTGGTTGCGTGCCTACAATTATCTCTATTTATTTTAGGTACGCATATAGCGCCATCAATTTATGCAGCGATCCACACATACATCGCACCCTATCCTCAAGGAGCCCACATTCATATACTAGGGCCAATTACCCACCAGCAATGTCTTTGGAGAGGAATGGACCAACATTCCACAGGCCACAATCAACAACCTGATCAACTCTATCTGAAGAGTGGTCTTTTATTGTGGCCAGCCTCTGGCACACCTGTGAGGTGGATGGTTTATCTTGGCAAAGGAGAAGTGCTCACTAACACAGATTTAGACAGAATATGTTAACAATATTTGAGAGAAATAGGCCTTTTGTGTACATAGAAAAAGTCGTAGATCTTTAAGTTCAGCTCATGATAAATAGGGGCAAACACCAAAGTGTTGCGTTTTTTAATTTTGCTCAGTGTATATACATTATATTATCATTATCCATTATTATCAAAAGTATTGGGACAACTGCCTTTACACGCACATGAACATTAATGGCATCCCAGTCTTAGTCTGTAGGGTTCAATATTCAAAATATCATATTTTGCTTCATGTCTGTTAAAGCCTCTTGAGGAATATATCTCTGTTTAAAGATCGTTAAAGCTCTGACTGCTATACAGTATCCATAGGCTGGTGTTATACCACCCCTGTACTTATTATGTTAAGACAGGTTATTTCTATAAGCATTGCTTAATAGAGGTTTAACATTGCTTCTAAACCATATGGGTAAGTTTGACACCCTCATGTTCCAGTCTATAGTCCTTAGCCGGCCAATACATCCCTAGCATCCATGCTTATAATCTTATCATTTATTACTGTGTAGACCAATTATATATTTGATGATACGGATCTGCTACATCCACCGTATCCTGGATTTTTACCTACATTGTTATCTACCTTGCTGCCAATTCCTTTGCAATGGTTGCACTGTAAGTTTAAACCTGACAAGCTGTTTACATTTTTAAACTGCTATGTAGGATTCCATTGTTCTGCCACATCAAGGCTATACTATTTATTCAATTTGTTATATATCATGAGATTTTATTTCATTCGTCCCCATAGCTGCATTGTCTGCCTCCTTTGCACTGGGCCTGTATGTGGTTCCTCCGCATTTTCCTATGGGTTGATGGACGGCCAGCTTTTGTTACTATGCTATATACTATAGATTGATTACTGATGTATACCAGCCTTTCGTTTTAAGATTCATTATTGTTTTCTTTCCTATTTTATTTAGAATGTATGCCTAAGCTCCTGAAGAAGAGTGTTAATATGTGTAACATGTAGAGCCGAGCTACTGCACACTATGATTGACTCACACCAAGCCTGATAGAATACTTATTGTTGCTTCAACAAAACATTGTCATGATCATTCAGAATTATATTCCTTGGTGTATGGGTTGTGTGCTGCATTAGTATGTAGGCAATATTTACTTTGCCAAGCTTTTTAACTTATGTCTGTCTGGTTGTTTCTTTCTTTATCAATTTGTAATAAAAATAATTTTAACTATAATACTGTGTATCTCAGTGCCTATAAAGTCCAGTACCAATTTTTCTTTTATTATCTCCATTCAAAGGGCCACGGCACATATATACATATTTTGTAGCTCCGGTACTGAGGTGGTTGAATGGGGAGATCAGCTTTAAACATAATCATTTCGCAAACAAAGGGAGGAACACCCAGAATTCCAAGTTGGACTGGAGTAAAGTTAGAAATTATAGCAGAGGGATCTTGCTGTTTTATTTTTTTTTTCCACTGTCACAGTGCTTTAACTCTTTTTTTAATTAATTTTTTTTATATAAAAACAAACAAAAAACATTACATTCACATACATGTGTATCATTCCTAGAATAGAAACATTTCAAGATATATTTTAACTCCTCCAAAACATGCTCATATTTCTTAGATATTTAAGTTCCAGAGTCCTCCGGACCCCTCTCTTTGTTATCCTGCAACCACCCCCTCACAAAAATAAATAAATAAATAAAGGAGGGGAGAAGGGAACACACAACCTAAACCCCTTTCGCTCCTAATAACCCTGAATTACCCATTATACCTAAAATTTTTAGTGAATTGTTTATTAATTTATTTATTTTTAGGTGAAGGAGTCGGGATTAAGGTGGCCAAACATAACCACCATACCGACTCTATCTTGTTACAGTGAATTAAAAAAAAAAAACACACCCCAACACTGCTTTTTTTACTTGTTTTGTTTAGGGCAATTCATAAGACAACCACGTATAGCTGCCCTCTTGGTTACCATATAGTTCCCCAAACTAATTTTGGGGGGTTAAATGAAAAAATAAATGTTTCCCTCACCTCTATCTTACACTACTATCTACCACTCTTATCTCTTATTATCAAACCAAAACCCTTACCCTCTTCTCTAAATTCCAATCCATCAACAAAAAAAAAAAACAACCCAATGATACTAACTGAAAAGACAGGAGAGGGGGAGGGGGTGACAGGAATAAGAAGAACAGAGGCCAAGTTGAACCAACTTTAACCCATCCATTCTCCAACCCCTCTAGATCTTACTCAGGAGATTTCCTCTACTGCTTCTTAAAGGGTATACCCTTAAAGGGTATTCTTATTGCCTATAGAGCTCACGTAGTTTCAGGATTGTTTAAAATCCAACCAACTTTCCCAGATTTTCAAAAATATTGGTCCAGTATCATTTTGCAAATGTATTATTCCTCTTCTTGCTGTTTTAAATATCTAAGACATATAGGAATCCAGAGGGTGACTCAGCCACTAGGTTCCAATTATAACTATTATATTAATTTTAGGTGGACTGACATGATTATTGTAGGTGCATTTTGGATAATTCTTAATCATATGATGTGATGAGCATACCTGTGGAGCTCCATAGATGTACAGCACCAAGGGCTCATTCTGAGGGATGACAAACCAGCCTTTGTGCCAGCTCTTCGCTCCCTTCTCCATGTAATGCATGTAACTGCACAATATACTGTGCTCTGCTACTACCGAAGCCTGTTTCTGTACAAAAGGAAAAATACATGGAATTTACATTCACACCAAAAGCTAATGAAAAACACAAGCACATCTTTCTCAACTAGTCACTCTTGTTCCACAAGGTTGCAAACCACCAGGTTCCTGGCTAATGTTGGCCCAGTGCTGTGAGATTGCTGTAGATAGTGTAGGGAAGGGTTAAAACCCCTACCAGTTAAATTTTTTTTGTGTCTGTGTATCATGGGGGAAATGTTCCTTCACTTCCTGTCCCAGAGACACAACAGAAAGTTAGAGAAAGTCTACCAAAGTAAGAAAAGTAAGCAGAATTGCCTAATTATCTGGAAAAGGTGCCCCCATGTTAGGATTTACCCTCACCTCAAGTTCTGGGGACACATTCTATTCAAAACAAAAATAAAGATTTTGTCTAGAGTTACACTTTATAGAAGAGTTTCAACCGGCAATTTTTTATCCATATTTGCAGCATAACATAACAAAGCATCCTTTTTTGTTAGAAGGATAAATACACAAAGTTCATGTATCCCGTTTGCCCCTTCATCCTAGATGCATACTAACATCGCAATTGTGTCTGCGGTCTCCAAGGTTTGTAAAGATTCAGGTCAGCAGATCTGTGCACTGGCCATGCCTGAGTAGTAGCTTCTGATAGGCTTCTATTGAAAATGACATGGCAAGTGAACAGAACATCTGACATAGACAAACACTGTAGGCACAACTGCAAAATATGTGAGCAACCTATAGTAAGTGGTGCCAGCTGGCTCCCAATCACAGCTGTGCTCCCTGCACAAACTATGCCAGTGTCTGGCCCTCAACATATATAAGTGCCAAAGATCACGTGAAGCTGTCTCATATTCCCCATAAGGAAACCCTTCATCTCCCGCACAGCCAGGCCAACAATATGCCAACCCCCGAAGACCCAACCTCCCCCATGTATGATAATAGTTGGATATGGACTTTAAGACAATTTAAATTTGAATTGCTCAACACTTCATTTGGGTCCACCTATGCACAGCTGTAACAGGCCTTGATGAAGCCACACGCTAGAGCAGATATAAACAGTATATTCAAGTAATACCTCTAAGATGGATTTCCTGCGTTGAGGCGTGTGAGTGTTGTAAGCTGGGCTGAGCACAGAACCATGTAGGGCAGTGTAACAGTCTACACACACGCGGTTTGTTCGATTGTTGTCATAGACCAGCCGAGCGCGAAATTCTGAACACTTTCCACAAACCACCTGCAATACAACAAAATGGAGGGTGATGAATTTTGACTGAGATGCAGGCACTGAAAATGTGAATTAAAGGAAACATGTGCTACGTTTAATACAAGGCTGCCATCACTGACCTTCTAAAACTGCTAGTTGCCTGGCTGTCTCTGGCTTTGAGCCATTGAAAGTGGTTGTAAACCTCAGACATGAAATATGAACAGAGCATATCCCTCTAAAGCATTGGTCTCCAAACTGTGGCCCAGGGGCCGAATGCGGCCCTTTGCTTGCCTTTACTGGTCCTTGGGGCACTATTCCTCCCACTGACACCAACGATGGGGGGCTATTCCTCCCACTGACACCAAAGATGGGGCACTATTCTCCTCCACTGATGTCAATGACGGGGCACTAGTCCTCCTACTGACACCAAGGATGGGGCACTATTCCTCCCACTGACACCAAAGATGGGGCACTATTCCTTCCACTGATGTCAATGACAGGGCAGGGCATTTGTCACTACTTCATTTATTTGTCATTTCAATACAGATAGTGATAAAATATTTTTTATCCACCCAAAAATGGCCGCCGGCTGTAGTGGGTTAACCACCATAAAGATGGCCACCGTTATATAGTTTAACCATCTACAAGAAAATGGCCGAGTTACATGTGACTCATTACTATTTATTTTTATTAGTTTTTAGTCTAAAATTATTCATCTTTTATTTTTAGTCCAAAATCATTCAACACTACTAGTATTAACTGCGATACGAGATAGAGCTATATTTTAAGTTTCAGCTATATTCCTCCTTGGAACGGCCGCGATCTGTGCAGATTGCCACCTCTAAGATGGCCGCTGTCCCATAGAGAAAGCATTACCATAATAAAAATGGCCGCTACATTACTTCCGGTTTCATTATACAAATAGCATCCCTCTCAGGCCAATCCGGTTCCCCAGTTGAAGTCACGAGCGGTGACGTAATGCGTAGGGCGTGGCAGAGAGCGGACTTTACCGGAAGTCACGTAAGGAGGCGCCTCGGACGCCGCTCCTTCTTTTTATGCGAATTTGATTTGTTTTTATGTAAGAGACCACTCGTTTTAATACTTAATAAACACGTTATTCGAAATACTACACCATCAGAGGCCTCCTCTCTCCTCCCCCTCCTCCCACCGGGCTGTTGCAGCCTAGGTGGAAAAAATTCCCTGTTTATTTTTAGGTGCCTGACAGAAGCAGAGGGGAACACAGTCACTATTTGATCTACATGCTACAATGTACAACATTGAAAGATATACATCGATGCCTGCTATTTCTTTTTCTGAGGTGAGAGTTTAGAGAGCCTGTTTGAACCAGTTGTTTTATGAAGAAGAACAATAGTATTACCTACAACTGCATCTCTATATCCATTTTATCCCAGCGATCACCATTTCCTATGAACTTTTTATTGTCATTTTTATGAACTTTTTCCATTTGATTTATTTATCCATTTGAATCATCCTACACTGTGGTTTTTGCAGTTTTGCACATTTTTTGCACATTCTTGCATTTTGCACATTTATTGGAGTTTCCCTTTTTTTGATTCAATATTGTGATATATGAATTTTTAGCATAGTTTTTCCGATTGATGCACTTTATTATTACTTTTCTGAGCTGTGTTTAAGATTTGTTATCTCACACACCCGCACATTAATATTTTAATTATTTAATGCTTATCAGATGTGATTACAGTTTTTATGATAGATGTTATGCGCGAAATCTTTCTATCACTATTTAATGACAGGGCACTAGTCCTCCTACTGACACCACGGATGGGACACTATCACTTCCACTGACACCAATGGTGGGGTGTTATTCCTCCTACTGACACCAGTGTTGAGGCACTGTTATTCCCACTGACACCAACAATAGTAAATGGTTTACCCCCACTGATGCTGGGACATTTTCTTCTCCCATTGGTCACAGTCCGACCCCCCTTAAGTCTGAAGTACAGTAAACCGGCCCTTTGTTTAGAAAGCTTTGATACCCCTGCTCTATAGTGTGTATTTTTCTCAATCCAGAGCACTAAGTTTAATTTCTATCTGCTGTCCTATTCCTCTGCTATCTGCGTGAGTCACTTCTGACAAGTTTTCCTGACACCAAGAGAAAAAGGTAATGGGGAGGATCAGCATCAGTGTGGTTCCGGTGAACTGTGTGTGTGGGGGGAGGGGGGTGTCCCTTCCCTCCAATCTTGCTTTATAAATTCTAGACTTTGAATGGCTGTAGAGGAGAGAAGACTGCAGATAAACAGGTACAGCCTATGTCTCTGTGTATCACCTGAGACCAGTCACTTCACTGAGTATAGGTAAGGGCTTACAACCACTTTAAGTTCTGGAGATGAGAGTCTGGTGCTATTAGATATGACATTGGGAAGGAGGGAAAGGATCAGCATGATCATCACTTCACTTTAAAACCTCATGCCTTATAACAAGCCTTTAACATCCACCTCAAACACAACCTTTGACTTGTCCCTTAAAATCCAACTGCAGCCAAAATGTTTTACAACATATTTATTTTTGGATAGAGCATGTTAGGTTTATATTTTCTGCCAGATTTTTTTTGTCAATAGTTTTGGGTTCTATTAGTGTGGCACTCCTGTTACCCCATTGCCTCAGGTGAAGAAAAAAGATGAGTTTATATAAGAAGCGGGAGAAATAATGAAGAAAATGGATTGGAAAGAAGATAATCTTCAACAGACCATCAAACAAAGAAAAATGAATAAAATAGTAACAGAATTATTAAAAGGTCACTGAAATGAGAGGGAAATGGGCATTCGGAAGGGAAGACAGTCAGAACAATAGGATTGAATGGAAATAAAGACTGGTAGAAGAAAATGAGAAAGAAAGAAGGGGATATGTGAACCAATATGAAAAGAAAAGATAAGATAATGTAAAATATCTTTTCTTGATTGGTGTGGGAACACCCTTATTTTAGCAGCTACATCCATTAACCTTCTTTTTAGTCTTTTTACCGTATTTTTTGGTGTGCGCACAAGTATCTATCGTTTACAATATGAAAAGGACACTTGAATCAGGTTAAAAAGCATGAATCTGAGAGAGATAAACAGCAAAATCCGATTATAAATATGGACCAACAATCAGCAAAGTAATAAGATAAGAATATATTGATAAGAAAAATAATAAGCTATAGAGAGGACAATATGATTGGACAAAAATACAGCATGTGGTAAAGAAAAAAGGACTGAACAGCTAGAGAGCAGAAGTAAAATACAAAGTAGAGAAGAAACAGGATAGATGCTCACAGTCTCCAAGGAACGTCAAATACAAAGAAATTTGTATAAGTGACCCCACATGAAGGAGCGTTGGTAGAGGATACAAAGCAAATATGATATACTTACATGGCCACAGGCTTTGCAGTGGTGCCTCCTTTTGGTTATAGAGTTAAAAGCTTCTTGGCATTTCATGCACATGGTTACCTCCTTCTCCCTGATTGGCGTCGGTGCTCGCTTACCCAGGTCTGTGTTCTGTATAAGGAATATAAGGTATAAGAAAGGCCATATGTAAACCACATAAGGGGCAATAGTTGTAACAGGCTAGTGGACCAAGCAAATTACATTTATGTTCCCAAAGCGATAGTCTACTGCTTGAAAAGTCTTAAGCTGGCCATACATGAATAAAAATGTGAGCAGTAGATGGGCCCTTTCGTCACCCTCCTGCCCAAGATGATAATCAAAGGAGCAAGGTGAGGGGGGGGGGGAACTGTCGGCCACACTGCGACTACATCCAGTCAAATGCAGCCGACAGGGGAGATTGCTCCATCTATGCTGTTTAGGGTGTATGGGGAAATCAAAAGATTCCTCTGCGGATCTGAAAAAGGATATATTACGAAGTATCGCCAGCTTTAGTCTAAATAGGTTCTAGGCTCTGCCATCTGTGGTTTTGTGTTCCATCACAAGATGTTGGAAACACGTAAGATGATGAGGGAATCTCTGCCACCTGGTCACGGGTGCCAAACTGGGACATGCATCACTCCTATGATTCCGTGAACCCCAATTTGCAGAGTTGTGTGGAATTGCTTAGTAAGGTATTCCTAAAATTGTGTGATTTTAATGTTTTTATTTTGTTAGGATTAATTATACCATTTGTATGATCGTCAAACACCTCCCTTTGGAATTGATCATGCTAGTGTATGGCCACTAGGTGGCACTTACAGGAATTGAGATTGAGACTTTAAAAAAGTTGTAATCTTATTTATTTTTTTATTGGTAATTTTTTTGGGCTAATTTAATATTAATATTGCGGAAACAAATCCTATTTTAGTTCTGCCGTGTGTTTTCATACTCTGGACTTCAGCTGGAGGTTTGGTTGTATATCAGCGGACTATCCAAAATGAGGTTTGGCTAATCGATTACTAATTCCTCAATCGAATCCAAAGCGAAGCTTGACTAACACCAAAAGTGAGGCTTGGTTATGTAGATGCATATATAATGACAGATAATATATTATATATATTAACTATAAAAAAAATATATTAAATATAAAAATATATATTAAATATAAAAAAAAAAAAATACACATGTTGAACTTGATGGACTATTGTCTTTATCCAACCTTACCTATTATGCAACTATATTGACTTTTGGTTTGTTTATGAATTGGACACTTTTTTTACTGATTGATTTATGAATTGGATATTTATATTTTTATATATCAGATTTTTTAGGTTTTTCTTTAAGCGCAACACATTTTAAAATTCCCTTCCCAGGAATTGAAGCCATTTCTTACCGGTGAATTGGGGGGAGTTTCTTCATCTTCTCGATGAGAGGAATTAAGCAGTTTGAACTGCTCTACTGTCTGCTCATGACGACTCATGGTGGCTTCAATAGCCTACAAGTAAAAGACACACAATGACAGTCAGTGATCACCCACTGTAATGTACAATCCTCTTTCCGGGTTATTTAATCAACCAACAATGATATGCAAAACATAGAATGCAACAGATCAGAGTTCATTCAGTGAGGGGAGAATTAAAACTGGGTGGTTTTGTTCTACATTTTAAACTTGTGTTACCTTCTATAACTATATATAATGTTACTCACCAGTAGGAATATAGAATATTATAGAATATGTGTTATTAGGGTCTCCCCCTTATATTGCAGCTTAGGTAATATACTCGAGTATAAGTCGACCCAAATATAAGCCGAGGCACCTAATTTTACCACAAAAAACTGGGAAAACTTATTGACTCGAGTATAAGCCTAGGGTGAGAAATGCGCAGCTACTGTAAGTGGAAAAGAGGGTCAACAATGCCCATTTGCAGCCTCACTGTGCCCATTTGCATGCCTCACTGTGCCCATTTGCAGCCATAGGTCCCTCGAACTTCAAACTCGGTAGTTACGGGTTCCTAGATGCCCCCTAGCTGCAGCCAAAATTTGGGGTTTCTGGACCCAAAGGGTCCCGAAATGACATTGCTGCAGGTGGACACAGTTGACCAAATTTAGGGCCCTGTATCTCGGGGCCACTTAGTGCTAGGCACCCCAAATGTGGTGTGCAAACCCACTGGAACTAGCACTACAACATATCCAAAGCTGGGGTTCCTAGCATGAAGTGGCCCCAAGATACAGGGCCCCAAAGTCGGTTCAGAAAATGTCAAGCACTTTTCTGCAGCAGAGAATTACATTTTCCGAACCGAATTTGGGGCCCCATATTTTGGGGCCACTTGGTGCTAGGAACCCCAGCTTTGGATATGTTGTGGTTCCACTGGGTTTGCACACCAAATTTGGGGCTCCTAGCACCAAGCGTCCCCGAGATACAGGGCCCCAAAGTCGGTTCGGAAAATGACATTTTTTGCTGCAGAAAAGTGCTTGACTCGAGTATAAGCCAAGGGGGGGCACTTTCAGCACAAAAAAATGTGCTGAAAAACTCGACTTATACTCGAGTATATACGGTAAGTATATTAACCCCTCTGTTAAAGGCCACACATCTGCTGGTAGGGTGTGTATTTCTTGAGGACAACTTGACTGATTACTTGTTCCCGCTATATTAAAGTGATAGTAAACTCTATTTTTTTTTTATTTTTACCTACGACCCCGTTCACACAGGGACGACTTGTCAGGCGACCTAGTCGCCTGACAAGTCGCCTCCGGTTCTGTGCTATGGAACCGTTCTAAGGGGAGCGACGCAAGTCGCTCCGACTTAGAAAAAGGTTCCTGTACGACTTCGGGGGCGACTTGGGGCGACTTGCATAGACTTCTATACAGAAGTCGTTTTGCAAGTCGCCCGGGCAGTCGTGTGCAGGTCGCCTCGGTGAGGCGACCTGCAAGTCGTGTTGCCCCTGTGTGAATGGGGTCTACAGGTAAGCATATAATAAGGCTTACAGTACCTGTAGGTTAAACGAATAACTCCTAAATGTGCGCTGTGAGCAGCAGCCGGTGACGTCACGGGTGCATGCGCTCTGAAGGAACAGTATACCTGTGACGTTCCTTCAGAGCTCTGTGCCGCTGCTGTGACTCTGTGTCACTCATGTGCGGGAGTGATGTCATCACAACCCAGCCATTCAAGCAGCCGAGGCCGCAAACCCAGAAGAAAGACCAGGTGAATATAGAAGCCTCTGCAGCAGTGACAGCGCACCGCTGGAGGGCTTCGTTTCAAGCGGGTGCGATGCATACTAGCACATTATGCCTTTACCTTGCAGGGGGAAATTTTTTTATTTCTTTATTTTTTTTAAATGTTTACTACCGCTTTAGGAATATTCACTGGGGGGGGGGGGGGGGGATAAACATCATCATTTGGTTTTTTAATAGATGTTATAGCTAATCTGACTATCAATTATGATGGTAATATCTTGCTGCTGGATTAAACAGCCAAGTAAACTTGCCAACAACAATGAAAAACTGAATGAAGAGTTCACTTCTAAATTTGATTAATAAATTCTCTAAACTTACATACAGTGGAAAATAATTTACTTTTCCATAATAAATTTTTATTCAATGAAAAATAAAATAACAAAGAAAGTTGTTCACAAAGAGATAAAATACAGGTGGAAAATCATTTCTTACCTGAATCCACTCCTTTTTCTCTTCTTCGGTTCTTAAAAAAAAAAATGTACATATAGTTGTAGTTTTTACTCAGATATTCCCTTTGCAGATATTGCTAAATAGAAGCGCCGGGGGGGGGGGGGGGGGGGGGGGGGGTGTGATAGGCCCATAGATTTTAGGAAGGACTGTGAATTTTAAGTAAATTACCAGAAAGGCTAAAGTGCAGCTCCTGGCTATTTGTCTCTAAAAATGTTCCTCATCAAGTGTTAATTTTTAAAAAGCAAAATCACAGTTCAGGCTGCCATACTCACCTTTAATCCAGAGCTGTCCCTCACAGTACCTCTCCTTTCTTACAAGATGTCCTCAGTAGGAAGACACCCCTCCTTTCCACCTTCATGCTCATGCCTCAGCGTTCAGCGTTGGCCAAAACCCATCGCATCCCTATGTGGGAAACTTAGGCAGCCCATAGATTAGTCTTTTTTTTTTTTTGTTCAACCAGCAGGTTGAAAGGAAAAAAAAAACAGATTCCCCCATCCACACATTCGAGGTGGATAGGAGAATCACTCCTGTTGAGCCTTTGTATTCTGACTGCAGGAAGGCGTCCCCGCCGTCAGAATACACTGGTCAGCACTGCTGGCTATAGCTGGCATATTGTGCGGGAAATTTTCCAACTTTCCAAAATTTTTACACACCCTTTTCACACATGGATCACACCCTGCCCATACATGGATCCCTGGTTACTGCTGAACCTTCCGTATTTCGATCAATGTATGGCTGGCTTTTACAAATCCTTTCTACTGAGCCTGGACATCCCACGGTTTGTTTCTAACCACTTTATACCTTCCACCATCTTATGCTGGCTTGAATGTTCTTTATTAGCCCCAGTGTGGGCAGCACTGTTGTTAGACATTACCTTGAAAAATAAATAAAACTAATAAAACAGAAAAAAGGGCAGACTTGGGCAGACAAATCTGTGCTGCCAGAAGGGGGAGATCTCACTGGTAGGGCTCAAGACAGAAGTAGGGAACCATCACCTTGCCTAATAATTAAAGTCGACCTTTCAGTAACTTTTACAGCAATAGTATATTTATTCCAAGAAAATCTCTACCTCTTATCATTAAATCAAAAATTCATCTAGGCAGAGATGATGTCATCAATCTGCTGCAGAAAGAAGGAAGCATTTCCTCAGTCTCTCTTAACCCAGTGTTCACTTAGACCAGGGCTGGTGCAAGGATTTTTGACACCCTAGGCGAAACCTCCCCCATTTACCCTGCCAGTGTATACCCCACCTTTTTAATAAAGCGCCCATCAATGCAGCCTACCAGTGCCCATCAAATGCAGCCTCACCAGCGCCCATCAATTAATGTTTGCTTGCTTCCATTCATTCGGGAGTCGGGACACAGACACAGTCCTCCGCCGCCACTGCACCTTTGACACTGTGTGAATGGAGTGGCGGCTGCCTGCTGATGCTGAGACTAAGTTCCTTGCTGGAGAAAGAAGAGAGTAGGAACAACCTAGCCAGGCGCCCTAGGCGGCTGCCTAGTTTGCCTAGTGGTAGCACCGGCCCTGACTTAGACTGTACATTGTAACTTTGTTAGCAAGTCACAAGGATAGAGGCTGCAGCAGGGGGCTAATGTGTCAGACATTTGTTAAAACAGTCAAGAACTGCACAGAAGCCATGATTTATATGACTGCGTCATCTCTGAGCCGGTATATATGTCCATAGAGTAGATGGTGATCCTGGATGATTCCTAAACAAAAATGTCACCATGGGGTTGATTTACTAAAACAGGAGAACTCAGAATCTGGTGCAGCTCTGCATTGCAGCCAATCAGCTTCTAACCTCAGCTTGTTCTATTAAGGCCCGGTTCACACTGATGGGACAATCGCTCTGACTTAGGAGCACTTGTCGCATCAGAAGTCGGACCCTTAGTCAGGCCCCTTCTGTGCAATGGATTCATTCTAATCAGTGCGACTTGAGTTGCTCCGACTTAGAAAAAGGTTCCTGCACTACTTTTGGCCCAACTTTGGTACGACTTGCATTGACTTCCGTTAAAGAAGTCGCATGTAAGTCGTGCCGAAGTTGCGCTGGGCTCCAACTTCAAAGTCACATGGGCAGTGTGAACCTGGGCTACGCTTTGACAATAAAACCTGGAAGCCGATTGGTTTCTATGCAGAGCTGCACCAGATTTCGCACTCTCCCCCCATGCTTCTGGTGGAGAAAATCGGATAAAGGCACTATGATCTCTATGAGAAGTAATATAAATACCTGAAGTGTAAACCTTAGCATGTATGCATCTGATGTGAACAATATAGCTGAAGCTAGGACCACTTTAAAAGTCTGAAAATTCAGCTGCCTATAATGTTATAATGCATAGAATACCTGGCTTGGAGCTCCAGGGATCGTTGTTTTCCAGACACTAGAAAGGTTCTTGTCAGGTTAGGGCTGCTGCTGTGTTTCAGCTGAGATGGAGGGAAAGGAAAACAATAAATTCTTTGGCATGTACAAACCAAGTTCTTATTTGTGCTGTAAGATTGTCTTAAAACGATTAAGTGCTTCTTGTCACTCACCTCCATCCCATCTACGTCAATCCTGGCTCGCACACTGTACTTCTGACCAATCAGACGCAGTTTCGGGACACAGTAGAGCAGGCGGTCATTGAACTGTAAAACAATTAAATAAGGTATATAAGGGTTGATTTACTAAAACTGGAGAGTGCAAAATCTGTATGGTAGCCAATCAGCTTCAAACTTCAGCTTGTTCAATTAAGCTTTGACAATAAAACCTGCAAGCTCATTGGATTCCATGCAGAGCTGCACCAGATGATTTTGTACTCCCCAGTTTTAGTAAAGCAACCCCATAGTGTGACCATTTACTATGGTTCTAATTTGGGGTCAATGGTTGCTTATCATATTGGTCAAGAAACAGCAAAATACAAGTGTTTTAATATGTACAGCAGCAAATCTCAACCAGGGGTCCATGAAACCCTAGGGTTCCCCCAGAGGTTCCAAGGGGTTCCTTGACCTATGACTGACTGACCTGATTTCATGGTGGTTGTATAGTTCCAGAGCCAATGCCACAGCAGGACACCAATAATCATTTTGGCTTTTGCTATAGGCTGGAATTCTATCTACAACTCTAATAAGGGTTGCGTTCTTCCCTCTGACCATCAATGTAAGAGATATTTTTCCCACTGACCCCCAGTAAATTGATTTTAGCAGGGATTTCCCAAGATCTAAAATGTTTTTCAAGGGTTTCTCTAGGGTAAAAAAGTTGAGAAAGGGTGATATACAGGGGCATTAACCCCAGACGAAAGACAAAAAAGATCAGGGCAGTTTTCCCAGCTGCTTTTCTCTCATATCTCATAATTTAGACAGTATGAGTTTGGCGACACGCACCCACACAGATGTCACGGCCAGATGGCACAGCTGCTGTTCCCAACAGACATTAATGGAACTACCCGCATGCGAATGTACAGAACACCTGTGCATCACATGCGGGCAAACACAGCTCTTGCACAGGTGTATGCTCAAATACATCCGTGTGAACGAGGCCACAAGATTTGCCTAATTATGGGAACATTTAGAAATGTTAACTGTGCTTAAGCAGCACCCTAATGATCAGTTCACATAAATGCAGTGCTAGTAACACCGCATTGAAATCACACGGCGTTCAATGTTAAAGCGGAGCTCCACCCAAAAGTGGAAACTTTGCTTGTTCGCACCCTCCCCCCCTTCACTGCCACATTTGGCACTTTTTGGGGGGGAGCCGATGCCTGTCAAACCCAGGTACCCGCTCCCACTTCCGGGTAAGATCGCCGCACAACAATGCAGTGACCTACAACGTTTCTGGCTCCTCCTCCTTCCACCCCGTTGCCTTTTTGGGAGACACACAGGTCCCAGAAGACAGCGGGACCATTCAGAAAGAGCAGCGCGACTCGGGCATGAGCAGTAGGCAACAGGCTGTGAAGCCTCAGGGCTTCACTTCCTGTTTCCCTTAGTAAGGATGCCGACGCCTGCACCCGAAGCTGATGGACGACTCGGCTGGGGGTGCCGACATTGTGGGATACCTGGACAGGTAAATGTCCTTATATTAAAAGTCAGCAGCTACAGTATTTGTAATGTATCAGCTCAGCCCTGCTCCCCACTCTCTGCTCACAGGATTTGATTGACAGCAGCAGGAGCCTCCTGTGAGAGGAGGGGATAGAAAAGCAAAGCTGCTGCAGATGGGCACAGCACTGGATCGAGATCAGGCTCAGGTAAGTATTTCAGAAGGGGTTGGATTGACATATAAAGGTTTTATACCTTAATGCAGAGAATGTATCAAAGCAAAGAACCTTTTATCTTTACAACCACTTTAAATAAACTGTATCTTGGCATTACATATAAAGCTCCAAAACACATTCTTGAACCAGAACTTGTAATATTTTACATTGTATTAATCATTTGCAGCCACATACAACATCTTGTATATATGATCAGTCATTTCAGGTAAAGGCTGGAATTACAAGAAAGGACATAAGCCGTACATAGGCACATATATTTCTTTGGAAACTGAACTATATGCCAAAAACACCTAGTTCTGATAAGCTGCTGAAACTTACCAGAATGAGGTATCTGTCCTGAGTGGTCCCATTCTTTGCAGACAGTTTCAGGATGTGCCCCTCTTTTATGAGCTCATTAGTGGGGCTGACAATATCCTCTTCACCACCTAACAGCTCATAGACTTTGAGGAGTTTATGCATCCTCTCCTGCAGAATTAAAATAACAAGTCAAATAACCATGAATAACAAAATGTTCAATAATAAACGTACTAAATATACATCTAGCAATAAATGATATCTTTGTTTTTACCATTTTCCTGATGGCTGCATTCGAGTGTTCAGCTGCTGTCGCTATTAGGTCCAAAGACTCTGAAAGATCAAAAAGTACAGCATATTGTTATAGTAACATAGCAGACTTTATATTGTGTTATACCATTTCAAATGTATAGTGTTACAATATACTGTATTGTATAATAAGAATAGTGAGTAAAACTGTCTTTTACCTTTCTACTACATACAGGGCTAACTTTTCCTTTCTGGAACCTGTAGGCACACATACTTTTTATTGCTAGAGCCTATGGGCACACATACTTTTCATCAATGGAACGCATTGATACAACCCGTGCGAATGAGGCCTTAAAGTGGAAGTTCACCCTGGAATATTTCAGCTTTGCACCTTGATAAATGGAAAGCACCATGAGTTGCATTGTATTGTTGGTAAATGTAATTTTCCCATTCTGATTTATGGACAATGGGAGAGCGGTCAGAAGTCGAACATGGTGCTTTCCATTTATCAAGGTACATGTGTTATATGGCTGTTCAATGTTCATACAGTATTTCCAGAAGAACTCATACTTTAAGTTGCAGTGACATGATTCAGTATTTGGATATCTGGAATGAAATACTGTAGATGCAATGCCAAAAATCTTTTTTTGGATAGAGTGGTGGGGAAACTTAAAACCTTTGACAGGTTTTTATGGCCGTCTGTGGCCTTGGGTAGGGAGATTCACCCCTTTTCACCATTGTCACTGGGACTGAAAATGAGTTATTGAGGAGAAATCTTTTAATCTTCTAGTGACAACTTTCTAGAAGGGCATTCCTGTACTTTGGATAGATTTTGACATGGGGGACACAGATCGCAAAAATAAATAAATAACAGGAGCGTTTTTTCCCTCTTTATTATAAGAGAATAGAAAAATAATATAGTAAAAAGTACTGACATGGGGTTTAACCATTCCCTATTCCAGCCATTTTTCAGCCAGGGTTCTATGGAACACTAGGGTACCTCCAAAGGTTGCTATGGGTTCCTGTGGCGGATTGACCTCAGATTTGATGGTGTCTACATAGGTTGGCTACAATGCCACTTGGCAGAGTCAGCTGCACAACACCAATGATCTTCTTAGCTGTCTGTATGGAGGGCATTCTTCCCACTGGCCATGGATGCCCCCCAATGGATGACCCCCAACAAATTGGTTTTAGCAAGGTTCCCAGAGACCTGAAAATTAATTCAAGGGTTCCTCTGGGACAAAAAATATAGTATAAAGAGATATATTTTACAATAAATGTCATGCTGACAGGGGTTTACCCATTCCTTATTCAAGTCATTCTCAGTCAGGGTGCTATGGAACACCAGGTTACCTCCAAAGGTTGCTAGGGGGTAATGTGGCTGACTGACCTCCAATTTGATGTTTTCTACATAGCTTTGGGGCCAATGCCACTTGGCAGAGTCAGCTGCACAACACCAATGATCTTCTTAGCTGTCTGTATGGAGGGCATTCTTCCCACTGGCCACGAATGCCACCCAATGAATGACCCCCAACTAATTGGTTTTAGCAAGGTCCCCAGAGACCTGAAAATTATTTCAAGGGTTCCTCTGGGACAAAAAGGTCCTTCTGGGACAAATAATATAGCATAAAGGGATATAATTTACAATAAATGTCATGCTGACAGGGGTTTAACCATTCCTTATTGAAGTCATTCTCAATTAGGGTGCTATGGAACACCGGGTTACCTCCAAAGGTTGCTAGGGGCTCATGTGGCTGATTGACCTCCAATTTGATGGTTTCTACATAGCTTTTGGGCCAATGCCACTTGGCAGAGTCACAGACTGCACAACACCAATGATCTTCTTAACTGTGTAATGAGAGCATTCATCCCACTGGCCAGGAATGCCACCTAATGAATGACCTTCCCATCCCCCACTAACAAAATGGTTTCAGCAGGGTTCCCAGTGGCCTAAAAATCATTTCAAGGGTTCCTCTGGGACAATAAGGTTGAGAAAATCTACCCCATTCAATTCAAAATGAAAAACGTTTTCGCTTTAGATACTGTATACTGTACTAAACAGGTATAGCTAATACAATAGCTACTGCATGTGAGTTATAAATAGAAAATGTGGAAAAGGTGACCTTTTTGTAAGATAATACAATTTTTTGGTTGGTTGGTCATGTGAAAGAGATTCAGACAGTCGCCAAGCCCTGTCCTACATGATTTGTAATGCAATAATTCTGAACAATAAATTATTGCTGCATCATCTTCTCCCCCGACAGCATCACCTACTTTCTGCATCTCTGCGGTCTCTGGAATCCTCTGGCAGTTTCTGGAGATAATCCTTCAGAAGCAACTCATAACGAGGAATCCGCTGGACAGGCTCCAGCATGTGGTGCTGTAATGTCAGGTTACCGCAGGCCTCCTCCTTCTGAAACACAATGAAAATATCTGCTGAGGTAGGAATGTATAAACACCTGGACTTTAAACATTGTCTACAGCTATGTCTATCATTATGTGTCCTGCCAAGCTGCTTTACAATAAAATTACAAAACAAAGGGCCAGTGATACATTTGTATACAGAGGCAAGGCTAAAGGGGCCCCACTGTGAGGTTTTGAATCTATGCCCCTTTCCGCCCAACAAAATCACTTATTTCAGTTGCCAATATGACTTAATTAGCTGATCATTAGGTTGTTGTAAATGTATTTTTTATGGTTTGTAACAATATTGGCCTTGGTCGATGTTACCTGCATTCTTTTATGTTTATAAACAGAGCATCGCTTTTTTTACTATCTTTATACAATTTTTATTTTACAAATAAACACTTAAAATTGAACAACAGGCAGAGGTAAAAAAACAAAAACAAAAGAACAATGAAGGCAGTTATGCACTCTGTGTCTTGGTATCTATCAGTGTATTGTCTTTCCCTGCACTGCAGCACTCAGACGGGGAGAGGAAGAGACAGCATTTGCAGCCATTTAAGAATGCTGCATGCACATGTGCTAACAACAGTGACATCACAATAGCTCTAGCAGCCCACGCAGCTGCTATGAGGCCTGAGGTAGGAAAGGGGCCCCATTAGGGAAGATTTTAAAGCGAAGGTTTAGGCAATTATTTTAATTTAGCAAAGGGGCATTGCTTACTATCACTGCGAAGTGTCTTTTGTGCTGTTGTTTTATTTAAAATTGAAAGTCCTCAGACCTCCCCACCCCTGCAACGGTAATCCTCCAGTATTGTGGATGGTAACAGAGCCGAGCGACCTGTGACAGGCAGGTATCAAGAGTGTTGACTATGCTCACCCTTTTCACCCCCTCCTCCATTCATGGAAGTTGTATTATAGTTTCCAAGAATGAAAATCACTCTATGAACAGAGAATGTGAATGGCCAGGGCTGGATCTAGCCAATTCAATAGGGGAAAGGGGGGGTTCAGTAAAAAAAAAAGTCAGGGGGTTTAATGTCACTGTGTGTGAGTCACTGAAAGTCTGTCACACAGCATCATGTCCCAATTTACATCAGGAGTCGCCATCAGAGTCCCACTTTATATCATTAGTACATATCAGAGTCTACCTTTACATCAGGTTCCCATCTGAGTGCCCCCTTACATCAAGGTCCCTATCAGGTCCCTATCAGAGTGCCCCCTTACATCAAGGTCCCTATCAGAGTGCCCCCTTTACACCGGTGTCCCCAATAGAGTGCCCGCTTACATCAAAGTCCCTATCAGAGTGCCCCCTTTACACCATGTGTCCCCAAAAGAGTGCCCCCTTACAGCAAGGTCCCTATCAGTGTGCCCCCTTTACACCAGGTGTCCTCAGTAGAGTGCCGCTTACATCAAGATCCATATTAGAGTGCCCCCTTTACACCAGGTGTCCCCAAAAGAGTGCCCCCTTACATCAAGGTCCCTATCAGAGTGCCCCCTTTACACCAGGTGTCCCCAATAGAGTGCCACCTTACATCAGTTTCCCCATCAGAGTCCCCCTTACACATAATCAGTAATCCCCATCACAGTGCCCTCTTACATCAGGTGTCTCCATCACAGTGCTCCCTTACATGGATTGTCGCCAATAGTGTGTCTCCTCAACTGTCCCCATCAGATTGGCTCATTGGTTCAGTGGATACACTCTTGAGACCTGGGGGGGGGGGGCACAGCCCACCCTAGCACCCCACTCCCCCAGATCTGCCCCTATGAACCTCTCTTTCCTCTGTCCATCCACTATTCATAGATCATTTTTCATTCAATTAGAAATTTAAATTAACCTTGTACATCTAATGCCATAAAAATTTCCACAGTTTCTCCTCAGCTAAAACTTTATAGGACAGCTGATATCATGCTCTTATGGTTAGTATTGTTGCTACTACAACTGTAACTTTTACCTACAGCACTGGTCCCTTGTAGTTTACTGACTTTGCTGGCAGCTCTTCTGCTGCCTGGCTGTGATGGTCATGTCACCATCCTGGCTGTGTTGTGTAAATCCCAGGACTGGATGGACAAACAATATTGGGGCGACACAGTGGTGTAGTGGGTTGCACTCTTGCCTAGTAGTAAGAAGGGTCGCTGGTTCAAATCCCAACCACGACACTACCTGCCTGGAGTTTGCATGTTCTCCCTTTGCCTGCGTGGGTTTCCTCCGGGTACTCTGGTTTCCTCCCACACTCCAAAGACATGCTGGTAGGTTAATTGGATCCTGTCTAAATTGTCCCCAATATGTATGAATGTGAGTTGGGGACCTTAGATTGTAAGCTCCTTGAGGGTAGGGACTGATGTGAATGTACAATGTATATGTAAAGCGCTGCGTAAATGGACAGCGCTATATAAGTACCTGAAATAAATAAATAAAATATCCTTTTGCAGCTAAAACAGCTTCCATATATTTTCCATATATTTATTTCACCTATGTATTTAGTTGTTTGTTTGGCGTTTACCTTTAATGCGTAGTGTTTTTGTGTTACTCTGTTTTCAAAGCAAACTTTGTAATTAGAAATCCAGGAACTCACTCTGCACTTGCCGACTACTCCTACAAATTAGAAATCCAGGGCACCATGTCCTAGCATTAAGGGAAGGGAGTGTCCCTACCCTGACACATTCAGCTTTGTCCTTCTAATCTAATATCCCCCGGTGAAGGTCTGTAGACAACAGTGACTTGTCTGGTCTAATGACAGCATAGTAGTACAGTAACTTTCTAAAATACTGGAGGACTAGATTGATTTGCCTTCTGCTGCTTGCAGGTGAACATTTAGCAAGGTGAACATTTAGCAAGAAATCATACTTACCTGACTGAAATGTGAACAGAACACCAGGAATGGGTCCTGGATCACAGGTATATAGACTGTTTGGGTTGTGGTCCCTTTGAGGGGGTCCACAAGAGTACAGTTTAGGAATACTCAGGGATTCTCACTCATGCAAGGTGAGGGGTTCCAGGGTGATCTGGCAAAAGGGGAAAAATGACCTGCAGTTTTCCTATGACTGTTAAGTCCTCATATGGGACCTGGAATTCGGAGACTTGGAGAGACTTTGAGTGGGAAAGAGCCTCCAACCCTGACTATGGGTACTGTGGTCCTTAAAGGGTTAGCCCACCCGCAAGAGAGGGCTGAAAAAAGGGCAGGAAACAGACAACAGGTGGCCTTAAAGGAGAAGTTCACCTTTGGGAAAAATTTTAGGGTGGAACATGAAACATGTTCCCACCCCTGCAGCCGCTGCCTCTAGTGACAGCAAGCGGGGGATCTTTCCCACCGTTTGCTGTCACTTGTCAGAAAAAAAAAACACTGCCCTGTGGGGCTGCGCCCACCCAGCTGCGTCATTTATTCATAGAGTTCTGTGAACGGGAAACTACAAGTACTGTACCGGCAGCCTGGCTTTCGGCTTTTAGTTCTCAATGAACCACCACAGCACTGTTGAGCACTCTGGTAGTTCATTCTCTCTTCCTGTCAGTGTGTATCTGCCTGTATGAGGTACGAGCACACAGACACACTGACAAGTCTGAAAAAGTCCTGCATGGCTTCCGCGATTAGTAGATCACTTTTCAGGCTCCAAGTAAAAAAATAATAAATGCACATTTTTTCCTACCTGCAAAGAGATGTGAATTTATGTATATTTTTAAAAAAAGATAAACTTTAAGTGGAAGAAGACACAGTTGTGAAAGGACTGAGGACTATCTGGCTACAGAGACACAGTCTGGGCTCCTGCAGCCTTTTAGTGGATCCCGAAGCACGCGGGAACCAAACCCCAATGTGGGACTAGTATACTGGCAGTGAGCCGTTGTGTTATCTGCTGTATACCAGAGTTATGAACTGTTTTTCTTGGTTTGCTGTGGAAAGCTGTTTTTGTTTGCCTGGTTTTTGGAAAAGAAATAAAGACTGTTTACGTTTACAAGCGGCTGGCTAGTTTTCCGAACCCCAAAGGTTACAAAAGAAATAAAAAAAAATGTATTTTTTTACATTCATAATACAATGTAAATGTATATTGTTGAATGCATACTGTAAAGAAAAAAGAAAATAATTCTAAACCCCAAAACAAATATGTCGTCTATTGCAGTTTACCATCCCTTGGCTGCATAATTTACTTTTCACAACCTTTTCCTTTCTTATCGCGGGGTGACCCTGCATATAACCTGCTTCCTGTCTCTTTGTGGTTAGACTCATTTCTCCACTGTATCTACTGAGAGATCTTTTCACCACAGGATCTTCAAACATATCTGCCTTTATTTATCTCTACTATATGGTGGACTGATGGAGGTAGCAGTAAAAAAGAAAATTATTTTTGCTGTCTATCTGTGCTTGATTACAAGTGGATTAGTAGTTAGCACTTCCCCTTTGCAGCACTGGGGTCCTTGGTTTGAATCCCAGCCAGGACACTATTTGCATGGAGTTTTCATGTTTTCCCTATACTTGAATGGATATTCTGGTTTCCTCCCACGCTCTAAAAACATGCTAGTAAGTTAATTGGCTCCTGTCAAAATTTGCCCTTGTATGTGTGTTAGATTGCAAGCTCTTTGAGGGCAGGGCCTGATGTGAATGTATTGTGTACAGTATGTATAGCGCTGTGCATATTGATGGTGTTTTTTTAAATGTCTGAAATAAATACATTTCTGGCAAGATCAATAGGTATTTTCTGTTCTTGCTGAAAACGTTCTTATCGTGAAAAACACAAACTAATGCAGCCATCACAAGGATTAGTAAGCTGCATTTTGTTTTTTAGGCTTTAGATACGCTTTAAGCATCACGTTTCATTAGGTCACGTACTTCATGAGAATAATTAGTTCTGCTTTGTGTGAACTGTTAAGCTTCAAAGCTTGCAGTAACAGCCTTATCTTTAAAGCTCAGTCCCAGCAGGGCCTCCAGTTAACCTGAAGCCATATGCACATTTTCTCTGGTAAAGTACTACAGCTTTCACATCACTTGGTGATGATACCTTATATATATATGTATTAAATACATTAAAAACAGTATTTAGAAATCCGATGGACTGTTTACATGTTGAATTATAAAAGCAGCAGTGTTCTGGTACATTAGCAAACCTGTGAGATCAACAGGTTTGCCACTGCTTTTAAAATTCAACATCTAAACAGTCCGTTGGATTTCTAAATACTGTATTTCACCATATAAGCTTCGTTTACTGTTAAAAATAAGTGTGAAATGCGAGAGTCTGGTGGGTGCAACAAGATGTCCGCTTACCGCTTTCTCTCTGTATCCTTACTGTGGAGGAGTGGGGGGGGTGTAGCAAGATGGTGGCGACGAACCCTCACTTCCGTTACAAATTTTGACGGGTCGCCTAATCTGATGAAACACCGGCATTACAAGTGTGGGCACTTGGCTGTGACAGCTTGCGGCTCCAAAGCCGGGTGCGCACTCCTTAATGGTCGGGCAATCTTCTGGGACCTGTCCCAGAAGATTGCAGGGAGGGAGGGTGAGAGGAGAACTTCCGCTCGAGCCACCTAGGCGGCCCCAGCGGAAGTGGGAGCAAGTACCTGTCAAAACTAGGTACCTGCTCTCCACCCCCAAAAAAGACATACCAAATGTGGCATAGGAGGGGGTGGGGGTGGGGAATGCTTAAAGCGGAACTTCTCCTTTTGAGTGGAGCTCCGCTTTAAGTAGTCTTGCTGTCCCTAGGCATGGGTCACATGATCCCCTAAACTTGGATTTATCAGGTTTTTCTAATGGCACCTATTGACGAATAGCAAGGGAGCGAAGTGAAGGTGAGTATATGTGGCTGCAGCGAAGGGGAACTGTGGCCAAAACAGAAGTTGACTTTAAAGACTTCTTTTCAGTGCGGCCCTCTGTGTCATTTGAATGTGACTTGCCTGCTTTATAGCCAGCAAAGGTGAGATATTTCATATGAACTACGAAAGAGAAAATGGCGTCACACCCTTAGTGACACTGACATTTTGTTTTTGTATAATCCAGAAGGATAAACTTCAATGCCGTGTCAGTTAGTGCGGTTTACGAGCTCGCTGGAATTCAGCCCCACCTATCTCTGTGCCTGAAACCAGTACACACAGCTCTCACTCTCTAATTAAGCTAAACACAGGTAATGTTTAATTGATCAACATGTAAAATTCCTGCAGACAGTTGCACAGTATGGAGCTGACTGATTACTGGTCTGCTAAGGAAATCTATCCCTGGGCGATTCAGTTATATGGGTTAAGAGGAAGTTCAGAAACTCAGTTCCTTTACTGCGGAGCCAGAAATTCCTTTTCCATCTCCAATCTCAGCATCTGGTAATTATTGGTCATAAAAATAAATAGGAAAAAAAAAAACAAACAACTACCTAGAGTCTGAGCCATTTTTAACCCCCATGGGGGCAAAGCTCTGATTGCTAGAATTAAAGGAATATTCCACTTTCTTAAAGCGGAACTAAAGTCTCTCAATCAACATGAACTATTTATAATCCTTATGCTGCTAGCATTAGTAATTAGATAGAAAGGTACATTATATTTACTTTGGTTTTTTTTTTTTACATTTTTTCAGTTGCTTCCTGGTTTCTGACCTAGGAAAAAAATCATGTCATACACCCCATGAGTCATCATGGGCATTTTTTTTCCTTTAATTTGGAGGAGGGGCATTCTCAGTTAAGCACACCCTCCTGTCTGCATGCCTGAGCTAAGGGCAGATGGATTCCAGGAAGTACATGCTACATGGATCATCTGCCTTTACTCAGGTTGGCTGTGGCGAGAAATGCTAGGGGAGTGTTTTTCAAACTGATTTCTCGTCAAAAAGAAAAAAACATGGAGACACAGAAGGATGGGTGAGTTGGCTGTGAACATTAAAAATGAATTAAAATAGAAGTATGGGAATGCTTTTTATTTTAGAATGATACTTACCTAGGTGGATGCAGCATCGACCCAATGCTGCAACTGTCCCCTGCCAGCTCTAAGGCTGAGAAACCGAGCGATCAAACACCGCCAATCACTCGGTTTTTAGAGCTCCCTAAGCAGAGAGCTGGTGACTGTCAGTCACCGCTCTCTGCTCTGCCCCTCCAGCGCTCACTGGAGCGCTGGACTGTGGAAAGAATGGGAGTGGCCAACTCAGGCTCTCAGCGGCTTGCGCCAGTCCAGGCATGTGAGCGGATCCCTACCATATGGTCGCGATCTTTCCTGAGCCTGGACCAGGAGTGCAGAACGAACTGTGATCCACAGGGGAAGTATAGACAAACAAGCTTTGGCTGTACTTCTCCTTTAACTACTTGCCGAATAGCCGCCGCAGTTGTACTGCGAAAGAATGGCACGGCTGGGCGAAACAACGTTATGTTAAGTCGCTTCGGCCTGTGGCCACTAGGGGCATGCGCGCCGGCTGCTTGCCCCCAGAGCTGATGCGAGTGCCCGGCGGGTGCGATGACCGCCGTGCTCCCGCGATTGCTCGTGACACAGCGAGAACCGGAAACTGTGTGTGTAAACACACAGATCCCGGTCCTCTGAGGGGAGAGGAGACAGATCGTCTGTTCATACAAAGTATGAGCAGCGATCTGTTATCTCCCCTAGTCAGTCCCATCCCCCCTTCAGTTAGAACACACATGAGGGAACACATTTAACCCCTTCCCTGCCAGTGACATTTTTACAGTAATCACTGCTTTTTTATAGCACTGATCGCTGTATAAATGCCAATGGTCCCAAAAATGTGTCAAAAGTGTCCGATGTGTCCGACATAATGTCACAGTCCCGATAAAAATTGCAGATCACCGCCATTACTAGTAAAAAAAAAAATAATAATAAAAATGCTATAAATCTATCCTCTATTTTGTAGACACTATAACTTTTGAGCAAACCAATCAATATACTCTTATTGCGATTTTTTTTTACCAAAAATATGTAGAAGAATACATATCGGCCTAAACTGAGAAAAAAATAGCTTTTTTTAAAAAAAATGGGGATATTTATTAAAGCACAAAGTACAAAATATTGCATTTTTTTCAAAATTGTCGCTCTTTTTATGTTTATGGTGCAAAAAAAAAAAAACGCAGAGATGATCAAATACCACCAAAAGAAAGCGCTAATTATGGGAAAAAAAGAACGTCAATGTTGTTTGGGTGCAACGTCGCACGACCGCGCAATTGTCAGTTAAAGCGACGCAGTGCCGAATCGCAAAAAAATGGCCTGGTCATTGAGCAGCCAAATCTTTCAGGGCTGAACTGGTTAAGTTGTGTTTTCAGTTTGTGGTGGTCAGATTCCACTTTGACAGATGCAATTATTTGCTATGCATATTTTGTAACACAACTTCTGTAAAAATTGTCTAATTCAAACTACAGTGAACTAAAGGGCCAAACTTTGCTTTTTTATTCATGGAAAAATGTGTGTGTGTGTGTGTGGGGGGGGGGGGGAGGGGGTTCTGTACACTGATTAATGTTCACAGTGGTCCCAGGAATCTGATTCCCTGTACATGTAACTGCCTTTCTGCAATTCCCGAATTATTGACAAACAAGTCGGCACAAACCACAAAATGAAAGAGTTCAAAATGCCTTAGTTGTTCATTATACCGTCACATAAAAATAAAACGTGTTTCAGGGGCAACAAAGCTCCACCTTTATCAGGCCTTAGAAGAATAGAATAAGGCTTGAATATATTGAAGGGAAACCAAAAACAAACGAACCGTTATTTAATTTGGAACGAAACCTCTTTTTGAAATGGAATTATATTAATCTAATCACTGGCACCCATTTGTAAGTTTGTCCTTTAAGTTGCTTCTGGGTATCTATTGAGGGAGGCCTGGGTGACTCGCCAGTGAGCTTGTTTGAAGTTTTTCTTATGTAGCACCCTTCTAGTTTGCGAATAGCTTTAGGTAAATGTTGTTTTTGGTCCAGAGGCTAAGCCTGGGCTAAACATTCATGTAGCCTCAGCCAATCACTGGTCAAGTCAGTCACTAGTAGGTGGCTGAGGTGCACATAAATAGTCTGGGGCCTAGAACAGCAGGGTCCTTTGCCCTGGTGGAGAGAGACCCAGCCTGGAAGGACTGTCTGCCCTCCTAGGTCATCTAGTTGGAGTCTGCAGGAGGTTCATCGTGGTCCCATCCCTGGGGGTGTGGGCGGGGGGGGGGGGGGGGGGGGTGACTGCTGAAGCAACAGTGTGCAGTAAAGTCCGCTGAGCATCTGGCCGGGGAGGCAAACAGTGCAGGATCTGACTGATACTGGAAGGAGGCATCCATCTATCGTGTGAGTCTGACTGACACGTCAAATCGCTCCAATGTGAACCAGGGCTTAAAGTTACACTAGTTCTGTAGAATCCGAAGGTTCACTCAATTCCCCATCCAAGTTCTTCAAACGATAAACCAAAAAAAAAAACTTCTGCGTGGTTATTGTGTGCACCTGGGACAAACAGTGAGATCGGCTTAGGGTCATTTATACAACTGGAAAAAGCATTGATATCTCAGCACCTCTTAAATGTGTTTTTCTGGAATTTTCTGCAATTCCCAGCAGATTTCCTCTTATTACTGCACTGTTATTGCCCATGTGGCTATAGCAGGCACACCTTCCCACATGCAGCCTAACTTTCTTTTGTGCAAGGAAGCTGATGGAAAAGTCTATCTCAGTTGCACCTTCACAGTAATGCCCTGTACAAACGATCGGACATTCCGACAACAAAATCCATGGATTTTTTCCGACGGATGTTGGCTCAAACTTGTCTTGCATACACAAGGTCGCACAAAGTTGTCGGAAAATCCGATCGTTCTCAACGCAGTGATGTAAAACACGTACGTCGGGACTATAAACGGGGCAGTAGCCAATAGCTTTCATCTCTTTATTTATTCTGAGCATGTGTGGCACTTTGTGCGTCGGATTTGTCTACACACGACTGGAATTTAACCGATCGGATTTTGTTGTCGGAAAATTTTATATCCTGCTCTCAAACTTTGTGTATCGGAAATTCCAACGTAAAAAGTACGAGGGAGCCCACACACGATCGGAATTTCCGACAACACAATCCGATCGCACTTTTTCCGTCGGAAAATCCGACCGTGTGTACAGGGCATAACAGTTGGCTACCATCAGCTGCCTAAGCTAGTTGGCTATATTTGAACAACCCATCTTTGGAAACTGTTTGGTGCTCAGTGCCGGGATCCTGCTGACAACTGAAGATAATCGGCTGAAGCATAGTTGTGCCTTTTCTGGCCAAAGAAGGGTTCTGGAAAGACTTCTTACCTGCACCTCCTGAATGATGCTCTTGAACTGGGACGATCGCTCTATCCATGTGTTCACAAGCTCCATGGCTCTGTCAAAGTTTTTCACATACTCGCCATACATCTTTAGGAAGGGAGCTAGCTTTTGTAGGATGTCCCCAATCCGAGGATTCGAATCCCTGAAGGGAATAAACAAGGTATTTATTGAAATATAATATCGCAGTGCAACTGTCTCTCCTACAGAAACCATTTATTACACAGTGTCTATAATTTAAAAGCCAATGTAAGTTTTTTTGTGACAGTTTTTTTAAAGTGTTTGTTAACCTAAAAAAAAAAAGAAAAAAAAAAAGAGATCCTGTTCCCTTAAAGCAGATTAAACAGCACACTGCTTGTGCTGTCTAACCTGTCCCTCTCTAAACTGTGAAAAACCTGGCTGATCCTGCCACTTCCTGTGTCTCCCTCTGTGCTGACCACGATAATCAGGGCTGCTGAGCCCTACCACCGTGGTCAGCGTACATCCCTTCGTCATCGGCAGCTCTCCTCTGTCCCCCTCACCCCCTCCCTCCCTGCCTGTCACCTCCGTGTTCTGTGGCTCTGTCTCCACTCCCCCCCCCCCCCGCACCGCTATTATTAGAAATCACATTTTATAAATGATCACTGCCAGCCCCTCTTTTATAGTTAGGCATAGCACACTGTTTAAGTCTTTTATAAAAACGAGGCATGTAAATACCGCTTTAGAGCGATCTTCAGGCCGGTCACGTGACTCTCGCCTGGTCTCCAGGGCTACTGCAGAAGGGGCTGAGCGGCCATGTGACCTCCCTGGCTGATGTCAGAGGGAGATCTCGGCCCCTCCTGCAGTAGCCATGTATTAGAGATGTAAAGCGGCCGCGAGTCATGTGACCGGCCTGAAGATAACTCTAAAAAAGGTATTTACATGCCTCGTTTAATAGAAGGGCTGGCAGTGCTGTACATATTTGGGTTCACACTTTAACATGCACTTCCACTCAGTGTTAATTTTGACGTCAAATTTTGATTTCGTTTTAGTCATAGTCTTTTGACTAAAATGCCATTTTAGTTTTAGTCGTATTTTCATCAACTAAAATAGTGTTAATTTCATTGGCGAAAATATTTTCGTTGACAAAATTAACACTGCTTCCACTTTTGCAGCCAAATTTGGATAACGCTCACTTTATGTTTGTTACATGCCCCCATTCACATAGCAAAACTTTAAAAATATTAAAAAATTGCAGCTCACCTTTTTGAAATGCTCTATTCTGGACCCTCTAGCAAGGAAAAATCCTACATAATTCTCTTTGTTTATGAGGGGGGGGGGGGTGGACATCTGTGTTTGCCATAATTAACCCTGTCTGTACTGTGCAGGCAGATCTTCATTTTCAATGGTTACTAGAATTGAACAATTTCTGTCCTAACTAAAGCCCCGTACACAAAGAAAACATCAGACATTCGATATGTTGGTCTGACTCACAGAAGCAGGCCGTTCAGGGCAGCTTCTGTCGGACGTGCATGCTGGAAAACCAGCGGCCGACCGACTCCAGATCATGGTCTCTCTGCCAATGGCAGGGAGCCCTGATCAGACTGTTCTGGCGGGGGGGATAGGCGTCCCCCTGTCAGAACACAAGAGCTCAGCGGGGAAGATCACTGAACTAACCTTGCATGAATAGTACAGTGGATCAGATTGGAGCTGACAGCTTTTTTTTGTGTGTGTGCAAACGGCTGGGTTGCATGGAAAAAAAAAACGAATAGTGTGTAAGGGTTTAGAGGCTAGGCGTCTTGTATTGTATGTTAATGAAAACAGACTCATTCTGAGAGTGTTCACAAAACCTTGTGGTCAGCCAATGACACCTTCTAGGAAAGGTCTAACAGATAAGAAATACTTATAAAAAGTTTTTTATGCATGCTGTGTGAGCTTTTCTTAAATTTGTCTGCAAAATTGGAAATGTTACTAAACCCACAACAGTAAAATCAGTCTGTATATGCAGCATAGCATGCTTGTTATACTCACTGTGGAATTTAAGGGGTTAATCCTCTGCATTGTGTAAAAACGCTGTTTTATCCTGTATGCACAGATCCCCCCCCTCCTGTACTGTCTATCTGGGGAAGGCCAGCTAACACAGGCAGAGTAGCCAACCAGCACATGCTCAGTTGTATCTTTCATGCTAGAGAGAGTATTTACTTGTTCTCAGAGCTAGCCAGGTCACATGATATTGGGATATTGGCGTCACACATGTGGGTGTGTATACAGGATGAAGTGGAAATCTCCTCCCACCTGAACTCTCAGCACTGGAGAAACTGTGCAGTTTATCACTGACCGTGGTATACAGATCAGCCAAAAAGGTATATAGTGGCAGTATTTTAATGTACAAATAAGATTTATAAGCTGTGGGCGCTGGGGGGGGGGGGGGGGGCGGGGGGGGCGGATGAACTATTTTTATATTACAGGGTTTAGTGACACTTTAAAGGAGCTATCGTCTGATGTCACAGAGCCCGTCCAGAATCTGGAGAGATCTGTCGGGATCCTCCTAGATGCCTGACCAGCAGCTGGCTTAGCCTCTTAGCATGCTGCTGAGAGCCTGAACTAGCCGCTTCCCCTCTTCAGTCACTGGCTCTGTTTACTGACGACCGAGAACTGAGGGATCAGCGGTCTTTGATCACTTGGTTCTTCTCGATCTTATAGGCGGCGGGGGAAAGATGCAGCATCGGATCAGTGCTGCATCCATCTAGGTGAGTATGTAAGTTTTTTTTTTTTTCCCCCCAAACCCATGCTTCTGATAACATGAATGGCTTTTGCTATCATCAATGAACTCTGGACCTTTTATCTGCTTCTTGTAAATGGGATAATGAGGGAATAACACACACCTGGTCATGGAACAGCTGAGCAGCCAATTGTCCCATTAATTTTGGTCCCTTAAAAAGTGGGAGGCACATATACAAACTGTTGTAATTCCTACACCGTTCACCTGATTTGGATGTAAATACCCTCAAATTAAAGCTGAAAGCCTGCAGTTAAAGAACATCTTGTTCGTTTCATTTCAAATCCATTGTGGTGGTGTATAGAGCCAAAAAGATTAGAATTGTGTTGATGTCCCAATATTTATGGACCTGACTGTATGTCCTGTAAGATCCAGGAGGCTCATTAGTCTTTCCCTCTTTAAAGGCAAAACATCAATGTGCTCCACTTCCAGCTGGAAATCAGGAGTAAAAAATCTGCAATAATCATTAAAAGATCTGTAATCCCAAATTAATATGTGGTTGGTAGATGCCAACGCATTAAACTCTAACTCCAGAAATATTTCAGAAACTCCACTGATGAGATCTCTAAGCTGGAGTAGCCAGCTTCTACCATCTGCCTGAAACCATTATGAAGGATTTATTCTCTCTATTCGGGATTTATACACATTTAAATTTAAAAATAATATAATAAATAAGTAGGTGTACTCCGCTGGATTATTGTTATGCATGCTTTATATAGACTGCATCTTATTTAGAGTATGCAGTGGCTATACAGTATATAGCAATCATTACAGTGATTGTAGATGGAGTCTACTCTCGCTGCTACTGGACTATGTGAAAAGCTGAAGAGTCAGATACTCTTACAAGGAGATTTTGTCTAAAGCCGCGTACACACAAGCGGAATGTCCGACAAAAAAAGTCGGACAGAAGATTTTCATCGTCTATTCCTTTCGTGTGTATGCCTCATCGGGTTTTTTTTTTTTGAAAATTCTGACGGACCTAGAAATAGCACATGCTCTAAATATTTCCGATGGAACCAATTCCTATCGGGAAAACCGCTCATCTGTATGCTGTTCCGATGGACCAAAAACGACGCATGCTCTGAAGCAAGTACGAGACGGAAGCTATTGGCTACTGGCTATTGAACTTCCTTTTTCTAGTCCCGTCGTACGTGCTGTACGTCACCGCGTTCTGGACGGTCGGACTTTGGTGTGACCGTGTGTAGGCAAGACAGCTTGAATGGAATTCCATCAGAGTTCCGTCGGAGAAACCTTCGGAGTTTATTCAAAACCGGTCGTCAGGGCCGTCTTTAATATTGATTGGGCCCTGGGCAAAGATTTTATTGGGGCCCCCCCAGCTAGACTCAAAATGAGTTTACTGCAGCAGATCAGGCAACGATTGTGATTGGCTGCCAGAGATTACAACACATCATTACAGCTCACAGATTAGTTGCTAGAGGTTACAGAACATCATTACTGCTCACTAATTGGATTCTAGAGGTTACTGAAAATCATTATTGCTCACTGATTAGTTGCTAGAGGTTACTACATATCATAACCTCTCAGTGCAAATTGCGGGTGTGGCCAAACTGCACTAGCATTGAGGGGTGCACTATGTACAGAGTGCAGGGTTTGGGGTGCGCTTTGTGCAGAGTGCAGGGGTGAGGTGGGTGCAGAGTGCAGGGGTGAGGTGGGTGCAGAGTGCAGGACTGAGGTGGGTGCAGAGTGCAGGATTGAGGTGGGTGCAGGGGTGAGGTGGGTGCAGAGTGCAGGGGTGAGGTGGGTGCAGAGTGCAGGGGTGAGGTGGGTGCAGAGTGCAGGGGTGAGGTGGGTGCAGAGTGCAGGGGTGTGGTGGGTGCAGAGTGCAGGGGTGAGGTGGGTGCAAAGTGCAGGGGTGAGGTGGGTGCAGAGTGAGGTGGATGCAGAGTGCAGAGTGAGGTGGGTGCAGGAGTGAGGTGGGTGCAGGAGTCAGATGGGTGCAGAGTGAGATGGGTGCAGAGTGAGATGGGTGCAGAGTGAGATGGGTGCAGAGTGAGGTGGGTGCAGAGTGAGGTGGGTGCAGGAGTGAGGTGGGTGCAGGAGTGAGGTGGGTGCAGTGTGAGGTGGGTGCAGTGTGAGGTGGGTGCAGAGTGAGGGGGGTGCAGAGTGAGGGGGGTGCAGAGTGAGGTGGGTGCAGAATGAGGTGGGTGCAGTGTGAGGTGGGTGCAGTGTGAGGTGGGTGCAGTGTGAGGTGGGTGCAGAGTGAGGTGGGTGCAGAGTGAGGTGGGTGCAGAGTGAGGTGGGTGCAGAGTGAGGTGGGTGCAGTGTGAGGTGGGTGCAGAGTGCAGAGTGAGGTGGGTGCAGAGTGAGGTGGGTGCAGAGTGAGGTGGGTGCAGAGTGAGGTGGGTGCAGAGTGAGGTGGGTGCAGAGTGAGGTGGGTGCAGAGTGAGGTGGGTGCAGAGTGAAGAGTGAGGTGGGTGCAGAGTGAGGTGGGTGCAGAGTGAGGTGGGTGCAGGAGTGAGGTGGGTGCAGGAGTGAGGTGGGTGCAGGAGTGAAGTGGGTGCAGTGTGAGGTGGGTGCAGTGTGAGGTGGGTGCAGAGTGAGGTGGGTGCAGAGTGCAGTGTGAGGTGGGTGCAGAGTGAGGTGGGTGCAGAGTGCAGAGTGAGGGGGGTGCAGAGTGAGGGGGGTGCAGAGTGAGGGGGGTGCAGAGTGAGGTGGGTGCAGAGTGAGGTGGGTGCAGTGTGAGGTGGGTGCAGTGTGAGGTGGGTGCAGTGTGAGGTGGGTGCAGAGTGAGGTGGGTGCAGAGTGAGGTGGGTGCAGAGTGCAGTGTGAGGTGGGTGCAGTGTGAGGTGGGTGCAGAGTGAGGTGGGTGCAGAGTGAGGTGGGTGCAGAGTGAGGTGGGTGCAGAGTGAGGTGGGTGCAGTGTGAGGTGGGTGCAGTGTGAGGTGGGTGCAGAGTGAGGTGGGTGCAGAGTGAGGTGGGTGCAGAGTGAGGTGGGTGCAGAGTGAGGTGGGTGCAGAGTGAGGTGGGTGCAGAGTGAGGTGGGTGCAGAGTGAAGAGTGAGGTGGGTGCAGAGTGAGGTGAGTGCAGAGTGAGGTGGGTGCAGAGTGCAGAGGGTGCAGAGTGAGGTGGGTGCAGATTGAGGTGGGTGCAGAGTGAGGTGGGTGCAGGGGTGAGGTGGGTGCAGGGGTGAGGTGGGTGCAGGGGTGAGGTGGGTGCAGAGTGAGGTGAGTGCAGAGTGAGGTGAGTGCAGAGTGAGGTGAGTGCAGAGTGAGGTAGGTGCAGAGTGAAGAGTGAGGTGGGTGCAGAGTGAGGTAGGTGCAGAGTGAGGTGGGTGCAGAGTGCAGAGGGTGCAGAGTGAGGTGGGTGCAGAGTGAGGTGGGTGCAGAGTGAGGTGGGTACAGGGGTGAGGTGGGTGCAGGGGTGAGGTGGGTGCAGGGGTGAGGTGAGTGCAGAGTGAGGTGAGTGCAGAGTGAGGTGGGTGCAGAGTGAAGAGTGAGGTGGGTGCAGAGTGAGGTGGGTGCAGAGTGAAGAGTGAGGTGGGTGCAGAGTGAGGTGGGTGCAGAGTGAGGTGGGTGCAGAGTGCAGAGTGAGGTGGGTGCAGTGTGAGGTGGGTGCAGAGTGAGGTGGGTGCAGAGTGAGGTGGGTGCAGAGTGAGGTGGGTGCAGAGTGAGGTGGGTGCAGAGTGAGGTGGGTGCAGAGTGAGGTGGGTGCAGAGTGAGGTGGGTGCAGAGTGAGGTGGGTGCAGAGTGAGGTGGGTGCAGAGTGAGGTGGGTGCAGAGTGAGGTGGGTGCAGAGTGAGGTGGGTGCAGAGTGAGGTGAGTGCAGAGTGAGGTGAGTGCAGAGCGAGGTGGGTGCAGAACGAGGTGGGTGCAGAGCGAGGTGGGTGCAGGGTGCATAGTGAGGTGTGTGCAGAGTGCAGAGTGAGGTGAGTGCAGAGTGAGGTGGGTGCAGAGTGAGGTGGGTGCAGAGTGCAGAGTGAGGTGGGTGCAGAGTGAGGTGGGTGCAGAGTGAGGTGGGTGCAGAGTGAGGTGGGTGCAGAGTGAGGTGGGTGCAGAGTGAGGTGGGTGCAGTGTGAGGTGGGTGCAGAGTGCAGAGGTGCACAGCTCTCCTCCCACCCAGATTTCAATACAGAGCTCCACTCTCCCTAAGTACAAAGCTGTCCTCCCACAAAGCCCCCCCCCATTCCAGTACAGAGGAAAACTCTGTGTACTCACAGCATGTTGTCCTCCGATGTCCGTGGAGCCTACCAGTCCCAGAAGCAGCTTCCCCTGTGCAGAGTCCCCGCCCCCTTCCTCCTCTGCTCTCATAGATCGTGTGTACCCGAAGGATGAGAACAGCCGCCGGAAGAGAAACGCTGTCACTTGGAAAAACACATGCCGTGCTTGTGTATTTCCAAGTGACAGTAGCGAACAGCCAGCATGCGACCAGCACCGGAGGTGGCCGAACTCCGGCGGGCAGTGTGCAGGGTTTAAGGGACGGGCAGCGCAGGGCCCCTAACAATGACAGGGCCCTGGGCAGATGTCCCTTTTGCCCCGCGGTAAAGACGGCCCTGCCGGTCGTGTGTACATGGCATAAGAGAAATTTAACAACACATCAGATAAATAAAATAGCTAGTGCTCACCCCTACCTAAAATATCAATGTTGGATGGACTGGTTGAGTAAAAGTCCTGTTAATCTGGCTGTTCATTGAAGCCTATACTTTGAAAGGTCACACCATTGTGTGTATGCAGATTTATAAAGCTTACCACTCTTGCATGCGCTTTTCTAGCTCTGGCAGGAGGAATTGTTGATGGAAGCAATATATGGAACAGATGTTGGAGAAAATTCCCATAACCACTTCAATAGGGAAAGAGCCTTTTGTTCCAGCTTCCTCTATGAGCCGAGCGCAGAACACCTGTGAAAAGAAAAAAGACGTGTATAAAAATCCATACTGGCATTGAGGCAGTCTTTACAAAGTTTTTTTGGATTTAAATGTGAAAGAGATCACCTTGATGTAAGTTATCTTGTCAATTTGTAGTAATATTTAGGAAACTTTGTTCTTATTTGTTGATTGTAATTATCTATGAACATAAGGACAGCCATATTTCCTCAATAAAATTTTACATTACTATTCTCATGTTCTTATTTCAAATGTGTCACCGCCTTCCAGCTTTGCAGTGCTACCCAATGGTTGTACGTGACCTAATTCTAGGATTGCACTGATACCCAATAGTTGAGTGACCTCCTTCCAGCTTTTCAGTGCTACCCAGTGGCTATGCAAACAGACATAGTGCTGTGTAGTCTTTATTAAATAGAGATCAGCTGGGGCTCTGTTTTATTTAAATTCTTAAACCAGCTGAAGGCCACAAAGGAGGAGTTCAGGAGCCACATGTGGCCCAAAAAAAAAAAGTTTTCATTGCCTTATCTAAAGCAAGCACTATAATAAGATTTCAAAACATCTCACTGAAAATAGACTATACTTTACTTTAACCACTTGACCACTGGGCACTTAAACCCCCTTCCTAACCAGACCAATTTTCAGCTTTCAGTGCTCTCACACTTTGAATGACAATTACTCAGTCATGCAACACTGTACCCATATGACATTTTTGTCCTTTTTTTCACACAAATAGAACTTTCTTTTGGTGGTATTTAATCACCGCTGGGTTTTTTATTTTTTGCAAAATAAATAATAAAAGACTGAAAATTCGATTAAAAAAAAATAAAAAATCTTTGTTTCTATTAAAATTTATTGCAGAGTGTTGGCAAGTATTGGCGAGCATTGGCAGAGTATTGGTGAGTATTGGCAGAGTTTTGCAGTGTATTGGCAGAGTATTGCAGTGTTGCAGAGTATTGCAGTCTAACAACTTGTAATCTCTTTATATTCCTGTACCTCTCCAGGAAAAATTCTGCTTCTGGCCTTTCCTACGCCAGTGCACTGGGCCTACAGCGTTCGCTTGCCCGCAGTACATTGCGGGCGGGTGGTCCGCAAGTTGTTAAAGTGGTTGTAAACCCTCACATATACCCAGTGAAGTGACTGGCCTCAGGTCATACACAGAGATGAAACAAATCCTCCTACATAAATTGTACCTGTCTATCTGCACTCTTCTCTGCATCTCTTCAAAGTCTAGAATTTTAAAAAGCTTGTCTGAGAGTTAAACAACAGGGGGTGGCGAGCTGACGTTACACTCTGCAAAGCTCAGTGAGGAGAGGTCTGAGAGCTGATTGGAGGGAAGGGACACACACCCCTCCACACAGCACACAGGAACAGAGCCGAGGCTCTCAATCTGCTGGAGGTCCCTCCCCTGTCACCTTTTTTCTCTTGGTGTCAGGGAAAACTTGTCAGAAGTGATTCATGCTGATAGCAGAGGAACAAAGCAACAGACAGAAATGACATTTACACACTATAGAGGGATATGCTTCATTCATATTTCATGTCTGAGGTTTACAACCACTTTAGGAGCCTTAGTTCTATCTCTATTGCCAGCTGCACTGCACAGTCGTATTTAAATACACTGTGCATCTGCTATAACAGGAAAGTAGAGGTAACACTATGAAAATGATGTTACACTGTAAATACAATGCCTATCTGACTGCTTACTTATTTCTTTTGACTGTATTTGGGCTTTAAAGAAAAAAAAATTCTCCATAAAACAATTTTCTCACCTGGTCCAGAAGATGTAAGCGGGACACATAGGCTTTCTCAGTCTGCAGCAGCTCATTAGCGATGTTATATACTTTCTGGCGTGCTGTGAACTGTAAAAAGAATTACAGGGGATTCAAATGACTGACAATAATAGGAAGAAACACAAAAGACACAATCATGTTGCTATAACAATAAAGAGCTACTAAACACAATTTACAGAAACATTAATAGGATTTAGGAACAGGCATATAACCATTTCAGATGTTCTATTAAAAAAATTGATACTAATATACAGAATAGCTCCACAACTGCATATGGTAAAACTGTGTACAGGACTCTCACCAATATATATGTAATGAGGAGCTGGGCCAGCACAGTTACCAGGCACTCCCAGAGGAGGAGAGGGCTCTTCCATGCAGGGATGGAGAGAGAACTGTGGCAGTGCTATGGAGTTGGCTCCTTCTGGAGTGGTTGGATTTCTTAGCAAGTGAACAGACAATAACTTATTTACCCTTTTTCCACTCGCATAATACATATGTGTTGCAGCGAAATTATTGGCTTTATTGCTCACACGCCGACCATATATGTTACTGGGTGGCCGATGTTTCTGTGCTCTGAGGTTTTGGGGATAAAGTCATATTCATAGATAGTGGCATGCAGATGAGAGTTATAAGGGAAAATCTCATTTTGACAGATTAAGAAATACATTTACCACATTTTACCACCATTATGATTAGCATGGCCAGAAGAGTCTGTCTGTGCCACTACCTCCACCTCCTGCATTGAAATAAACTGTCTATGGTGGGATTGGCAGGGCTCTGAGGGATGAATCATGCCGGCAGGTCTGGGTGCCCGCTAATATCTGTGAACAGTCCTTGAACTCATCACCACCACTGAGCAGTCGTTACCAGACCTTTGATTACCCAATGTGTGATTACTCAGAAGGATATTTTATTCTGAAACATGGCCACATCCCCCGGCTGCTGGAGCTGGTTGTGTGGGCTGAATAAGGTCACTTTCTGGCCTGGACATGATCCAGCAAATTTTGCATTCCAATATCCGCTCTTCAGTTATGTCAACTGATATGGTGCTGGCTCTCTGCAGCAAAGAGTGGAAAACAAGTTAAGTGGAGCTCCAGATAGAATGTGGACGGGTTTACAACCCTGGTCAGGTTTTGTTCTTTGTGTTTTCATTAGGAAGCTTTTCTGTCATTTCCCGGAACAGGAAGTGATGGTAAATCTTTCCAGTGGGGTCACAGACAGCAATAAAAACCTGGACAAAAATCAGTCTTGCACCTTCACCTTAAGGAGGGTGCACGGGCAACGGTAATACCGTGAAAATACAAATACAAAAAAAGGGCCACTGTTGCACCTTGCAACTTGAATGTAACAACCTGTATTGACTTTTATGCCCAATAAACTTTATTTTTGACTTAAAAAAAAAAGGGCCAGCACATCGGTTTGTAAAGATCTCATATCTTATTAGCTCGCACAGAAGAAAATATAAAAACCACCAGCCCTTTGGAGACACATCCTCCTTTCTGAAGGGTATGGTCCCCTTTCTTAGGTTGACAGACCACCACTATGGTCCCCTTTCTTAGGTTGACAGACCACCACTATGGTCCCCTTTCTTAGGTTGGCAGACCACCACTATGGTCCCCTTTCTCAAAGTGACAACCCACCTTTGGTCTATGGTCCCCCTTCCCAAGTTGACAGACCACCACTATAGTCCCCTTTCTCAGGTTGACAAACCACCATTATGGTCCCCGTTCTCAAAGTGACAACCCACCTTTGGTCTATAGTCTCCCTTCTCAAGTTGACAGACCACCACTATGGTTCCCTTTCTCAAGGTGACAACCCACCTTAGGTCTAAGGTCCCATTTTCTCAAGTTGACAGACCACTACTATGGTCTCCTCTCTTTCACTTGGATCTTATTAAAATTTATATACAAATAACAAGAAAAAGTAAACTGTTTCATATCCCAAAATCTGAGCAAGAAATTCCTCTCCGCAAATCTGTAACATTCAACAATAACATAGGGGTGAAGGACCTTGGTCCCGAGGGGCTCTCGCCAGTTTCTCACACACAGCTAATGTGTAAAGTAAAGTCTACAGGCTTGGAAATATCAATTTGTAAATGGATAGAAAACTGGCTAAAAGAATGAATTCGGAGAGTAGTGGTTAATGATTCTTACTCTGAATGGTCTAAGGTTATCAGTGGTGTACCCCAAGGTTCAGTGCTGGGACCCTTACTTCTAATATCTTTATAAATGATATTGGGTCTGGGATTAAAACTACCATTTTAGTCTTTGCAGCTGACTCTAAGCTATGCAGTGGAATAACGTCCTTACAGGATGTCTCTAATTTACAAGCCGACGTCAATGCTCTGTCTAATTGGGCAACTGTGGCAGATGAGGTTTAATGTTGATAAATGTAAAGTTATGCACTTGGGGACTAAGAATATGCATCATACATATTAGGGGGAGTACAACTGGGGGATCCATAGTGGAGAAGGATCTGGGGGTTTTGGTAGATCATAAGCTCAATAATAGCATGCAATGCCAAGCTGCGGTTTCCAAAGTGAGCAAAGTCCTTTCTTGTATTAAGAGAGGTATGGACTCCAGAGAGAGAGATATCATTTTGCCCCCCTGTACAAATCATTAGTAAGAACTCATCTGGAATATGCAGTTCAGTTTTGGGCACCAGTTCTCAAAAAGGATATCTGGGAACTGGAGAAAGTGCAGAGAAGGGCAACCAAACTGATAAGAGGCATGGAGGAGCTCAGCTATGAGGAAAGATTAGAGGAACTGAATTTATTCTCTCTTGAGAAGAGGAGATTAAAGGGGGGATATGATCAACATGTACAAATATATAAGGGGTCCATATAGGGAACTTGGCGTTGAGTTATTCACTTTACGGTCAACACAGGGGACAAGAGGACACTCTTTATGCTTAGAGGAAAAGAGATTTCATCTCCAAATACGGAAAGGTTTCTTCACAGTAAGAGCTGTGAAAATGTGGAATAGACTCCCTCCAGAGGTGGTTCTGGCTAGCTCAGTAGATTGCTTTAAGAATGGCCTGGATTCTTTCCTAAATGTACATAATATAATTGGGTACTGACATTTATAGGTAAAGTTGATCCAGGGAAAATCCGATTGCCTCTCTGGGATCAGGAAGGAATCTTTTCCCCTGCTGTAGCAAATTGGATCATGGTTTGCTGGGGTTTTTCGCCTTCCTCGGGATCAACTGTGGGTATAGGATTGTGTATATGGGATTGTATGATATTATTTTTTATTTATTTATTTTTATGGTTGAACTGGATGGACTTGTGTCTTTTTCAACCTGATTAACTATGTAACTATGTAATATTGTACCAGTACGCAATCAATTATCAGAGCCCTGCCTGGAAATGCGATGCGCTTTGTTTTGTAAAAAGCCTTTCAACTAGGGGCTCTTTAGCTATAGAGAGCAGTGCAGTCGTCCATAGGACCAAATAAAAGTACCGCTCTTGCTCAAAGGCATAAAAAGAGGAAAGGGCAGTGCTTTAGTGGAGAGAGTCCAGAAGGGGAGCTAGGAAAGTGAGGAAAAGAAGAAGAGAAAATAAAATTAAAAAAAAAAGGGGGACGACTGTGTGTTGTGGAAGACCATCTCTGTCCCGAAAGGCTAGCACCTGTAGGTATATGGTCTCCTTTCTTAAGGTGCTAACCCACTTTGGTTCTATAGTCCCCTTTCTCAAATTAACAGACCACCACTATGGTCCCCTTTCTCAAGGTCTGTCACCTTGAGAAAGGGGTCCATAGTATCTCCAAAACATTAGAGGTTTTTATGTTCTTTTGTTCAAGCTATGTTGTCTTCACAACTAAGACCTCAGTCAAGATTCTAACCCATCTACACTCTACCCAGGACAAAAAAAGTTTTGGGTGGAGTTACATAATGAACAAACTTTGTTTTTGTAGTAAAGCATTTAATTGAAGGCTCTGTGTCTCCATAAAATTAACAGGAGGGTAGAAACAGACACTAGGGAACGGCAGACCGTTAAAAAGATAAGGGCTGATGTTATGAATGAAACATAACCAAAGTATTCTGTGTGTTTTGTCTCTGTGTGGGCAGTGTATATAATCTAATAAAATGACTCCCGGCTTTATTAAAGCTGCTATCTAGAGAAATGTTGCACAACAGCTGCCGTTGATAATCTCCCACAACTCAGACTTTTCATGAGTCATTCTCTGATTCAAAACCTTTAGACACAACACTAATTAGTGAGAAAACAGATATCCAATTGTTTTGGGTTTAGAGAAACTGGGTATATTTAAGGGCTCAATTACATTGAGGTGCCTTATTAGTGTGACTACGGTTGTGGCATAGCATGATCACCTGCAATCGATCTCAGTCTCCAGAAATCTTGTAACCAGCCTATTTATTTATACCCACTGGAAATCATTGCAAGGTAGCAGCAATAATAATCCATTGTGTGTTAGTGCATACCAGTTTCAGTATTGGAGCTCTCAATGGCTGTCCAGTTTTGAGATAGGTCTGCTAAAATTGAATTCATAGGTGGTCAGTGGGAAGAATGTTCCTTACAATGGTGGTCAGTGGGAAGAATGTTTCTTAAGCCTCGTACACACGATCGGATTTTCCGCAGACAAAACCTCAGACTTTTGTCCAAAGGCGTGTGCCTGGATTTTGTCTTGCATACAAACGGCAAGAAATTGAAGGCCAACAAACACGAACATAGTGACGTACTATGTTGTTTTTCAGCTCTTTAGCACCACCCTTTGGGCTCCTTCTGCTAATTTCGTGTTATTAGATGTTTGGTATGTGTTGATTCACGCTTTTCATTTAGCGCTTTTCAGTTCGCGCTTTTCATTTCGTGCTTTTCAGTTTGTTTCTGAGCGGCTGTTCGTCAACCAGACATGTTGCGGAATCGGAGGAGATAACGTGTTATTTATTATTGGCCTTGGAGTTATTGCTTTGACCCAAGTCCAGTCCAGGAACAGGAGGAGGAGGAGTTCTTGGACCAAAAATTGGTTGCTTTAATATTGGTGATCAATTATGCCTTTGCTGCGGGAGCTCCAGGAGAATAATCCGGATGATTTTCGGAATTATCTCCAGAAGATGGACCCCTGCTTTCACCAACTCTTGGCATTGTTAGCCAACTATATTAGGAAACAGGACACACGCATGAGGCTTTTATTTTATTTTTTGGTTGAATAATAATGATTTGATTTGTTATATTTTCTATATTTTTGGATACATAGAATGCACTTTTTCGTTAAGTTCTATTGGCAGATAGCATGTCTAATTTTATTTGTTTTCTTTTTTTAATGCACAATAAAAAAATTGTGGAGAATAATACTTGGCTATGTGTTTTACTTCAAATGACAGTTTGGGAATAGGCAGTTACATTTAAAAATGTTGACAAAGGACACCAACGTAGTTGTATCTTTGATCTTAAAAACGATGGGATAATGGTGTTGTGGTAACTTGTTCAAGAAAAAAAAAAAAAAAAAAAAAAAGCATAATAATATTATTCTTGATATCGCTAGAAAAAAAAAAAGCCTTTAAAAATTTGTTTGCAATAACTCCATCAGTATCACCAGCAAAGCAGCTTCATTATTATCCCATTAAAGAAGAATAGAATTGTGCTCTGCATTTCGAGATTTCATAATTTGCCGCGTCACGAATGTTAATTCTCCATTAGGAACGCTAGTTTACAAGACCGACCGCTTCTGGCTCGTCCTTGCTTCCGAGCGTGCGTGTTTGTACTTTGGACTTTTGTCCGACGGACTTGTGTACACACGCTCGGAAAATCCGACAACAGACATTTGTCCGCGGAAAGTTTTAAAACCTGCCATCCAAGATTTGTCCGGAAAATCCAACAACATTTGTCTGATGGAGTGTACAAATGATCGGATTTTCCGCCAACAGCCTGTCATCACACAAATCCTTCGGAAAATCCGATCGTGTGTACGAGGCTTTACATTGGTTGTCAGTGGGAAGAATGTTCCTTATATTGGTGGTCAGTGGGAAGAATGTTCCTTACATTGATGGTCAGTGGAAAGAATGCTGCTTACAATGGTGATCAGTCGCAAAAATCCTCCCTACATTGGTGGTCAGTGGGAAGAATGTTCCTTACAGTAGCGGTCAGTGGGAAGAATGCTCCTTACATTGGTGGTCATTGGGAAGATTGCTTCTCACAATGGTGGTCAGTGAAAAGAATGCCCCTTACACTGGTAGTCAGTAGGAAGAACATCCCTTACAATGGTGATCAGGGGGAAGAATACCCCTTGCATTGGTGATCAGTTAAAAGATCACTCTTTAACACTTGTGGTCAGTAGGAAGAATACCCCTAACAACCGTGATCAGGAGGAAGACTACCCCTACATTCATGGTCAGTGGAAAGAATGCTACCCTTACAGATAGTAAAAAATATATCACTAGTGCCATGGTCCTGGCTTTACCAAGAGGCACTGGTGCCAGAAATATCCAGGCACCAGTAGATGGGTAGTTAATTGGCCACAGCCTAAAGAACCACTAGTAACCTTTGGAAGAACACTAGGGTTTCATGGAACCCAGGTTGAGAATGGCTGCTCTAGAACATGTCCCACCATTATTGTTTATCATTTTTGTCCTGTTCCCATAGTAAGAACTAGCTTTTGTTACTCCCTTTTACATCATTACCAGGCTTGTAAATTCCCGCAGTGACAACTACCAGAAGATCAGTTCCTGTTGACACAGGCACACCACCCAGAACTACATCTTTCAAGAGACCTTTGCCTACACACAGTATGGTTTGGCTCTTAGAAGTCAGTGCAGCAGCTTTGTTTTGGCTGGGAAAAGAAAAATCAATATATTCACATGGAGTGGGAGAGAGAGGGGTGAGGGGCAGGAGGAATTTGGTAGTCTGCTTGGAAATTCAGCATAGCAAATGCTCTGAGTTGGCAGGTCAAACAGGAAGTTAGAAGCACAGTGTTGTGTTACGGGATTCGCTGCTAAAGTCATTGGTTCTGACAGGAACAAACTAAAGAGGGATGAGTAGATGTCAAAGAAGAAATGGAACTATGAGTTGTCTTATGACCCCATGATTAAATTCCTGACATATCACAATATACAGCAACAGTCAGCAACACAACAGTGTCATTTTTCAAACAAGAAGGGCCTTTTATCATTAAAAAGTAGTACTATATCTCAAGGCAAGTGACTTTACCAAGGCTGAAATGTGCAGTCAGGGAGAATGAGGTCATCAGTTTGCTGCAGGCAGGAGCAAGTTTTTCTTCAGTCTTCTCCCACAATTTAAAGTTACGGTATCTGTTGATGGGTTTTGAGCCTGTGTTGTTGGCTTCTGTTTAAGATGCTTCTGAGATCATTCTGAATTCACTTGACTTGGCATTTGATCTGCAAATGACCTCCTTTGGAAGGGTTCTAAAGCAGGTTTTGCATTCCCATATACTTGTATGGGAAAGCAAAACTCATCTGACGCAAACAAAAGCCCAATCCACACAGGCCCTATTACTATCATTTTGTGAAACAGGGGGTTGATCGGTCAGAGACGTGTGCATGCAGAAAGAAATTGCATGGGCACCAGGTTTTACACGATTAAAAAACAAAACAAAAAAAAAACAAACCAAGGACCAACAATTCTGGGGTGAAAAGATTTGTCTGATGTAATATGAATAAGCTTTTTCTCAGTAGTTGATTATACAATAGGAGGAAAATGCAGGACTTGGAGCCAAGGCTTGGTGTGATAATTCCAATCCGTTCCAGTGATAATTTTAAGGATCAAAACACTAGACAGACACATTCCACACACACATGCTGAACACCTGTTTGATGCAAATCAGGCTTGGCAACCTCATCTTACCTTGCATGAGTCTATCCTCCCGACAAGGATCTCTTCTTCCCCCCCACTGCCGTCCTCCATGTCGCTGTCACCCTCTGAGTCACGAGTAGAGCCATGTTGTGCTGTAATATGTGGGGGCTCCATCTCTTCTCGCCCACCTTCCTCCACCTCCCCAAGGAAACACATCTCCTCACTGGTAGATGGAGAGCTGATGCTGTCAATGCCACTGTCCCTGTTTGCCAGTTTTCCTAAGGAGTCCTGTTCCCCCCTTTCGTCTGCATCTCCCCCTCCCACCACAAGTCTTCGCCTCCTCTCCAAACTGGACTGGGATGCATCTGGCTCAAGAAGATCCAGGAGTTTGTTCTCCAGCTCTCCCATACTGTAACCAGAATGTTGAGAGGGTCCGTTGTCGACCTCAGTGTGGCCGTCGGAGTCGTTGACTTGAAGAGTGCGCTCAGGTGGGATGATTGGCTCTCTGTGGAGTAAAGATTTCAAACAGTGGTTAGTGAGTAGTGTTCAAATTTGTTTTATTGTTCTGCAAGCATTGGGCCATGTATGGCAGGCATTGAACTCCCCCCCCTCCCTCAAAAGTCTTATACTTCTATGTTCACACTCCTTGGAGACCTTCGCCATCCATCATGTCATCCAACAGTTAATAGCCTCCCCACAAAAATGAACAAATTAACATAAATCTTTAAGAAGAGATCCATTAGAAATTCTGTGGTGGTGGCTCCCAGTGGGAAACAAGGGGAAGATCTCAGGGAAGCAAAGAACAGGTGAGAATAAGACTTGAAAGTGTGGGAAACCCTGAGCCTCTACAACCACTTCAAAGGCCACAGCTTTTCATTTACAGCCTAAGGAGAAAAGGCATTGCCTGTGCAGTACCATGAGGCAATGGGAGCACTGATCAACCAGGCACCAAATATCACCCAAATCATCCTCTCCGCTCTTCTCAAGACCTCCTACTCTCAAGCTCTCTCGTCTCCTCCCATGCTCGTCTCTAGGATCTCTCCAGAGCCTCTCCCATCCTCTGGAACGCATAACCTCCACCTGTCCCTGCATCCCAGGTGGTAGAAGACAACCCTTTGCATGGGCGTAAAGGATGGTTTGTTGTGGTTGAGGTCTTAAGATTCATTTCACAGCACATTACGGCAACGCCTGTCAAGTCGAAAAATCCTGGTGCGCTGCCATTCATTCTAAACGTCAAATAAACTGTCAATTTTTAAGCTAATGTTTCAAACTTGACAGTTGGACCTGTAGGCAAGTTCTATAATATGCCAAATCAGATAACCCCGTATATGTTTATATGAAAATGTTGTTGAGAGAAAGGAGCCATTGTTGATGTTGTCTTCTGTTAATGATAGCTATTTGGCTGTCAGGCTAATCCGGTAACTCAATATTTTTTGGGTAACTTACATGGAAGTATGCCAATTAGGTGTTCTGGTTTCAGGACCCATTTAGACATATGCTTTGCAGTACCACAGGTTTTAATGAGCTTTAGCATAATGCATGGCAGTGCATAAAGTGCAATGCAGTGCTGTTTATTTTGAATGGCATGCCAATGCACTGAACCAACATACCTATTTGGAACTCTCTACCTCCACCTGTCCGGCTATCCCCTACTCTTGCTACCTTCAGGCGTTCCCTGAAAACTCATCTCTTCAGGAAAGCCTATCACGTCTCCAACTAATCTTTTACCACCTCCATCAGCTCATTCCCCACAGTTACAACCTGGCCCACTCTATTAGATTGTAAGCTCTTCTGAGCATGGCCCTCCTAATCCTCTTGTATCTTATTGTATTATAACTGTGTTATCTCCCTTTTATATTGTAAAGCGCTGCGTAAACTGTTGGCGCTATATAAATCCTGTATTATAATAATAATAATAATAATAATAGGTCATGGCTGTTAGCCCTGGTGGCCTGTTGACCCGAGGTTTGAAGTGCAGAAGCTTGAAAAGCCTCTCTTTGACCCGGTCAGGAACCCACTGCAGACGATGGTCTCTTTCAACATTTCTGACTTAAAAACTGCCTGTACCACCCCATAGAAACCAATCAGATTCCAATCTTTATTATCTTCAGCAGGTCTGAACATGAGTGTTTGCTGTGGGGCAATACACAGTTCTTTTGTAAAAGCACATTGATTGATAAGGCTCAATAGTAATTCAATCCACAAGTGGCCACTCCTACATACTGCTAACGTCGAACATTCACATCTGGTGGAATCTTCACTATAAAGAATGCTGAGAGATATAAAAAATGCCAGAAAATTAAAGATTTGTTTAATTACTTTATTTTAATTGAGTGAAATTTTTTTTTTATAATGACGTCCTGATTTGAAACTTAAAAATTCCTCAATTTCTTTACAGTGTGATAATCTGTGGATGATGTCATTTTCTTGTCTATAGTGATGTGGTACATAAACAGTTACACAGGCATTCTCTGAAGAATATTTGGCTGGGAATATTTTGTAATGATACTGTGTATACGCCTCCAACAGGAAACAGAGTGCAAATGATGTGATGGAATGCTTTGATAAAGAAAACCGTAATTGTGTTTTTTAATGGTAAAGTTCTGTTACTGTGAGAAGGGGGTAAAGATCATTATCGGTAGCACTGTGAGTTGGGACTGTATTAAAGTGAACTTGTGGCCAGGTATGGACATTCTGATCTGATATATTCACATCATTGACAGATAAATGAGCTTTAAAACAAAACCCTCACTGACTGCTGTCGCTGTAGGCACTTTTCAGCAATTCATCCACCTCACAGCAGAAGCACTGAAGTTCAGCTCAGCTACTCCTGCTCCCCATTCCAGTACTCTTGTTCTGTATATTATAAGTTAGAAGGCTGGAAGGCTACTCAGTCACTACTGGGAGGGGGGAGCAAGGGCTGCTAAGTTGTAGAGACAAATGACTTAGAACAACTGCAGTGCCTCTGCTGTGAAATTGAAACATCCTCTGTACTGCAGTTAAATGAAATTGGGTTTAGGTTCAACTTCTGTGTCTTGCTGAAGAGTTAAGCTGCCTGTGGATGGTGCCAAGTGAGCAGGTGACCATACTGTCCAGACTGGCTGGATCTAAGGAGGTATGTCAATGAACACTGTGGCATTTATAATAGAATACAAAGCCTTCTCTGAATGGCAGGCGTGCCAGGCGAGCAACCCCTCTGGTTGCTATGCAGCAGACCCGGAAGACAGCGACCATCACTGTTTAACGGCAACTACTACAGCTACTTCCAGCTTCCACAGGGGTTCCATGGGTATGGATTATGCATACTCACATTGACCCAGGCTGGATCAATGTAACTATGCAATACAAACCATACCTGAAATTCAGGTTTAAGGATGAATTGCTCCACGGTGCCTGCAGCTTTAGAGGTCAGTAAAAGCTTGTTTTGAAGCCCATTTATTGAATGTTTTATGAACAGCATGGCCACTGGTTTATTTTTAAATGAGTAGTATAGCCAAAGCTTTTTTGGCCATACTTCTCCTATGGATCACAGGAGTGCACAGGATTGCAGTTCGTTCAGCACTCCTGTGACCCAAAAGCCCGCTGTTGGCTGACATCACTCAGCCAGTCCAGGCTAGGGAAAGATACCAACTGTAAAGCCAGATCCCTGAACTGACAGCTGGCTCAGCCTCTCAGCTGTGCCGCTGGGAGACTGAGTCAGCTGCTCCCTCCCCTCCCCAGTCCAGCACTCCAGTGAGCCCTGGAGGGGCAGAGCAGAGAGCCGTGACTGACAGTCACAGCTCTCTGCTCAAGGTGCAGGGAAGAACTGAGCGATCAGCTGTGTTTGATCGCTCAGTTCTCAGTGTAGAGCCAGCAGGGGACAGATGCAGCAACAGATGGAAGCTGCATCCACCTAGGTGAGTATACGGTTGTTTTTTTGTTTATAAACCCTATACGTCTGTTTTAAGGTCAGGTTGTTGAAGGTTGAACATTTCAATAGACATTACAGCAATTAGATGTCAGTAAACACACATGTTGAAAGGAAACCCGTCAGAGGAACATGGAAGCACCCACTGCTGATCTCTCCTTCTGACAATGCTAGCTGCCTAACCTAAAAGAAGTATACAGATACAGGAACTCTGACTTGCATGATCCAACATGACTGTTCCAGGTCAATGATTCAGGAACTATTAAAGACAGAGGGGGTTATTTACTAAAGGCAAATCCACTTTGCACTACAAGTGCAAACGACAAGTGCAAAGTGCACTTGAAATTGCACTGAAAGTGCACTTGGAAGTGCAGTCGCTGTAGACCCGAGGGGGACATGCAAGGAAAATATAAAACAGCATTTTAGCTTGCACATGATTGGATAATAAAATCAGCAGAGTTTCCCCTCATTTCAGATCTACCCCTCAGATTTACAGCGACTGCACTTCCAAGTGCACTTTCAGCGCAATTTCAAGTTTACTTTGCACTTGTAGTTTGCACTTGTAGTGCAAAGTGGTTTTGCCTTTCGTTAATAACCCCCAGAGGGTATTATATCAGCTAGGAAACCAGCACTGTCAGAATGAGGTCAATAAGGGCAGCCTCCATGTTCCTCTTATGATGAGTGCACTTTAATTGACCTGCTGCTAATGTTCCGGGAGGAAAATCTAAAGCTGAAGTGGATAATAGCCTTTTCTCCCAACAAAGGTTCTTCCAGGCCACACACTTTACTCCAACGTGTCTCATATAATCAGATTGTCATTCGGTTCTGTAAATATCTCTGGTACTGGGAGATTAAAACGTAATGTCTATGGAGACCTAGACATCAGCATGGCGACAAGTCATTTGACCATGAAGACAAAGGGGTTGAATTGCTAAGGGTAAACATAGGTGTGCGCAGCCCATTGCATAAGGGTGTGCACCTCAAAGCTCAAACACACATGCGTGTATATAGCAGTGGAGCAGTGGACGATGTCAGTAGGGCAGAGGTTGGTGTCAGTAGGGCAGTGGACGGTTTGAGTCATTTATTTTTTTATTACAACTTTGTACAATTTTATTATTTTTGTACCATAATTTATTTCAATTATTATTACATTTTTTAGGAGCTCCATTGGGAGGCTTTGGAGAAATATCAGAGGTATAAACCCCTGATGTCTCCCTTTTGAGACAGAGAAAGGAACTGAGAACAGAGATTCCACAGTTCCTTTCTCTGCAGCCAAACATCGGGGCAATCTGCGCAGGAAGGCATCTTTAGGGTGTGCACATCCTGTGCGCACGCCTATGAGGGTAAATATACTGTAGATTTACTCCAAAGCTTAGTAAATGAGGTGAAGCTTTGCTTTGTAAAGAATACCCAATCACATGCAAGAAAAAAACAAAACAGCATTTTTGCTTGCACGTGATTGGATGATAGAATTCAGCAGAGCCTCCCTTCATTTTCTAAGATCTAGGGCAACTGCACTTGCAGTGAACAGCATATTTGCCTTTAGTAAACCAACTCTCTAGTTTTCCAGCAATCCTCAGAAGAACCCAATAAATGGCATCCAGGTGCATAGAAAAGTTGAGGTGCAGCACCTCACAGACATTGCAAATCTTGTCTGTGAATTGTTGGATTTCTATATACTTTATTTAGTTCTTTCACAGTTGAACATAGCTTGGTTTGCATTAGAAATGGGTTTATATGTCTTTGAAGATCACAGGAAAAAAACATGGCATACCTAAAAATAAACCTGAGACATACAGATAGATTATGACAGACATGTATGTATATTATTATAAGCGCCAGGCCTGTTTAATAGATATTGCTTCTGCCAGGTTTTTATTTGTCTGTTACTGCTGGGGAGACCTTGTTTTCCTTATTTTCTTTCCTAATTACAGACAGGGAGTGAGGGGAGCAAATGTCAGGAAGAATGACAGAAAAAAAAGCAGATGTTTTAAAGTTGAACTCCAGGATAAGCAAATATTGTCTAATTACAAGAGCCATGTGTATTCTTATAAGAATGTTGGTGAGCTTTGTGTATTTCTTTCAGCTCTGTACAGTAGTACTTATGGCAGGTGTTGGAAAAAATTCAACCTGGGGGAGATATTCATTTCATGGATCAAACTATTGTATAAGGCATCAAAAGCATGTATCAGAATGGATAACACCTTATCCCCTCCCTTTGATCTGCACAGGGGTACAGGGCAGGGATGCCCCCCTGTCCCCTCTGCTATTTGCGCTGGCCATAAAGCCCCTAGCTGCAGCCATTAGAGGGAACATGGATATAAGTGGGTTTAAATGAGGTGATCTAGAAGACAAATTGGCACTATACGCAGACGATGCGCTCCTCTTTCTGGGCGTCACGTCTGCCTCACTGATAAACCTTATGGAATTAATACATAGGTTTGGGACCTTCTCTGGGTTCAAAATAAACTGGGACAAATCTACACTATTAGCATTAGATCCTCTTGTGGCGCCCTTACCCCGGATAGCAGAACAGATTAAGGTGGGAGATGCCTTTCGGGACCTGGGCATAGTTATGCCCCCTCACTTAGATCTCTATATCAAACTCAATATAAACCCCTTGATTCAAAAATTTCAGGAAAAAACAGCTAGCTGGATTAAATTACTCCTCTCGGTAGTAGGCCGCTGTAACTTGATAAAAATGATTTGGAATCCACAACTCTTGTATGCGCTTCACAATGCACCCATCTGGATCCATATCCATGTGTTTAAAAAATGCAATACTATTTCCCGCACATTGATATGGAGGTAGCCCAAGGAAGTTTGAAAATATCTGGGATGCTTGGCTAGAGGTTCCGGGTTTAGCTCCCCTATGCTTGGTTCAAAATAAAATTCTCGGTGGCAGGACCTCATCGCCCGCTTAGCCATAGAAATTGTTAGCCCGGAGGTTGGTGTGTGTGGCCGGGGGGGGGGGGGGGACGGTGAGTTGGCGCTCAATGTACAATTTAAACTGAAGGGATATACTTGCTATGATTGTATCTACTGTTGATCTGCAGTGGTTGAATGTATTGTTTTGTTTTACCCAACGGTTAATATATATATATATACTGTGAACCACTCCCTGCTGTTTAGGGGTATGTGGCACCCTGGCCCCACTTGATCGCCCTGCTAAGGGCTGGGAGTGGAGTTGGGGGATAGGATATAATGAGGGCACACACAATATAAAGTAACTCAAGGGCAACGGACTCAGGTATACTTTTTTTAGACAATGCTTCTTTATTTTACATGAACTGTTACCTTTAATACAGTGTGAACGCATATACTATGTAGCCGGCTGGCCACAAGAATGGATAAATCTGTGTCCTCTCAGTTATGTCATACGTTCGTTGTAAAATGAAAATGTTACCTTTGTTTTCAATAAAAATGATCTGATTCAAAAAAAGATCTGTACAGTGATGAAATCTCAGTGCTGGAGCTTCCTGTAATAAAGACCGGTCACTGCTGCTCTCTCTCTCCTTGTGCAGAGTGACTGGTCTTGTACCCGCCCCCCTCCTGTAGTTATCCGTACACAGCTTGTAGTGTGTGGGGCCTGCTGGGTCCCTCCCTACAGCTCTACTCTGTGCAAAAGCTATGTGCATCACAGTGATGATGTCACCACTACTTTTACAGGATAATATCCGAGTGGATTTATATCCTTTGTGGTTATTGAGGAACATATTTTGAATGAAAGTTTTCATGTCTGGAGTTCAGCTCTAAATTTGCTTCCTGTCCAGTTGAACATTATTACTAGAAGAGGAAGTAAGAAGAAATCTAAACTTAGCACAACTGCAATAAAAACAGGCACCGACTCTAATCTTACCTGACTCTAAAACACAAAAAAAAAAAAAATGTTGGCTGGAGTTCCATTTTAAGGCTGAACTCCAGAAAAAAATACACAATTGAAATACATATAAAGCTGGGGTTTGTAATCTTGTCCATTCAGTCCTGAGATTTATACAGCTCTCATAAAGGGCAAGCCAGGCTGTAGACCTGACATTCCTCTACTGCAGTTAAAGTGGAATTCCAGCTTAGCACTAACTTTGCTTAAAAATATTCCCTCCCCCCTCCTGCTACCTATCTTGCCTACCCTGTGTAAAAGGGTTCTGTATACTTACCTATTTTTAGTCAAGTCTGGTCACATGATCCCCTATGTCAGTGAGCAGCGGCAAAAAGGAAGAAATGGCTGCACTCCAAGATGATGAATATGAGTCCTTTATTAAGCCATCCAAGTGACACACCACAGGAAAACTGACAATCAAGGCATCAAGGCAGACATCACCACTCCCAGAATTCCCTGTTGTTGTTGAGCACTCCCTCCTCTCCCCTGCAGCCGCTGCTCACTGAGAAAAAACAAGGAACACCGCTCAGGTGGGTGAATCCAGATAAATGAACGAGTGGATGGTGAATTGAAGGACTCATCACAAGGGTGCTAGCCACAGCTCGCCCGCCGTACAAACTGCAAAAATGCCTTGACATGCCTCTTTCTTTTTGCAGTTTGTACGGCGGGCGTTCATTTATCTGGATTCACCCACCTGAGCGGTGTTCCTTGTTTTTTCTCAGTGAGTAGCGGCTGCAGGGGAGAGGAGGGAGTGCTCAACAACAACAGGGAATTCTGGGAGCGGTGATCTCACCCAAAGGTTCACATGCTCCAGCCGTTGTTGGCGCTTCCTCCTCTCCCCTGCAGCTGCCTCTCACTGACACAGGAGCCAGAGCTGCTTAATCACGTGACTGGAGCAGATAAAAATATAGGTAAGTACACACATCTTTTTTACACAGGTTAGGCAGGAGGAGGGAAGTGGAAACATTTTTAAGCATAGTTAGTGTCAGGCTGAAAGTTCCATTTTAAGCAATACAGCCCGATCACCTTCTTGTTTTCAGGCTGTGACTGGACATGGAAGAAGCAGCAGAATACTGCAGAGTTGTCCCTCTGTTCTCATGTTTAGCGTGTTCCTTGTTAACCCGCGTGCATATTTATACTGGATTGGTGCCCTCCCTTACTTAGCCTGAGTGCTTCTGTACAGGGATTACAGGAGACTGATGACAAGTCCAATTTGGGTACATACAAAAGATGTCTTTAACGCGGTTGATGCCACTTGCTGCATGCAATGTAACTATCTCCTAAACGGTGCACATTTAGGAGATATTTACACTACCTATGGGTAAGCCTTATTATAGGTTTACCTATAGGTAAAAGGCAGTAAAGGAAGTTTACTTCCTCTTTAAATATACTTTTTAATATGTCTCAGTAAATATGTAACTGCACTAACTGATGTATTTTTATATGTACCTGGAGTTTACCTGTTTAGTATCATAAGTAGTCAATCTGCTATTATTATCCCACAATATCAGCTTCTTGAACTTACCTCTCAAATTTCTCAATCAAGGAGGTAACTGCTGAGGGAGTCCCATCCTTGTCTGGACGCAGAGACACCCGTGAGAGTCGGGGATCTGCTGGCAACGGACGTGAAGGGGGTGGAGGAATATGACCTGGAGGCCGGGGTCTTCTCACACTCTGCAGATGTGCGGGCTTTGGAGGAACTGTACAAAAATTAAGCAGATGGATGAGATTCCAGTTATAACTGAACATTAACACTTTTATCAAAGATACAAAGAACAGAAGACATCTGTGTATGTTAGATTTAAAATAACATGTTTTAACTGCCTGAGATATCTTTTTTTTTACTACAATTTTATACTGTCTTATAGCTTTTTTTTTTTTGATTTATTTTTTTTTTTTTAAGGAGTTTTTTTATTACAAGACAAAAATATTACACAAAGATACTGTCTTATATCTTGAGGGCTTCTGTAGTTATGGTGGCCGGCTTAAACATTAAAGTATAACTAAACGCCAAACTTTTTTTTTAACTAGACTTTAAAAGACTGGTGAGGAAATGCAGGTTTGTATTGTTGTCTAAGTCCCCGTTAGGGGACTTCAACTGTCCTGATCCCCCAGAAATGAAAGTGATGGGTAAATCCTAAGTTTTGAGTTGTCACCAGAACAGTAAAAGAGGAGACATCCCTCACTTGCTCTTATGACAGCTGTCCAACAGGGGTTTCACATTTCCTGTTGAGTCTACAGGACAGGAAGTAAAGGGAAATCTCAAGAGGGAGACACAGATGACAATTCTAACAATTACCCCCACTCCCCCCCCCCCCTTCCTCTATCCAAAATGATTAAAAAAAAAACGTTTGGCTTTAGATATACTTTAATGAGCTTCCAAGTGGACGGCATAATGGGAATAAGAGTAAAATCCAATCCTAATAGGAATCTTGTGACTATATAAAAGCACGAGGCTGCATACTAAGAGCCTTTAAATACTCCAAGATGCCTTTGTTATCAATTTATTATAAAGCAACTGAGGCAGCTAAAGCTAAAGCTCAAATTTAATAAAAAATAAAAATAAACAAATTTATTTAGCTAAAATGAGAAAAGTTTACAATATCTGTTTTTTTTCTGCCATTGGTGTCCATGTTTAGAAGACTTCTCCTTGATACCTGTCATGTCACTCCGCTGTCCCACTTGTCATATATGCCTTGTTTCCACTGAGCGGATCGGTTCGGTACGGTACGCTATTTTGAGTGTTTCCATTATGAAAGCGGCCCATACAACCGAACCAAACCGCACTATTCTGGGTCCTGCTTCAGATGTGGGGCTATAGAGAATGGTCCGGTTCGGTTAGGGCGGAGCTACGATACATTCCACTGATTGGCGGACGTGTGACGCCATTCTAGGCATTTTTTCTAAACCCACGTATGGCCCCTGGCAGTCCGACTTGCAGTGGAAACGCTCACCTGAATAGGCCGGACCATTCTAGGCCTTCCAAACGACCCAAACCGATCCGCTCAGTGGAAACGAGGCAATAGTGTAGTTGAGGGAGACCCGTGAGCATCTGTTCACTAATCTTCCCTTCCTATAATGAACCTGGAAGCGACCTGTAAAATGTCACTACCGGATTCTGGTGACACTTTCCTTGGCCCTTGTGGCTCAATTAGCTTCGCTGGAAGGCAGGTGAGACATCAGGGGGTCAAATGTTGACATGTTAGGTATCTGTTTACTCGGCACAACCTCATCTTTTTTATTTTACCAAAAAGTTGGGTAATATGTTGCATTTTTGTGCCCTTATAGTAACGTAAATGTATTTGTTACTGAAACTCTTGCACAAATATCATGCAACATAAAAAAAGTATTCTCCTCCTGTCCCTTCTGTATTGAACTGTATTGTAATTTGTGTTGTTCCCCCCTCTACAGTGTAAAGCACTGCGCAAAATGATGGCGCTATATAAATCCTGTATAATAATATTAATATTAATTATCCATGGTGTCTGCTTTTAGAAAATATATAATATTTGCGGGTTTTAATTAATATTCAGGCCTAAAATGATTTTAACATGTGTGCAAAAAATATGAAAAAACAGCTCTGGCAGTGAAATGTTAAAAGCAGAACTCCAGTAATTATCTTTTTTGCAAAAACGTACATTGATCCAGCTTGGCTTGATGTAAATACCCACATCTGATAGTTGAAGGGCTACAGGGGATGTAGGAAATCACTGTAGTCCATGCAAAATAGAGTACTAGCCATGATCTTCCAGTGGTTTTTCCTCAACATACTGCACACATTCACCATTCAGAAAATGCCTCTTTTTGAATGAATACAAAGGTGTTTTCTGATTGGATAAGGTGGAAAGGAGGATCGGAAGACATTATGGTTACCACTTCACCCACAGAATGCCTTGCATTCATTGCAAATAATAAAGGGGGTCCAAATGGTGGAGGTGCAAAGTGAGCAACCACCTGTGTTCATTGTGCAAAGAGAAAGCCACCGGAGAAGCGCCTGGAAGATGGTGGCTATCACTGTATTTATTTTTTATTTTTTTAGTCCTACATTTCTTTATATGATTGTAAATTTGCAAGTGTCTCTACTGTGTTACATGAGCAGAGATAAAAGTGTAAAAAAAAATGTAGACATGCATTCACTGCTGCTCTCCTGAGACTACTCTGAGTTGCAAGTGACAACTTAAAGTCGTTTTGGACAGAGTGGAGAGGGATTAGAACACTTGTCAGGATTTTATCGCTGACCGCGCCCCTGTTAGGAGGATTCGCCCTCTCTTTTTGTCCTGGTAACAGTAATCCCAAATTTTGGGTTGTCACCAACACAGGAATAGAGGCAAAATCTTCCAATGAATAGGGACAATAGTTCTGGTGGCAACCATGAATTTCCTCTCTTTGGAGGGATTTTTTTCTCACTTCCTGGTTGGCTATGGGACAGGAAGTGAAAGGAAACCTCCCTAATGGGACACAGATGGCAAAAAAAAACCTGTCAGGGGTTATAGGCCTTCCTTACTCTGATCTAAAACAAAACGTAAACTCACTCAACATAACCTCATATCAGCAATAATATCATGCTAAAAGTGATTTTTTATTCTATGGTCCTTCTGCTGATGTTTCCTGTTATGCTCTGTCCCTGTGTCTCAATTGATCTGCTGCGTTGAAACCCTGTTACGTGCGTTTCCAATCAAAGCTATAAGCAGTTGTGCTTTATGCTAACGCACATTGCACAAGCATGTTTCATTGTTGTCACCATCAGGAAACCTACCCTGAGAAATGCCATGCGGCCATTGCTGGCTGCAATGAGATTGCAGGTGATCAGCAGCGCTGAGATCCAACACAAGATGAAAAAAAAGGTAAAAACAAGGATTTTATTAAATAAAATAATTGTAAATTATTTGTCATACACGAGGCTTCAGAAACGAAGGCCTCATTTACATCTAAATAACGTGGCTACGACGTTACATCATCACGCATGCTGGCCGACCGCTATGTGTAGTCCGGTGCGGCCACACAGCTTGCTGCTCTGGGAAAGCATCTTGTTTTTGTACTGCTATATGCAGATTTTAGACTTTTATGCCATTTTACTTTTGCATTTTAGTGTGGATCCTTTTGCAAGTGTCGTGTGACTTGCTGTTATGGTTTTTCAACAAATAAGTTTTATGGATTACACTATGGGCGCATAGATTTTTTTATCTTCCACCATATCCCTCATGCTGATGGAGTAATCCTGATTAGACACGTGCCTGGTGCCTGCAATCACCCGGCTCAATAGGGATTTAACAAGAGCTTTTGACCATTCATGTGATGGTCCACTGGATCTGGTAGGAGGCTCATTTATATGGTGTCACTCGGTGGTGGATACACGGAAATCTGTATGTTGAGTAATGAGTATGGGGACACCCATATAATAAATGGATTGTGGATTCAAATTTTTTAGACTTTTTTTTTATCCCAAACACTTTTTTTGGTGCCCTTGCGGATTGGCCCTTATGGACTGAATTTATTTTGTCACATATTTTAATTTTCTTGTCAATTTATTTGTTTTCCAATTTATATACTGTATTGATTTAAATATTGAACCACTTGTTTGTTTTTGATTTAGCACTACTTTCTTGTATTTTTACTTTTTCATTTACATTTAAGCTTGCGGAAATGTAAAGAACATGAGGCCGAGCTGGATTTTTATCACCCTGCAATATTAATGCCTCCTCATGGCCTGTCAAATACTTCTGAAAAGAGATCCACTGTAGATTGTTCTTCGGAGGGCACCGCAACTGTGAGCAAGCCCTAAGGGGCATATTTATAAATCAGTAATTCTACCAATCACCAAATATTCACTGCAAGTGAATCTTCCAGGTGCATGTGTGGTACATGACAATGATTGATTCACCACCAGTAAAAGTTTGGTGAAAGTCACATTCACTGCGGGGGGGGCAGCAAACAATGAACCCACAGCCACACCCCCCCAGGTCGGTTGGGTCAATCGCACCACCCCTCCAACACCCCCTCACCCCCCCTCCCGGTCAGTAGGACCCGCACTTACCCCATTTATGGCACGGGCAGCGCTTCCCGCCGGGCGATGAGCGACGGCTTCTCCTGCGTCTCCCCCCCTGGCATCACAGCAGCCGTGTGTCTCCTCCCTCCTCCTCCTAGGATCGCTTCTATCGCCCCAAGCCCACCCTTTTTTGAAGCCTATTAGAGCCCCTGGCTCTAATCATGTGCTTCAAAAAAAAAAGAAAAAACCCCATTGGAATCCATGCGTCCGACGCCACACATGTAGATTGGGGGGCCGGGCGCATGGATAGGGGGGCGGCGCTTCTACGCCCTGCATTACAGGCCGCAACAGATATATATGTATACTGTATATATATATACACACATTGTACATGATATTTTACACTTATATGCAATAGTTTCAGACAAACAAACAGGATAGATAGATAGATAGATAGATAGATAGATAGATAGATAGATAGATAGATAGATAGATAGATAGATAGATAGACATTACGACTATGAGTAGGAGGGATAGGAGTTACCTTCGGGTTTGGTGTGAGCTGGACGTCGAGGAGGAGCCGGCTTGGGGTTGCAGGGATCTGGGACGGACCCATTACAGTCAGAGGAGTTTCCAGGATCAGATCGGAGCCTCTGGGGTTTCTCTGGGTGTACTGGGATATGAGCTGGCTCCAAGGAGAGGCTTTTAACAAGCACTTGAGGCTTGGGCTGGGGCCCTGGAAAGCAAAGGATGTGGTAAGCAACCAAAGTCATGACAAGGAGGAGTGAATCAGAGGAGAAAAAGACTCTGACACATATGGAATGATTTAATAAAAACAGTGCAAAGAACAACGGCAACCCACAGCAGCCAATCAAACATCAGGTTATTGGTTGGTCTACTTGACCAGTTAATTTGGGTTCCTGCATATTGGTGTTCTTGGAACTCACATCTCCAGAATCACTAAAGTGGACCTTAGGTGAATCAGTAGGACATATCTCAGAATAAACAAATCACAAAATTATAACAGGTGAAAACTTTGTCTTACTTTGCAATCAAAAACAAAACAATTGCTCCTTCTTCATATGATTTAGAGCCAAGGCTGGTCCTTGACTACCAGGAGCATTGTGGGTATTTCCCATCATAGGGTTTGCAGGGAGATTATCATTATATAAATACGTCATTGCAAACTATACACAAAAATTAAGTTGATTTTTTTTTAAATTTAGCAACCAATCATCATCAACAATATTTAGATTTCATGGGAAACTATAATGGAAACTGTATTAGCTTTAGGTCAGTTTTTGATCATGAGCTTCTAAACAAATGTTTTATATTATTTATTTAGAATTGGTATGAAATCTTTATTTTACAAATAAGAATTTAAGAATTTTAATTTCAACCATGACACAGAACTCACAGAGCAGTTCAAAAATAGGACCCCATTAGAAGCTGTCTGCCTTCGGACCCTTGTTTCTTTCTGTTTGAAACTCTGTACAGCTTAGTCTGAATAGAGCAGAAAGGGGTGGAAACTGACTTATCCAACTGTGTATTTAACCTATAGCCGACTGTATAACAAATACAAAGCGGGTGGGCATTAACGCACAGCTGCCTCACATATTCATCAATGAGGCTCTACATTTTTGTGCGTCACCAACAGCTCTCAGTCACTGTTTACGATTGGATGAGCTCCAATCATGTGACCTCTGTTACAGCTAATCACATGATTGGGAAGGCATCTCCCAAAGATAACAACCACTTAAAGTGGAACAAAACCCTTCTGATTTTTACAGGCAAGGAAGCTGCCATCTTAGCCTCTGTGTGATCTGCAGTTGCCATGGTGCTGCACATATGACCAGTTATCACACCAGCCATTTTTCAAGCCTTGAATGTAACTGTTTTGGGACACAGATAATTTGATGGGTTTAGTTACGCTTTTAAGGACAGGTGTGAGGTGTCTGGAAGGGTTAAAGCGGAGTTCCACCCAAAAGTGGAACTTCCACTTATCTGATTCCCCCCCCCCCCTCCGGTGCCACATTTGGCACCTTTCGGTGGAGGGGGAGCAGGTACCTGTTTTTGACAGGTATCCTGTCCCCACATCCGTCGGACCTCGCCGCAGGAACCTCCTCCTCCCCCTGCTGCCAGGCAAGTAAGAGAGTGCATCACGCTTTGCATATGCGCAGTAGGGACCCAGCTGTAAAGCGGCAAGGCTTCACTGCTGGGTTCTCTTACTGGCAATTGCGGCGGAAGCACCCGACAGCCGATGGAAACATTGGCTGGGGTGCCAACATCACTGGATTCCGAGACAGGTAAGTGTCCTAATATGACAAAAGTCAGCCGCTACAGTGTAGCTGCTGACTTAAAATTTTTGGAGGGGGGGGGGGGGGGGCGGGCGGTCGGAACTCCAATTTAAATTTAAACTTGGGCTATTGAACTCTGTAAACAAGTCTTTTTTTTCAATAGAGCAGCTAAGAATAGACAGGAAAATATGTGAACATTTATTTAGAGCTCTACCTGCTAGCTGGAAAACCTAATAGACAACATTTATTCTTTGCTAATATTTATTTATTTTATGAATAAATATAATTAATATTTATCTTTTAATTTGTAGCAAAAAAACAAAATACACAGACAACACTATGCCTAACATAGAAACATAGAAAAGTAACAGCAGAAGAAAAAATGAGTAGTCCTTCGAGTATGCCCATTTTTAAAATTTGTTTGTTTTATGTTTTTTTCTTTTTTTCGTTAACTCTTTTGTCTGAGTATAGATCTATGTTTGTCCCAAGCATGTATGCTTTACTTTAAGAGGATCAGTTTCACATATAGGTACAAAAAACATATTACAATAACTACAGTTCCTGTTTAACAAAAGTCTAATTAAGTTAGAATGTTAGAAAATGAAAAATGTTATCACGTTGTTTTTTTTTTTTTTTTTTTTTAATAGTTTCCACTACAAATCTAGCACTGTTTGCTCAGCAAAGTCACAAGCATCTCGTTTCACCTTGTCTTTGTTATGGAGGTTTGTAGCTGTAAAAATAACGCATACTTGTCCCACCCAATGAAGACAGCAGCTATCTATAGTATTATTCTTTTATGACGCTCAATGGGCCTTTTCACTGGAGATAAATCAGTGTGACAGGCTTGGTTCACATCGAAGACGGATGCGGCTCGCAGCAGGGGGTCCAGTGCGTCTCTGTTCTCCATTTCAGGGACAAATCGGGGCCGAATTTTTCCCTGAATTCGGCCCCGAAACAGATGCAGAGACGCACAGGACTCCTGTGCAATGCGCTCCGCAGCCGCTCCCGGGGTGATGTGTGCATCGGCTCCATAGAGAACCAGTCACAATCTCCTGTCATGCGAATTGGATGCAGAGAAATCCCCCATCCAATTCACACTAGTGTGAACCCAGCCACATGCTTGGATCAATTATATGAAAACATATGCAACTGGTATGTTAACATCAATAGAGACTTTCAGTTGGTGCTGTGTCTACATGTTATACGTGGTGTTCAGTCTAACACTAGCCGCTATATATAAACTGCAGGACACAAAATCAAGTTATGTGTCGTCCATCTAGTAACTGCAGCCAATTATTTACTAAAAATGACAGACCTAAAAGCATCAAGGAGGCAAAACTATTTAAAAATTGTTGTGTTTATTGACTTGGGAGCACATACTGTACTTGGCAAAAAAAAAAAGATTAATTAAACACCTTTTTCACATCGACCAATGAAATGTCAACTTTTATCATATTAGGGTAGTCAGAATAATAAAAGATACAAAGATAGGTTGTTCAGTGGAAATGCTCTTTTTTTTGTTTTTTTTCCAATAAAGACCAAAGAGCTAAAACAGAACCAGAATATTAACCCCTAGAGGAGAAGCGTACGCACATATGTAGCCTCACTCAACCCCTCAACGGGGGTCCTCTTCTGTGGGGACGCATATGTGCATACCTGTGTTTGTGTTGGGACCCCCAACAGCTCCGAGTCTCATACCAATGATCGGGAAGCGGGAGGACTGCCTCTTGATGAGATAAACGCTGTGATAGTCTGTGATTGGTTATCACAATGATCAGTAACTATAAAACTCACCCCTGTGTTCTTTTTCCTCTTGACTGGAGAAAAAGATGCATTGGGGTTGATTTACTAAAACTGGAGTGCGCAAAATCTGGTGTAGCTGTGCATGGTAGCCAATCAGCTTCTAACTTCAGCTTGTTCAATTAAGCTTTGACAAAAAAAAAACCTGGAAGCTGATTAGTTTCACAGCTGCACCGGATTTTGTACTCTCTACTTTTATTAAATCAACCCCTTTGTATCTTTTTCTCCTTCCTAGAGGAGAAATATTTTAACAAAAATTTGTGTAATAAAAAAATAAAATAAAATACATATAAATAAGCTAAATTAGGGTTTGATCTGGGTCAATGTCAGGGTCAGTGTGTTTTAGGTAGGATTGAAAAAAAAGCTTTTTATTTAGTGCCAATTTGTTTTAGGAAGGATAAAAAAAAAAATCTGCAAAATGAGCACTATTGTTTCTGGGCCCTACTAGGGTACAAACAACAAATAACATACACATATGTAATATCGCTGTGATTGTCAGGAGCAGGAGAATTTATTTTGGGTTATGGTGATGGCAGGAAATATACAGCTAAATAAAAAAAAATCTTATTACTATTGTGGGTCAGTTTTCCTTTGATAATAAAAAAAAAAAAATCTGAAGATATCCATTAAAGTGGTTCTAAAGTCTTAGGTTTTTTTTCTTAACCCTAATGCATTCTCCGATAAAAAAATGCATTCTAAGGTAAATAACTTTCTGTTGCAGAGGATTCCCGCAGCCCTTTATACCTGAGCATGATCTTGATCCAGCAATGTGCACGAGAGCAGTGGCTTTCCCGTCTCTGTCAATCCTCACTGGGCAGACTGATATCAGCAGGAGCCATTGGCTCCCGCTCTTGTCAATCAAATCCTGTGACAAGGGAGCGGGGCCGAGCCCTGGGTGGCTTGGGAGCGAGCCCGCACAAGTGCCCCTTTCTATGCGGGGGGGGGGTTGAGAAAAGGAGTCAAGAGCACCGGTGGCAGACCTGAGAAAAGCCACTCTGAAAAGCATTGCACAGAGCGGGTAAGTATGACATGTCTATTTCAATTTCAAAAGATGAAACCTTTACAATCACTTTAACATTTACCAACAAACGATAGCCCAATTTGTCCTAAAAAACAAGATAGATTTCACCTGGATACACTAAGTGATTGCAAAGATATGTATAGTTGTACTAACACATCATGCCTAAGTTGCAAAACAGGTTTTGGGCATTAAGATTTGTTTTATTTTCGTCCTTAAAGCGGAACTTCACTCAAAAAGTGATGTCCTGCGGGTTTGCTCCCATTTTACTCATAGGAGGTAAAACTGTCACAAACTGTACAACCAAAAACACATATTCCTTCATTGTGCTTATCTGATAATTTAATCAATTATAAAATCTCATTGTTTGGTTTCCCTACATGATTCTAAATGGAAACCTTCAGTGTGTAAACCTGTCCATATACTAACTGAAATTAGACCAGTTCAGCAGGGACTGGTTGAATTTTGATCAGTGTGTGACCGCCCCTGCTCGACAGGAGTCGATCGTTTGATTGACTTCTGTCAAAGAGGACATAGTGATAAACTCTTGCTGATCAGTGTATTCTGACAGCACTGCGTCTCTGTCAGAATACATTGTCCCGGTGGGGGCATTTCTCCACCCACCTTACTTGTGTGGATGGAGGAATCTGTTAAGCCTACTACCTACAGTAAATGAAAAAGAAATTAGCCATCTATGGGCAGCTTAAAGCGGAACTCCAGACCCCCCCCCCCCCCCCCCAAAAAAAAAGGTTTAAGTCAGCAGGAACTAATACTGTAGCTGCTGTCTTCTAATAATGGGTCACTTACCTGTCCAGGTATCCCACAATGTCGGCACCCCAGCCGATTTTCTACTCGGCTCTCTGATGCTGGCGCTGCCATTCCTTGTATGGGAAATCGGCAGTGAAGCCTTGCAGCTTCACTGACTGTTCCCTACTGCGCATGCAGGAAGCGAGCTGTGCTTTGAGAATGGTCCGGAACTTCCTGGGGACCTTGCAGCAGCGAGGTCTCCCGAAAGTGGGGGGCGGATAACTGTCAAAAACAGAGGCCTGCTCACCCCTCCCCCCAAAGGGTGCCAAATGTGGCAGCGGAAGGGGGGGGAGCAAAGAAATGGAGCTTCTCCTTTTGGGTGGAGCTTCGCTTTAAGTATTGCTGTTGCTGGAATACTAGTTCCCTAGTTGCCACTCTTATTCAGTGGTTTCAGTTTTCCACTAATGTGAAGCAAGTATGAAAAGTAGAAGTTCTCACTTAAAGTGGTTGTAAACCTCAGACATAAAATTAGAACAAAGCATACCCCTCTTTAGTGTGTACTTGTCTAAATCCAGAGCACTAAGTGACATTCCTGTCTTCTGCCGCCTTCCTCTGCTTCTGACAAGTTTTTCTGAGACCAAGAGCTAAAAAGGTGAGGTGGAGGGATCTTCAGCACACAGTGTGTGATTGACAGCCTCAGCCTCTGTTCCTGTGTGCTGTGTGAGCCTAGGTTCACATTGGACATGTCAAATCGCATGCCAAATCGGCGGCAATTGCCTGTAAAGGCATTGTCCGAATCGGCGCAACACTGTGTTGCACGGATTCCCAAAAGTAGTTTCTGTACTACTTTTGGCGACTTCGAGGTTTCGGTTTCCACAGACATCTGTGCAGCAGCAGCAGCAGCCCGCACAGATGTCTCTGAAATCGCCCCCGAAGTCGGGACTGAACTTGTGCGATTTAATTCCCACTGTCAGTGTGAACTGACAGTGGGAAGGGGGCTGAAGGGGGGTGTGTGTCCCTTCCCTCCAATCAGCTCTCAGAGCTCTCCTCACTGAGATCTGCTGAATGTAACTTTAGCTCTCTACCACCCGCTTTTTGAAAGCTCAGATAAGCTGTATAAATTCTAGACTTTGAACAGCTGAAGAGAAGAGAAGACTGCAGATAAACAGCTACAACCTATGTAGGAGGATTTATTTCATCTGTATGACCTGAGGCCAATCACTTCATTCAATGAATCCAAGCTGAGATAACATGCACTGCATTGATGCATTCACACAATTTCACAGTAACAATGAGATAAAACAAAGTTCAGGAATATTCCTTTCATACTGGGACGGTGCGGACGTTAGCAGTAAAGCGCCGCTAGTCTTAGCGGCGCTTTACCACTGTTATAGGGGGGGCATTTTTAACCCCCGCTGGCGGGCGAGGAAAGGGTTAATAGCACCTGTTTTGCGACGCTGCCGAAGAGCTTTGCAGGTGCTTCGGCAGCGCTGCCCATTCAATTCAATGGGTAGGGGCGGTGGAGGAGCGGTGTATACACCACTCCCCCACCGCCCCAAAGACGCTGCTTGCAGAACTTTTTTTCCCATCCCGCAAGCGCACCGCCCCAGTGTGAAAGCAGTCAGGCTTTCACACTGGGGGTGTAAAGCACCTGAAAAGCGCCTCTCAAGCCACCCCCAGTGTGAAAGCCTGACTGCTTTCACACTGGGGGTGGCTTGAGAGGCGCTTTTCAGGTGCTTTACAGGTGCCATTTTTAGCGCTAAAACGCCTGAAAAGCGACCTCAGTGTGAAAGGGGTTGAAAATTCCTTTATTCCATTTTTTTTTTGCAAATCTATGTACACTACAAACTGTATGATTGAATCGGTTCTGACATCGCTGTTTTACTAATCTGACATCTTATTTTTCTAAATAGGAAACCTTAATTTTGTTTGCAAATATTAAAGATTCTAACTACCAGCAAGAATAAGTCCTTACATTTAAAGAGCACCTGTCATTGCAGATCCATCATAGCAGCGCCGGCTGGCAGCGCCACTCTCCTGCTGCCGCCACGTCCCTCACCTTGTTGTGTCAGTGCCACATCACCAGCCATCCCATTAAAATGAATGGGACTGTCGGTGAGTCAACAGCGGGTCAGAGGAGGAGCCGCTGTGGGTCAGAGATGACAGTTGCTCTTTAAAAAAAATCATGATTTAAATCAGGGATCTTCAAATTTCGGCCCTCCAGCTGTTGTGGAACTACACATCCCATGAGGCATTGTAAAACATTCACAGACATGATGAGGCATGATGGGAATTGTAGTTCCTGAACAACTGGAGGGCCGGAGTTTGAAGACCCCTGATTTAAATCAAATCCACCCTGCGAGGGACACAAAGGTATGTAGGCATAGGACACACCCCTTTCCAAACCCCTTAAGGAGAATCATAAAAAAATATATAGTTAAATCCACAAGGGCTTTTTTTTACCACTACTATTCCTTTATATCGACTTTGGACGTTTACAAATGCAGCAATTTAGAAACTTGATGAAAGGTTTAGCACTGGGAAACACTTTTTGAAAGATAAATAGTGCATTTTCTTTACAACTATATAGATCAGACCAAAATGAGGGACAAATGAGGAGGAAAGAGGGACAGAGGGACATTGTTCCAAATCAGGGACAGTCCCTCGAAATCAGGGACATTTGGAAGCTATGTAACAGGACATGCACATGTTTCAGTTGGGAGCTATGTCAAAGTGTTTGTAGTGCTTCATATTTACTGGTATGCAATCAGTTTAGGTGTGTATAGTTACACGCACTCTCATAAAGTTTTTATTCATTTTTACAACAGTTTCAAGGGTCATCTAGTTTCTACTCTTTGGCAAACGGGCTAAAAGGAACCCAAAAGGGCGGTTACTCCAAGGATCAGGCAGTATACGTAAAAAGGCTTTATTTACCAAATGTAAAAATAGCATACAAATATTTGTGTAAAACACACCTTCACCTCTCAAAAATAAAATGACAACGTTGTAAAGGTAACAGTAGCAGAGGGACTTGAGGGTGAGCAGCGAGGTCAGTCAGTTTGGATATGGTGCATAAGTTACAATAGTTAGTGTCCTGGCACCATTGCGGATACCATAGGTGTGTGCAGCCTATTGCATTAGGGTATGCACCCAAAAGCCTTTCTCTGCAACCTCAGCTGCACTGGACAGTGAATTAATGGGAAGTGTTCTGTGCTGAGCAGCTTCCTCGCTACTTCACAGAAGGAAGCATAGTAAACAGTTTACTATGCTTCAGTTATGACTGAACATACTAATTAAACGTCTTCCCTGTGTTTGTTTAGAAAAGGAAAGGGAGTGGTAAATGACATATTTACTAGCCCCTCCCCCCACTCTCCATCCTAAAACATCCTCTGTGCAGCAGCTGGGGGGTGGGAAGCAAGCAGGACTGTGGGGGGCCAACATGCGGGAGAAGCCCAGGCAGTAGGGGGAATCGGCAATGCACGTAGTGATTAGGGTGTGCACAGGCCCTCCAATGTAAGGAGCATTCTTCCCACTGACCTCCAATATAAGGGACATTCTTCTCACTGACCACCAATGTAAGGAGCATTCTTCCCACTGACCTCCAATGTAAGGAACATTCTTCCCACTGATCACCAATGTAAGGAGCATTCTTCTCACTGACCACCAATGTAAGGAACATTCTTCCCACTGATCACCAATGTAAGGAGCATTCTTCTCACTGACCACCAATGTAAGGAACATTCTTCTCACTGACCACCAATGTAAGGAGCATTCTTCCCACTGACCACCAATGTAAGGAACATTCTTCCCACTGATCACCAATGTAAGGAGCATTCTTCTCACTGACCACCAATGTAAGGAACATTCTTCTCACTGACCACCAATGTAAGGAACATTCTTCCCACTGATCACCAATGTAAGGAGCATTCTTCTCACTGACCTCCAATGTAAGGAGCATTCTTCCCACTGATCACCAATGTAAGGAGCATTCTTCTCACTGATCACCAATGTAAGGAGCATTCTTCCCACTGACCACCAATGTAAGGAGCATTCTTCTCACTGACCACCAACATAAGGAGCATTCTTCCCACTGACCACCAATGTAAGGAGGATTCCTCCCACTGACCATCAATGTAAGAAACGTTCTTCTCACTGATCATAAATGTAAGGAGCATTCTTCCCACTGATCACCAATGTAAGGAGCATTCTTCTCACTGATCACCAATGTAAGGAGCATTCTTCCCACTGACCACCAATGTAAGGAGCATTCTTCTCACTGATCACCAATGTAAGGAGCATTCTTCCCACTGATCACCAATGTAAGGAGCATTCCTCCCAGTGATCACCAATGTAAGGAGCATTCTTCTCACTGATCACCAATGTAAGGAGTATTCTTCCCACTGACCACCAATGTAAGGAGCATTCTTCCCACTGACCACCAATGTAAGGAGCATTCTTCTCACTGATCACCAATGTAAGGAGCATTCTTCCCACTGACCACCAATGTAAGGAGCATTCTTCCCACTGATCACCAATGTAAGGAGCATTCTTCTCACTGATCACCAATGTAAGGAGCATTCTTCCCACTGACCACCAATGTAAGGAGCATTCTTCTCACTGATCACCAATGTAAGGAGGATTCCTCCCACTGACCATCAATGTAAGAAACGTTCTTCTCACTGATCACCAATGTAAGGAGCATTCTTCTCACTGACCACCAACATAAGGAGCATTCTTCCCACTGACCACCAATGTAAGGAGCATTCTTCCCACTGACCACCAATGTAAGGAGCATTCTTCTCACTGACCACCAATGTAAGGAGCATTCTTCTCACTGACCTCCAATGTAAGGAGCATTCTTCCCACTGACCACCAATGTAAGGAGCATTCTTCCCACTGACCACCAATGTAAGGAGCATTCTTCCCACTGACCACCAATGTAAGGAGTATTCTTCTCACTGACCACCAATGTAAGGAGCATTCTTCTCACTGACCTCCAATGTAAGGAGCATTCTTCTCACTGACCTCCAATGTAAGGAGCATTCTTCCTACTGACCACCAATGTAAATTTCTTTTCTATATATTTTCTTACCGGATTACCTATAAATTAATTATCAGAGAGGTCCTCCTTCTTTTTATGTCTTTATTTCAGCTTCCACTCTAAAGCTAACATGGCTCCAGCCAATGAAACTATTTATTTAATTTACAAACGCAATGTTTTTTTTTTTACTCCAACCTATGGATATTTTCTGAATTTTCCAGGTATCTATGGTATGTGAGCTGCTACCCTTTCCTTTCTTTGTGTGCCTGTGTCTCCTCCCAAAACATGTACCTGCAGGACATATGGGACACAGGTTAACTCCTGGGTGACTAGCTTATTCACATTCTCAATGAACCATAAAGGAAGGAGAGGCTGCCCGGCAGACAACTGAGATCCACAACTGAGTCACATCAGGCAGGCGCCAAAAGTGTTAATAGCTGAACAGAATGCGTGGAACATGTCAGTAAACTGTCACTTCATGTTTTGTAGACTGGCAAAGCGCCATGATCTTCTGACACAAAGACTAGATCGCATGTTCAAAGACCGCCACTGTGTTTTGCTGAGTGCAATACGTAGGCAGTTATTGCAGAGTCCTCCTAAAAAAATAAAAAATCATTTGGCTGGTTGGTAATTTCTTCAGTATTTTCCTTGACCCGGGACAAGCATGCTGCAAGTTCCAGGTCAGTAATTCAGCAGCTGCTGAAGCCACTGAATTGACATGACAGCCAAGCAACTAGTATTTACAGAAGCAGAGGTCTGCAGTAGCAGCCTACTTATTTCTCTCAGTACAGGTTTCCTTTAAATGTAAATGAAACAAGTGATTTCATTTTGAAGTACCGATTAAGACCTAATTCACATGGGCACACCAATCCATGTGCCCCTTCTAAAGGGCCATCTTTTGCCGCTTGGGATGCACAGGTATTCCATGCAAGGGGCGTGCAGGCAGCCTGTTGAAATCAATGACAGGCAGCCCATGGATCTCCAAGCCCATCCTGGGATGCACATCTATGTGGGTCCAGTGCACAGATCAGGGCGATCGTGACCAAATGCTTTCTGATCCGTGCTTTGGACTTGCATGGAATTACACTAGAAGGTGTGTATAGAGGTCCATGCAGGTCCGTGAAGCCCACTGCCTGTCATTGATTGCCAGTACGCCTCTGCACAGAACACCTGTGCATCCCAGGTGGCAGAAGACAACCCTTTGCATGGGCGTAAAGGATCGTTTGTTGTGGTTGAGGCCTTAGGATTCAGTTCACAGCACGTTACGGCAACGCCTGTTAAGTCTAAAAATCCTGGTGCGCTAACATTCATTCTGAACGCCAAATAAAATGGTATGAAAGTTCTATGTTCCAACTGTCGATTTTTAAGCTAATGTTTCAAACTTGACAGTTGGACCTGTAGGCAAAATCTATGATATGCCAAATCAGATAACCCCGTATATGTTTATATGAAAATGTTATTGAGAGAAAGAAGCCATTGTTGATGTTGTCTTCTGTTAATGATAGTTATTTGGCTGTCAGGCTAATCCAGTAACTCAATATTTTTTGGGTAACGAACATGGAAGTATGCCAATTAGGTGTTCTGGTTTCAGGGTCCGTTTAAACATATGCTTTGCAGTACCACAGGTTTTAATGAGCTTTAGCATAATGCACGGCAGTGCATAAAGTGCAATGCAGTGCTGTTTATTTTGAATGGCATGCCAATGCACTGAACCAACATACCTATTTGGAACTCTCTACCTCCACCTGTCCGGCTATCCCCTACTCTTGCTACCTTCAGGCGATCCCCGAAAACTCATCTCTTCAGGAAAGCCGATCACGTCTCCAACTAATCTCTTTTACCACTTCCATCAGCTCTTTCCCCACAGTTACAACCTTTTGTACCACCTACCCCACCCTATTAGATTGTAAGCTCTTCTGAGCAGGGCCCTCTTAATCCTCTTGTATCCTATTGTATTATAACTGTATCGTCTCCTTTTTATAATGTAAAGCACTACATAAACTGTTGGCACTATATAAATCCTTTATATTAATAATAATAATAATAACAATAATATCACAGCTTACCACAATGCACTGTGTGTCGCACTGAAAAAAATACCGTAGGTCCTAATTTAGGGTCCCTTGTGGTGTGTTGGCAGCCCAATCAACATGAATGCATTGATGTGCTGCGTCACACTGAGTCACTTGTTCCAAATGATTATTTTATAGTGACTATATGTATAAAGAGAGTGTTGCAAGATATGATTAACTGAAACACATGCATGTCCTGTTACATAGCTCCCAAATGTCCCTGATTTCAAGGGACTGTCCCTGATTTGCAGCAATGTCCCTCTGTCCCTCTTTCCTCCTCATTTGTCCCTCATTTTGGTCTGATCTATAAAGATGTATATAAAATGAACTATTTATCTATCAAAAAGTGTTTCCCAGTGCTAAACCTTTCATCCATTTTCTAAATTGCCGCATTTGTAAATTCCAAAAGCCAGTATAAAGGAACAGTAGTGGTAAAAAAAGCACTTGCGGGTTTAACTAAACATTTTTTTTGTACAATTGTCCTATGCCTAAATACTTTTGCTAATAGGCGTCCCTCATTCCCATTTTAGCAAGTTGGGGGGAGGTATGCTATAAGATCTTTCTGAACTAGGGTTCTGCAGAACCCTCTCGTTCCTCCAGAAGTTGCTAGGGGTTCCTGAGCAAGGAGCAATGTCTGCCTATTAGATAAATAACCACTGACACCAATGATCCTTTTCAGTAAGCTGACCGCCAAAGTAAGGAGCTTTATTCCCACTGACCACCAATGTAAGGAACATTCTTCTCACTAACCCCCAAAATAAAGAGCATTCTTCCACCAACCTCAAATGTAAGGTGCATTCTTCCCACTAACCACCAATGTAAGGAGCATTCTTCCCACTAACCACCAATGTAAGGAGCATTCTTCCCACTAACCACCAATGTAAGGAGCATTCTTCCCACTAACCACCAATGTAAGGAGCATTCTTCCCACTGATCACCAATGTAAGGAGCATTCTTCCCACTGACCACCAATGCAATGAGCATTCTTCCAACTGACCACCAAAATAAGGAACATTCTTCTCACTAGCACCCAATGTAAGGAGCATTCTTCCCACTGATCACCAATGTAAGGAACATTCTTTCCACTGATCACCAATGTAAGGAACATTCTTCCCACTGATCACCAATGTAAGGAACATTCTTCCCACTGATCACCAATGTAAGGAACATTCTTTCCACTGATCACCAATGTAAGGGACATTCTTCCCACTGATCACCAAAGTAAGGAACATTCTTCCCACTGATCACCAAAATAAAGAGCATTATTCCCACTAACCTCCAACATAAGGAGCATTCTTCCCACTAACCTCCAACATAAGGAGCATTCTTCCCACTAACCTCCAACATAAGGAGTATTCTTCCCACTAACCTCCAACATAAGGAGTATTCTTCCCACTAACCTCCAACATAAGGAGTATTCTTCCCACTAACCTCCAACATAAGGCACATTCTTCCCACTGACCACCAATGTAAGGAGCATTCTTCCCACTGATCACCAAAATAAGGAGCATTCTTCCCACTAACCTCCAATGTAAGGAGCATTCTTCCCACTGACCATCCAACTAATGTATAGTGAGCTGTAGATACAGTAATTATTAGCAAGGGTTCCCTTTAATTTACCCTTCAATTTATTTTAAGGGTTCCTCCGCGTTAAAAAGGTTACAAAGGCTGTATTAGAATAATCTGACCCAGCTCCTGAAACACAAAGAAAAAAAAGTACACTGGAATGGACACTGGGAAATAACATTATACTTTAACAAAGTGACCACCCTCCACCAACCTACAATACAGCTCCTTTTTTGGGTCTATAGCCAGCTTTTGTCCTGTGTCGCTTTTTCCCTATTTTTGCTAATATTCTATAACAACTATGCTTTACACACAGTATATGACAGACTATGTTATACAAGAATGAAGAATTTTTAATAACTTTACTGAGGTTGTCACTGTACGGCCTCATAGACAATGAAGAGAGTTAGTTATAGCAATGAAGGTTGTCTGTGGAGGTTCTCATTTATCCAGGCAATGCTATAATAGTCACATTCAACTGTACTTGTCCAATGGTGAAGACGTTCCAAAGCTTGTCCAAGCCATTTCTTGGTGGCTCGGACAAGCTACCAAACATCTTCAACATTAAAAAATAAAGTCTAGCTGAATGTGAGTAACTACTACTGGATTTACCAATGAAGGTTGTTTGCTTCCAAAGATCAGCTCACCCAATCTATGGACAAAATCTTTCCACATTTCAAATGATGTAATACCAACGTAAAGCAGAAACAGACAAAGATACAAGCACACATCTTAAAAATCACTGGAAAAACTGTGAACAATGCCGACTCACAGCACTGATAATGAAGAAGAAATCCGATAAGACCATCCAGACAAAGACAACACTTATACCTGCTTGCTTGCTACACACCTGGCGTCTCCAACAGCCTGTTGTCTCGGCAGATGTTTTCTGGCAAGAGGTGAAAGAGGGAGTGGTGAAAGGGCAGGAGTTAGACACATGTTTGAAAAGTTCAGAGTGACAGAGCGGGATATTGGGTGTGCGTAGAATAGAGACGATGATGTGTACATTGGAGTATAAACACACACAGCTGTCCTGCTGAGCCTTGGCTGTGGACTTCTATGCTGCCATGGATAGCTGAATGCAGGCCTCACTCAAGGCTGGACAGGTGTAGGAGAGAAGTCCTGGTACTGTAGACATATTGGCACAGATAGCGGGCATGTGCTGTTCCAGGAAATCCGCAATGTTATTAAAAGTAGTGGAAGGAAGAATGATCTGCTGAGTGAGGCGAAAGTAGATGTAGGCCTAATCACTAAAATACCCTCAGGGGAATTCAATAAATCCCCACTGAAAGTTTTCTTGTGCTATAGCCCTTTAAAATGGCCTGTGCCAGATTCAAAAACCCCTACTACCTGTTTTAGTAACTTTACCGACACATACGGCAGATTCAGGTAGTTCCTAATAGCACCATTTTCCAAACTTGCGCTATCATTGCATCAAATTCAAAAATAATTACCTCTAGCTCGTAAATAACAAAACTGTGTAATTAAGACCTATTCTAACTTGGCACACAGAGACAGGAAGAGTGCCTGTCCATGTATGCAGTGTGGCAGAGCAGCATATTTGCCACCACTACCTTCTCTCTGTCACTGGTTGTTAAAGGAGAAGTAGGGCCAAAGCTTTTTTGGCCCTACCTTTCCTATGGATCACAAGAGTGCAGTTCGTTCTTCACTCCTGTGACCTGTTTTCAGCTGACAGCGGGTTACAGCCTGGACCGGCTGAGTGACGTCAGCCGACAGCGGGCTGTAGCCCGCTGTCGGCTGCAAACGAGTCACAGGAGTGAAGAACGTACTGCACTCTTGTGATCCACAGGAAAAGTAGGGCTCACAAGAGTGCAGCCCGCTGTCGGCTGACGTCACTCAGCCGGTCCACGCTGGGGAAAGATCCCAACTCTACAGTCGTAATCCACCCAGATGCCTGGACCGGCAGCTGGCTCAGCCTCTCAGCAGTGCCACTGAGAGACTGAGCCAGCAGCTCCCTCCCGAGCCCAGCGCTCCAATGGAGGGGCAGAGTGTTTGTTCGCTCAGCTGTATTTGATCGCTCTGGTCTCAGTGCAGAGGTGGTGAGGGACAGATGCGGCATCAGGTCAATGCTGCATCAACCTAGCTGAGTACAGTGGAACCTTGGTTAACGAGCGTTTTTAAAGACGAGCAACTTTTTAAAAAAAAATCTGACTTGGTTTGCGAGTGTTGTCTCACAAAACCAGCAGAATTCAAGCTAATGTGGTGTGCAGTACCGCATTTGGCCAGAGGTGCGGGGGCGCCGGTGACACTCGGAACGGTTCAGAACCGTTCGGAAATACTCGGAATCACTCGGAAATACTTGGAAACACTTGGAAATACTCAGTTCTCGAGTGTTTGCGAGCCTTTCTGAGGGTTTCTGAGTTCAGCCGAGCTGTCCCCGAGTATTTCCGAGGCTCTCCGGCGCATGCGATATTGCATACAATAGAAGTTAATGCAGAACTTATATTTGTTTCCGTTGACTTCTATGGGGAAACAGGCTTTGATATGCAAGTGCTTTGGATTACAAGCATTCTCCTGGAACAGATTATGCTCGTAATCCAAGGTTCCACTGTATAAGTTTTTTTCTTTTTTTTATACTCCATACTTCTCTTTTAAAGTAGCTGACAGCCTCCTAGCAACCGGTGATGCTGCAGTGGACAGAGCCTGATGGGGAAGCAGAGACACTAATTTCCCATCAGGTCCACTTTTGCCTTGAAAATGACAGCAGGCAGTAGGCGGGTTCTAGAGCCAATAGCAGTCAGTTTAGGCACGTTAAAATTCTAAACAGTGTTTACACACTCTTTATAAATACCACCGTATATCTCTACCATGTTAATGTAATTTTGAAAGTCATTTTCAATATTTAAATATGCAGCTGTCATTAAAGCTACAGTAAAGGCAAGCCCTACCTGTCCCTCTCTTGAAACCAGATCCCTCTGTCCCTGTTTCTTCCTCAATGCTCTCTCTTTTTAGCCCGATGTAATAATCTCTTTAAAAAACGTATTATTTTAACTATTAAAAGTGTTTTAAAGCCTTAACCTTTTATCTAACCCTTAATCTATTTTATTTGCTATTTAAGAGACAAAAAAACAAACAAAAAAATTAAATAATCTGGGTTAAACAAATAATTTTTTGTCCACTAATCCTCTTGGTCCTGGATGTTGGAGGCGTAGCAGGGGCTTGTTTTTTTGCCTATTTACTTTGTGCTATCATGTGTTCCTCTTTCCCATCTCACAATTGGGAGGTATGTCAATACTACATTGTTATCTTCTTTACTACAGGAACTGTACAGGAACAGGAACTGTTCCCTTTTTGTGAAAATCTTTGATTCTTCAATGAACAGGGTTGCCATTACACACAGCGGACCAGCAGAAAGCTTTACTCTGTCCCTATAACGTTCGGAACTGTGACCTAACTCTAGCCCTCATTCAGAAATAGACCTCCTGGTAGTAGTGACTAGATATCACTATCAATTAGTGGGTGCAATGTCTGTTACTGTAATGTCCCCTTGTGATGACATTTTGTAAAAGAGTAACAGCGAAGAGTCTACCAACAGGGTACCGAGAATAAAGCAAACCACTCTAATTTTGCTATTATTTACAGTATAACTAAAGGCAAAGCTATTTTTTTCAGTTTTGGATAGAGTGGAGATGGATTAGAACACCTGTCAGGTTTTTATTGCTGCTTGTGCCCCTGTTAAGGAGATTCACTCTGTCTATTTGCCCTTTTTACCATTATCATTGAAAGTGAAAGTAAAAGAAAATCCCAAATGATGGGTTGTCCCCAGAAAAGTAATAATGGGGAAATCTTCCAATGGGGACGCTAGTTATGGTCTCCCTTAATTTGCAGAGATTTTCTCTCACTTCCTGTTTAGCTATGGGACAGGAAGTGAAGGGAAATCTCCACAATAAGACACAGATGGCAAAAAAATAAAAAATCTAACGGGGGTTATAACTCTCCCTTGCTCTAAAATGAAAAAAAAAAAAGTTCTGAACAAGGAAAATGGCAGAGGGAAAGGGACGCCCAGATATATATAAGAACTGCAGCAATGCTGAACACTGTATACATAGCGCAACAGGATGTAAATTTATATGTACTGGAAGGAAATACTATGGTGTTCCCAGTTATGATGCTGTGAGAAGTTGCGTCTTTGCATGTTATTCTTATACATGATGTTACTTTGGGGCAATGCCCTTTCTTATGCCTTTATAAAAACTTATATTTAAAAAAAGAAAAACTGCTAAAATGAAAAAAAAAAAAAAAGTTTTGCCTATAGTTCTACTTTAATATAGAGCAGTGGTCTCCAAACTGCAGCTCGTGGGCCAGATGCGGTCCTTTGCTTGACTTTATCCAGCCTTTGGGCAATGTTCCTCTCACAGACACCAACAATGAGGTACGATTCGTTCTGCTGACTCCAACAATTCTTCCGATTGACAAAAATTCCTCCCACTGTTAACAACAATGGGCTACTATTCCTCCCACTGACACCAATGATGGGGCACTATTCCTCCCACTGACACCAATGATGGGGCACTATTTCTCCCACTGACACCAATGATAGGGCACTATTCCTCCCACTGACACCAATGATAGGGCACTATTCCTCCCACTGACACCAATGATGGGGTACTATTCCTCCCACTGACACCAATGATGGGGTACTATTTCTCCCACTGACACCAATGATGGGGTACTATTTCTCCCACTGACACCAATGATGGGGTACAATTCCTCCCACTGACACCAATGATGGGGTACTATTCCTCCCACTGACACCAACGATGGGGTACTATTTCTCCCACTGACACCAATGATGGGGTACAATTCCTCCCACTGACACTATTGATGATGTACTATTCCTCCCACTGACACCAATGATGAGGTACAATTCCTCCCGCTGACACCAGTGACACTGATACCGATGATGGGGTACTATTTTTCCCACTGACACCAATGATGGGGCACTATATATCATCCTACTGACCATAAGCGTTATGTAATTTCTTTTCAACTCCCAGTGACCACCAAGCCTGAGCTTTGTTCCGACTGGCACAGAGGAAGTGTTTTCGCCCACTGGCCACAGTCAAGCCTACCTAAAGTCTTAGGGCAGGATACTGGTCCTATGTTTAGACAGTTTGGAGATCCCTGATATAGAGAATGCATCAAATGGCACAAGCTTGCCTGACTGACTATGGAAATGGGCCAGCAAGCAGAGAAGAACACCTGTGTAATGTTGTACATCTAAACAATCCTATTTGGACTCACTTGCACCAACAATATTTTTTAATGAGTTTCTGGACTCCTGACAGACCCTTGCATCTTTCATCCAGTGCTGCACTGACGTTTCTGGATTCTGAGCCATGGGGAAAGCAAAAGAATTGTCAAAGGATCTGCAGGAAAAGGTAGTTGAACTGTATAAAGCAGGAAATAGATATAAAAAGATATCCAAGGAATTGAGAATGCCAATCAGCAGTTTTCAAACTAATCAAGAAGTGGAAAATGAGGGGTTCTGTTGAAACCAAACCACGATCAGGTAGACCAACTCAAATTTCAGCCACAACTGCCAGGAAAATTTTTTGGGATGCAAAGAAAAACCCACAAATAACTTCAGGTTAAATATAGGATTCTCTGAAAACATGTGGTGTGGCTGTTTCAAGATGCACAATAAGGAGTCACTTGAAGAAAGATGGGCTGTATGGTCAAGTCGCCAGAAGAAAGCCATTACTACGCAAATGCCACAAAGTATCCCTCTTACAATACCCCAAACAGCACAGAGACAAGCCTCAAACCTTCTGACACAAAGTCATTTGGAGTGATGGGACCAAAGTTTAGCTTTTTGGCCACAACCATAAAGGCTACATTTGGAGAGGAGTCAACAAGGCCTATGATGAAAGGTACGGAGGTGGATCACTGATGTTTTGGGGATGTGTGAGCTACAAAGGCACAGGAAATTTGGTCATAATTGTTGGCAAGATGAATGCAGTATTTTATCAAAAATACTGGAGGAACATTTGCATTCATCAGCCAGGAAGCTGCGCATGGGACGTACTTGGACATTCCAACATGACAATGATCCAAAACACAAAACCAAGTCAACCTGTCATTGGCTACAGCAGAATAAAGTGAAGGTTCTGGAGTGGCCATCTCAGTCTCCTGACCTCAATATCATTGAGCCACTCTGGGGAGATCTCAAACGTGCCGTTCATGCAAGACAGGCCAAGAATTTACAGGAACTGGAGGCTTTTTGCCAAGAGGAATGGGCAGCTTTACCATCTGAGAAGATAAAAAGCCTCATCCACAAATACCACAAAAGACTTCAAGCTGTCATTGATGTTAAAGGGGGCAATACACGGTATTAAGAACCGGGGTATGTTAACTTTTGATCAGGGTCATTTGAGTAGTTTCTGTTGCCATTATGATTTAAAAAGAGTAAACACAGTTGATTGATAATAAATGGCTTCAGCCAAACACTAACCATGAGTGAAAGAAAAGTTTTTGTGTTATCATTCATATTCTCTGAAAAAAAGCCAAGAAATCATAAATTCTGCCAGGGTATGTAAACTTTTGAGCACAACTGTGTGCATCAATAAAAAAAATGTTTTATACAACTTTGTTAGAGTTGTTGCCGTTAAAATCCCATATTAGTAGGTATCTCTATTTTCCGACAGCAGAGGAGTCCCTGCTGTCAACATACAATGGCACATCAGGGAGGATTCTTCCATCCACCTCGCTTGTGTGGATGGGGGGGCATCATCTATGGCCAGCCTTATTTTAAGAAATGAGCACAGTTTTACATTCTTCCAGCAAATACTTGCTTTGTGGCTCTCAGCCTACGATCACATGACATCTCAGATCTGCAAAGGAATTAAGTGTCGGAAGACTTCCTTCTCCCAGGCACTGTGATGGCAGGTCTGAATGGCGGGGGGGGGGGGGGGGGGGGGAGGTAGCCAGATAGACGTATATCGTCCCACAGCTGTCACTGACTGCAGGTCCTTCTCTGATTGATGTCTGAATGGGGGAGAATCTCCACTTAGGGCTACCATATATTATTACCCGGGTAGAAAAATGCTAGCCCAGTCTTCCCTTGCACTGATCAGTTGATGAATTTGGTTGCTCTGATAGATCAATATAGCATTTATAGTATGATTAAACAATCCCTTCTCACCAATATATAGTGCAGTGATTGGGACATCCAGCTACCTTCTATTACCACAACTGATCTCATGGCATATCACAATCCCACCCCTTCGAAGACACAGACCAACACAGATTATTAGCGTAATGTCTCTGGGTTCAAATACCTCCAGAACTGCGTGGTTTTTGTCCTCCGCCGGTGTCATACGGTGCAGGTTCCTCAGGAGAATGTGTGTGTACTGTGACACATAGCCGAGATTAATCAGCATTGTTCACAAGGGAGGTGTGGATCAGTCATGAATGTGCAATTTACAGGAGGAGAAAGACACTGGGTGTGATATGTTGCTGGAGGTGCAGATCTGCTTTGTAAACTTAAAGTAGAAGTAAAGGTAAAACTTTTTTTATTTCATTTCAGATAGAGTAAGGGAGGGTTAAAACCCCCTGCCAGGTTTTTGTTTTTGCCATCTGTGTCCCACTGGGGAGACTTTCCTTTGATTCCTGTCTCATTGTCAAAACAGGAAGTGAAAGAAAAACCCACCAAAGTGTGCGTAAACCCTGGTTGCTACCAGAACTAGTGTCCTCATTAGAAGATTTTCTCTCTATTACTGTTCTAGAGACAACCCAAAATTTGGTATTTTCTTTCACTTTTAGTGGGAAGAGGTGGACAGGACAAATAGGGTGAATTTCCCTAAGAGAGATACCTGACAATGGTTCTAACCCTACTCCACTCTATCCTAAGAAAAAAATAAGTTTGTCTTTACTTAATCACTTGCCGACCGCCAAACGCAGATGTACTCCGGCAGGTTGGCTCTATTGTGCGAAACGACGCACCTGTATGTCATTTTGTGCAATAGATGTCTGCTGGCCACCCACGATCGCTCCCGAGTGAGGCAGAACGGTGATCTGCCTATGTAAACAAGGCAGATCGCCATTCTGACAGGGAAGAAGATGGAGATCTTGTGTTCCTGCTAAGCAGTAACACGGATCTCTGTCTTCATCCCGTCAGAAACCCCCACACAGTTAGCAAGCACCCCCTAGGGACACACTTAACCCTTTGATTACACCTGATTTTAACCCCCTTCCCAGCCAGTGTCATTAGTACAGTAATAGTGCATATTTTTTTAGCACTGATCACTGTATTAGTGTCACTGGTTTCCAAAAAAGTGTAGAAAATGTTAGGTAGGTGTCCGATTTGTCCGCCGAAATGTCGTAGTCCCGCTAAAAATCGCCGATCGCTGACGTTACTAGTAAAAAAAATAAAATAAATAAAAATGCCATAAAACTATCCCATCATTTGTAGATGCTATAACTTTTGCGCAAACCAATCAATATACGCTTATTGGGATTTTTTTACCAAAAATATGTAGTTGAATACATATTGGCCTAAATTGATGAAGAAATTTGATTTTTTATTTTTCAATTTGTTTTATTGGATTTGTTTTATAACAGAAATTAAAATATCATCATCGGATGAGAGTGTTCACGCACATTGCCAGGCCTTCCAGTGATAAACACCGGAGTTCCAGTTCCTGCTTGCTCCTGTCTAATTGACTCACTTCCGCTGGCAGGTGAATCCACAGTCTCTGGATTTCCAGTGTTCAACATCGGTGTTCCATTCCTTGTTCTCTTCAGCTTGATTGGCTCACTGCCGCTGGAAGGTGAGTCCACAACTTCCGGTGAGAGTGTTTACCCCAGGTGGAGGACGACCCATTAATGGTGATCTCATTGCCGTTGTGGTTATTCCGTCTGCCATCTATTTCTGAATTGGATTGCACCGCTGAGTTTATTTCCCAGTGCGGATCATTCAGTATATTTTGTCACCAATTGGTTCTTCATTGAACTTATTTTGTTTCACCATTCAGTGACATTTATTTTCATTTGGCTTTACACAAATTTGCACATAGGTACTTTATCATTCAATCACTGTTCTATGACTAATATGCACCTTATTGACATCTCTTGCACATTATATTCATTGTGTTGTTGTAACTTATACATAGCTTCCGGCAGTCCCTGATTTTGAGGGACTGTCCCTGATTTGGAGTAATGTCCCTCTGTCCCTCCTTCCTCCTCATGTGTCCCTCATTTTGGTCTGATCTATATAGTTGTATATAAAATGCACTTTTTATCTATCAAAAAGTGTTTCCTAGTGCTAGAGCTTCATCCAATTTCTAAATTGCTGCATTTGTAAATTTTAAAAGCCAATATAAAGGAATAGTAGTGGTAAAAAAAAGCACTTGTGGGTTTAAAGCAGGATTCCGGCCAGCTAAAATGGCCAGCTAAAATTTTTTTTTAAAGTCAGCAGCTACAAACACTGTAGCTGCTGACTTTAAATAAGTAGACTTACCTGTCCTGGGTGCAATGGCGACCCTAGGGGGGGCCAGAGGGGGCCCTGACCCCCCCCAACATTATGCTGGGCCCCCCCATGTGCCCCCCCCCCCCAAAAAAAATTTTTTTTTTTTTACAAAAAGGCAATTTCTTTTTGTTTGTATTCATATCGGATGTGCCGCATCTTACCCGGGCCACCACTGGGGTAACACAGTCTCTATTGAGAGGGAGAACATCCCCAGTCAGCTCCTGCGGGTGATTCCTCCCCCCTCCCTCTGCTCGCTGACACTGCATAATGCAAGCGCTCACACAACCACGGCCGCCCGATCTGCTCCTTCCTCTGCATCCTCATTGGCAGGGAGAAGAGCGAGTTGTAGGAAGGACTCCACCTGGACTCTCAGTTACTAAAAAAACAGACTGATTTCTCCCGTCCTTAGGACAGGAGAACCAGCCTGTAAATTCCAAGAGATGCCAGACCAGCCCTATCAATAGCAGGGGGCAGGACAGCAAGAGGAGGCTGGAGAACCCCACAGTTGCAGAACACCAGGGCCCGGTGGCAAGATAACCTTTGCAACCCTGATAGTTCTCCCACTGGTTTGGACCCTTATATTTTCTTGGTATGCTGGTGACATATATCTCTTGTTCTCTGTCACCCTGGGGGGGCCCCAGTAGGAAGGGAGCTCACTGCAGAACATGTGAAAGGGCCGTTGTGGGATCGTAGTAAAGGGTAAAGGGCCCCAGGATAGATAAAATCTATCCATCTATCTATCTATCTATCTATCTATCTATCTATCTATCTATATTTGCATTTTATATTGCCCCCCTATTTTTGTCCCTGTCCCCCCATGTGCCCCCCCTAAATATGAAAGCTGGAGACGCCACTGCCTGGGTGCCAGCGATGTCGGCCGCCCGAGGCCGAACCGTCCCTCGGCTCTCGGCACCGCCATACTAGGTAAGGGAAACAGGAAGTGGAGCCTTACGATTTAACTGCCAGTTCCCTACTGCGCACGCGCGAGCGGCGAAGCGATCTGTGAATGGCCCCGTGGTGTTCTGGGAACACACACAGTTCCCAGAAGACAACGGGGCCGCTCACCGAGGAGAAGAACACGCCGCGGAATAGGAAGAGGCAGATTAGGAAGACTGCCTAGCAACAAGGGTTTAGATAAGTATAAAAAAATTTTTTCCAAATTTTTTTTTTTAATTTTTTTAAGGAATTTTGGTGGCATTTTTTTTTCCAGGGTGGCCCTCCGCTTTAACCTCCCTGGCGGTAGGATTATTTCGGATTTTAGGTGCTGAAAGCGGTACAATTATTTTGCATGGAAATTTGGCTTTTTATATTGTAGGTCTGTAATTCTTAACAATAACACACTTAAATCTGTCCAAACAAGAGTCTAGTAGATATCCCGGGTATGATAAAGTTTGAAACACAAAAACATAAATTATAATATAATAAATAAAAATAAATAATTAAAAAAAATAAAAATAAATAGTAATAAAATACATTTCCCCACAATTCACTATCGCTCCATTCTGCAAGTGTTCTAATTTATTATCGCTGTTTTCTAGCTGGTCTAAAGCCACTTTTGACGTAAAGGGACACTTTTTGGTTGCTATGGACAATCTCCAGTTTCCAGGCAGAAAGAACAGTATATATCATATAAAACTGCATGCAGGGCATAGGACAAAGCACTGGGGACAAAAGGGATGTGAAATAATTTCATACAGTACTGTAATCTGTAAGATTACAGTACTGTATGTGTTATGATTTTTACTTTTTTTTTTAATTTGCCGCCAGGCTCCACCCCCATGCGTCGCGACGCTTGCAGGGAATGGAGCCTGGCAAGGAGAGGCTTCGGAGGAGGACGGAGCCCACGGACACTGCGGGGGACATCGCAGGATCCCGGGGACAAGGTAAGTAAAGCCACACCAGGATCCTGCGATGTAATCCCGAGTGTAGCTCGGGGTTACCGCTAATGGTCCTGAATTTTAACCCCGAGCCACACTCGGGAAAACCGCCAGGGAGGCTACCTAATATTTTTTTTGTATAATTCTCCTTTAAGGGGGCATGGCAGGGGGTGTGTCCTATTCCTGCATACTTTTGCTAATAGGTGTCCCTTGTTCCCATCTCAAAAAGTTGGGAGGTGTGACTTATGTTCACGGCTAGTTTCAGCACTACACTATGGGGGTTATTTACTAAAGGAAAATCAACTTTGCACTGCAAGTGCACTTGGAAGTAAAGTCGCTGTTGATCCGAGGGGGACATGCAAGGAAAATAAAAAACAGCATTTTAGCTTGCACATGATTGGATGATAAAATCAGCAGAGCTTCCCCTCATTTCAGATCTTCCCCTCAGATTTAGAGCGACTGTACTTCCAAGTGCACTTGCAGTGCAAAGTGGATTTGCCTATCGTAAATAACCCCTATGTAACTATATTTCATATTCTGTTTCAATTTTTGTCTATTGTTGTGTTAGATGCTTTTTTTATCTTTCCCATTGGTTAGCACAGTAATCTCACCCACATTCAATGCAATGTGGTGTACTGCGTCACAACACACTGCAGTTAAAAAAGCCTCTATTTTTATTCAGTGCACACCACTGCAGCGTGCCGGATAAACGGACTTAATTGTAAACAAGACAAATTGCCTTTCTTTACATTGGCACTGCCATGGGAAAGGCTGACCAGCGCAACACAATGCACCTGGTATGGACAGGCCCTTTAAGGTACTTCCTTTTTAAGGGTGTCAATGCTCGGTCCCTGTGATCCTGTGTTGTCCTCCTGTCATACAGGCTTCAGATGGAGACTACAAGTGCCTATTTCAACACATGACATGGCAATGGTGCACTGTTATCATTAGGAACCTGCCCTGAAATTTGCCATACAGCCATCACTGAAGTGCATGCAGACAGGAAGTGGCAGCAAAGAGGCTGAAAAATACCAACAAAATTGACATGCAACGAAGGATGAAAATGGGAGATGACCAGCACTGAGATGCAACAAAGGATGACAAAAAGGTGAACACATGTATTTCATTAAACAAGGATAAATATTCATGATACACTGTGCTTTAGCAAACTAAATGTCATTCGGGCCAGTTTAACACAGAGCAGTGTGACAAAGCATTTGCAGAGCTTGCAGTAAGCTTTGTTGAAGCTATTAGGCCTTGTTCACACTATGCGCAGAGACATGAGTTTTTCTGCATGCGTTCTGCAAGGGCAAGGGGAAAACAGTTGTTCTCTATGTGCCCTGTTCACACCACAACACAGGTATCGTGTGCTAAATTATTTTCTGTGCAGTAATCTGCAATGTGTATGAAAACCACTGAAACGTGCCTGAAAACTGAGTAAACTGATGTGTCTCTGCAAACAAAAAACCTGCATGTTTTTTCCATCGGTTTTTCTGCACGTATGGTGTGAACAAGGCCTTTAACCTCCCTGGCGGTATGATTATTTCGGATTTTAGGTGCTGAAAGCGGTACAATTATTTTGCATGGAAATTTGGCGTTTTATATTGTAGGTCTGTAATTCTTAACAATAACACACTTAAATCTGTCAAAAACAATTAAAAGAAAAGGATATGGGACTTTAGATGAGGTGTATCTCTGCAAATAAGGAATATTGACCTATTAATTGTAACCAATCCCCGATGGGTAGTCCCTAAAATGAACAAAATAAAATATTTCTTGTGTACAATATAGGCACGATATAAACATATTCGATGCACAATAGTCACATATTTTATTATTTATACATAGAAGGACATGATTGGTTTTACACAAAGCAATAATAAAGAAAAAATATACATGATTGGTTTTACATAAAGCAATAATAAAAAAATAGTATACATGATTGATAATGATAAATATAAACATGATAAGATGAATTCATGATGAAACATGCTGTAAACCTGGCACCCTTGAGTATGGACTCAACGCGTTTCATGGCGTTTAAAGCCAATCGTCAGGAGTAGGATGCTAAACATAAAGATAAAAATAATAATGAATAAGTAGATTATTATTATTATACGAGATTATTATTATAAGAGATGAGCCTACATCGGATAACTATGTAGTACAACAGGCTCTCTAGATTAGAGGAGGAGTTCAATGTAGTGATGGTACTGACCTATAGAGTATCCAAAGGGTGTATACCCGTTGCAACTGTGTTAGGATGAGTATGGCCTGGATAAGTTGATCTCACCCGGGGTTGAGGCGGGGAAACCCAGCCCAGTGTAATCCCCCCATCATCGTCCCGCCCTGGATGTACGGGCAGGCGAGGTGGGGGGTTGGAGGGGCCAGCCAGCCGGGTGCAGGAGGAGGACCACACATAGGGGGGGGGGGGACCAGAGTGGAAGGTAAAAACTCTAAACTATTTATATTCAACCTACTAACGAGATTATTTAACCATCTCTATGTCTATCTAATCACCATTTACACAACCCATTTTTAGGCTCTCTCCTTAGGGGTTTTTACACCAGCGTTCTCATATTCCCTAGCCGGATGTTCTTGGTCCTGGTCCTTGTGGTCTCACCCCGGGGTTGCGAGGTGCTCAGTTCCTCCCCCTCACCCGTCCCACTTGTGACGGGGTAGGGGTTGACCTCCGCACCTCGACGTCATGCTTATGCACCCTCTCGCGCGGTGTCTCCTTGAGCGCCGATCGAGGATTGGGTGTTTGTTTCCATCTCACGCTGCGGCGACTATGGAGCATCTCCTCCTCGCCGCCTCACGTAGACGCATGACGTTGGCGGGGTCCCGCCCCTTTTGGCGGGTATTTCAGTCGGGAGGGAGCCGGGGGCTAATCATAGGCTGTTACCATCGTGGTGGGACACTTTTATCCTTATCCTGTCAGACTCAGGTATGTGTGGCTTTCCAGGACCTCACACTCATACACTGATGCTTACTTATCTCTTATTATATACATATTATACTTTTATATATACTTACTTAGTTCCTTATTGTATGTATTGCAGGATCCCTATGGACACCCCTTTTCTTGGATGTGCCCAACATACCTTTACCTTAATTATCCTGGGTTTTTTACCTTCCACTCTGGTCCCCCCCCCCCTATGTGTGGCCCTCCTCCTGCACCCGGCTGGCTGGCCCCTCCAACCCCCCACCTCGCCTGCCCGTACATCCAGGGCGGGACGATGATGGGGGGATTACACTGGGCTGGGTTTCCCCGCCTCAACCCCGGGTGAGATCAACTTATCCAGGCCATACTCATCCTAACACAGTTGCAACGGGTACACACCCTTTGGATACTCTATAGGTCAGTACGATCACTACATTGAACTCCTCCTCTAATCTAGAGAGCCTGTTGTACTACATAGTTATCCGATGTAGGCTCATCTACTTATTCATTATTATTTTTATCTTTATGTTTAGCATCCTACTCCTGACGATTGGCTTTAAGCGCCATGAAACGCGTTGAGTCCATACTCAAGGGTGCCAGGTTTACAGCATGTTTCATCATGAATTCATCTTATCATGTTTATATTTATCATTATCAATCATGTATACTATTTTTTTATTATTGCTTTATGTAAAACCAATCATGTATATTTTTTCTTTATTATTGCTTTGTGTAAAACCAATCATGTCCTTCTATGTATAAATAATAAAATATGTGACTATTGTGCATCGAATATGTTTATATCGTGCCTATATTGTACACAAGAAATATTTTATTTTGTTCATTTTAGGGACTACCCATCGGGGATTGGTTACAATTAATAGGTCAATATTCCTTATTTGCAGAGATACACCTCATCTAAGGTCCCATATCCTTTTCTTTTAATTGTTCTTTACTATGTCCAAGGGATGGAGGTGATTTTCTGCTCTGCTAGGTTTGGGCTGATGTGGGTCACATTTCGGGGTTTTCTATTTTTACAATTACACTTAAATCTGTCCAAACAGGAGTCTAGTAGATATCCCGGGTATGATAAAGTTTGAAACACAAAAACATAAATTTTAATATAATAAATAAAAATAAATAATTAAAATAAATAAATAAATAAATAAAATAAATTTCCCCACGATTCACTATCGCTCAATTCTGCAAGTGTTCTAATTTACTATCGCTGTTTTCTAGCTGGTCTAAAGCCACTTTTGACGTAAAGGGACACTTTTTGGTTGCTATGGACAATCTCCAGTTTCCAGGCAGAAAGAACAGTATATATAATATAAAACTGCATGCAGGGCATGGGCCAAAGCACTGGGGACAAAAGGGATGTGAAATAATTTCATACAGTACTGTAATCTGTAAGATTACAGTACTGTATGTGTTATGATTTTTACATTTTTTTGAATTTGCCGCCAGGCTCCGCCCCCCGTGCGTCGCGACGCTCGCAGGGAACGGAGCCTGGCACAGAGAGGCTTCGGAGGAGGACGGAGCCCACGGACACTGCGGGGGACATCGCAGGATCCCGGGGACAAGGTAAGTATACCGCTCCAGGATCCTGCAATGTAATCCAGAGTGTGGCTCGGGGTTACCGCTAATGGTGCTGAATTTTAACCCAGAGCCACACTCGGGAAAACCGCCAGGGAGGCTACGTACTGTTTAAAGTAAATGTTGAACTGAAATCCTGATGGGAGTGCTTTTTGCCACTTCAAACAAGCTGTTAGCAGGCTTCAGCGCATCTAGAAGCTTGTTAAAACAGCTTGCTTAACCACTTGCCTACTGGGCACTCCCCCCCCCCCCCCCTTCTGCCCAGGCCAACTTTCAGCTTTCAGTGCTGTCACCCTTTGAATAACAAATGTGCGGTCATGTAACACTGTACACATATGTCATTTTTAGCATTTTTTTTTTCACACAAATAGATCTTTCTTTTGGTGGTATTTAATCACCACGTTTTTTTTTTTCTTATAAAATTTTGCAAACAGGTAATTTTTCTCTTTCACTGAGGTGCGCTGATGAAGCTGCACTGATGGGCATTGATGAGACAGCACTGATGAGGGAACACTGATGGGTATTGATGGGCACTGATGAGACGGCACTGATGAGGGAACACTGATGGGTATTGATGGGCACTGATAAGGCGACACTGATGAGGAAACAGTAATGGGTATTGATGGGCACTGATGAGGCGACACCGATGAGGAAACACTGATAGGTATTGATGGGCACTGATAAGGCGATACAGATGAGGAAACACTGATGGGTACTGATGGGCACTGATGAGGCAGCACTGGTGAGCACTTATGAGAAGGAACTGATGAGGCTGCACTGATAAGCGTCACTGATAGGCGACACTGATGGGCACTGGTAGGCGGCACTGATAGGTGACACTGATGGGTACCGATTGGCAGCACTGCTGGGCACTTTTGGGACTGCACTGATAATCAGGACACTGATAATCAGTGCCCTGATTATCAGTGTACATGTCCCTTTTACACAAACAGGTTACCGGCTCTCTTCTCCTTACACTGTCAGCATGAGGAAAGGAACGCCGATAACGGCTTCTGTTTACATCCTGATCAGCTGCGATCAGACATAGCTGATTATGTGGTAAAGAGCCGCTGATTGGCCCAGAACTGGTCAGCCGCGTTGTAGCCATCATTCGGCTATAGCATGGTCCGCAAATGGTTAAAGTGGAGTTGAATCGTACCTCCCAACTTTTTGAGATGGGAATGAGGCTCACCTATTAGGCCCCTTTCACACTGGGGTAGCGTCGGCGGTAAATCGCTGCTTTTGTTAGCGGCGCTTTACCGTTGGTATTCGGCCGCGAAAGGGTTAAAAACCACCGCAAAGCGCCTCTGCAGAGGCGCTTTGCTGGCGGTTTAGTCGCGCTGTCCCATTGATTTCAATTGGCAGGAGCGGTGAAGGAGCGGGGTATACCCCGCTCCTTCACCGCTCTGAAGATGCTGCTAGCAGGACTTTTTTTCCCATTCTGCTAGCGCACCGCTCCAGTGTGAAAGCCCTCAGGCCTTCTCACATTTGAGAGACAGCAGCAGCTGTTTCGGGTCGGTTTGCAGGCGCTATTATTAGCGCAATAGCGCCTGCAAACCGCCCCAGTGTGAAACGGGCCTTAGCAAAAGTATGTAGGCATAGGACAAACCCCCTGCCACACCCCCTTAAAGGAGAATTATGCAAAAAAAACTTGTTAAACCCATAAGTACTTTTTGTTTTTTTACCTTTACAATTCCTTTATATTGGCTTTTGACATTTACAAATGCAGCAATTTAGAATTTGGATGAAAGGTTTAGCACTGGGAAACACTTTTTGAAAGATAAATAGTGCGTTCTATATACAACTATATAGATCAGACCAAAATTAGGGACAAATGAGGAGGAAAGAGGGACAGAGGAACTTTGTTCCAAATCAGGGACAGTCCCTCCAAGTCAGGGGAAGTTTTAAAAGCTTCAAAAAAAAAAGCTTGTTGAAAGCTCTGCAAATGCTTTGTCAAAGCTTGCTGTTCACACTGCTCTTATACAAGGTGAAGACCAAATGAAACAGGCCTTATGGTTTACATCTACTTTATAGCACTCCAGCCAAAACATTTTTTTAAAAGTTTTGGAGTTTTGTTGGGGAATTAGCAGAACGTCAATCTGTGTCCCAGCTGAGGAGTGTTCCCCTCACTTCCTGTCCCCTTCACCAGGACAGGCAAAAAAGTAAAACTCTCTAAGGGCCGGTTCACACTGCTGCAGTGCAAATTTAGTGCGATTTTGATCTGATTGCATTGCGAATTCTTTATGTGTTCTTGCGATTCTACAGCAGATTTTGCAGTCTATGGAGCTGAATTCGCATCGCACACGGATCAAACTCGGACAGGACCCTTTTTTTACGCAGCTTAGATTCGCAACGCACTGATGTGAACGGCACTCATGGAAAATGATGTTATTAAATTACTTGCGAATTTCAGCGATCTCAACGGCTCAAATTCGCAATAGAATTCACAGCAGTGTGAACCGAAAAACACAAAACACTGTACAAAGTCCTATTGCTCTTTTGCACTGTGTATATACTTTGCTATTCTAGTGGCAGCTTCTCTGTCAAGTTAGTATAGGGTGTCACCAATATATGACATATATTGGCTTAAACTGTCTGCAGGTAAACTTTAAGTTAAACCTACACAAAAAGAAATATGTAGGCTGATTTTCCATTAAAAAAAAATGCTAATAGCCTGCCTGTCTCTGCCTTAAATACACTGAACTAGAACAAGTATGAAGCAGTGAAGTCAGGATGAAGTCATGCAGCAGCCTCACATGGATTTATGCTATTGAAGCCAAATAAGGATCTTGAACTCTAATCTAGTGGACAGATTTCCCTACATGGCTCCCAAAATGTTATATTTAATCCCGTTAATTACTCTGTACACCTGTCCATCCAAAACGAATCCCTTCTGGGCAGACTTACACTAAAGTCTAGTACACACAATCAGAATATCGTACAAAAAAATACCGCTTCTGAATCCATCGTATGATAATCTGATCGTTAGTACACAGCGTCTGAAATTATCCGAAGTGACAAACATGAAAAACGTTTTTGTACGATACGATACCAGATCGTAGGATTTCCGTTTAACCCCCTTCCCGACCAGCCGCCGCAGTTATACTGTGGCAGGTTGGCTCCGCTGGGCGAGCCGTCGTAGCTGTACGTCAGCTCTTTAAGAAGCCGTAGCAGGCGCGCGTGTCCCCGGAGCCGATGATCGCCGGGCACCCGCGATCGCTCCTGACAGAGCGAGAACTGGGATCCGTGTGTGTAAACACACAAATCCCAGTTCTGTCAGGGGAGAGGAGAGACAGATCGTGTGTTCCTACCAAGTAGGAACAACGATCTCTCTCCTCCCTCTAGTCAGCCACATCCCCTCTACAGTTAGAACACACATAGGGAACACATTTAACCCCTTGATCGCCCCCTAGTGTTAACCCCATTCCCTGCCAGAGACATTTATACAGTAATCATTGGCTTTTTATAGCACTGATTGCTGTATAAATGTCAATGGTCCCAAAAAAGTGTCAAAAGTGTCCGATTTGTCCCCCGCAAAGTCGCAATGATAAAAATCGCAGATAGCAAAAAAATTAATAATAATAAAAATAACATAAATCTATCCCCTATTTTGTAGGCGCTATAACTTTTGCGCAAACCAATCAATATACGCTTATTGCGATTTTTTTTACCAAAAATATGTAGAAGAATATATATCGGCCTAAACTGATGAAGACATTTTTTTTTTTTGGATATTTATTATACCAAAAAGTACAAAATATTGTGGTTTTTCTTTCAAAATTGTTGCTCTTTTTTTGTTTATAGCGCAAAAAATAAAAACCACAGAGGTGATCAAACACCACCAAAAGAAAGCTCTATTTGTGATGAAAAAGGACATACATTTTGTTTGGGTACAACGTCGCACGACCGCGTAACTGTCAGTTAAACCGACGCAGTGCCGTATAGCAAAAAAAGGCCTGGTCAGGAAGGAGGCAAATCCTTCCGAGGCTGAAGTGGTTAATCAGCACAGTTTTCGTCCACAAATACAATACAAATACATTACACCACTTCCAATTTTTTATTCTGTCATACGAGAATGTTTGTACTTTAGTAACCTATTTGTTTTCGATATGAGACTAGCATGCAAAAAAAAAAAAAAAACAACGATCATTTGCCTGATAATCTCATTGTGTGTACTAGGTTTTAGAATCTTTGACCCGTGTCTCTTAAATGTGTTGTCTCAAGGTAAGAGCCCAAGAGCGTGTAAAGATATACAGTATTAAACATTGTATTCTGAGAAATGTCTGCTGTCTGAATAATAGCAAACTTTTTTGAGGAAAAAGAGTTGATTAAGCAGAAGTTGGAAAGCTGAAAGAAGAACAAACATAAATAGATAACCCAAAAAGGGGAACATACAGAAATAAAAGACAGACAGGAGGAAAAATGTGGGAGATGGGAGGGGCAAGTAGGTGAAGAAGAGAAGAGAGGAGAGAGGGGGGTAAGAAAGAGAAGGAGAGAAGAGAAGGGAGAAGAGGGGTTGGAAAAAAAGAGAGGGGGAGAGAGAGAGGGAAGAGAGAGAGGGGGGAGACAGAAAGATAAAAAAAATGGGGGGAGAGAGAGAGTAAAAAGAAGCTGGGAGAGCGGGAGGGGTGAGAGAGGAGGGGTGAGAATGGAGAGAGAGAGGAGAGGAGAAAGAGAGAAGAGGGAGCGATAGAAGAGGAAATAAAGAGAAAAGGGAGAGAGAGAGAAAAAAAAAAGAGGAAAGAGGAAGAGCTAAAGAGGAAAAGGTGAGAGAGAGAGAGGGAGAGAGAGAGAGAGAGAGAGAGAGAGAGAGAGAGAGAGAGAGAGGGAGAGAGAGAGAGAGAGATTGAGAGAGAGAGAGAGAGAGAGATTGAGAGAGAGAGAGGGAGAGAGGGAGAGAGGGAGAGAGAGAGAGAGAGAGAGAGAGGAGGAAAGAGAGTAAAAGAGGAGGGAGAGAGGAGGAAAGAGAGTAAAATTGGGAAGTGGACAGAAAAAGAGAGGAAGAGAAAGGGGAGGGAGAGAGAGAGAGGGGGATAGAGGGAGAGAGGGAGAGAGAGAGGGGGGGGGGGGGGGGGGAAAGGAGAAGGAAGGGAGGTGAGAGAAAAATTGGGGGAGAGAGCAGAAAGAAGAGGGGATAGTGGGGGAGTGGAAGAAGGGAGAAGAGAGGGGTGGCGATAAAGAGAGAGGGAAGAGAGAGAGAGAAAGAGAGAGAGAGAAGAGGAGATCGAAAGAGAGAGAGAGTAGAGGAGAGAGAGAAGAGTTGAAAGAGTGAGAGGAAAGAGAAAAGAGGGGGGGAGATGGAGAAAGTGAGGGGAGAGGGAGATAGATAAAAAGAGAAGAGAGAGAGAGAGAGAAAAGGAGGGAGGGAGAGAAAAAGCAGAGGGGAGAGAGAGGGAAGGAGACAGAGAGAAGAGAATATGTGTATAATGGGCGGAGCGAAATGTATAAGGTGTGTGGATACTTCCGGTGAGGTCATATCTTCCGATCGGAACGCAAACCGCGGCTATTTGAATTACAGGATGGCGTTAGTATATGCTTTGACACAAGAGGAGAATTTTGTAAGTTTTAAATTGGCTGAAAAAGCGAGTTTTAATTCAATAAACAGTATTACACTATGAATATCTTCTGGTTATATTCCCTATGACTTACACAAGGATCTACCCCTAATTGCTGACTTGCTGGGACACAAGGACAATCAGACCACCCACTGAGAATATTACCTGATGAGCAATTGCTCTTATCACAGGCCCAATATCCACCATTATCTGGTGAGTGCGGGCACATAAGCAATTAGCACTTGTACAAGGACTGCTCAATAATATATGAACAGAACTAAATTTTTGTTGGTCTTTTTGATGTTTTTGTTTTTTATAAGTTGTTTCAAGTTTTTTATGGTTTTGGCACTTAAGACTCACTTGCACTTATATTATGATTTTTTTGAAAAATATTGTTGATAAGGAAGACAGCGCTGGGTACACATTTTTGAAATAGAAAGAGAGAAGAGAATGAAGAAGAGGTTGCCGTGACTGGGAGGGCAGAGTCAGGAAAGGGAGGGACCGTCCTGCATTCTTAGCCGATTACCTGTCCTCTCATTATAATCCTGTTATTATACATGACACATGCTTTGTCAACCAGGACACCTGGAAAAAGTGCATCATGCATACCTCCCACCTATTAACCTTCCTTCACAGGTAAAGGTTTCACATTAAATGCACAAAATCCTTTAATAAACTCCTATTTATGTGCCTAGGACTACATTCCACTTATGAAACCATAAAAGTCAAGCTTAAAACAGAGTTGTGATAACTGTTTACTTAGAGGTGTCAATTGTGTAGTTGGGTAAGATAAATAAAGAATGAAAGGTATGCAGAAATATTTACCTCTTATGGAGAACATGCTGCTCCAGGCTCTCACCAGTGATGGTTGCCAAAATCCTACATTAAAGGACTCTCACATTATTGGTATTGGGTGATGATGCCCATCACAGTCTCAACACACAAGCACAAACAAGCACAAGCACAACAATTTGGGCTAAAAGCGCCCCGCTAGCGGGGGAAAACCTCTGCAAAAACGACGGTAAATCGCCGCTAAAAATAGCGTTGTTTTACCGTCAACGCCCGCCCGCTCCAATGAGAAAGCGGCCGGTTTTCATAGCTAGAAGAATAATTGTAGGGTAATAATTTTGGCTGAACTCTAAACTGATGAGTTGTAAAGGTTTTAATGCATCATCTGTTTTTAATGTTGGGTATGATAGTTTTCCGCTGTTTCGCAAGCAGACACGATTGTGAAGCTGAATTTAATTGGTGTTTATTAACTCAAAATAGATTCTTTATGCTGTATTTAATACTTTTATTTTTTTAAATTTAATAAAAAAAAAAAAAAAAAAAAACGAGAGTGATCATGTTTTTTGTTGTATTGTTTTCTGAAAATATAGATTTCATTGTGCAAATATTGTATTACTTTTTTAATTACTCTTTTTATTCTATATGTCCGTTGTACTGTAGTTTTGAGGGTCCTTAGTAAACATTCAAACCCCTAATGTAGATTTAAGCATGTGTGAGAAAAATGAAAAAGAAAAACGGATTAGGGTTAAAAACGACCGCGGGCGCTTTGCCGGCGGTTCGGCGGAGCTGCCCATTCATTTCAATGGGCAGGAGCGGTGGAGGAGTGGTGTGTGTTTTAAACGTCCTGCCAGCGCATCGCCCCAGTGTGAAAGCACTCGGGCTTTCCCACTGAGACTGCAGAGGAGCCGTTTTTCAGGCGCTATGTTTAGCCCAAAAGCGCCTGGAAAACGCCTTAGTGTGAAAGGGAACTCTACCCCACTGAACCTGCAGTGAATGTTTGGTGAAAGTCAGATTCTCTGCTTTATAAATATATCCCAAAGGCTCATTCACATGAATGTACTTAAAGGGTAACTCCACTTTCGTTGGGGGGGGGGGGATAGGAAATAAAGAAAAAATATTATAGCGTATACAATTGCGATACAAGTCATATTGTAATTGAATGTTATTAAAAATGACCTTTCCTTTTCAATCTGCAGCCACTGTAATTTTCTATAAAATGCAAAGCAATATGGCTACCTGGAGTTGTTCTGTACATAGAGTATGCTGACCACTCCCCAGAAACATCATTTCCTGCTTGTGTGATTGGCTCACCAATTTTCCCAGAAGTCTACACTAAGATACAAGTCAGATTTCAGGCATCCCCTGCAACAAAAATATCATTTTTGGTGAGATATTTCCAATAGGAATACGTCGAAAGGGATGCAGGCCTAGCAGCTTTCCTCGTTAGTGCCCTGCAGCTGCCACAGCTGACTGATAATTATGAAACCACTCCCATTAGACCCATTCAGCCCAGAGGCACAGACAAACACACATGGATTTCTTCAGAATACCAAAATGTAGGAATCTGCAACAAAGGTTCTTATAATCCTTGCAATGTACATAGATCACCCAGGGGGAACGTTTTTTTCCTCAACAAAAGTGGAGTTATGCTTTAAATGTACAACTGTGCAAAGGGCAATCTTTGCCCACATGGGATGCAAAGGTGTTCCGTGCATCCGCATGCAGACAGTCCCATTCATGTCTACTGGGACACAGCCACTGTACCAAATGTGACAGCCATGTGGGTACTTGTACCTGAACAGAAAGTGAGTGAAGCTCAGTGTATATATACGGTACAATTCTGTGACATAATGATGTGACTCCAGTGTGCACGTGCGGGAGTGACGTCATCGCGGTACAGCCAATCAAGTGACTGAGCAGTCCTATCCCGGAAAAAAAGACTAGGAGAAGATGGATTGTTGATTGATTGTTTGACAGATATGCTGTGCATACAAGCATAATATGGATAACACCTCCTGGGTGCCCATTTAAAAAGTTGTGGGTCTAATTTTGCTTAACTCTCTTGTCGTGAATTGCTGTGTAACTTTATTTTGTAAAGAATTATTCAAACTGATCGTGCAATATACAGTAAATCCTGAATAATAATAATAATAATAGGTATTTGCAGATATGTGAATGATGGTAATCAGGGCCACTGATAGGGCAGTACAATTGGTCCTGTTGTACTGGGCCCAGGCCTCATCAGCTAAACAGGGGGACCCGGGTAGCTTTATTGTTTTTTTCTGCCTAAAAGAATAAATTTATTTTACTAGACCACATCCCCGCTCCTACTTGCTTACCGGGACTTACCTTTCCCTGAGCCCCATCATGTCAACAGAGGGGCCTAGGAGGTGGGAGCAAAGGAGGGATTTTTTTATTCATTTTCTGGGAGTAGGTGGATAAAGTCCGCTGCACTTTGGGGGGGGTTGGAGGCAGGGTTGGAGGGCCCCCGACAGGAAGACTATACAGGGCCCTATGATTTCTAACAGCAGCCCTGAGGGTAATGATAAGGTTGGCCATAGATGACTCATTTTTTTTTCGATCAGCAAAAGAAATGAACAGATTCCTCCACCCACAGTGAGTTGGATGGAGGAATTCTCCCCACTGTGCCATTGTATTCTGACAGCAGGACTCCTCCGCTGTCATTTAGAATTCACTGATTCGCAGCTGCTGACTAACAAATGTTTTCCAACATTCCCATTCCACAGAACCCTCTTCAGCAGTGACTGGAAGAATTTTGATTCATTGTATGACTGTTCCCACTCAACAGACGTCAATCTAATGATTGACTTCTGTCAAATGCGTGGTGGCCGCTCCCTACTGGGCGCAGGGGCGCCGCCCCCCTAATCCATGCCCCCGACCCCTAATCTACATGTAGGGCACCAGATGTATGGATTTCAATGTTTTTTTGTTATTTTTTCATATTTTCTATCGTCTTCCTGATTCTTCTCCCGGCCGATCAGGAAGCGGGTCCTGAGACCCGATTGGCCAGGGAGGAGTCTTAGGACTCCCAGTCAGTTGGGTCTCAGGACCCACTTCCTTATCGGCCACGAGGAGAAGCAACGGCCCGGTGTCACGGCAAGCTGCAGCAGGTGGAGGGGCAGCTTCCAGGAGCCCTACCCTGGATCACCAGCACCACCTCCTAAGGTAAGGACATGGATGGCATCAGACCCACCCGGGGGGGGGGGGGGCTAGTATGAGTGAGGGGGCCAGGGGCAGCTTCCAGGAGCCTGCACCACCTTCGATTCCCATCCTTCTCTTGCTGGCTGGGTTGGTACTGGTGCAAGTGAGGGGGCAGGTTTGTTTGCCGCCCCCCTAATATATTGAGCATCAGCCACCACTGGTCAAATTGAAACATTGGTAAACGTTTGTTGATCAGCAGCTGCAGCCGCTGATTGGTGTAATCTGGCCAGCATAAGTGTAGGAAATTAGTTATTGCGAGCACAGTCTGGGGGGGGGGGGGGGGGGGGGGGTGTTGAGCATTTCATTTCCCCAGCAGGAAGACATTTATGTGTTATCATTCCCAATATAAATTCAAGAAACGAAAGGTTTGTTCCCTGTTTCAGGATAGCAGGCAGAGCTATATTGTCTGGCAGATGTATGAGGCTGGGCATAATGAAAGGCTGTGTATGAGATTCTCTTCTAGCTGGAACTAACATGGGTGTGCGGCGGGTTTGCACTACCGTGTAATTCACACTCGTTATTGGGGAGGTGTACATGACAGACTCCCATATATGGAAGATTTGATGAGAAAGCAGCTTACATTGTGCAGAGTTTGCAAGTCAACGACAGACACATCTTTGCTGGTTGAGACATGCAGCTAGCTCCCAGCACTCACATTCCCCGCTGCCTCCCTCTATACAAGGACATTAACCCTCTTTCTACTGGTTTTATTTACTGGGCGTATGTAATACATACCTCCTAAGAGCCAAAATGAAATACAAATGTGTTACAATGTCACCCCATGAGATCCATGTGTAATGTCAACATGTGTGGGAGGAACAGAGGGGAGCACTTAAATCAAATCAGGATTTCCATAATTAGGTTAAACAAGCGTAATTACTTTACGGCACAGCAGAGTATTAATCCCCACTCTATGTTATGTTGTTAACAGGATGCATGTGGAATGCTTAGCTCCTCTAACCCTTCTCTGTTGGTATGTTAAAGGGATACACACTCAACGATCTTTTGCACAAACCAACGCATTTTTACTTAGGCTTGGTTCATGCCAGATGCGTTGGGACTGCGCTTTGCCCACACAGTGCCCACCCTTGCGACAGCAACTTCCAACGCAAGACAAGGTAAAAAGGTGTTGTTCATTATCATGCCACTTCTGAACACTGCATTGCAGTAACGTGCACTGATAAAAGTACGCCATGCAGTGCTATTTCTAGTGCAGTGTGGTGAGATGCAATCCACCATATCGCACCCTGCTGCAGCCAATAGAATTTGGTGAAATGTCGCTTTGTGATATTTCGATAAAGTTTGCACAAACTAGTGGCCATGCATTTAGCCAGGGCTGCCACTAGAAAATGCGGGGCCTCATGCTGCCTTGTCTGGCAGGGTCTCCCTCCGTGGGTAGGGATGAGCCAACGGTTCAAAGTCCAAAACTAGGTTCACACCAAACTTTGGCCGTTTGTTCCCAAAAATGAGTAAAAAGTCTCCTCTATGGGGTTGATTTACTAAAACTAAAGAGTTCAAAATCAGGTGCAGCTGTGCATGGTAGCCAATCAGCTTCTAACTTCAGCTTGTCCAATTAAGCTTTGACAATAAATCCTGGAAGCTGATTGGTTTCTATGCAGAGCTGCACCAGATTTTGCACTCTCCAGTTTTAGTAAAACAACCGCTATGTCCCTTGCCCCTGCTACTGAACTGGTGGGACCCCGGGATTTTGTATTTGGTGGGAGCCATGGGCCTCTGAAATTACTGTGCATGCACCCAAAAGTATTTGAAGTGTTCCTTCTCTGCCCCTGCCCCCCCCCCCCCCCCCCCGTGAACAGATGGGGCCTGGGCCCCGCACAGGAGGGGCAGCTCTACCCCTGTATCAGCAGCCTTGCATTTAGCACAGATGATGGTGTAAATGAACTGTTAAAGTGGTTGTAAACCGCTGGACGTTTTTTTTTTTTTTACCCTGCAAGGTAATGCCATACTGTGCTAGTATGCATCACATACTAGCACATTATGTTAAACTTACCTTAAAACGAAGCCTTCCAGCGCCAAGATGTCAGCGCTGCAGGAGCTCCCATCTCTCCCTGTCTTGCTTCCAGGTTCGCGGCTCTGTGACTGGTCGGAGGCGCGATAATGTCACTCCTGTGCACGTTCACGGCACAGGGCTCTGAAGGAGCGTCACGGATAGCCGTTTCTTCAGAGCGCATGCACCAGTGATGTCACCTGTGCATGCACAGTAAATATCTCCTAAACGGCGCATGTTTAGGAGATATTTACACTACTTATAGGTAAGCCTCATTATAGGCTTACCTATAGGTTAGTGATGGAAGTTTCCTTCCACTTTAAAGTGATTGTAAACAATCACCTTGTAAAATAACCTATTCAGTTTAAAATTGAAATGAAAGACAAAAACATTTGTGTATAGATATGAAACAAACATTATAAATACATTTTTTCCCCTTTTTTATAAGTAATCACATTCCCTCTGTTTCTTCTGTTCTCAGCTGCATAAGAGCTGGGGGGAGGAGAAGCAACAGTACACTGAAATTTCCAGTGAATCGCTGTGCAGGGGGTGTGTGTGTCAGGACAATACTGATCATTGGAAGAGAGCACACTGAGTTCCCAGCACAGCTAGAGAACTGACCACGCTTTGTTCTCCTGCTTAGTGTGGTCGGTTTTCAAAAAGGAAAAAAGAGGGACTAGCAGGAACACCAGGGATTTCACACAAAGGAAGCAATGCAAAGAGAACTGGATACTTTTTCATACAAGTTGATGGTACAGCAAGCAAATATCAGGAATATCAAATCCTGGGATAACAAACACTTAAAGCTGGGTATGCACCAGTGGCGGCCGCTCCATATGGGGCGCCACCTCCCTAATCCATGCTCCCAGCCCCTAATCTACATGCCGGACGCATGGATTCCAATTTTTTTTTAATCACATGAGCCTGAGGCTCTAGTTGGCTTCAAAAATAGGGTGTGTGACAATAGCAAATTATTATTCACTATTGACTTTCTGCTCCTCCTCCTGGCCAATCAGGAAGCGGGAGGAGCACGGTTGGCCGAGGGGAGAAGCGATCGTATTGGCCAGGCAGGGGGGAGGATGTACAGGAAGATCCGAGACTCGGGAGATGGACGCCCAGAGCACCCACGGCTGTCAAAATACCTGCACAGTGCCAGAATCTCTTAGGAGACGTGCAATGTTCAGCAATTTTCCATCCGGCTCCTGTTTGCAAAACCTTGCCAACAGGGCCACCCACAGAGCGTATTTCTAAATCAGCCTAAATTGGATGGTTGTATGGCTAACTTTAAGATAGTTTAGTTGGCCATGGAGGTAGGGTAGGGGGTTTATGTTAAACGTGAACTTGTCCTTTAAACTGGACAATTATTCAGAGATCACTATAACAGTTGTCAATGCCTTGAAATTATTTCCATGAACAAGTTTCTTCTGAAAAAGAATCAGCGAAACCAGGATTAGCCTACCAGTCCAGGAGTCCAACTCTATTCCTGTCCATGTGCAAATATTGGGCATTACAGCATTTCCTGCTACATTGCACAATAACACATTAAAAACCTAACGGGGAGATTGGGAGCCCATCATAAAGACCACAACAGATGTGCACATCTGGCCGTCCCAGCACAGAGTTCTCAGCAATAAAGTCCTTAAGAAATAGACCCAGCCATCCCAGTACAGATATCTCACCAATAGAATCCTCCAATAAATAGACCTGGCCACCCCAGTACAGAGATTACATTGACAGAGCCTCCAAGAAACATCCCCAGCCACCCCAGAGATCCCACCAACAAAGTGCCCAGGAAGCAGACCCAGGAACACAATACACAAATGCCACCAATAAGACCTCCAAGAAGCAGACCCAGCCACCCCCAGTACAGAGATCCTTCCAATAAAGTTCCCAAGAAGCAGACCCAAACAATGGTAGCGAGATCCCACCAGTAAGATCCCCAAGAAGCAGATCCGGCCAAACCCCACTACAGTGATCTAAAGCCAGCTAAACAGCTAAGGCCCGCTGTTGGCTGATGTCACAGAGCCAGTCCAGGGATCCCGACAATAATATCGGAACCCACCCACATGCCTGACTGGCAGCTGACGCTGAAAGCCTGCGCCAGCCGCTCCCATCCCCTTAACTGCATGGCGCTTCAGTGAGCGCTGGAGGGACAGAGCAGAGAGCCGGTGTTCATCAGTCACCGGCTCTCTGCTCACTGAAGACTGAGAACTTCAGCAGTCTTCGATTGCTCAGTTCTCGGTGTAGAGCCAGTTTGGGACAGCTATAGCATTGGATAGATGCTGCATCCATCTAGGTGAGTATGTATGTCTTTTTTAAATTCTCGCACTTCTCTTTTAAGTTTATATGAGGCCCTTTGGTAATGTTGGTGGCTGCACTTGAGGGCCCCCATATCCAGAAAGTTGACCGCCACTGATGTATGGCCATCATTAGTTTTCTAGAACCTTAGATCTCCAGAGCCCGGCAGCTTCTTTATTGGTGTTGATTGAAAATCAGGGGTATTTTTTGTACAATGAGTGTGTTTCAGCTATAATATATATATATATATATTTTAAATGTCTATACACTATATTGACAAAAGTATTGGGACGCCTGCCTTTACACACACATAATCGTTAATGGCATCCCAGTCTTAGTCTGTGGCAGTTCAATACTGAGTTGGCCCACCCTTTGCAGCTCTAACAGCTTCAACTCTTCTGGGAAGGCTGTCCACAAGCTTTAGGAGTGTGTCTATGGGAATGTTTGATCATTCTTCCAGAAGCGCATTCATGAGGTCAGGCACTGATGTTGGACGAGAAGGCCTGACTCACAGTCTCCACTCTGATTCATCCCAAAGGTGTTCTATTGGGTTGAGGTCAGGACTCTGTGCAGGCCAGTCAAGTTCCTCCACCCCAAGCTTGCTCATCCATGTCTTTATGGCACTGGTCCAAATCATTTGGTGGAGGGGGGATTATGGTGTGGGGTTGTTTTTCAGGGGTTGGGCTTGGCCCCTTAGTTCCAGTGAAGGGAACTCTTAAGGCGTCAGCATTCCAAGACATTTCGGACAATTTTACGCTCCCAACTTTGTGGGAACAGTTCGGGGACAGCCCCTTTCTGTTCCAACATGACTGTTTATCCCAACACCTTTGGGATGAATTAGAGCGGAGACTGCGAGCCAGGCCTTTTTGTCCAACATCAGTGCCTGACCTCACAAACGCGCTTCTGGAAAAATTGTCAGACATTCCCATAGACACAGTCATAAACCTTGTGGACAGCCTTCCCAGAAGAGTTGAAGCTGTTATAGCTGCAAAGGGTGGGGCCAACTCAATCTTGAACCCTACAGACTAATGCTGGCCATACACTATACAGAAAATCGGCCGAACCCCTTTTCGAAAAACGAACGTTCGACCGTGACCGCAAACGATCTTGCCATCATATAATGACCGATAATCTGTTCAGTGGACATGAATAAATAATTTTGTGTTCGTTTTTTTACATATACCTAGTGCAGAAAGTTCGGACGGGAAACACATTAACCTTGCAATTTATCGTACGTTCGGCAGAAATTTACCAAACTTCCCGTTCGTTTTTTTACCACAAAAACGTCACAAAGATTATCGATTTGTACCCACTAACTTGCCGAAAAACGAACGAAGTGTCCATTCGAACGATTTTTCGGCCGATTTTCTGTATAGTGTATGGCCAGCATTAGGCTGGCCATACACTATTCAATTTTCCTGTTCAACTTTCCTTTAGATTTACCAAAACCATATAATAGGAGGTCAAACCTAAACACTTTCAATTTGGATGCAATCAGGCAGGCCCTTGTACTACATAGTTGAAGGTAAATCTAAAGAAAATTGAACAGGAAAATTGTATGGTGTATGGCCAGCTTAAGACTGGGATGCCATTAAAGAATAAGTAAACCCTGATCGGTTTGATTTCCTTCCTTTGCCCCTGCAAAGTAAAAGCATAATGTGCTGTGCATCGCATACTACCTGCAAACAAAGCCAGTGCCTGTCCCCGCTGCAGGCCGCATACGTGTTCGCCCCTCTTCCTTTAAGGGCTGCGGACTCGGGCTCTGTGACTGGCCGGAGCCGCCAGTCAATGCACTCGCTCGCGAAGAAACGCACGGGGGCCGTTTCTTCACAGTGCATGCAGCGATGACATCATCACCGCCAGACACAGTAAATATCTCCTAAACGGTGGCCCTTTAGGAGGTATTTACAGCAACTATAAGAAAGCCTCATTCTAGGCTTACTTATAGTTACAGCTTCCACAGAGAGGTTTAAAACCTCTTTAAAGTTCATGTGCGATTGTGCATGTAAAGGCAGGCGTCCCAATACTTTTGGCAAAATAGTGTGTATTTTTTGTCTATTTTACACATATTTCTATGTATATAAAAGCTGGTGCTGATTGATGATGGGGGGTATTGTATTGACAGGCACATACCTTGTACATGTATACAGTGTATCTATTTGTATCTCTTTCTACATCTCTGCTTCCAGTTTTAGATACAAAGTTGCAGCATTGATTAACCCCTGCACCTCCAGCGGCCAGCACCCTTCCCCATCAGGAGGGGGTGATCAGCCCCCGGGTGTAGGGAGCCCAGGCTGTGCCCAGATGACACATGGACGGGAAGCGAAGGCGACTAGGCTTTCAGCTCTCCCCGCCCACTATGACTGCGATCCCAGCCCGTCCTCCCCGACCGGCCCCATCCCGTCTGATCAGAAAACAAGGAAAGTCCCCGGGATTCGCGGAAGTTTAGACTGCGATCGGTCGGCGCTGCTGGCCCCCCTCCGCTCTCTGGACCACCGGATCTGATGGGCAGAGGCTCCCCGGCTCCTCCGGTTCCCATGGCCGCCGCCGCTCTCCTGCTGGCCGCCGCTCTGCTGGGCTCGTCCAGCGGCTTCAATCTGGACTCGGAGAACCCCTCGGTGTACGCCGGGTCTGAGGGCAGCTACTTCGGCTTCGCCGTGGACTTCTTCTCCTCCTCCCTGCTGATCGGGGCCCCCAAAGCCAACACCAGCCAGCCTGACATCAGCCAAGGTGGGGACGTGCTGAAATGCGACTGGAGGAATGCCAACTGCCAGCCTATTGTCTTCGACAGCACCGGCAATCGCTACTTTGCCCAAAACGACCCCATCGAGTTCAAATCCAACCAATGGTTTGGGGCTTCCCTGAGTGTTAAAGATAAGAAGATCCTGGCCTGTGCCCCCCTTTATCACTGGAGGACCGAGCAGGCCAAGCAGGAAAGGGAGCCAGTTGGGACTTGTTACTTGATGGATGGAAGCAAGATCGTAGAATACGCGCCCTGCCGCTCTACGAATAAAGCGGACGCCCAGGAGCAAGGGTTTTGCCAGGGCGGGTTCAGCGTTGACTTTACCAACACCAACCGCGTGCTGCTGGGAGGCCCTGGCAGCTTCTACTGGCAGGGTCAACTCATTTCGGACAGAATTGAAGAAATCTTTACAAAGTACGACCCCAACAAGTACACCATCCCCTACAACGGCCAGTTGGCCACACGAGCGGCCAGCCCGACGTACGACGACAGCTACTTGGGGTATGCCGTGGCCGTGGGGGATTTTAACGGGGACGACATCGATGATTTTGTCTCCGGGGTGCCCAGGGCAGCAAAAACATTAGGGATGGTGTCTATTTATGACGGCAAGTCCATGGCCTCGCTGTACAATTTCACCGGGGAGCAGATGGCTGCCTACTTTGGTTATTCCATAGCGACGACGGATATCAACGGCGATGGACTGGTGGATCTGCTTGTCGGAGCTCCCCTTTTTATGGACCGTGGATCTGATGGGAAGCTTCAAGAAGTCGGGCAAGTCACTGTTTATATTCAGAAAAGTAAAGCAGGACTTCGATTTTTAACAAAGCTGATCGGTTTTTATTCTTTTGCAAGATTTGGCAGTTCGATTGCGCCTCTTGGTGATGTGGACCAAGACGGTTTCAATGACATTGCCATTGGGGCACCTTATGCCGGAGAGGGTAAAAAAGGCCTTGTGTACATTTACAACGGAAGAAGCTCTGGTATTAGCTCAGCACCCTCTCAAGTTCTTGAAGGACAGTGGGCCTCCAGAACCATGCCACCAAGTTTTGGATACTCTTTGAAAGGTGCCACTGATATTGATGAAAATGGCTATCCTGATTTAGTGGTTGGGGCTTTTGGAGCAGATAGGGCTATACTATACAGGTCTAGGCCTGTTGTCACAGTGAATGCCGTTCTAGAAGTGAATCCAGCCATACTGAACCCTGAAAGTAAAACCTGTTCCCTTACAAATGGAGCTATGGTTTCCTGCTTTGATGTGAAATTCTGCCTTAAGGCCAGTGCAAAAGGAAATGTCCCTGAAAACCTTCAATTCAAAGTAGAACTTTTGTTGGATAAGCTTAAACAAAAGGGAGCCGTAAGACGAGCATTATTTGTACATAACAGACAGCCCACTCATTCGAAAAACATGACAATAGTGAACGGTGGGAATATGCGTTGTGAAGAACTAAAAGCATATTTACGAGATGAGAGTGAGTTTCGGGATAAACTTACACCTATTACCATCTTTATGGATTACGAAATGGATTATAAGGCCGCTGCTGATCCATCTGGACTAATGCCTATCCTTAACCATCTCACCCCATCAAACCTAACCAAACAGGCGCATATCTTGTTGGACTGTGGCGATGACAATATATGCAAGCCAAACCTCATTTTATCCGTTGTAAGTGAGCAACAGCAAATCTACATTGGAGATGATAGTCCCTTGACCCTATTCGTTGATGCACAAAATCAAGGTGAAGGGGCCTATGAAGCTGAACTTTTTGTCTATATACCACCTCAGGCAGATTTCATTGGAGTTGTCCGAAACAACGATTTCTTAACACGTTTGTCTTGTGCCTTTAAAATAGAAAATCAGACCCGTCTTGTTGTATGTGACCTTGGAAATCCCATGAAGGCTGGAACAAGGGTCTTAGCTGCCTTGCTGTTTAGTGTTCATCAGCTAAGTGAGATGGACAACACTGTAAACTTTGACTTGCAGATACAAAGTTCTAACCAGTATGACAATACCAGTGCCAAACAGTCACTGCGGATTGCCCTGGCGGTTTTGGCCGCAGTTGACATAAGAGGAGTCTCCACTCCCACAGAAGTCTTCCTGCCTATTGCAAACTGGGAACCCAAGAAGAATCTTGTAACAGAAGATGACGTTGGACCACTGGTTCAACATATCTTTGAACTCAGAAACAATGGTCCCAGTGCGTTCAGCAAAGCAATGCTTACTATCCAGTGGCCATACAAGTACAAAAACAATGACCTGTTGTACATAGTCAAATATGAAATCGATGGTCCCATGGACTGTACCTCTGATGTCTTGATCAACCCACTTGATCTCAAATTGTCAACTTCACAAACGGATGAGGTTAAAAATGTGAACCGCACGGAACGCAATAGGCGTGAACTTCCACCGTTTGAGGGTGAACTGCAGACCATTGGCTGTGGACAAGCACAATGTCTCAAGATTGATTGCCACGTCGAGCGAGTGGAGAAAGGAAAAAGCGCAATTCTGTACATCAGATCGAGATTGTGGACACCAACATTTATGAATAGTGAGAACCAGAACCATTCCTATTCTTTAAAATCTTCAGCCACGTTCCGTGTACTAGAATTCCCTTATAAGAACATGAGTCTTCCTGACATACACAATTCTACAGAGGTCACCACAAACATCCTATGGGTGAACCAGACATCCAGTGCTCCCGTACCTGTGTGGGTGATAGTACTTGCAGTGCTGTCAGGTTTGCTACTGTTGGCGCTAATGGTTCTTATTATGTACAAATTTGGGTTCTTTAAACGTGTCCGACCTCCTCAGGAGGAGACAGAAACAGAACAGCTTCAACCACAGGATAATGAAGGAAACACAGATGCTTGAGTTAATCATTCCTAATTTTCTTTTTCCAGGGATAACTTTAGAGATTCACAAGCGAATTTAAAGATGATGCGCCACTTCTGTGCACATGCTGCCAAGTTTCTGTCTTTATGTATCAAAGAGGGTTGGTTCATTTAGTGATGGTTTAGTGCAAAGTTTAGTATGCAAAGTAACTTAGAGCAACCAGTCAGATTTCAGTTTATGGTAGTCAGATCACTGAAAGCCTAAATACATTTAGAGTGTATGTCTAAAAAAAAAACCTATTCAGTACATACAGCCTTTCTCAAACAGGGTTCCTCCAGATGTTGCCAGGGGTTCCTTAAGCTGTAGCTGATTGGCCTCCCATTTGATGGTATCTGCATAGTTCTGGGTCCAACACCATTTGACATGGCCAGAAGCTTGATGCCAATCCTTTTTAGCTGTCTGTAAGGGAGGCATTCTGTTCACCACTGTAATGGGGGCATTCTTTCCAATGTAAGGGGAATTTTTTCCACCCCTGAGTTTTAGCAAGGCTCCCCTGAGAAAATTATTTGAAGAGTTCTTCTGGGGTAAAAAAAAGGTTGAGAAAAGCTGGACTGATATAACATTTCTCTCATGTTTTGTCTGTTTAAAAATACTTGGAAAAAAAATTTTGTTGATCCTGCCAGAAATGCAATCCACTCATAAATTGCTCCCGTCTAGTTCTCCTCTGTTGGACTACAGACCACCCTCCCCCTCATCTCCATAACATAAAGGAGTGTTTTGTAGTCCAGCATTGGAGAAATAAGGGCTGACAACACTGCTTGGGGTTTCAGTACAGGGTGGGGGGGGAGTGTTGTTAGTTCACTACAGGAAGTTAGGTACTCACTGGGTTTCTGGCAGGTAAACAGGTATTTTTTTCTGTGCTTGCAGTGCTTTCAAGAACTTGTGCATGTATTTGGGAGATGTACTGAATATGTTCTTTTTTTTTCTGCACAGACATACCCTTTAAAAGCATGTGCTTGCGTTTTTATACAATACAGTTTTTTTTTTCCGACCAACTGAATTGTGATTTTTTTTTTTTCACTTAAATTTGAAGAACGGAAGTGGCCCTTGCAATAAGTGTGCAACTGTGCTTTTGGAGACGCAACTAAAGCGTGCTAGCTGTGTGTTTTATGTGTTCTACCACGCAGCTGACCATACACTATACAATCTGATTGTGCACACTCCTTAAATTATGTAGCGCAAGACCTCTCGTGATTTGATACAAATGCAATGAATTGTTTAGGTTTGTTAAATGTGAAGGGGATTATACAATCAGATTGTATAGAATATGGCCAGCTTTAGTCCCTGTGGAAGGTCTTATTGGTTAGGCAGTATGCGGGCCTTAAAAATCACACAACATTATGCACAGAGGTGAAACATACTGCTGAAAATAATGGTACCTCTGTCACCACGGACCTTTTGTCCAGCAGAACATTTCTAAATATAGGGGTGTGGCTGGGCTCTGAAAGAGATTATATATGGTTTCCTGTGTTTTGAAACTCATTTGTATTTACTGCCTTGCTAAAAATGCTCAGAACAATGTCACTGGTTTCTAGTGAATAGATTGAGGCTAAATCATCTAGAGTTCCAGTTAATATTACTCACATATTTCTTCCGTTGTGTCATTGTAGAGTTTTCGTTTAAACTGCAATCTAACCCCAAAAACAAATGTAATATATTGCAGCTTACCAGATGCGGTGGTTGCATTCAGTGGCGGCTGGTGGTATATATGTATATATTTTATTTTTTTTTCTGGTAAACCCCCCCCCCCCATTTGGTCGATCGGTCCCCGCACTTACCCCATCTAGGCCACAGGTTACCCCCTCTACGTCTCCTCCTTCCTCAGCTTCACAGGAGCGCGGCTTCCCCTGCGTCTCCTCCCTCTTCCTCCTTGGCGGGCAATAGGATCGCTTCTTCTCTCGGCCAATCGGGTCTCAGGACCCACTTCCTGAGCTGGCTAGGAGGAGAAGCAGGAAGACATTAGCGAATATTCATTCGCTACTGTCACACAACTGGGTGGGCTTGAGGCGCAGAGCTTTGCACCCTGAGCCCACCCTGTTTTGATGCCAATTAGAACCTCCGGGTTTAATCATGTGCTTCTAAAAAAAAAAAAAACTCCTATTGGAATCCATGTGTCCGGCGTCCGGTGTAAATTAGGGGCCAGGCGCATGGATTAGGGGGGCTGCGCCCCTGCGTATGGACGGGCCTCCGCTGGTTGCATTCATTTTGTATTCTAGGCTTTCAGTGCTTTATTTTTACCTTGTGATCCTGATAATAATACGCTTCCTGTCCCCGGGTGGCTCCCGGGGACTGGAACACGTTTATTCCACTGTATCTACGGAGGGAGCCAAGGTTGTCGCCCAGTCTATATGGAGTCATATGGTGCATTAGCAGTTCGCAGAAGAGAACATTTTTTTCTTTAGAGTGGCTGGAAGGAAGTGGCCTTGCTTGCAATATCAGATATTTTCTGTATTTGCTAAAAAATGTTCTTAGCCTGATAAAAAGAAAACGAATGCAGCCACCAGGAACTGGCAAGCTGTACTATATTACATGTGTGCTTTTGGGTTTAGTTCTGCCTAAATTTAAAGCGTCCAGACATTTTATTTTGCTTTAGATAGGGTGGAGAAGGACTGGAACCTTTGTTAGGATTTTGGGGCTACCCAAGGCTGTAGATGGAGAGATTTCCCCTCACTTACTGTCAGAGGTTCTATACAGAAAGTAGAGGAAATCTTAAAGAGCTAAAGACAGAATTATTTATATTTTACATTATATACTTTATAATCACCATCTTTTTTTTTTTTGCTGTCTGTGTCCCTACTGCAGATTTTCATTCACTCCTTGTCTGGAGAATCCGTTATCACTATGACAATAAAGCTGGCCATACACAATACAATCTCCTTTAGACCAGTGGTCATCAACCCTGCCCTCAGGGCCCACTAACAGGCCAGATTTTAAGTATTACCTTGGGGGAGATGAAGACTAGAATACTGCAGTCACTGAGCAGCAAATGATATCACCTGTCATGTATTTCAGTTATCTTGAAAACCTAGCCTGTTAGTGGGCCCTGAGGACAGAGTTGATGACCACTGATTTAGAGCACCAAAGCTATGTAATAAGAGGACACAACTGAACAATAAATGCAATCTGCATTCAATCAGACAGGCATTTTCACTACATGGTCAATTCCCCCATCTATGCTAAGAAGCACCTGAACAGTGTCTGCATCTGATTGGCTGATGGTGTTTGTCTGAGAATTTTTTTCCACTCCCTGGAGTTTCAGTTCATAATTTGTTGAGCCAGATGGTGTCAACAGGGTCACTGTTGGCTTATTTAGCTGAAATTGTAGGAAGTTTCAAACCCTGTATGATCATATTAAGGGAGGGGAAATCTCTCCAAACCCCCATTCACAATTGAGCGTAATCAGGCAATTCTGGAGCATTCTTTTGGTTGGTTTCAGACTTGAGCAATTTTTATTTTCGCTTATGGAAAGCTAGTTAGCAGTAGAAGGAGAGGCAAGAAAAAAAAGTGCTCCTATTAAAGTCTATAGGGACCATAAACTCATAATTTTGCCCCAAAGAGGCTCAAGTACTTATTCAAGTGACTTGATGCTCAGGTGTCCTGGGGCATCATTGAAAAGAATGGAATAGAAGTGGTCGGGGAAAAGCACTTAAAATCGCTTACACATGGAATGGGGTCTTGCAGAGCACTAAAAGCTGACAGCAGTTTGCATCCTTTCCTAATCTATCCTTATCTTAAAAAAGGCTTGGCTGGATATACACGTTAGGCCAAATGGCAGAATACTGCATGGGAAAATGAAAAAAAAAAAAGGTTTGCTATTGACAAGAACAATAAGAACTCGTTCACCTGGGTATACTACTACAGCGTACACCCATGCAAGGGCTGTTTACCCATATGGGGATACACAGGTGTTTCGGTGCATCCCCATGCAGGTGGTCCCATTAATGTCAACTGGGATGCAGCGTCTGCACAGACACAGTCGCTGCTCCCAATATGACACACTGTCTGCGTTTTCGGAGACGTGCACCCTCACAGGTGTCAAGTTGGGAGCAGCGGACTGACTGTGCAGCCATTACATCCGAATTGACATGTATGGGGATGCAGGGAACACCTGTGCATCCCCGTACAGCTAAAACAGCCCATGCATGGGTGTACACTGTAGTTCGCTTATGTGAACAAGGCCTTACTCATTTAAAAACTGATAGATAATGCCTGTGATAAATATAGTATGTTGACCACTGTTGACTGTATGACAGAGTTTACCAAAACCACTAACTGGCCATGTTTACCATATTTGCAGGAAGGAAAACATCTTTAATACTTTATGATGATTTAAAACAATGTTAATTCTTAAGCCTGTGATTCTGTCAATTATAGCTAAAACATGTATTCCAATTGGTCATTTATTGGGTAAACGCTGTTACAAATTATCAGTATCGGGCACAAACGTACCCGATATTACTGATATTGCTTCAAGGGGTTTTACCGGGGTGATGCCTGCAGCTGTAGGGGTACAGGGGTGATGCCTGCAGCTGTAGGGGTACAGGGGTGATGCCTGCAGCTGTAGGGGTACAGGGGTGATGCCTGCAGCTGTAGGGGTACAGGGGTGATGCCTGCAGCTGTAGGGGTACAGGGGTGATGCCTGCAGCTGTAGGGGTACAGGGGTGATGCCTGCAGCTGTAGGGGTACAGGGGTGATGCCTGCAGCTGTAGGGGTACAGGGGTGATGCCTGCAGCTGCAGGCATCACCCCTGTAATGTTCTTTAGAGCGGACAGTCGGCTTTATTGTAATAACAGCCGATGTGGCTCAGCAGCCACTCGGCTGTTATTACAAGCAGAGGTAAGGGATGCCCCCTCTCGCCCAGGCTCCCCTGTCCCACCGGGAGGCCCGAGCAACCAGCTGGCACATCCGCCGGCTGGCCGAGGACCAGAACAAAGCTGATGCTTCGTTCAGGTCTCGGATCTAGTAACCCTCATGACATCACTTCCCGGATTACTGGCATCTTAAAGGCGCCAGTTTTAAAAAATATAAAGTATTCAAGAATGCTGATCTTGACATTTTGAATACTTTCAAGTGCAGAGGAGAGGTTTGCGGCCTTATAGACCCCTTATAGACCCCCGATCCCTCCATAAAGAGTACCTGTCACTGCCTATTACTGTCACAAGGGATGTTTACATTCCTTGTGACAGCAATAACACTGATTAAATAGACTTGTACAGATGAGGTAATGATGGCTGTCAATCCCCAGTTTATACCTTTTAATTTTACCCCATTGTTACGGGCAGTCTTGGTTCACAGACAACAGTTTCAAGTGCTTTTAAGCCTCTAATACTTTTTTTTTTTCTTTTATCGCTAATTCAGAATAACATACAGTATGAGTCCATAGCTTTTCATTGGTGGGTGAAGCGGTAGAACTTTCATTTTTTGGGAGATTACTTACATTATTTTTAATAAACAGTTATAAATGTATAATTGCACTTTTTTTCTTTAGACTAATATTGTTCTCTTAACATTTTATTATTGCTGGTGACTGCAGAGAGGTACGGTGTTGGATCTCGCACACAGTGAAAAAATATGTTTTTATGCAACAATCTGTATTTTTTTTTTTTGGAGGATCTATCCAACTGGTTTACAAAGTAGCCACAAAACTGAATTGAAAAATGATTTGGGTGTAACTTCAGCTTTGTTGAGAACCCCCCCCCCCCCCCATAATACCTCAAAGTTAATTATATACATTGTAGGGATTTTAGGTAATTGGCAGATTCTTACCTTACCATGTCCTGCCTCACACTTACATCTGCATGGTAAGATCTGCCTTCATTGTACCCGCCTGAGCAATCTCAGTGTTATCATTGGGAAAAGCCTCAGGGTCTGTATCCCTGTAGAAGTGGATGAACTTTAAATTGGCCATACACTGTAAGATTTCTCTTGTTCTGTTGCTGGCTCTTGTATTCTGTCAGCCAGAACCCACAGCTCTCAGAATACCTGAACCTGACCCACTCTCCGGTCGCTGGGCTTCTTTTGTTTTTTGGATCAAAGGATGTTGTGGGAGAAGGTGCCAACAGGGCCACCCATGGCTCAAATTTTGGCTGGTTCATGGGAAGTCGTACAAAATTTGCTCCTTGTATGGCCAAATTTAGGGAAACGTGTACTTAAAGCGGCGCTCCACTCAAAAGGGGAAGCTCCGCTTGTCTGCCCCCTCCGCTGCCACATTTGGCACCTTTTGGGGTAGAGGGGGGGCAATGGGTACCTGGTTTTGACAGGTACCCGCTCCCACTTCCGGCTCACTTCGCCACTGCGAAGTAAGCCAGAAGTTTGCCCCCCCTCCCACAGCCAGCATGAACAGTAAGCAAGGCTTCACTGCTGGTTTCCCTTAACCAAGATGGCGGCGCCAGCACCTAAGAGCCAAGAATCGGCTCCGGTGAGGACACCGCTGGATACCTGGACAGGTAAATGCCCTAATAGTAAAAGACAGCAGCTACAGTGTGTGTAGCTGCTGACTTTTAGTTTTTGGGGAAAGGGGGCCGGAACTCCTCTTTAGGCACAAACTCGTGTGAGGGCCACATGGGATGCACAGGTGTTCTGTGCAGGTAGTTCCATTCATGTCATTCAGAACGTAGTGCCTGCATGGACACAGTTTACCTCCATCACATCACATCAGATGGACTGATTTTTTTCTTTACCATAAGATAAGGCCATCTTCTGAGTTTTCCTCCATGAGTTCACACATTGTAGCCAGACCATTGGTTTAAAATACAAAATAGTTGCCTTCCATGACATCATGAAGAGCCGGCTGACTATTTTTTCAAAATATAAAATGCTTGCCTCCATGTTATTTAGGTCACAGGTACGCTTTACGATTTCTAAAAAAAAAAAAATCTCAAAAGCATTACATGTAAATGTACATTTCTGTAGCCCATTGCAACCAAGTACCGTATATACTCGAGTATAAGTCGTTCCGAGTATAAGTCAAGGCCCTAATTTACCACAAAAAAAATGGGAAAAACTTATTGACCCGAGTATAAGACGAGGGTGAGAAATGCACAGCTACTGTAAGTGGAAAAGAGGGTCAACAATGCCCATTTGCAGCATCACTGTGCCCATTTGCATGCCTCACTGTGTCCATTTGCAGCCATAGGTCCCCTGAACTTCAAACTCGGTAGTTAAGGGTTCCTAGATGCCCCCTAGCTGCAGCCAAAATTTGGGGTCTCTGAACCCAAAGGGTCCTGAAATGACATTGCTGCAGATGGACACAGTTGACCGAATTTGGGGCCCCATATCTCGGGGCCACTTAGTGCTAAGAACCCCACATTTGGTGTGCAAACCCAGTGGAACTAGCACCATAACATTTTTAAAGCTGGGGTTTCTAGCACTCAGTGGCCCCAAGATACAGGGCCCCAAAAATCAGTTCAGAAAATGTCAAGCACTTTTCTGTAGCAGAGAATGACATTTTCTGAACCGGGTTTGGGGCCCCGTATCTCAGGGCCACTTGGTGCTAGGAACCCCATCTTTAGATATATTATGGTAATAGTTCCACTGGGTTTGCACACCAAATTTGGGGTTCCTAGCACTAAGTGGCCCTGAGATATGGGGTCCCAAAGTCGGTTCAGAAAACGTCAAGCACTTTTCTGCAACAGAGAATGACATTTTCCGAACCGATTTTGGGGTCCCGTATCTCGGGGCCACTTAGTGCTAGGAACTTCAGCTTTGCATATGTTATGGTACCAGTTCCACTGGGTTTGCACGCCAAATTTGGGGTTCCTAGCACTAAGTGGCCCTGAGATATGGGGCCCCAAAGTCGGTTCAGAAAATGTCAAGCACTTTTCTGCAACAGAGAATGACATTTTCCGAACCGATTTTGGGGCCCCGTATCTCGGGGCCATTTAGTGCTAGGAACTTCAGCTTTGCATATGTTGTGGAACCAGTTCCACTGGGTTTGCACACCAAATTTGGGGTTCCTAGCACAAAGTGGCCCTGAGATACGGAGCCCCAAAGTCGGTTCGGAAAATGAAATTTTTTGCTGCAGAAAAGTGCTTGACTCAAGTATAAGTCGAGGGGGGCACTTTCAGCACAAAAAAATGTGCTGAAAAATTCGACTTATACTCGAGTATATACGGTAATTGGAGGCAGATTAGTTAAAGGTCATTTCTGATTGGTCGCTATGGGCCTTAACAACATGGCTGAAGCCAGTTGCACTGCAGTTTGTGGTATCCAAAATTTAAGAATGCAAATAACTGAAAGATGTATATTGAATTGAACTGTTCTATTTCATATGTTGCATTTTATAACCTTTTTGTATTAGTTTGTTTTAAATTGTTTCTTGCACTGACTTTTTATGTGTTTTCTTTTACTGAAAAATAGCTTGTATTGGCTGCAGACAGTCGTTCCTTCATTCTTAATGAGGACATTCTCTGTGACGCTTGGGAGATTGTTTTTAAAAAAAAAAAAAAATCAATAAAGAGAAAAAAAAAATACCTGAGATACTGTTTTCCCTGAAAATAATATGCAAGTTACTCACATTCTGTTTCTGTATTTATTGTATATATTCATCATTTAAAGTGGACCTTTACTCCCTTCACTAAAAATCACATCTGCATGAAGCTCTGAATACTGATGTGATATTTTATAGTCATTTTTTTTAAATGAAATATATTAACTATTACTTACTTTTAGGCTACTTTCACACTGAGGCGTTTTACAGGCGTTTTTTTGTGCTAAAAATAGCACCTGAAAAAAGCGCCTGTAAACTGCCTCTTCTGCAGCCCCAGTGTAAAAGCCTGAGTGCTTTCACACTGCGGCGGTGCGCTTGCAGGACCGGAAAAAAAGTCCTGCAAGCAGCATCTTTGGGGCGGTGCAGGAGCGGTGTATACACCACTCCTAAACCGCCCCTGCCATTGAAATTAATGGGCAGTGCTGCTGAAGCGCCTGCAACTCGTTTCAGCAGCGCCGCTTTTAACACTATTCTTGGCCTCTAGCAGGGGTTGAAAGCGCCCAGCTAGCAGCTGAAAAGTGCTGCGGTATAACAGCAGTAACCGCTAACGCCCCCACCCCGCCCCAGTATGAAAGTAGCCTTAAAGTATTTTCACTTCCTGGTCTTCAGAGGCACTGGTGGCGTAGCCAGAGCCTCACATGTGCCCTCTGGGAAGGCCACTTCTCCAGTTCTGCACAGGGAAATCTCATTTCTTAACAGCGAGATCTCAGAACAAGATGAGTGTAATGTTGTAGAGCACAAAGGCGAAAAACTATAATTTTGAAAAAAAAAAATCCAATATTTTCTACTTTCTGTTAAAAAACATATCCAATAAAAAAGAAAATGTAAAAAAATCTAATTTCTTCATCAATTTAGGCCAATATGTATTCTGCTACATCTTTTTGGTAAAAAAAAAAATTGCAGCTACAGGCATCATTCAGATATCTTTTAGAGCCGGCGATTCTGTGCACTGTAAGAACAATCGTAGCAGCAGTTCAGCTGCTTGATTGTTCTTACAGGCGGTGGAAGGGGACATCCTCCCCTCCCATCGCCCTCAGGTGCTTCTCCGGGGTCACCGGGTGTGATCCGCGACCTGGAGAAAGAATCCGCTGCCGCCATATGATGATCATAGAGATTTCCGGTGACCAGATGATCCCCAGTCATCTTTATGACTGTTGGACGTTATGACGTCACGTCCGGCCAGCCAAAGTAAACAAAGCCGAGATCTCGGCTGGAAAGAAAGAGATTGGTCTTTTTTTTTTTTTTTTAATCTCAGCCTTTCCTGCCTGGAGGAGCGATGTGGGGTCTTATTGACCACACATCTCTCCATAAAGAGGATCTGTCACTCACCATTCCTATCACAAGGGATGTTTACATTCCTTGTAATAGGAATAAAGGTGATAACAAAAAAGAAGTAAAATAAACAATTAAAAAAAAATTTAAATAAACAATAAAAAAAAAAAAGTAAAGCGCCCCCGTCCCCGTGTGCTCACGCACAAAAGCGAACGCACGCGTAAGTCGAGCCCGCATATGTAAACGCCATTCAAGTCACACATGTGAGGTATCACTGTGGGCGTTAGAGCGAGAGCAATAATTCTAGCACTATATCTCCTCTGTAACTCTAAACATGTAACCTGTAAAAAACAGTAAAGCGTCGCCCATGAAGATTTTTAAGTACCAAAGTTTGACGAGTGTGCGCAATTTTAAAGCGTGACATGTTAGGTATCTATTTACTTGGCGTAACATCATCTTTCACATTATACAAAAAATTTAGGCTACTGTTTTGTTATTCATGAAACAGTTTTTTTTCCAAAAACAAAACGCGTTTGAAAAATTGTTGCGTAAATACAGTGTGACATAAAAAGTTGCAATGACTACCATTTTATTTCCCTAGGGTGTCTGCTAAAAAAAACATAGAATGTTTGGGGGTTCTGAGTAATTTTCTAGCAAAAAAATATGATTTTTTCATGTAGGAGAGGAGTGCCAGAATAGGCATTATGCTCTCATAAACATGTAGTGATCTCACAAAAACCTTCCACCACCAGGTGTCCCCACAATGGAGCATCTCCAAAGCCTTGCAACCACAATCAGTCTAGAATGTGCCCAATCTCCACTCTCTACACATGTGCAATACGTTTCGTTCCAAATTCGTTTTTTAACGAATTTCGACAAATTCGTTAATTCGGAAATGTCCGAATTAACGAAAACCCATTTAACAAATTTTTCCGAATATTCGTAAATTTGAATATACGAAAATTTGTAAATTCGTACATCCGTAAATTCGTACATTCGTAAATTAGTGAATTTGTAAATCTGTAAATTCGGAAATCTGAAATAATAATTAACCAATAATAACTTAACTATTAAATTATAGGTATTGTAATTTCCTTTCAAATTTGTCTGTTAGTGAACGTTACACATACAAATTTATCCGAAGTTACGAATGATCCAAAATAACAAATGCCGTATCCAAACAAATGGAACGTAATGAATTAACAATAATAAATAACAATAATAATAATAAAAACTTTTTATTATTATTATTTATTATTAATTTGTTCCATTCCATTTGTTTAGATGCAGCATTCGTTATTTCAGATAATTCGTAACTTTGGATAACCTATAATTTAATAGTTAGTTACTATTTCAGATTTTCTAATTTTCGGGTTTTTGGATTTTCAAATTTCGAATTTACAAGTTTCCGAATTTTCTAATTTACAAATGTACGAATTTACGGATATATGAATTATCTAATTTACGAATGTAGGAATTTACAAATGTGCGAATTTACGAATGTACGAATTTAGGAATTTACAAATATACGAATTGCGATCGTAACGAATGACCCGAAAAACGAAAAAAAATAAATAAATGAACGAAACGAAAACGAACAAATTTTTTGGCAGTGCACATGTCTACCACTCTCCTCTTCTCCGATACCTTCTCCAGAGTCACCAATCCATCTAATAAAAAAAGAGCTTTCAATAGTGTAATATTTTTTACGTATAAACATATTTATTTTCCAATATGCTTACATATACAAGGGAAAGATCACACATATATTCAAAGATGGCCACACCACAACTTCCTGTTCCTGTTACGTACTTCCGCTTCCTGTGATGACATCACTTCCTCAACATGTTTCGTCCCACTGCACTTTTATCAAGAGCTCCTGTGGTGCAACCATCTTTGAATGGATGTGTGATCTTTCCCAATGTGATGGGTTGTGTAACTATAAAATGTCCATCCACAAATGGAAGTCTCCACAAGGGGATTAGAAGCAAAATCCAGTAGGAGCTACAGGGTATAAAAGAGAAGAGAGGCGCCTCTAAGTGTAGCAATATGGTTACATTTAATGAATTTACAACATTTAGCAACTCACATGGTTGCTGATTTCAACAGGCACATCTAAGTATGCAGGCATCCGGGGTAAAGCTGTTCACATAGACCGTCCTCCGCACAGCCATTGACGTCATCACTTCCACGCTGCGCTCCACAAGCGATTTAAGCCTCGCTTTCAGATCGCTCTACTGCAGGGTAGTCTTCCAGGTCACGATCGCAGACCGACAGTTGTAAGAGCCGGCGGTGCGGAGGATGGTCTATGTGGACAGCTTTACCCCGGGTGCCTGCATACTTAGATGTGCCTCTTTTAATCATCAACCATGTGAGTTGCTGAATGTTGTACCTTCATTAAATGTAACCATATTGCTACACTTAGAGGCGCCTCTATTCTCTTTTATACTCTGTAGCTCCTACTGGATTTTGCTTCTAATCCCCTTGTGGAGACTTCCATTTGTGGATGGACATTTTATAGTTACACAACCCATCACATTGCTATAATCTTTTTATATGGACTATAAACTGAAGGACCTATGAATAAATGGTTGTGGAACGAATCATCTGAGTTTCTATTATTTCTTAAGGGGGAAATTCTCTTTGATATAAGAGTGCTTTAGATTACAAGCATGTTTCCGGAACTAATTATGCTCGCAATCCAAGATTTTACTGTATATGGTTTTTACCTAATGGCTTCCCGCCCAGCCTATAGCAGAATGAAGGCTGGGCAGTGGCTTTACCATCCTGACTGGGCGTCCTTCATTTCGTGCTGCTCGGCGATCAGTGGTGAGCTGTGTCCCTGGGACACAGTGCATCACTGATCAGGGTAAAGAGCCGATGACGTAGGCTCTTTACCATGTGATCAGCTGTGTCCAATCACAGCTGATCACATGTAAACATACGCCGGTTATTTGCATTTCCTTTCCTCAGCGCTATCAGTGTCAGTAATCGGCTTTCCATTTACAGCGGACATTTACACTGATCATCAGTGCAGCATATCAGTGCCCATCAGTGCTGCCTATCAGTGCAGCCTCATCAGTGCCCATCAGTGCAGCCTCATCAGTGCCTATCAGTGCAGCCTATCAGTGCCCATCAATGCAGCCTATCAGTGCCCATCAGTGCAGCCTCATCAGTGCCCATCAATGCAGCCTATCAGTGCCCATCAATGCAGCCTATGAGTGCCCATCAGTGCGGACTCATCAGCGCACATCAGTGATCAAAATTGTATAACAGAAACAAAGAAAAAGGTTTTTGTTTTTTTTTCAAAATTTTCGGTCTGTTTTCGCTTAGCAAAAAATAAAAGACCTAGTGGTGATTAAATACCACCAAAGGAAGGTCTATCTGTCCCAAAGAAATGATAAAAATTTCATATGGATAAGGTGTTGCATGACCACGCAATTGTCTTTTAAATTGCGACAGCGCTAAAAGCCGAAAATTGGGCTGGGCAGGAAGGGGTGAAAGTGCCCGGTATAGACGTGGTTAAAAATACTACACTAAACCAATGACCACCCCCCACCTTACCTGCACAGCAAGAGTTAAATGCTCATTTTGTCTAGGGCTAGAGGAATAAGCAGCTACTGTGCACTTACATTATTCCTTGTTCCCCTGGTGTTGGCGATGTGGGCGAGCTTTCGCTGTCCCCACATACAACGCAGGACTTCTGGTCCTCTGCAGAATGTGATGCGAAATGCTAATTTTTCCATTTGTCCCCAGAACAAAAGAAGAGGGGAGATCTTCCAATGGTGACACTTGTTCCAGTGCTAACTGCCTAAAAGGGGAATTCCCCTCACTTTGGAAGATTTCTCCTCACTTCCTGTTGTGTTTTGGGGACAGGAAGTGATGGGAAATCTCCTCAAGGAGGACACACACAAACATTAAAAAAAAACCGACTGATTTTAATCCTTTCTTTCTCTTTCCAAAACTGAAAAAAATAGTTTTGGCTATTCATATATTTTAAATCTTACATCGGTTATGAAATAATCCACAGTTTTCATTTTAAGCAATACAAGAAATATTGTTCTTTGGTTCTAAAGAAAACATGTACATAATGAGGGGAGATTTTTGTCCCTTGTTAGACAATAAAAGTGTTAACAATTACAGGAAGTGACGTGCACTAAAATATGATCTCATACAAACAAAGCACGCTATTTACTGTACAATCTAAAAACCCCAGATTGTAAAATCTTACTATTTTTGGAAATATGAACTGCAAGTGATCTACTTTACCACATCTTATTTCCTTTACAGCTTAATGTTTGTTTAAATGGTAACTATTCACTTTTTTTTCACAAAAAAAAAGATACATACAATCTAAGCACTACATTCTTTTCAGTGTAGCGCACCGCAAGCTAAAAGGATATGTAAACCCAGTAACTAAAATCTTATATGAGCATTAACATGTTGATGTAATTGCAAACTTTGTTAATTTTATTTTTTTTTTTAAATCCACAGCTTTCATGAAAGTGACACTTTAATTTTCCATCTATTACTTAAAGAGGGGCTCCAGGCTCCCCTAGAAAAAAATAAAAAAGTCAGCATCACTTTTAATTTTTACTGTAGCTGCTGACTTTTAGGGCACTCCCACACTGGGGTGGGGGTGGGGGGCGTTAGCGGTAAAGCGCCTCTAATTTTACCGTTGTTAAAGTGGCATTTATCGGCCGCTAGCAGCGCGCTTTTAACCCCTGCTAGCGGCCAAATAAAGGGTTAAAAGCGACCGCAAAGTGCTGCTGCCGCAGCACTTTGCAGGCGCTTCAGCAGCGGTGCCAACTGATTTCAATGGGCAGGGGCAGTGGAAGAGCGGTGTATACATTGCTACCGCAGCGCCTGAAAGATCCTGCTTGCAGGACTTTTTCTAATGTCCTGCAAGCGCATCGCTCCAGTGTGAAAGCACTCAGGCTCTCGCACCGGGGCTGCAGGGGAGGCGTTTTTCAGGCGCTTTACAGGCGCTATTTATAGCTCTTTAGCGCCTGAAAAATGCCTCAGTGTGAAAGGGGTTTTATTATAAGGACACTTACCTGTTCAGGGATGCAGCGTTGTCCTCACCTGAGCCAATTCTTCAGTCGGCTTCGGGGGCCAGGTGTCGGCATCTAAAGTTAAGGGAGACTGGCAGCGAAGCCCTGTGGCTTCACAGCCGGTCTCACATGACGCATGTGCAAGCCACGCTGCACTTTGTGAATGGTCCCACAGTCTTCTGAGACCTGTGTGTGATCTGACCAGGGGTGGGAGCGGGTACCCGTTCCCCCCCACCCTCCCAAAAAGTGGCAATAATTAAAGAGGGGGGGGGAGAGGATGCAAAGAAGCAGAACTTCCCCTTTTGGATAAAGTTCCTGCTTTAGGTTCGGTTCACATATGCATGCGGCTCACAGCAGGGGTCCGGTGCGTCCCCGTTCACCGTTTCAGGTCCGATTTTAGCCCAAACTTTGGGCTGAATTCGGGCCTGAAACGGACCAAAAGACGCACAGCATTTTTCTGCAAAACACACCAGACCTGCTGCGGAGATATGTGAACCGGCTCCATTGAGCTTACTGACCTCCCGTTGGTGCCTGCATAGATCCAGGACTAACGCAACTTGGCAAAAACAGCAGCACGGCACTGATTATCTTTTTTAGATGTCTGTAAGGACTCTTTAATCACTAAGGTGCCTCCTAAAGAGAGATCCACATTATAACGCATCTTCACTGCCTGATTTAATCCTATAAGGCTGCACTATTGTGCCAGAATCACGTACATTGCAGTACTGCACTGCTCCCCCAAGTTCAAAAAGGCCACGGCCATGAAACAAGGTATCACGGCCACAGCATGTATACAGTCCCATCTGGCTGTATTAGGACAGTTTGTGTGCGGGGCTGGGGGGGTGGTAAAACCACACCCAGATCTAGGGGGGTACACCCCCAAACCAAGGTCCCTTAGAATGCATCCACTGATCTGCCAGTCAGTCCAATAAAGAAACAATATAGTGGGCACTCTGAAGGGGATAATTAATATAAGAGGGCATTCTCATGTCAACATTTAATATTAGGGGCAATCTGGGGAGGGCAACTGATGTAAGGGGGCATTCAGATGCCGACCATTAATATAAGAAGGCATTCTGATAGGGACGATTAATGTAAGTAGGCACTTTGATGGAGAACCCCAATATAAAGGGGGACTCCTTTGAGGACTCCTGATGTAAGGAGGGACTCTGATAGGGACCTCTGATATAAGGGGGCACAGGTTCTGTTTAATTATCCCAATCCAATGACAGCTTAATGTTTACTGGCATCACCTCTGCGCTACCTGTCACTTCTCGTAACTCATGTGACAAACTGTCACTCGGTGTTGTCATTATGCCTCCTGACATTTTTTTTTTTTAATGCGCCTCCAGGTCAAATAAGCTAGATCCTGCCCTGGGGTTCAGCAGCCTGTCACTGCCCCAGCCACCCATCTGAAAAAGCACTAAAGCCGGCCACAGATGGTTCACATCTTGGCTGGTTCAGCAGGGACCTGCCAAGTTTCGAACTCTCTATGGGCAGGCTGAATGTACCCGATTCAATCCATCAATCGACTTGGATACAACCAGCATGTCTGATTCTTTTTGGCATGTGATTATTGCCAGCGGCTATAGCTGCTAGCAGTGGTCACTGTGTGCTCCCCTCAGGGAAGGCCTCCTGTGCCCCCAAAAGACGAGAGAACACGTGGCAATCTGGCCCTAATTTGTCTCTGTATACATCAGACTAGAATAAGGGACATGTGTGGAGGAAAAAAACAGAGGGTTTTGGTTCCAAATGAGGGACAGTCGGAATATATGGTAGACTCCTTATCTACAGTATTTGTTTTACCAGATCAATATAGGCAAAGTCTGAAATGACTGTGCCTAGTTCGAAAGCAATGGGGTTTGGTTGGGTCCAGAAAGCACTACTGCAAATATACAACCTGTTTTAATAACTAGGAATTACATTTCCTGCCATTTTTATTTTTTTATTTTTTTTTACAAAAACAAAATCCAGCAAGTGTGTAGTGAGCAACTGAACATAGGAAATTCCACAGAAATCCTATATTTATTAAAGAACGGAAAGGCAGAACAAAGAACAGCATGCCATGCAGGTGAAAGGAAACGCACAATAACATGTCGAAACATAGTGCTAAGAAACCACAACATAGTTTAAAATGTTAACCTTTGTTCCCCGGCCATGAACTAATTGCTGAGCGCGCACACCTCTCTGCACTGAAGGAAGCCTGCAGTGTATGCGTGTTCCCTGACACACGACATCCTTTATCTGCTGCTCCCTGCCTCCTTGTCTGCTTCCCTTACAGAAGGTGTGCTAACCGCTTCTGACGTCAGAGTCCCTGCCAAAGTCGCATCAGAATTCATTTGGTTTTGTGAGTGGATACAAGCGGTCACCAACTTATTTCTTAGAACCCAGAACAGGGAGTTTTTTTTACATGCAACCCAGCAGGCTGAGCAGAAAAAAAAACTGATGAACTCGGGGGATGGAGCCCCTGTACTAACAATCTGATGTTAGTACCGTGATCTCCCCCCACAGAGCTATTGTGTTTTGACAGAGGGACGGCCCCCCTGGCAGAACACACTGGCCATTGGCTGAGAACACTGACAGACCTTTTTCAGTCATGCCCCTTCGATGGCCGGCTTCTGTCGTACACACAGGCTGAATGTCGGACGGTTTCTATTGAACTGACCGATGACGCCAGATATTCAGCTCAAGTGTGCAGCATTTAAGACTACCAAAAAAAACATGAGAGGACCAGCTGCGGGTGGTGCTCCATTTTTTTTTGGGGGGGGCAAAAAAAGACCCGCCACTAACCCCCCCCCCCATGTTCAGTCCGTCAAACCCCGAACTTACCCCATCTAGGTCGCGGGCCTGCGTCTCCTGCTCGGCATCTCCACCTCAGTGTTTCCTGCTTGGGGTCTCCTCCTCGGCGCCTTCCTCCTGTGTCTCCTCCTCTGCGGCCAATACGGTCGCTTCTCCTCTCGGCCAATCAGGTCTCAGGACCCGCTTCCTGATTGCCCGGGAGGAGAATCAGGAAGACAATAGCGAATATTACCCGAGCCCACCCTTTTTTGAAGTCTCAGACTCTAATCATGTGCTTTAAAAAAAAAAAAAGAAACCCATTTAATGCGTCCGATGCCCTGCATGTAGATTAGGGGCCGGGCGCATGGATTAGGGGGGCGCCCCTAATAGAGCTGCCCTAAGGGCCCTTTCGCACATGCGGACCATTCAGGTGGACCTGAGCGGACACTCCATACATTATATACAGGTCTATGGAGCGACGGATGTCAGCCGTGACATGTCCGCTGACATCCGATCCGCTCTGCTAAATCCAGACGGATGGTGACCCTATTTTCCATCCGTCTGGCAGATTGGATGAAAACAGACAGACGGTCCGTTTTCATCCGATCCCCCATAGAGGAGAACGGGGCTCTGACAGGTCCATATCTGCACAGTGAGCGGAGACGGACCTGTCATCCGCCGAATCAGAGGAGCGATCCATGCTGAGCAAGCAGAGTCCGTCAAAACGGACAGCCCCGTGTGAAAGGGGCCTAAGACAATGCTGGGCCCTTCAACTGTTAGCACTAGGTAAAATAGGCAGCTGCCTAGAGGCAGTTGAGGCTCAAGGTCTTCTTCTGTCCTGAGTAGTTCAAATGTAAAGTATTTTTCTTCAGGCAAGCAACATACAGTATGTGTAAAGTCTCACTTTTTGTAGTAGGACAGGCCCACAAAAATGATACCACATCCTTTAAGCCAAAGTTTAATGGTTTCTGTTTTATTTTACATTTTCATTTTAAAATGTGTTAGATAATTTATATCATTTTAGATGGAAGAAAGCCATGTCCAGGTCTAGGTGACAGCTAGGACAATTAGCAGCACCCGTCTGTTATAACTGGGCCCCTACGTCCCAAAAGGGCCTTTGTACAGTTGCATTGTCTGGACCAGTGTTTCTCAACACCAGTCCTCAAGGCGCCCCAACAGGTCATGTTTTCAGGATTGCCATTCTTTTTGCACAGGTGATTTGATCAGTTTCACTGCCTTAGCAATTACCACAACTGTTTCATCTGAGGGAAATCCTGAAAACATGACCTGTTGGGGTGCCTTAAGGACTGGAGTTGAGAAACACTGGTCTGGACAAATGATATGCCCGCCCCATGTTTAACATACGGGAGAATCGCTACAATGGTCTGTTACCCTCTTGCCACCCACATAACACATTTATGTGGTGGCAAAAGGGTTGGCTTTAATGCCAATATGCCACACATATGCGTCACTGGGCGTCCAATGTTTCTGTGCTGAGAGCACGCTCATTGCATGCTCCCAGCATGGAGGCTGAGCTGTCCAAGACAGCGGTGGGACCAGCTCCCGATCATGTGACCACTGTGACCACCAATCACAGTGGTCACATGATCACGGATCCTTCCTGCCTTCCAGGAACTTCAGAACTTTTTAAAGGGACATCGGATGGGCGGGAAGGGGTTAAACAAAGAGAGCCTAAAAAATCCCACATGGTGATAAAATATCTTTTCCTGTACCAGTTAAAGGGGAGATCCAAAGAAAGTCTTTTTTTTTTTTTAAATCTGGATAGATCAAGGTTAGCACTTCTTGTCATATTGTTACTGCATTCTGTGTCCCAACTGGGGAGACTTTTGCCTCCTCTTCTCACGAGAGGTCCAATTGGGTCCTTCTGTCCCTTTTTCAGGCAGACCCTCCATTCACCTCTATGGAGTGGCGGATATAAAAAGACTTGTGTACGTGTAGACTTGCCTACCTCCAAAATGATCTGATCCGGGAAAAACAAACCGGAGTGGATCTATTCCCCTCTGTCCATAAAGCACAGTGGGCTGGGTCTGTGTCTGCTCTGCAAAAACTGAGTGGACACGGACTAGGGTTGCCACCTTTTCTTCAAGCCAAACCTAAACACATTAGTGGCGCAAAGCAATTTTATTTTTAAGGGGGAGCACTGTGTGACTCTGTTGTAAAGGGGAACTCTGATGTAAAGGAGTTACTGCTTACCAAACCTCCAACTTACATCAGAGTTCCCAGCATTCCCCCTTAAATTAGGGTCCTTAAAGCCCCCCTTATATCAGAGTCCACAGGGCACCCCTTACCTTAGTGTACTTACTGCTTGGAGGCAGGAGAGAGAAGGGAGGGAGGGTGGAGACTTCAGTTACAGACATTGGATGGTGAGCTCACTCACCCGACGATGGAGGCTCAGGCATTGACACCTTCCATCCACCATGTATCTGAGCTGAGTTTCTGAGCTTCAAACTTCCCTTTCCTGAGGCGCAGAACACTGGGGATTGGAGTGTGGGTGGGCACCTCCATTTCTAGTAAAAAATGTGTAAATCTTTTCAACAGGAACAAAAACAGCAATGGAAACCTGTCAGAGGTTCCCTACTATAACGTTTTGACTGGAATCACACCCTGCCGGCCATATACGGTGCAAATTTATTTCCTGCAACCATAGTTTGGACAGTGTTGACAGGGGGATCCCTCCTTCCGAGTCATTGTGTTCTCCCGGCAGGGGGAAGCCGCCCCCGCCCGGAGAAGGCAGTGATTACTGCTAGCAGCTATACCAGCCACTAGTGAAAATCGCATGCAAGATCGGGCAGGCTGGTTGTACCCAAGTTGATAGATTGCTCAGCTTGGTATATTCAGCCTGCCCACACATGGTTTTGAATCTCGGCCAGTTCCTCCTGAACCAGACGAGATTTGAACCGTCTAAGGCCCCTGTTCTATCGATTTGTGCCCTCCGTCGAAAAGAGCCCGCGCATGCGCAGGACGGAAGGGGACTCCAGCTGATTTCCCAATCAGCTGGAGTGACGTCACCATAGCACATGTGCACTTTGTAGAAGGTTTTTTTCGACGGGAGATACCAATTTATGGGCACAACTGAAAGCCATGCAAAGAGCAGAGGGACACCGTATTTGTCAGATTGTGGCTTGCTGTTGTAGGGTGGGTTGTGGGTGTGCTGAAAGGTGGGTTTTGTCTGTGTTGTAACCCGCCCTTAGACACAGGCAAAACCTGCCGTTCAACACACTAAACCTGCCCTGCAACACAGACAAAACCGGACCTTGAGCAGACTGTAAACCCGCGGCGCAACAGCGAGGCACAATGACAAATACGCTGTCCCTCCGCTGTTTGCATAGCATTCAATTGTGTCCATCAAATGATATCTCCCGTCCAAAAATGCCTCCTACGATGTGCGCATGCGCTATGGTGACATCACACCAGCTGATCGGGAAATCAGATGGAGTGCCCTTCCGTTCTGCGCATGCACGGGCACTTTTCGACGGAGGGCACAAATCGACAGAACTAGTGGTGCACCGAAATTTCGGCAATTGTGTGTTCGGCAGACGGCCGAAAGAAAAAAAAAGTGCGGACAATGGAGCCGAAAAAGGGGTGGGGCTGTCCCGCCGGGTGCCGTGCATGTATCATCACGGTGCGCCCCTGTCAGAGTCTCCCCTCCCTCTTGCTCTTCTCACGAGTGTCATGAGATGCAACCTCCCCAGTGCCTGGTGGCGCGATCTCATGCTGTGTGTCAGAGCTGAATCTGAATCACCGTGCAGCCGATGTAACGATTCGAGACTGTGGACATGATACAAGAGATTATTAGAGACTGTGGACATGATACAAGAGATGGTTAGAGACTGAGGACATGATTCAAGACATGGTTAAAGACTGAGGACATGATACATGAGATGGTTAGAGGCTGGGGACATGATACAAGAGATGGTTAGAGACTGAGGATATGATACAAGAGATGGTTAGAGACTGAGGACATGATACAAGAAATGGTTAGAGATTGAGGACATGATACAAGAGATGGTTAGAGGCTGGGGACATGATACAAGAGATGGTTAGAGACTGAGGATATGATACAAGAGATGGTTAGAGACTGAGGACATGATACAAGAAATGGTTAGAGATTGAGGACATGATACAAGAGATGGTTAGAGACTGAGGACATGATACAAGAGATGGTTAGAGACTGAGGACATGATACAAGAAATGGTTAGAGATTGAGGACATGATACAAGAGATGGTTAGAGGCTGGGGACATGATACAAGAGATGGTTAGAGACTGAGGACATGATACAAGAGATGGTTAGAGACTGAGGACATGATACAAGAAATGGTTAGAGATTGAGGACATGATACAAGAGATGGTTAGAGGCTGGGGACATGATACAAGAGATGGTTAGAGACTGAGGACATGATACAAGAGATGGTTAGAGACTGAGGACATGATACAAGAGATGGTCAGAGACTGCAGACTGCATTTTTCTTGACCTTTCTTGCACTAAAGGTGCCAATAACGGCCAACAATAAATTCATATTAATTTAAATTGATGATATTAATTAAAAAGTTGAATATAATACAATTGTATATAAAAATATACATTTTTTAAAAAACTATAATTTTAGGTATCGGTTTTTGGCCTAGTGCATCCTTCATTTTCGGTTTCGGCACCAAAATTTCCATTCAGTGTACCCCTAGACAGAACACCGGCCTAACCCCTGCTTTGGCTGTAAGGAACCTGAGCACCAACCCTTATTATCTCTATATAAAGACCATTCCATTATCCCTACTCGCACTGGAAGGGTCTCCGTACACAGGAATGATGTTGCGGTCCCTAAGGCAATGTTAGGAAGCAGCCTGGAGACATCATCACACTGTGAGCAAAATGACATCACTCCATCCAGTCGCTGAAGCGTGAGTACATAGGAAATTGCAGAATACTATTAATTTATTTAAACTAACCCAGCCTATATAAAAAATGTAAAACCCTGTCAAATGTGATGTCTGGGGTATATCTGTCTTGTGAGATTTACTAATAGAGCCCTATGAAACGCACTAATAGATTTGTCTGCTGTACCGCAGGGAGTCTTTGTAGGGAAGATCGATGAAAAATGGCGGGGTGGGTGGGGGTGGAGTGTCAGATTAGTATTTCGGCAGAGCACCAGTAATGGTAAAACCTGCTGTCTCCCTGTAAGAAGCTTAGAAGTCTGCAGCTGTGCTTTACATTAATTATTAACTCTCATCTTAATTATTAATCAAGTGATGAGTAATTTTCTTTTCAAAACCGACTGAGACGTCCGCAGATTATTTAAACTTGCTTCAACTCGCTGCCTTGTGCTGCGCGCAAATCACAGCGGCTACACGTTACAATTTTTTTTTCAAATAACAACAGTCCAATCCGGGAAAAGGAGAGAAAAATATTTGCCAGTTGCAATAGTTACAGATGAGATAAGGGACGCCAGCAACATCTCCACCTTTGTTCTCCCTTTTTCATTGACATAAATTAGAATATCAGATTGTTTTCTGGGATCGTCTTCTCACTCAGGTGTTAAATTGTGGCTGCAAAGTCCACCACCCGCTCCTACATCGTCACAGCTGAACTCCAACAAAGACCAATGAATGCAGATCTGCCTTCATTAATGCACAATTAAATATATTATTTTACTGCAAGCAGTGTAAGCACCTGACTTGGTGTCAGCCATGCAATCTCCTATACAGCAGCACTCAGACTGGGAGAGGGAAGGGCAGGACTGGGATTCAATTGAGTGTGCTGCCTGCAAATGTGCTAACAAGGGACAGGCTGATAGAAGAAGAGGCGAGACTAATAACAGAACTGGCCTAATCAGTCTGCTGCTGCTCACTCACTCTCCAGTTAGCAGGCTGGGAGTAGAGAGAACATTCCTTCAACAGTCTAAAGCTGGCCATGCACCTATAGATTATCTGCAGATTTTCTATGGTTAGATGGAAAAAGTGCAACAGATTTCTCCATGTTCGCTAAACTGTGTGGATGGAGGAATCTTCCACTTTTTCCATCTAACCATAGAAAATCTGCAGATAATCTATAGGTGTATGGCCAGCTTTAGGGAAGTACAACTGGGGGAATCCATGGTGGAGAAGGATCTGGGTGTTTCTGGTAAATCATAAGCTTAATAATAGCATGCAACGCCAAGCTGCAAGTCCTTTCTTGTATTAAGAGAGGTATGGACTCCAGAGAGAGAGATATCATTTTGCCCCCCTGGACAAATCATTAATAAGACCTCATCTGGAATATGCAGTTCAGTTTTGGGCACCAGTTCTCAAAAAGGATATCGGGGAACTGGAGAAAGTGCAGAGAAGGGCAACCAAACTGATAAGAGGCATGGAGGAGCTCAGCTATGAGGAAAGATTAGAGGAAATGAATTTATTCTCTCCTGAGAAGAGGAGATTAAGGGGGGGCGGGGGTGATCCACATGTATAAATACATAAGTAGTCCATATAGTGGACTTGGTGTTGAGTTATTCACTTTACGATCATCACAGAGGACAAGGGGGCACTCTTTACGTCTAGAGGAAAAGAGATTCATCTCCAAATATGGAAAGGTTTCTTCACAGTAAGAGCTGTGAAAATGTGGAATAGACGCCCGCCAGAGGTGGTTCTGGACAGCTCAGTAACTTGATTAAAAAAAAAAGACCTGGATTCTTTCCTAAATGTACATAATATAACTGGATACTGACATTTAGAGCTGTACGATTAATCGTTAAGAATCGTTATCACAATTTTTTTCCCCTTGCGATCTTGACAAAGTATTTCCCGATTCTTTCTATGCAGAGAATTCTCTTTGTTCTGCTGAAGCTGACAGCCATCAAAAGAAAGGAAAAAAAAAAAAACGGGCAGTCTGCCAAGAATCACAACATTCTTTACAAGTGGAACTTAAAGTGGTTGTAAACCCTTACAAAACACTTTTACCTACAGGTAAGCCTATATTAAGGCTTACCTGTAGGTGATGTAAATATCTCCTAAACTTACACGGTTTAGGAGATATTTACAATTCTCCGTACAAGGATTTCTTCTGCGCATGAGCCAACATATTTGGCGCATGCGCACTTTAGAAATCTCACACTGTGCCATTCCAAGTGAAGGTCGTGCCGTGACTGGCGGCTCCCGTGCGCACGCGCGGGAGTGACATCACGCGACTCCGGCCAGTCACAGAGCCGAAGTCCGTGACCCCGGAAGGAAGATGGACGTTTCCAGCCGGCGAGGAAATCAGGGACATTGCAGGCTCCTGTGTCAGGTAAGTGACACATAATGGTCTACTATGTGATGCATAGTAGCCCAGTATGCTTTACCTTTGCAGGGAAAAAAAGAGGAAGTAAACCCATCCTCTTTAAGTATAAACATTGTAACAATTTGTCTTTTAGATCAAAGGAATACACTTGGTGTGTAAATGAGGGAAGTTTAACCACTTAAACACTAAACCTTTTTCTGACATTTGTTGGTTTCAAGTTCAAATCTTTTTTTTTTTTTTGCTAGAAAATTACTTAGAACCCCCAAACATTAAATATATATATTTTTTAGTAGAGACCCTAGAGAATAAAATGGTGGTTGTTGCAATATTTTAGTCACACTGTGCGCAGCAGTCGTTCAAATGCAATTTTTTGGGAAAAAAATTACACTTTAATGAATAATAAAAAAAAAATAACCAGTAAAGTTAGCCCAATTTTTTTTGTATAATGTGAAAGATTTTATGCTGCGAGAACCGTGATCTTTTTATGCTAAGCAAATAAATTGTGATTCTCATTTTGGCAAGAATCGTGCAGCTCTACTAACATTTATAGGTAAAGTTGATCCAGGGGGATCAGGAAGGAATTTTTCCCCTGCTGGAGCAAATTGGATGATGCTTTGCTGGGGGTTTTCACCTTCCTCTGGATGAACTGTGTATAAAGGATTGTGTATATGAGATTGTAAAAATGTTTTTTTTGTTTTGTTTTCCCTTTTTTTTCAACCTGGCTAACTATGTATCTATGTAGTAGTCAAATTTTCTATCAAGTTCATTGCAGGTAAATAAATAAAAAAATATGGAAAGGAAAACACTGCAATTAAGCATTTAGCCTTATTTTGCTGTGCTTTTTTACATGCTGTTTGTGAAGTTGGTGACAGGGTCTTTTTATACCTGTAATGAGATGTTCTATCTCATCCAATAACTATTCAAGTGGTTGTAAACCCTTACAGACCACTTTAACCTACAAGTAAGCCTAGATTAAGGCTTACCTGTAGGTGCAAGAAATATCTCTTAAACCTACACGGTTAAGGAGATATTTTCCTAAAAACGGGCACCGATGTCTACGGCGCATGCGCCGGAGTAACGTCATCGCTGCTCCGGCCAGTCACAGTGCCGGAGCAGCGATACCCGGAAGTCACTCCGGGTATCATGGTGGTGACGGAGGAGGTGAACAAGGGTCGCTTCTGGGGCTTCGATCTTAGGTAAGTAATTTATAATGAGCTAGTATGCTATGCATACTAGCCCATTATGCCTTTGTCCTGCTGCGTGTTTTTTTTTTGGGGTTTTTTTAGAGAGTGTTTACTTCCTCTTTAACTAACCATACAACTTAAAGCATTTGTAAAGGCAGAAGGTTTTTTATCGTAATGCATCTGTATGCATTAAAGCGGAGGTTCGCTGAAAAAAAAAATATTAAAAGCCAGCAGCTACAAATACTGCAACTGCTGACTTTTAATATATGGACACTTACCTGTCCAGGGAGCCCGCAATGTTGGCAGCCGAAGCCGATCCGTCCTTCAGCTCTCGGCTGCTGCCGCTGCCATCCTCCGTAAGGGAATAAGGAAGTGAAGCCGTGCAGCTTCACTGCCTGGTTCCCTACTGCGCATGCCTGAGTCGCGCTGCGCGTCCTCTCTGGTCCCTGCTGTGTTCTGTGTCTCACAGAATACAGCGGTGGAGGAGGACAGAGTAGGCGCCGGAAGTGGCGTAGGTCACTGCAAGCGCCGTGGTGATCTATGCCAGGAAGTGGGAGCAAATACCTGTATTAGACAGGTATCTGCTCCCTCCTCCCCCCTGAAAGGTGCCAAATGTGACACCGGAGGGGAGGAGGAATCCAAAAATACACAGAATACAGCGGTGGAGGAGGACAGAGTAAGCGCCAGAAGTGGTGTAGGTCACTGCAAGCGCCGTGTTGATCTATGCCAGGAAGTGGGAGCAAATACCTGTATTAGACAGGTATCTGCTCCCTCCTCCCCCCTGAAAGGTGCCAAATGTGACACCGGAGAGGGGAGGAATCCAAAAAGTGGAAGCTCCATTTTTGGGTGGAACTCCACTTTAAGATAAAAAAAACCTTTTGTGTGTAACAGCCTCCCCAGCACCCCCTAATTACTTACCTGAGCCCCATCTCTTTACAGCAACGTCCACGAATGTCGAAGCCGCCCGGGACACTCCTCCTGATTGGCTGAGACACAGCAGCGGCGCCATTGGCTCCTGCAGCTGTCAAAGAAAGTTAGTCAGCCAATCAGGGGAGAGAGGCTGGGTCGGGGGCTCCGTGCCTTAATGGACACACGGACCTGTGACTCGGCTCCAGTGCCCCCATAGGAAGCTGCTCACTGTGGGGGGCACTCGATAGGAAGGAGGGGGTCAGGAGCACAGCAGAGGGACCCAAAGAAGAGGAGGATCCGGGCTGCTCTGTGCAAATCCACTACACAGAGCAGGCAAGTATGACAAAAAACAAGACTTTACAATCATTTTAATGAACGTTTAAGGCCTCATTCTACAATTAGAGCAATTACAATCAGATCATGACTGCTGTCTGGCCAGTCTTCGAGGGAAAGTTAATTGTCTAGAATGGATGGCTACTGTTCTCTGTGATAAGCCCAATGTCAGGGGTGTTTGGTCATTGCATAAACATACATGCTCGGTCAATATTTGCATGAAGGGCTGTTACAATCATTCTACTACAGCTTCTATAGATCTTCTAAACTGTCATGTCTACTGATAGCTAAAGCTGGCCATGCACAGAGCTAACTTCAACAGGTACCTGATGAAATTCAAACCCTGGGTGGCCCTGTTAGCACTCTCCTGCCAGAAATCCTTTGATTTGAAAATTGAAGACAAAACTAAAAAGATCTGAAAATTGAAGTGGAAAACTGTCAGCTGATCAGCAGCTGCATCCAATCAGATGTGGTCACTGTTCAGGTATTCTGACAGCTGCGGTTACTGGCTGTCAAAATACAACAGCCGGCAGGGGAGATTTCTCCATCCATGCGGTTTAGCATAGATGAGGTAATCAATAGATCAGGAGAAATCTTACAGTATATGGCCAATTTCCAAAAGAATCCTGGCAAATATAGTTCAAATAAAGTTTTTATGTTACCACTCATTTTTAATATCCAATTAGCATTTGTGCTGTAAATCTAGTAACAATAGAATAAAAGAGTCACCATACACCTCCTGCTCTCTAGCTCCCTTGTTATCTCCTCCAATGCTTGCCTCCAGGACTTCTCCAGAGCCTCTACCTTCCTCCGGAACTCTCTGCCCCAGTATGTCCCGTCAGCTCCTACCCTGTCCGCCTTTAGGCATTTTTTTAGCTGCATTTTCAGTTTTGCAGAAACACGCTACAGTCCATTTAACATGGTTTCCTATGGGTCACGTTCATATTTGTGCATTTTATGGAAAGGGCCAAGGACTTTTTTCTGGTTTTTGGTTCCATAGACTTCAATGGTTTAACAATGTGTATTGAAAAATGCAAAATGCACCTGGAATATGCAAACTGCAACCTGAATAGGTGTGAACCAGGCCTGAGCTGATCCTTGAAAACTCACTTATTCAGGAAAGTCTACCCCACCTCCACCTAAGAACTATACCCGAGTCACCTCCATCAGATCATCCCCTGCAGCTATTACCTTTTGTACCACCCCCCCCCCCCCCTCCCTTTAGATAAGTGGTCTCCAAACTGCGGCCCTTTGCTTACATTTATCTGGCCCAACAATGGAGCAAAATTTCCTCCGGTTGCCATCAATGATGGGGCACAATTCATCAACAACTGGGTCCTCTAACACCAGTGAAAGGACACAATTCCTAACAACGACCCAAATAACACTAGCAAATTGGCCCATTGACACTGATGATGGGGCACAATTCCTCCCACTGACACCAATGATGGGGCACAATTCCTCCCAATGACACCAATGATGGGGCACAATTCCTCCCAATGACACCGGCAGTTGGGCCAACTGAAACCAATGATGGGACACAGTTGCTCCCAACGACACCAACAATTGGGCCCAATGATACCAATGATGGGGTGCAATTCCTTCCAATGACACCAATAAATGGTTTGTCTCGACTCCCTAACTGCTACATCTGCAGGACAGCTTGTTCTGTTGAAAAAGAACACATTTACGGGCAGGATCTAGAGGTGAAGATAAAGGAAAGTAAGCCTTAAAAAGAAATGTAGCCTTCACATCTAATAGGGCATACACACGGTCGGACTTTGTTCGGACATTCCGACAACAAAATCGTAGGATTTTTTCCGACGGATGTTGGCTCAAACTTGTTTTGTCTACACACGGTCGCACAAAGTTGTCAGAAAATCCAATCATTCTGAACGCGGTGACGTAAAACACGTACGTCGGGACTATAAACGGGGCAGTGGCCAATAGCTTTCATCTCTTTATTTATTCTGAGCATGCGTGGCACTTTGTCCGTCGGATTTGTGTACACACGATCGGAATTTCCGACAACAGATTTTGTTGTCGGAAAATTTTATCTCCTGCTCTCCAATTTTGTGTGTCGGAAAATCCGATGGAAAATGTCCGATGGAGCCCACACACGGTTGGAATTTCCGACAACACGCTCCGATCGGACATTTTCAATGGGAAAATCCGACCGTGTGTACGGGGCATTAGAATTGGTCAGCTGAAAGATAATAAATGTTTGCTCTTGGGTTTACTAGCGCTTTAAGCAGATCATTTATAAATCTGGGCATGCATTAGCAGATCTTGTGTCCAATGCCATCCAATATCCAGAATCTGATGACTTTTCTCACAATCATTGGGGCCAAACATTAGAGTTGACCAGTTCTCCAAGTACATTTTTGCTGCATAGAGATTGTACAGACTTTAAATGCCCACAGATTTCAAAATGACTGACAATGCAGTATGGTTGGGCTAGCTGTGTGTGCATTGTTGTGTGTTTTTTGTGAATTTATTTGTGTTTTAATACATCTTTCAGAACCTACCATTAAATTCTATGGGGCCAAAAAAGCACTATGTTTCATGAAAACAAGTGCCAGCACCTTTTTCCAAGTCACACGGAAGTGCGCTGCATAGGTATGAACGGGTCACCCAGACAGTAATGGGATTCCCCTTGTCAGGCATTGTCTCACAACGGGCGAAGTATGACAAATCCCATTGGTGTAAACAAGGAGATTAAGGCCGTTCACACTGGTGTGATGCGAGAACCCTGTAAATCCAGTGTGGGTTCCCGCATCGCACAGTGGGTCGCACTGACATCTGCGAACCACTGCGGACACCCCCAGATCGGTTCGCAGATTGCAGTGCGAACTGTAAAATGGTGCAGGAATTGGATCGCATAGGTGTGAACACTCATGCGATTCGATTCCAGTGCGGACCAAAAAAAAGGACCCTGCACCATTTTGGTGCGAATGCGATGTGATTTCAGCCATACAATTTATATGGCTGAAATCGCATCGCACAGACATCACATGTTATGTGCACAGCAAAGCGGTGCGAATCACATGCGATGTCTGGCATCGCACTAGTGTGAACCGGGCCTGAGAAACGACATTAAAAGACTCTTGATTTACTAAAAGCAAAAAGAAAAAAGCAAAATGCAAGGCAGTTGTTCCAGAGCTTAGTAAATGAGCAGAAGCTCTGCTGACTTCCATCATCCAATCATGTGCAAGCAAAAATGCTGTTTTTTTTATATTCCTTGCACGTGATTGGGTATTCATTGCAAAGTGAAGCCTTACCTCATTTACTAAGCTCTGGAGCAACTGCACTTATAGAGGGCAACTGCTTTTTGTGCGCAGTCTATTTGCCTTTAGTAAATCAACCCCTTAAAGAGGAAGTAAACTCTACTACTGTCTTTTACCTACAGGTAAGTCTATAATAAGGCTTACCTATAGGTAGTGTAAATATCTCCTAAACGTGTGCCGTTTAGGAGATATTTACTGTACATGCAGCCAGTGAAATCACTGGCACACGCGCGCTGAAGGAGCGGCTGCCCGTACCGTTCCTTCTGAGTCTGTGCCATGACTGGCGGCGGCTCCTGCCACTCACAGCGCCGGAGCCCGTGCACCCGGAAGAAACACCGGGGGAAGATATCAGCCGTCTCAGCGGTGAGTGCGGGAGCCGCTGGAGGGCTTTGTTCTAAGGCAAGTATTTCATAATGAGCTAGTATGCGGTGCATACTAGCTCATTATGCCTTTGTCTTACAGGTTTTATTTTTTTTTCTTTGTTTTTCCAAGAGTTTACAACCTCTTGAACCTTTGCAGTCACCACTTTGCAGACCGGTCTTGTTAGAATTATTGCCATTTTCCCAGCCAACCACTATTAGTCTTCCAAGATGTAGCCAGCGCCAGGAGGGTCTGCTTGTGCATAAACATGTATGCTTAGTCAAATGAGTGTCTATGTTCGTGCCACGATCATTGTAAGGTGGTCAGATCTTCCAACTGCCGTGTCATATCTATGGGCGGTCTTTAAAACATGCAATCACATTTCAGGCACTGACAATAACGATTCTAATTGAAAATAAATCTATCCTGGACTGCCCACATGGCTTACAAGCATCACAAGCCATAAACCACTAAACCAAAGAGAGGGGTGCATTGCGCAGGAACGTGCTCGGATGTTAATATCTTTCTTGTGACTTTTGTTGGGATTCCCCGAGGACCCATTAGCCTGGAGTCACATTTGAACATAAGCGTGGTCATGTAATTTTGTAGCTTTTTTGTGCGCATTTTCAGGCTTGAGCGGTTTTTTTTTATCCAATGAAAACCAGGTACTAGGAGGGGGAGACAGTTATTAGGAGCAAAATCTGTGCACTACACAGGTTTTTCCAGGCGCACCAATTGGGGTCTATCATGCCCAAAGAGCTCCTGCACTTTTTCTGAGCGTTGCGTGACAGAACATCGCCCAGGTGTAAATAGACAGAATAGAAAGCGAAATCTGGTGTCAAAAATGGGCTTCAACTCACACAGATGTGAGATATCGGCACAGTACAACTGTAACGTCTTACCTCTTAGAGTACTTTTATCCATATACATGATGCTCTACGAGTAGCAACAGGTGTGGATGTTTAACGGATCTCTGTCCAAGGTAGCTCAAACCAAATTCCAAAGACTTCTGCTAACCTGTTTGTAGGTCCATAGTTTGGAGAAGCAACGGAAGAACAGAATCCAGAAACATCCAAGTTTTTCAGTACTGGGAAATAGTAGCAAAACATGAACTATGCCATTCACCCATCCAAAGGCTTCCGTTAACCTGTTCGTAGGTCCATATTTTGGAGAAGCAATGGAAGAACAGAATCAAGAAACATCCAAGTTTTTCAGTACTGGGAAATAGTAGCAAAAAATAATCTACGCCATTCAACCATCCAAAGACTTCCGTCAACCTGTTCGTAGATCCATATTTTGGAGAAGCAATGGGTCATCAGAATCCAGAAATATCCAAATTTGTCAGTACTGGGAAATAGTAGCAAAACATAAACTACGCTTTTCCCCCATCCAAAGGCTTTTCCGTTAACCTGTTTGTAGGTCCATATGTTGAAGATGTAATGGAAGAATGAAATCCAAAAATATCCAAGCTTGTCAGTACTGGGAAAATGTAGTAAACAAAAACTATGCTATTCACTCATCCTAAACAAATCCAAAAAACGTAAAAGGTAATCCAAGAGGCAATGACCAGTTTCCGGAGAGCACCTGAACATCCTTTACACTTAGCAAAAATTGACTGAATAAATATTCGCTATATCCTCAAAGGACCTAAGACTCAATTTTCGTGGCACCTACATGATTCCATTGAAGGTCCTCACGGCAGCAGATCTGTTTTGGTCTGAATCTTCAGGTCACAAAAGTTGATGGGATAGGATCACCTCCCGGTGTCCCCCTGCTGAGTCTACTATTCACCTGAGGCTATAAGCATGTGTTTTAGTCCTTTTATGCAGACTTGGATCCTCCATAAAGACTTGGAGATCTGCTCAGGAAGTCTTCAGAGAATGCCAAGAGGTTTCAAATGCAACTTCCAGAGATCTTCCCATACAAAATTAGAAATTCCAAAACAGTTACCGTAAGCATGAGCCCCTTGACAGACTGGTGAGCTCCGCCGCCGGCTCCTCCGGTGTCAGAAATCTGACAGGGACAGGATATGGGGGACTTTGGCTCCTGTCCCAAAATCTTCCCAGGAATCCTTAGCAGTGCTGGGAATCCAGGAACTCAGTCAGAGAGCTTCCTTCTCCTCCTCTCCTGGCAGGGCTCAGCCCCTTCTCACAGCTTTTTCAGTCATTTTCTTCACCCTCTGTAATTTTAGCTGCTTGGAACCCTTCCCCCGGCACCACCCCCCCCCTCCCAATTCAAAAAGCATCTCCATAGCAACTAATTGAGGGCTATGGGACAGTGCTAACGAATGAGGGAGCCCGAAAGGGCTGTAAGGCGGAATCGCATCTTTAGGAGGAGGGGGACAGGGAGGAAGAGAGGAGGGATAGAGGAGGAGAGAAGGGAGTGGAATGGAAAACACACATGAAAATAGAAAGGAGGGAGCAAGAAAAAGCTGTGGAGGAAAAAATGATTTAAAAATTGTTTATCTGTAACAATAATTTAATCTTAAGGGATCATGAACATAAGAGCTTAAGACACTTCTTTTAACAGGCGTTTGGTGCTTTTTTTTTTGTTCAGTCTTTAAAAGCACCTCTATGTTAGCCTATGGGGGTTGATTTACTAAAGGCAAATAGATTGTGCACTCCTGCAGATGCTAGTAGGTGAAGCTTCGGTTTGCAAAGAATACCCAATCACATGCAAAATAAAAGCATTTTTTTCTTGCACGTGATTGGATGATGGAAGACAGCAGAACTTGCCCTCATTTACTAAGCTCTGGAGCAACTGCACTTGCAGAGTGCTCTAGTAAATCAACCCCTATGTGTCCATGCACGCATAGGCGTATTAGAAGAGCAGTGTCTACAGGCTGGAAAGAAAGAAAAAAAAAAAAAGATCACAAACGCGTTCAGGAGAGGAGCCTTTGAGCAGAAAAAAGTGAAACGCACAAAAAAAATGTGCATAAGTGCTAGGCGCGTTTGCGCATTAATGACCAGAATAAATTTATATCCTGGTCAACAGAATGCATTAACACCACGACGTGCAAACGCACATAAACATGCGTGCAAAGAACGGCTTTAGGTGCGTTTTTTTAACCTGCTTTTTTTCTGCCAGCTCTTTATTGCAATGTCTCTTCTGCAATAAGACACACTTACCTGCCTGCTTGCAGTCTTCTAATGCAGTGTTTTTCAACCTTCTTTTTTTTATTTTTAGTCAAGGTACCCTTTGGAACTGTGCACAATTCTGGGGCACACCAGTCTGAGGGCTCATTTACACCAGGAGGTGCGTCCAAGTGCGCGTGCTTTTTTGCATGTTCCTGCAGATTGCATTTTTTAACCACTTAAGGACCGGAAGGATTTGCCCCCTTAATGACCAGGCCATTTTTTTGCGATTTGGCACCGCGTCGCTTTAACTGACAATTGCGCGGTCGTGCGATGCTGTACCCAAACAAAATTGACGTCCTTTTTTTCCCACAAATAGAGCTTTCTTTTGGTGGTATTTGATCATCTCCGCGGTTTTTATTTTTTGCGCTATAAACCAAAAAAGAGCGACAATTTTGAAAAAAAAAACAAAAAAACAATATTTTTAAATTTTTGCTATAATAAATATCCCCCCCCCCCCCCCCCCAAAAAAAAAAATTCTTCATGAGTTTAGGCCAATATATATTCTTCTACATATTTTTGGTGATAAAAAAAAATTGCAATAAGCGTATATTGATTGGTTTGCACAAAAGTTATAGCGTCTACAAAATGGGGAATAGATTTATGGCATTTTTACTGCATTTTTATTATTTTATTTTTTTACTAGTAATGGCAGTGGTATGTGATTTTTAGCGCGACTGAGACATTGCGGCGGACAGAACGGACACTTTTGACACTTTTTTAGGACCATTGACATTTATACAGTGATCGGTGCTATAAAAATGCACTGATTACTGTGTAAATGTCACTGGCAGGGAAGGGGTTAACATTAGGGGGAGATCAAGGGGTTAAGTGTGTTCCCTAGGTGTGTTTCTAACTGTGAGAGGATGGGACTGACTAGAGGAGGAGACAGATCGCTGTTTCTGTTCCTACTTAGTTCTGTGATCTTAGGTTGCAACTCTTCTTCCCCAAATTCTCCCTCTTAGCATGCATCCCCCTCCAAGCATCCCCCTCGTTTGTGGCGTTATCCGACACCATGCAAACAGTGGAGGGAGAACGTACTTGTCAGAATGAGCCTCGCTGTTGCGGGGCGAGTTTTGTGTGTGTTGCAACCCACCGTTACACACAGGCAAAATCCGCCGTTCAACACACCAAACCCGTCCTGTAACATACACAAAACACGCCGCTCAGCACATGGAAAACCTGCTCCACAACAGCGAGGCAGAATCTGACAAGTACGTTCTCCCTCCACTGTTTGCATAGCATCTCCCTCCGCTGTTTTAATAGCATCGAAAAATGGCTCTGAAGATCTGCGCATGCGCTGTGTTGACGTCCCACCAGCTGATCAACATATCAGCTGCAGTGACATATGGTAGTGCGCATGCGCAGACCCATCAGAGGCATTTTTCGACGGGAGGCAGTATTTGATAGAACACTGGCAAAACAGAAAGCTGTGTTTTCCGCCCGACATGTCCTTGGCAACTGATGACGTCATCGGTTGGTAGGATGCATGCGGGCTACATGCACAGCCTTCTGTTTTGCTGGCAATAGTACCCATAGCAGCAGGGAGGAGGAGGGAGCCGAGAGGAGGTGTGTGGTGTGCTCTCTCTCTCTCTCCTCCCTGTGCATGGGAGTTTACACAGGGTTACATTCAGACCAGGATGTTGCTGGCACCTCCTGAGGACTCTTATCGGCACCCCGGTTGAAAACCACTGTTCTAATGAATGTACATTAAGCTGCACATGCGCAGAACAGGATGCACTCCCAGGTACACTCCAGCTGTGCCGGGTTGACTGACTTTTGTGTGCATACACAGCACGTCCTCATCTCCAACTGGTCAATCAAGACACTAAAAACCCAGCACCCAAAAGTGGTCTGCAGAGAAGATAATGGTGGCTGGTAAAAGCCGCATCCCTGGAAGGTGTAGGTGGGTATTTTGCAGAATTTAGTACCGCTTTAAAGTGAAACTAAACCCATTGATTTAACTGCATCCCAAAACAGTTACATTCAAGGCATGCAGTGAATGATAACGGTCACAGTTGCTTGTGCCGTTAACCAAACTGTCAAGCCATCAAATAGCTTCAGACCATTGTCAGACATATAAATCTTTTGCTGCTGCTTTCCAAAAATTACTATGGCCAACCTACAGAGAAAGGGACACCTCTAAAACAGATTTATCAGCAGAAAACAACAGGGACTGAATGAGCTATTCAACCTAGTGCACTACCGATAGACGATTATTCAATAAAAATGGATAAAAAATGGATAATCACAATATAGGAACTAAAAATTAGCCATTGGACACACGTATGGGGTTAACATCAAGGGGTGTGTAGCTGACAGGTTTCAGGGGCTCCCCCGCTTCTTCAAAGCTTCTCTGAGGAAGGAAGCACACCCCCAAAACGCGTCAGATACACACCCCTTGGACGTTAACTACGTACGTGTGTTCTATGGCTAATTTTTAGTTGCTATATTGTGATTATCCATTTTTTATCCATTTTTATTGATTAAATAAATCAAAGACATGCTGGTAGGTTAATTGGCTTCTGTCCAAAAATTGGCCCTAGTATATGAATGGGGAAGATAAAAAAGAAAGAAGGACGGCGCCCTCTAAGTGCAGCATGTATGTTAAAAATATTTATTACAATAGATAAAAACACTCACATTTGAGTTGCTAAAAACCAGCATGTAAAGTAGTTTCATCCGCGTGCTCTCGGGGGATGTGGGTGTCACGGGCCAGTTCAGGGGTTCCTGGGATGTGAGTCCTGTAACCTGGGTCCTGGTAGCTGTTCCGGTGGTGCCAAGGGTCCTCAGAGCCTCCGGGCGGCCAGGATATCGGTCATGGATCCTCCGTGGAGCGCCGTGCTGACCTGCGTCTTCACTTCCGGGAGCGGGGTGAGGCGGGCGGTGCTGCGCGTTCGGAGCATGCGTGCTCCTTCATCAGGCTATGCAGCATAGCCTGATGAAGGAGCACGCATGCTCCGAACGCGCAGCACCGCCCGCCTCACCCCGCTCCCGGAAGTGAAGACGCAGGTCAGCACGGCGCTCCACGGAGGATCCATGACCGATATCCTGGCCGCCCGGAGGCTCTGAGGACCCTTGGCACCACCGGAACAGCTACCAGGACCCAGGTTACAGGACTCACATCCCAGGAACCCCTGAACTGGCCCGTGACACCCACATCCCCCGAGAGCACGCGGATGAAACTACTTTACATGCTGGTTTTTAGCAACTCAAATGTGAGTGTTTTTATCTATTGTAATAAATATTTTTAACATACATGCTGCACTTAGAGGGCGCCGTCCTTCTTTCTTTTTTATTTGTTCCAGAGCTTCTTCTAGCTTTTATAGACTGGCTGCCTTCCATTTATTCAGCATCATTTTATCCTTACATGGACTAATACCCGAACTTGTTGTGAAACATTAACTACCACCATCAAGTTCCCCCTCTCAGGAACCCCCAACCCACCCCCTTCCCCCCACCATTTTTAGTTATATGTACTCGGCTACCTCCATTGTGCGCCATATTAACCCCTTGATCGTTTTAGTATATGAATGGGGACCTTGGATTGAGGGTAGGGACTGATGTGAGTGTGCGATGTACAGGGTTAGGGACAAGGGTCAGGGTTGTAGACAAACACTCACTCAGGTTGAACTGGATGGACTGGTGTCTTTATTCAACCTTACTAACTATGTAACTATGTAACTATGTAAATGTCTATCGGTAATATACTAGGTGCCTGCGCCTTCCTGTTTGTTTGTCTTTTTAGTGTTACTTCGGATTACCCCATCTGAGGAGGGTGGCATCCACCTAGTGTTTTGGAATTGCTGCTGCCTTTCTGCGTTCCACCGCAGAGGGCCTCTTAGCGCTGGAAGAGTTGGCTAACTTTTTGTGAGCTATTCAACCCATTGATTCTTCTGCCAAGGAATCTTGGCCGGGGATGTCTACTGAATTCCCAAAGACGGACATTGACTCCCTGCTTGTCTGGAAACGGCTGGACCGGGAGACCCTTCTATTATTTATGGAGACCTTTAACAAAAATCGAATAATTCTTTCCAATCTGTAGGACTTCTTGTGATGCTAATCTCCACTTAAAGAAAACTATTTGTGAGAGAAATATGGAGGCAGCCACTGCTAATTTCTTTATTCTGCAAATGCCAGTTGCCTGGCTGTCATTTTTGGATCAGCCAGCTGATTCCAAACAGATTCCACCATCCACACAATCGATGTGGATGGTGGAATCCTCCCTGCTGTGCTACTGTATTATTGCAGCCGCTCCCAGAATACACTGATTACTGCTGCAGCACCGATCGCAGGATAATTTTCCAACTTTCCTGTTTGAGAGAAGCCAATCATTAGATTGAATATTATCTAGCTTGAACGGCCATAGATGGATGGATGGGAATTTGGCCGATCCCTGATCAACCGGCCGACTTTCCATTTATCTATGGCCACCTTAAAAAAAAAGCTGTAGATAAGGACTTCTGCAGTCATGTTAGCATCCTCTGAAGCCAAAAGCTTTCTCAGAGCCCATTACCAGCAGACTACAGCCAGACGTTCACAAGTCAGAAGATCCCAAACTGGTGGTCATGTGGCTAGAAATGTCACATCAAGTTGTGGTGAAGATGCACTCAACACTAATAGCACAATAAACGCAGCTAAAAGGGAGGTTGCAGATCTTGGTAAACATGCAGTGGGATCACGAATTAGACATGGAGAGCATCTGTTCGGTAACCACAAAGATTTTTATGAAAAAGAGCTCTAGCTTGAGGGTGCATTCACACGGTTTTAGTAATGAGTGGTAAAGCACATGTTAATGCACATCATCGCAGTGCATAGTAATGTATGGGTGGATGTTTTTTTCCATTTATTGTGCATAATGCGTCAACACGCATACAGAAAACGCAGCTGTGCTGTATTGCACCGCAACACACGTATACGACGATTCTAAAAAAATATCGCAGGTACTTTTTTTGTGCATTGCACCAAATTGTATATACAGGTATTACCCTAATTTACCTCCAAATCTCTCTATCCCCATCTAGAGTAGCCTAGCCATTCACAACCTTTTTACTCTGGAGGAAACCTTGAAAAAACATTTAGCTCTCAGGGAACCCCTTTCTTCAAAATGATTACAAATACATCTCATGGTGCATTCACCTGATCAAATGAGGTATAGGAAATTTGATATAAAGGGTAATGAATGTGGTGAAACGAAAGTATTTAACACTCAAGGCAGAACTTTTTTTTATAACACCCGATTTCTGTATTTGGCAAAATTATTTTCAGTAATAATCTTAAAAATGAATAATTAAAACAAAAGAAAAGAAACTTAGGCTAGTGAAAAAATGTTACATAGTTAGACAGGTTGAAAAAAAGACACAATTCCATCTAGTTCAAACATAAAAATAAAAAAATAAAATTATACAATCCCATATACCCAATCCTATACCCACAGTTGATCCAGAGGAAGGCGAAAAACCCCAATAAAGCATGATCCAATTTGCTACAGCAGGGGAAAAAATTCCATCCTGATCCCAGAGAGGCAATCGGATTTTCCCTGGAACTTTACCTATAAATGTTAGTACCCAGGTATATTATGTACATTTGGGAAAGAATCCAGGCCTTCCTTAACCCCTTCCCGACCAGCCACTGCAGTTGTACTGCGGCAGGTTGGCTCCCCTGGGCGAACTGATGTAACTGTACGTCGGTTCGACTTTTGACCACTAGGGGGTGCGTGCGCGCCGCAACGCCGAAGCCGATGCACGTGCCCGGCGGTCGCCATGGCCGCCGGGCACCCGCGAACGCTCCACACAGAGACAGGACGGAGGTCTGTCAAGGTAAACAGGCAGATCTCTGTGCTGTCAGGGGAGAGGACTAAGTATGAATAACGATCGGTCTCCTCACCCAGTCAGTCCTATCCCCCCACAGTTAGAATCACTCCCTAGGGAACACTGTTAACCTCTTGATCGCCCCCTAGTGTTAACCCCTTCCCTGACAGTGACATTTACACAGTAATTAGTGCATTTTTATAGCACCGATCGCTGTATAAATGCCAATGGTCCCAAAAATATGTCAAAAGTGTCCGATCTGTCTGCCGCAATGTCACAGTCACGATAAAAAGATCGCCACCATTACTAATAAAAAAAATAATAACAAATAAAAATGCCATAAATCTATCCCCTATTTTGTAGATGCGATAACTTTTGCACAAACCAATCAATATACACTTTTTGTGATTTTTTTTTACCAAAAATATGAAGAAGAATACATATTGGCCTAAACTGAGGTAGAATTTTTTTTTATATATTAAATCTATATTTTTTAAACACTAGGGGCGATCAAGGGGTCAAGTGTGTTCCCTAAGCGTGTTCCAACTGTAAGGGGGGTGGGCTCACTAGAACATGACAGAGATCACTGCCCCCGATCACTGGGAGCAGTAGATTCCTGTCATGTTGCTAGGCAGAACAGGTAAATGCGTTGTTGGACATGCCTCGATGGTCATCAAGTCTGTGGGAGAGCACCCGTGGCGCGCGCCGCTAGCCGCCGATGACGGAGGGACATACGGGTACGTCGTTTTGCGCACCAGCTCACGACGTATATTGGCGTGAGCCGGTCGGCAAGTGGTTAGTCTCTTCTCAAGAGAGAATAAATTCAGTTGCTCTAATCTTTCTTCATAGCTGTGCTCCTCCATGCCTCGGTTTGGTTGCCCGTCTCTGCACTTTCTCCAGTTGCCCGATATCCTTTTTGAGAACTGGTGCCCAAAACTGAACTGCATATTCCAGATGAGCTCTTACTAATGATTTGTACAGGGGCAAAATTATATCTCTCTCTCTGGAGTCCATACCTCTCCTAATACAAGAAAAGACTTTGCTCGCTTTGGAAATCGCAGCTTGGCATTGCATGCTATTATTAAGCTTATGATCTACCAAAACCCCCAGATCCTTCTCCAATACGGATCCCTCACAGTTGTTCTCTCCCTAGTATGTATGATGCATGCATATTCTTAGCCCCCAAGTGCATAACTTTACATTTATCAACATTAAACCTCATCTGCCATATAGTCGCCCAATTAGACAGAGCATTGAGGTCGGCTTGTAAATTGGAAACATCCTGTACGGACGTTATTCCACTGCATAGCTTGGTGTCATCTGCAAAGACTGAAATTGTACTTTTAATCCCAGACCCAATATCATTTATAAAGATATCAAAAAGTAAGGGTCCTAACACTGAACCTTGGGGTACATCACTGATAACCTTAGACCATTCAGAGTAAGAATCATTAACCCCTACTCTCTGAATTCTGTCTTCTAGCCAGTTTTCTTTCTAATTACAAATTGATCTTTCCAAGCCTGTAGACTTTATCTTACACATTAGCCATATGTGGGGAACTGTATCGAACGCTTATGCAAAATCCAAGTATACCACTTGTTGGTGTCCCTTGCATAAATGTAACCCCTCAAACTGGCCATATATGGTCCAGCATAGACCAAACGAATTTGGATTCATATAAGAGCAGGCTGGTTGCACACAAGTCGATCTATCGACAGTTGGCGGATAGGCAGAAAGGTAGGGTTGATAATACTGGATGGGATTTTCCCTGACACTGTAATGCAACATTGCTCAAAACACAAAAAGGAGTGCATCAACGAGCTTATAGCTCGGCCTTAAAGGCTGCCACTGTCCAGCTCTCAGCACATTGCTAGTTCCAGGGTAGAAGGGTGATATGTCTGCTCTGAACTAGCACTGCTGCTGCTAGCCTGGCAGCGAAAGGATACATCCAAGAGGTGCTGGGACTTCAGTGCTTATTGATACAGAGTAGTAATGGGTAAGAAGACAATCACTGAAAAACACCCTCTGAGGAAGCCACATGTCGGGGGCGCAACGCCCAAGGAATGGAGCTGTTGACTTCAGGATGTTCGAAACAGGAAGTGAGATTGTTTGTTCAAAGCACGGCTGCAGGTTATACCTCTTAGGGGGGTATTATATGCATTTTTTTATCTGCACTGCAGGAGACCTGTGCACAGTAAATTGTGAGTGCGATTTTAACATTTAATAAAATTGGGATCATTTTTAAGCTGAAAAACACTGATGTTTTCATTTTCTTTTGAGCATCTATTGAGGAATACAAAAGAGCGAGCAATATAAAAGGGGGAAAATTATAAGCAGTGTCTGGAGAGGAGGAGAACAAGGAGGAGAAGTGGTGCATGATTCCACCAGGAGATTGTGGAGCCAGAATGTATAAAGTGGGCACAATTTTTTTGGGCACGCTTTCATGGGTTTGCCTCTGCCTAAAATGTAAAACTGAGTTTTAGAACGGGTTTGGGTTGTTTTTTTCCTACAGGGTTTCCCCCTCTTTAATTATATAGGGCACACATGTGGACTGGTACTTTGGGTCCAATGGCATGCAGGATTTTTGCCAGAGACCTGGGGGCCTCAGTATATAGAGGGGCTCTGGCTGATTGCCAGCCTTTTGGCTGGACAGTGTGCAAAAGGAGCTATACCACCCCCCCCCCCCCCACCACCACCACCACCCACCCGTCGCAAGCACTTTACGTGGTTTGGCACCTTCGTATCAAAGGGGGACTTTATCAGTATTGAAAGTTATGTTTTGCTTGAGTCATTACGGCTAAGCATTGCCAGTTTTGGTATGTGCTAAAATAACTGTATTATTATATTGTATTTCTAAATGGTTTGAATATGTAAAACCAATAAAAGTGCTGTGGCCAACTTACGCCAATTTTGTGTTCTGTGTCCTTTATCTTATATTTATGGTTGTATTTGGAGTTATTTTTGGATCATTTGTGTAGAGTGCAACCCCAAGATCGGGAGCTAATGAGCCCCTTTAAAGGGGAAGGCGCAAGTTGACCTATCACAATTATAGGCCAAAAAATAAGGTGCACATACAGTTGCACTCTGCAAGAACAGTTACTCCAGAGCTTAGTAAATGAGCAAAAGCTCTGTTGACTTCCATCATCCAATCATGTGCAAGCAAAAATGAAGTTTTTCTTATTTTCCTTGCATGTGATTGGGTATTCTTTGCAAAGTGAAGCTTTATCTTGTTTACTAAGCACTGGAGCAACTGCACTTTGCAAAATGCACAGTTTATTTGCCTTTGCTAAATCAACCCCATGTTGTGTAAGGTGGAGGGAAATCACAAACCCATGAATGATGTAGTGCACAAAACACTAAACATAAAGAGGGATGTTGATTAAGTTGGATTTATTTAAATTACTTAACATGTGGTGGTATTATATATGAAACGTTTATGTAATGTAGATTTTCCAGAACATTTTGTTAATTGAAACAGTGTAAAGATTTTTTCTGCATGCAGGTTGATTTTTTATTTATTTTTTGTTGATTGGAGTCCACATTATCACCGTTTAAGGTGTATCTTGTATATTTTATAGCGTTTTTTGGGGCAGCACTGCATTACACAATTTCATGTAGATGTGACTGTTGCTTGAAATTTGGCCAATTTGATCATCTTAAGTAAATAGAGGTAACCTGAATTAACTAACACAAACACAAACAACTCGGTAAAAGAAAAGAAAATGGCAGCTGTTAGGCAGGTGTTAGTAACACCAATTTGCACCCAGACCTACAGTTCTTCAATCCTTCTCTATTCACATGGAGATGAAAGCTTGTTTGTACACCTACAGCTGTGTGCAGACTGGATTTGTTGTTGTAGGCAATCTTTGTTCTGACTCCATGACATCATTTACTGCAACAAGGAAATGGTAAGACACCTACATTCCTTCTATTCATAGGACTGCAGTGTTTTGTAGCACAGTAATGGGTAAATTGCAATGTTTGCACTGGGGAAGAACAACACCTTTTTTTAAAGCTGAAGTTTAGATAAGACAACTTTTGTATAGTTACATTGGTCCAGCTTGTAAAACTGGCCTTACATGGATCAAAATTTGAATCTCTGCTGAACCGGCCGAGATCCGATTCATGTATGGGTAGGCTAATTGCACCCAAGTCAATCCATCTATCGACTTGGGTACAACCAGCCAGTCAGATTTTTGTACATACAACTGTTGCTGGTGGCAATAATCATTGTGTTCTGCCAGCTGGGAGGGCTCCCCGCCCCCCCACCATCAGAAACCAATAGTGCTGCGTAAGGGATTCACCCATCAACACTGACTGTGACCGATTTTCTTTCCTCCCATCCGTGGCATATACTGAATATCATGTGCAGCCCTTTAATGATGTCAGGAGCCACTCCAGAGACATGCTGGTAGGTTAATTGGCTTCTGTCAAAATTGGCCCTAGTACATGAATGTGAGTTAGGGACCTTAGATTGTAAGCTCCTTGAGGGTAGGGACCGATGTGAATGTACAATGTATATGTAAAGCGCTGCGTAAATTGACGGTGCTATATAAGTACCTTAAATAATAATAATAATGTCTGACCAACACTGGTTTAGCTACACTTTAAAGTGGGATCAACTACCTGCCTTCCATTAGCGGGTGTCGGCTTCACGGAGTCCCGGTTGATATTCTGAGTGATTCATCCAGGATCCCCATACTAAAGGCCTTGGCTGGGTTATAGCCGCAAGCTGCCATTTGCTTGCCTTCTGGTAAGCACATATTCCTTATGGTGATCAGCACTCAATGGTGGTGGATGATTATCATTTATTGTCCCAGCATTTTTATCAGATACAAATATTGTGTCCTGTAATTGTATTTTCATTTATATTCATTTACATTACTATCTGTAATTTTTTATCTTTTAATATTTACCTAAAATACATTTTTTGGCCTGCCATTTACTACCCTGAATTTATCACATTTATCACAACTATTTATTCATATATTTTTTTAAATTTTCACTTATTTGTCTCACATTGGTTTATCACCATTATGTGCATAATTTTTAGCGCAGCTATTGTTCTTTCCACTTTAAAGTGGACCTTCATCTACATGGTTTGCCTTTTTCCCTACCATTCCCATCTGCAGACTTTTTAAAAAAATTGTAAATACCATTTTTTTATATTTTGCGGCACTCCCGCCTAGGCATGGATTATGTCAATTGGCCCCCTGCTGCCTCCTGGGATGCCGACATTACACATTCCAGGAGGCAGTGAGACAAAATATTGCCTAATTTCAATGCCACCGTTGCCACGCATGTGCAGACATGTTTTAGGATTCTGGCAGATACCTGTAGCATGTCTGAGCATGCACAGGATGAAAAACTAGGAAGCTGATTTTCAAGATGGCGGTGCAGTAGCTAGGAGAACAATAGCTGAAAGAAAGCAGCAATACAAAGTAAATGAGATATGGGGACTTTGTATATACCTCCAAAAGTAATAACACCTTATTCATACCTCCCAACTGTCGCTGATTTCCAGGGACTGTCGCTGATTTGGACCATTGTCCCTCTTTCCTTCTCATTTGTCCCTCATTTTGCTCTGTATATAGTTGTAAATAAAATGCACTATTTATCTTTTAAAAAGTGTTTCCCAGTGCTAAACCTTTCATCCAATTTCTAAATTGCTGCATTTGTAAATGTAAAAAGCCAATATAAAGGATTAATGGTAAAAAAAAAACCTGGTGGGTTTAACTAATACTTTTTTTGTATAATTCTCCTTTAAGGGGCGTGGCAGGGTGTGTGTCCTATACCTACATACTTTTGCTAATAGGTGTCTCTCGTTCCCATCTCAAAATGTTGGGAGGTATTCCTAATTTAAAAAGATTAAATTCCATTCCATATGTCATAAAATACATTACAAATCTTGTGCATGGGATCGACCAATAATATCTGAAAAACATCTCTAGGACATCCTGCTGGAAATGTCACAGATGTGTAGAAGTAGGGTTGATTCGTTTTGCGCGAATACTGCTTCCTCAAGACCCCTTTGGCCTTTCTTGTATTCACATATGACACAATGTAAAGTTAAAACTACAAATGAGCAAAATATTCAAATTAATATCAATATAGAGGCTGGCTGGTACTACGGGAGGCATTACAGTACCCAGGGCCTGTTTTCTGACCCGAGTGACTGGTACACACCACTAGTTTTTAATTTTTAAATTCAACCTGACGTTATTGCAGCGATCTCCCCTACTGTTCTTTTGTGTTCTGACAGGGGGATGCCCCTGACAAGAACACCCTGGTCGGCGCCCTGAGCCATTGGCTGAGAGCACTGATTGGGAGCTGGTCGACTGCTGGTTTTCCAGCATGCTCGCCCAATAGAGGCCGGCCAAACAGCCAGCTTCTGTCGGATCAGCTGCCATACACATGGGCCTAATGTTGGCCAGTTTTTATTAAACCAGCCGATGTCACCCGACCTGTGTACTAGGCTTTGCTGTGTGCCTGACTGCCGTGTGCCTATCAGGAAATAGAACCTGGGACCAAATGACCAGCCTGGTCTGGGGTCTGCGCTACAATAGCTACATTGGTCCAAACTGGACCAATATACAGCTGTGTTAGAAAGTATTTGGCACCTTTCTAATTTTTTTTTTTTTTTGCATATTTGTCACACTTAATTGACTCAGATCATCAGCAAAAAAGCTGTCCAAACCTGCCTGGCTTTATGTGAAAAAGTAATTGCCCCCTAAACCTAATAACTGGTTGTGTCACCCTTGGCGGCAACAACTGCAATCAAGCATTTGCGATAACTGCCAATGATTCTTTCACATTGCTGTGGAGCAATTTTAGTCCACTCTTCTTTGCAGAATAGTTTTAATTCAGCCACATTGGAGGGTTTTCCAGCATGAATGGCCTGTGTAAGGTCATGATACAGCATAAGTCCGGGCTTTGACTAGGCCACGCCAAAACCTAAATTTTGCTTTGTTTGAACCATTTGGAGGTGGACTTGCTGTTGTGTTTAGGATCATTGTCCTGCTGCATAACCCAAGTTCACTTGAACTTGAGGTCACAAACTGATGGACGTCATTCTCCTTTAGGATTTTCTGGTAGAGATCAGAATTCATGGTTCCATTAGTTATGGTAAGTCGTCCACGTCCAGAAGCTGCAAAGCAGCCCCACACCATCACGCTACCACCACCATGTCTGACTGTTGGTATGATGTTCTTGTTATGAAATGCTGTATTAGTTTTATGCCAGATGTAACGGGATGCACACCTTACAAAAAGTACAATTTTTGTCTCATCAGTCCACAGGATATTTGCATAAAAGTCTGGGGGATAATCAAGATTTTTTTTGGTAGATGTGAGATGAGCCTTTGTGGGTTTTTTTTGGTCAGCAGTGGCTTTGGCTTGAGAACTATCCTATGGATGCCATTTTTGCTCAGTCTCTTTCTTACTGTTGAATCATGAAAACTGATCTTACTTGAGGCAAGTGAGGCCTGCAGTTCTTTAGATGTTGTTCTGGGTTCTTTTATGACCTCCTGGATGAGTCTTCGTCATGCTCTTGGAGTAATTTTTGTAGGTCGGCTAATCCTGGTAAGGTTTACCACTGTTCCAAGTTATCTCCATTTGTGGATATTGGCTCTTCCCGTGGTTCACTGGAGTTCCAAAGCCTTAGAAATGGCTTTGAAACCCTTCCTAGACCGATACGTTTGTTTCTAATCTGTTCTTGAATTTTTTTAGATTGTGGCATGATGTGTGGCTTTTTGTGATCTGTTAGCGTGCTTCACTTTGTCAGGCAGCTTCTATTTATGTGATTTCTTGATTCAACAGGTCTGGCAGTAATCAGGCCTGGGTGTGGCAAGTGAAATTTAACTCAGCTTTCCAAAAAATTGTGGTTAATCACAGTTCATTAATGATTCAGCATGGGAGGGGGGAATTACTTTTTCACATAGGGCCAGGCAGGTTTGAACAGCATTTTTCCCTTAATAAATGAAATAATAATTTAAAAACTGCATCTTGGATTTACGTGGGTTATCTTTGTGTAATATTAAAATGAGTTTGATGATCTGAATTATTTAATTTAAGTGTGAGAAATAAGCAAAAAAATAAAAAATCAGGAAGGGGCAAATACTTTTTGACAGCACTGTAATTATATATAAAATATTGATAATTGGAATTCATCTCTGATGTGCTGTTTCTGTAGATGGCAGGTCAAGCTGCGGGGATACCTGTGCTGTTCAGAGTGGTAAGGAAAGACACCTGTACCCTCTTCAGGGTGTGTGGGTCTGGCTCTACGGGCAAAGCCCCTGTAACTAGGAACATTAAATGCTCATTTTGTGAGATTTCTCTACCTGTGAGAAGTTTTAACCCCTTCTGATATATATACCAAATGAGTATCACTCTAGAGAAATTCACACTAATCCCCTGATACCTAGCTCTGGCGATTGGCTATAATTTTGTGGCTTTTTCATTTCCGATTGAATGCCTTATACACTGTTTATACAAGTAATACTCATAAGACCCCTGTGCATTAGTGGTCTCGGCCAAGGCTGCACATGCCTTTTTGTCCATCTCTCTTTACGGAGGAATTGTTGATCTATATGTACACATACCTACCATTCTGAACTTGGTCACCGGCAGGAGTGCTGGTTTGAGATATAGTCTGTGTTATTTGGTGTCCCCCTATGTTTGGATTCAAGGCCCATCAGCACCTACCCACCCAGTATGTCCTGAGGAGGCTACTAAACTGTGAAACGCGTTGACAATCAAGCGTGAAGGCATTGTTTAATCATATGTTTTCATATAGATCAATTATCCATGTAGTATTCACTCATACACGAAAGGATCCTCCCTTTTATGTCTGCTGTATTGGGTATCTGTTGACCTTGTCTTACACTAGGGTGTTGTCTAATGTTTACATGTTTTTTAATTATTTTGTAATAAAGTATTTCATTTTATATATATTTTGCCTCATGATGTGCCTACAAAGTCCGCATTGTTTTTTCAGATATAGTCTCAATCCTTACATATACTGATTGGATGTTGGCATAGTGTGGGTCTTCCCTTTCTATGTAGATGGCAGGTGTTTTTTTGATTGACTACTTACAGTTATCTAGCAGTCTGCATGATCACTTTATACTTAAGGCCCATACACACGATCCGAAAATCGTATGAAAAATACCGCTTTCGAAGCAATCGTACAATATTCTGATCGTTAGTACACAGCTTTCGATAGCCGATCACAACAGTTCATCCGATATTATCCGATCGGAACAAGCACGATCATTTTGCTCGTACAATACCAGATCGTACGATTTGTTTAGTCAGTACAGTTGTTGTTTAAAAATACAATACAAATACACAACACATGACAATACTTCCGAATTTTTTTTTCCTGGCGTACGAGACATTTTTGTGACTTTAGTAATCTATTCAATTCCTACTTGCGACTAGCAAGCGAAAAAAAAAGTCAGACGATCTGTCGTCCGAATTTCGGACTGTGTGTACGGGGCAATAGGCTAGGAATTATTATGTGCCGCTCCTGGAAAGTGTTTCTATTGCCTATTCTGTAACAACAAAACCACCAAGCTTAATCCATTTAAAGCACTCACAACAACACTTATTAACAGGTGCCACTTTATTGCAGAGCATTGTAAATGTAATACACTAATAACACCCAGCATTACTCCCAACAAATTGGTGTCCTGTTTCACTCTCCCCGCCATCAGCGCTTTCTCAAGCCTCTGTGGATCTTCTGTGGTTATAAAAACAAAACAGTCAGATGTTTTATATTCCATTCGTTTTAATTGAATCAACCACTGTTAAGTAAAAGCAGCTACCTTGGGACTCACAACCTGAGAGTGCTAAACTGCTCAGCCAATACACAAAAAGGTCAAAGGCAATCGTGCAGATTGCTGCTGATAAGAGTCTGGGAAAAGGTGTTGTCTCTGCACCCCCCCCCTCCCCCCCCAGGAGACTTCCTTCCCCAGTACACAAAGCCAGGTCCCATTCCCCCCAGGCCTATATTTTCAAAGCATTGTTCCTTATCGTCCTAATCATCTGCCCTGGCTGGTGGCTGACACAGGCAGAATTAAATATTGATTGGTAAGGTCACAAAGGCTGCAACAAAGAGGCTTTAGTATTCAGAAGTTGCTCAAGGGGAAACCTAACTTTATTTTTCTTAAAACTTTTATTTGAATGCCATTGTGCCTAAAGATCCGCCACACCCGCCAACATGAAAGGCGTATGAACAGAATGCTGACCCTCGGCGGTCAGTTTGTCAGCTAAAACTATGTCCACAGACATTAAAGCTGAACTACAGGCAGTTATAAAAGAGACAAATGAATGCAGCTCTGTATCTAATAACAGATCAGTAAATGTATAATACAAATGCAAGCAGTATACGTTTTTAAATTTCACTTGGTTTTAACCTCTTGTGGACCCTGTACAGAGGAGCTCAGAGGAGGGGACGGAGAAGCAGCTCAAGCAGCCAAACAGCTGTGCTGCCTTGCTCGTGTGCTAACAAGGGGATAAGAGGAGAAAGCAGAGTGACAGTGAGGTAAGCTCCCCAGTCAGCTGCTTCTCCTTTCACTGTTTAGTCACAGGCATAGGGGGAGGAAACAAGACCTGTATAGTCTAGTACACACATGATCGGGTAATCAGACAAAAGATCGTTCTTTTTTTTACTTGCTAGTCTCATAGTTACATAGTAGGTAAGGCTGAAAAAAGACAATAATCCATCCAGTTCAACCTGTGTGTGTGTACGTGTATCAGTGTCTATAATTGATTCCCATATCCCTGTATGTTGTGTTCTTTAAAGCGGGATTCCGGACTTTTTTTAAAGTCAGCAGCTACAATCACTGTAGCTGCTGACTTTAAATAAGCATACTTACTTGTCCTGGGTGCCCGCGTTGTCGGCCGCCCGAGGCCGACCCTTCCCTGGGCTCTCGGGTCCCGGCACCGCCATCCTAACTAAGGGAAACAGGCAGTGGAGCCTTGAGGCTTCACTGCCAGTTTCCTACTGCGCACGCGCGAGCAGCGCGGCGCTCTGTGAATGGCCCCGTGGTTTTCTGGGAACACACACAGTTCCCAGAAGGCAACGGGGCCGCTCACCGAGGAACAGGACACGCCGCGGAATAGGAAGAGGCAGATTAGGAAGACTGCCTAGCAACAAGGCTTCAGGTAAGTTTAAAAAAAAAATTTTTTTTCAAATTTTTTTTTCAAATTTTTTTAGGTGCAATTTTTTTTTTCAGGGTGGCCCTCCACTTTAAGATATACATCCAAGAGTCTTTTAAAAATATCCATACTTCCCGCTGACACCACCAATTATGGGAGAGAGATCCACATCCCTCTTGCCCTGACAGTGAAGAACCCCCTCTGCAGTTTAAGGTTAATGTCTCAATGTCTCAATGTGTGGCCCTGTGTCCTCATACACTCCCTGGGACTGAATTGTTTTTTTTTTTTATGCTGGGATCCCCATTGAGGTATTTGTAGATCGCTATCATGTCCCCCCTCAAGCGCCACATCTCCAGCGAGAATAAATTTAATGTTTGCAGCCAGTCCTCGTAATTAAGGTCCTCCTTTTGATTTCGTTGCTCTTCTTTGGACTCTCTGCAGCTCCAGCACATCCCTTTTGAGGACCGGTGACCAGAACTGGACAGAATACTCCAGATGTGGCCTAACCAGGGTTTTATAAACTTTGGTTTTCTATAGAACCTTTATCATATCAGAATAGATTACTAACTACTACATTTCTCGTAGGACTCCAAACAACTTCCCGCATGCGTAATTAAGTGGAGAGAGTACAGAGAAGGGCAACAAAACTTATAAAGGGACTGGAGGATATTAGTTATGAGGAAAGGTTGCGATCACTGAACTTATTCTCTTTGGAGAAGAGACGCTTGAGAGGGGAAATGATTTCAATGTACAAATACCGTACTGGTGACCCCACAATAGGGATAAAACTTTTCCATGAAAGGGAATTTAATAAGACACGCGACCATTCACTAAAATGAGAAGAAAATTGGTTTAACCTTAAACTGCGTAGAGGGCTCTTTACTGTAAGAGCGGTTAGGATGTGGAATTCTTTTCCACTGGCGGTGGTTTCAGAGGGGAGCATCGATAATTCCAAAAAAACGATTATATAAGCACCTGAACGACCACAACATACAGGGATATACAATGTAATACTGACATATAATCACACACATGGGTTGGACTGGATGGACTTGTGTCTTTTTTCAACCTCACCAACTATGTAACTATGTAATGGGAAGTGATGCAATGTATGTGTGACCCCTCTAGCCACACCTTCAACGCACATGATTGAAGTTCCTTGGATTTTTCGAGTTTGCACACATTTATTTGGTTGTTGTGCACGTTCTTTTCTTCTGGATTTCTCTATAACAGAAATGGAAGATTCCAGCCTTCCAATGCTATCCTTGGAATGTTGGTTGTCCAAAATGTCTACGGTTTCCAGGGCATTTATCTTGTTCTAGGTCGTTCTTTCGTTTCTGATCATGAGCACTAGTCTTCCCTCAAATATTTTCTTACGATTACTATGCTATTTACAATAAAATTTAGTTCCGTTAACTAAACGGAGAAAAAATTCAGTCATGTTCCTGTGGAAACATTTGGAAGACCTGCCATAATCGAATGTCGAAAGCTGTGTACCAATGATCAAATAGAGCTTGCCGAAAGTGGCTATTTTGGTACGATTTTCCATAAGGCTAGTCATACAGTATCTCACAAAAGACCCCTCACATTTTTGTAAATATTTAATTATAACTTTTCATGTGACAACACTGAAGAAATGATACTTTGCTACAATGTAAAGTAGTGAGTGTACAGCTTGTATAACAGTGTAAATTTGCTGTCCCCTCAAAATAACTCAACACACAGCCATTAATGTCTAAACCGCTGGCAACAAAAGTGAGTACACCCCTAAGTGAAAATGTCCAAATTGGGCCCAATTAGCCATTTTCCCTCCGCGGTGTCATGTGACCCGTTAGTGTTACAAGGTCTCAGGTGTGAATGGGGAGCAGCTGTGTTAAATTTGGTGTTGTCTCTCTCACTCTCTCATACTGGTCACTGGAAGTTCAACATGGCACCTCATGGCAAAGAACTCACTTGAGGATCTGAAAAAAAAGAATTGTTGCTCTACATAAAGATGGCCTAGGCCAAGGATATGCAATTAGCAGACCTCCAGCTGTTGCAGAACTACAAGTCCCATGAGGCATAGAAAGACTCTGACAGCCACAAGCATGACACCCAAAGGCATGATGGGACTTGTAGTTTTGCAACAACTGGAGTTCCGCTAATTGCATATCCCTGGCCTAGGCTATAGGAAGATTGCCAAGACCCTGACACTGAGCTGCAGCACGGTGGCGAAGACCATGCAGCGGTTTAACGGGACAGGTTCCACTCAGAACAGGCCTCGCCATGGTCGACCAAAGAAGATGAGTGCACGTGCTCAGCGTCATATTCAGAGGTGGTCTTTGGAAAATAGACTTTTGAGAGCTGCTAGCATTACTGCAAAGGTTGAAGGGGTGGGGGGTCGGCCTGTCAGTGCTCAGACCATACGCCGCACACTGCATCAAATTGGTCTGCATGGCTGTCATCCTAAAAGGAAGTCTTCTATAGATGATGCACAAGAAAGCCCGCAAACCGTTTGCTGAAGACAAGCAGACTAAGGACATGGATTACTGGATCCATGTCCTGTGGTCTGATGAGACGAAGATAAACTTATTTGGTTCAGATAGTGTCAAGCGTGTGTGGCGGCAACCAGGTGAGGAGTACAAAGACAAGTGTGTCTTGTCTACAGTCAAGCATGGTGGTGGGAGTGTCATGGTCTGGGGCTGCATGAGTGCTGCCGGCACTGGGAAGCTACAGTTCATTGAGGGAACCATGAATGCCAACATGTACTGTGACATACTGAAGCAAAGCATGAACCCCTCCCTTCGGAGACTGGGCCACAGGGCAGCATTCCAACATGATAACGAACCCAAACACACTTCTAAGACGATCACTGCCTTGCTAAAGAAGCTGAGGGTAAAGGTGATGGACCGGCCAAGCATGTCTCCAGACCTAAACCCTATTGAGCATCTGTGGGGCATCCTCAAACGGAAGGTGGAGGAGACTAAGGTCCTTAACATCCTCCAGCTCTGTGATGTCGTCATGTCAAGTGGAAGAGGACTCCAGTGGCAACATGTGAAGCTCTGGTGAACTCCATGCCCAAGAGGGTTAAGGCAGTGCTGGAAAATAATGGTGCCCACACAAAATATTGACACTTTGGGCCCAATTTGGACATTTTCACTAAGGGATTACTCACTTTTGTTGCCAGCGGTTTAGACATTAATGGTTGTGGGTTGAGTTATTTTGAGGGGACAGAAAATTTACACTGTTATACAAGCTGTACACTCACTACTTTACATAGTAGCAAAGTGTCATTTCTTCAGTGTTGTCACATGAAAAAATATAATAAAATATTTACAAAAATGTGAGGGGTGTTCTCACTTTTGTGAGATACTGTATTTAATGTTTTTTTTTATGTTTATTTTAATATGTTTATCTCTTTTATGTTTATTCAAATGGACAGGGAAAAATTTGGTCAATAACATCACCTGGGAGACATTGAATGTACCTTGTGGAACCTCTGGTTTTTCTTTTGTATATAAAGGACTTGACAGAAAGTGTGTTTGTGGGTTGCTGTAACGGTTTTAAAAAATGGTAAATTAACTTATGTTTTAATCTGTTTCTTCCACAGAGCAGAACTAAACCCTCCTATGCTTTACAGCCAAGGAAGCTGCCATCTTAGCCTCTGTTTGATCCGCAGCTGCCATGTTGCTGCATATGTGATCAGTTATACCACCAGCTATGGTGACAGTTTTTATTCATGGAATTTTGGGAAACAGAGTGGTTGTTAAGCCACTATATTATATTTAAACCATCTCATCTGCTCTACCCCCCCTCCCACCGCCTGTCAGCTTGAGACACTGCTCGCCCCTCCGCTCCTACTGATATAAAAAAACGATATTATATTTATATCATCCAATCAGTTATATAACGATATGTGTCCCAGTGCCTGTGCTCTATAAAAACTATGCCAATTTCTACCTTATCTCAGAGCGTCTCACGGCGCTCACGTGACTTCTCGGCTCTATCCTCTCCCCGGCTGACACAGCTATAGCGGGAGGGGTCAAGCCGGGAGGAGGGGAGGAGAGGAGCAGAAGCAGAAGCACTGTGCTATTATGCATGCTTTAAGGGAACATGATTTTTTTCTAGGGTAACAAACACTTTAAATCAGTATGTTTAGTTCTAATTTAACTTCCAATTAAACTTTCAGTTTAGGGCAGCTAAATACATTCCAGGTGCATCAAAGTAAATAGTTTGCAAAGTCTAAAGCTGGCTGTACATGGGTCAGTTTTTTTTTTTCATTCAACCAGTAGGTTGAACAAAAAAAAAAAAAAAAAAACTGACCTGATTTCCCCCATTCACAAAATCAATGTGGATGTGGGAATCCTCCCCATTGTGTCATTGTATTTTGAAAGCAAGGAGACTTCCACGTTGCCAGAATATACAGATCAGTGCTGCAGCCTATTGCCTTTGGCGCTGATTGAGTGAAAAAATACTGACAGGGTGGTAGGTCCACCAGCAGAATTTCGATCCTTGCATGGCCAGCTTTGGGCTTAGTTTACATTCGCGGTCAGGGATACACCACACTGCAAACTACTGCAGTGAATAAAGATAAATTTAAAAAAATGTAATTTTGTGACATTTCAAGTTTAAAAAAAGAAAAAAGTAAACAGTGTGATGGGTTATTACAACGCATTGGCACTGCTCCCTTCACAGACTTACCAGCTGCTGCTTTATAACGTGGCAGTGGTGTGAACGTGCCATTAACCTAAAACATCATTTGGGCTTAAAGTTATTTAAAACTACATGTCTATCTAAAGGATTTTCATATGAATGTTTGTATGAGCATTTATATGAAAATTCTCAGTTTACTCGATGACTTGATGAATGTTGTTCGAAAGTACCTCCTTCAAAGTCAGCTCCTTCAAATTTTTTTATCATTGAGGTAGAAAACAAATATTGACTAGACCCCACTAATGATTAAAAATGGTTCTGGGCGGGAAGGCTGGGTGATCATGTGACCAATGGTATTGGCTGTCATAGTGGTCACATGATCAGGAGCCAGTTCAGCCAGCTACCGATTGTTAGTGGTGACCGAGAGCTGTCTCTGACAGCTGGGTCTTTGTGCTGGGAGTGCACTCTCAGCACCAAACATCGGCCACCCGGTGAAGCATATGTGCAGTGTGTGGGTGTTAAAGCCCACCCTTTTCACCCCGCACCAGGGCCAGATCTGGCTTCTCTGATGGAGACGGCTATTAAAATGTCAGAGCGGCAGAGGATAAGAGGTCTGCAGGACAGTGTACAGGGGGTCAGAAGGGCAGAGGATAGAATCAACCGGTTGTAGGGCAGTATAAAGGGGTTTGCAGGACACAGGACAGTGGTCCAAATGGTAGTGTAAGGGGGCCACAGGGCAGAGGACAAGGGGTCAGCAAGGCAGTGTTCAGGGTCAGCAGGGTAGAGGACAGGTGTCCGAAGGGCAGTGAAATGGGACCACATAGTGGGGGACAGGAGTCAGGAGAACAGTGTAAGGGGACCACAGAGCAGAGGACAGGGGTCAGAAGGGCAGTGTACAGGAGTCTGCAGCACAGAGAACAGGGGTCACTTCTGGCAGAGCAGAGAACAGGGGTCACTTCTGGCAGAGCAGAGAACAGGAGTCACTTCTGGCAGGGCAAAAGCTTTGGGGCAATGCAAATGAGATCTGGGGGGAGGGGGAAGCGCAGCCCACCCCAGCACCCCCTAGATCTGGCCGTGTCCCGTACATATGTATTATGCGGGCGGCAACAGATTAGAATGAAACATTTTGAACAAATCTCTTCTTGACTATGGCCAGCACAAGACTATCCTCTTTACAGGAGAGGGCTACCCGTAAAAGGAAGAGATATTATGTGTAATAATGAGTAGTGTTGCATTATTAAAAAGTAAAATTCTGATGCAAGCTTTTTTGCTGGGACAGACGGATCATATGCTGGTTATGTGTGATGTACTACAATGGACCACACTGCAAATGCATTGAGCAGTCTATGCTGCTCTAGGTGAAAAAGCTTTGTGTATGTTACACTAAGCCATGGGTCCCATCCCTCCCTACCCTGTTTCCTGTTCAGTCCCTCCTCACATTCTTACAGCAGGACCTCCTCTGCAGTCTGTTACTATATTTAACTCCAGCTGCATATGCTGCTGCAATAGCCACAACTGTGTACATCAGGGATAGGACTCCTCTGGGACTCTATTTACATCACTGGGACTGTCAAATGTCAAGGGAACAAAAGTCACATCATAAAATGACATTGTCATTCCTTTTAAGGACTGCTAACTAACTTCTTAAACAGACAATGAAACCTGTAAATTCTAGCATTCAACATGAACTGAATAGTCATTTCTGACTTGCGTTGCCAACATACAATAAGACTGGGAACTGAAATTTAGGATAAAAGCTGCTACAAACTAGTCTTATAGTGCTCTGCAGTTGTATTAAAGAGCTAAAGCTTCAACTATTTAAATCAGTCACCAGCACAGATTTATATAACTTGTGTAGAAGCCATGAAACCAGAGAGGTCTATTATGTTAATTTTGACCAGCTTTTTTGGCCCAACCCCACTCACCTTACATGCCTCAGTATTGGTGATTTAGGCCACCTATTACGATTATTGGGCTATCGTTAGGTATTGGAGCCTGGAGTGCTCAACCATAGGAGCTGGTCTTCCACCAGGGCAATTCTGTCTGCTGGAAGGCAGAGAGAAGTCCAGTTTGAGCAGTTGTCACGTTAAAGACAGTTGACCAAGAGTGCTCAAGGAGTAAGTGGTCCCAACAATGCATGACACATAGTACTGGGGCCCCTAGAGAAAAAGTGTGGAAGGCCATTTGTTTTAGTTGTGTTTGGCCTTATCACCAGAAACTAAACATTATGGTGGCTGCTGAAGTTCAAGGTGGTCAACCAAAATGAGTATCCAGCATGTGAAATTTGACTGGAATCATCCCTAGTGCCTGGTACTGGCTGTCTTCTAGTTGGGTGTCCTAGTTATGCATTCTCTGCCTGAACTGTAAGTATTTTCTTGAGAACTGTGACCCCTGTAAGCCAGCCATTGCAGTGGCTGTTGAAGTTTGAGGTGGTCAACGAGAATGAATGTCCAACTTGTGACATTTTGCTGGGATCATCCCTGGTGCCTGGCACTGTCTAACTTCTAGTGTCCTAGTAGAGGTGGTAATATTTTCTTATAAATGGTGACACTGGAATTTCCAGCTAGGGGGAAAAACCTCCAAGGGGCAGGAACCAGGCTGCTAGGGCTGTTTATACTGTACTCTCCATTTCCAATGCTATAATAAAGTGCAATTCTCCCGGAGACGAATCAGTATGTGTGCCTTTCTTGTGTCATGTGCCAAGACCATCTTTACACACACAGATAAATGTGTATGTATATTTATCAACAGATATATAGTAGCATGTCCTTTCAAAGTCACAGTCACTTTTCTCAAAAGACTTGACTCGCCAAAACATTGTTTCATTCATTCATATGTAGAAGCCCCTTGAGTGCCTACTATATTTGTTCTTATTTGTTTCTTAATTTTCTGTGTAGCACCAAGGCATTTATCTTGGATGGAGTGTGGATATTGCGTTATTTGATATACAGTGTATATATACACTATATTGGCAAAAGTATTGGGACGCCTGCCTTTACATGCACATGAACTTTAATGGCATCCCAGTCTTAGTCTGTAGGGTTCAATATAGAGTTCGCCCACCCTTTGCAGCTAAACTAGCTTTAACTCTTCTGGGAAGGCTGTCCACAAAGTTTAGGATTGTGTATATTGGAAAGTTTGACCATTCTTCCAGAATTGCATTTGTGCTTCTGGAAGAATGGTCAAACATTCCCGTAGACATACTCCTAAACCTTGTGAACAGCCTTATCAGAAGAGTTGAAGCTGTTACAGTTGCAAAGGGCAGGCCAACTCAGTATTGAACTCTATGGATTAAGACTGGGAGGCCGTTAAAGTGCATGTATGTGTAAAGGTGGGCGTCCCAATACTTTTGGTAATATAGTGTCTATATATACAGTTCGGTCCATATATATTTGGACACAGGCACAATTTTCATATTTTTGGCTCTGTATGCCACCAGAATAAAAATTAAAATGAAACAATCCAGATGAATTTGAAATGCAGACTTTTAGCTTTAATTCAAGGGGTTGAACATAAATATCAGGTACAAATTTTAGGAACTGCAACTATTTTTATACACAGTCCCCCCATTTGCAGGGGCTCAAATATAATTGGACAAATTAATATAATTATAAATAAAATGTGCATTTTTAATATTTTACTATCAATAGCTGCCTGAAGTCTGGAACCCATGGACATTACAACGACTGGGTTTCCTCCTTTCTGATGCTTTGACAGGCTCTAACTGCAGCCGTCTTCAGTTGTTCTTTGTTTGTGGGTCTTTCTGCATTTAGTTTTGCCTTCAGCAAGTGAAATGCATTCTCAATTGGGTTGAGATCAAGTGAGTGACTAGGCCATTGCAGAACATTCCACTTCTTTTCTTTTAAAAGCTCCTGGGTTTCTTTTGCAGCGTGTTTTGAATCATTGTCCATCTGTACTGTGAAGCGCCATCCAATCAAGTTTGCTGTATTTGGCTGAATCTTGGCTGACACTATATCTCTAAACACTGCAGAATTAATCCGGCTGCTTCTGTCACATCATCAATAAACACCAATGACCCAGTGCCACTGGAAGCCATGCAATCCCATGCAATCACACTGCAAGCTCCACCAGTTTTACAGATGACGTTGTGTGCTTTGGATCATTCTGGTACAGATTAATCTTAGTTTCGTCGGTCCACAGAATGCTTTTCCAGAGCTGGTCTCGCTTTTTTAGATGTTTTTTGGCAAAGTCTAATCTGGCTTTTCTATTCTTCATGAATGGCTTATGAATGGTTTGCACCTTGTGGTGAACCCTCTGTATTTGCTCTTGTGAAGTCTTCTCTTGATTGTAGACTTTGACAATGATACACCCACCTCCTGGAGAGTGTCGTTCACTTGCCTGGATGTTGTGAATGGGTTTTTCTTTACCATAGAGAGGATCCTGCGATCATCCACCACTGTTGTCTTTCGTGGACGTCCAGGCCTTTTTATGCTGCTGAGATCACCAGTGTGTTCTTCTTTCCTCCGAATGTACCAAACTGTTGATTTGGCCACTCCTAATGTTGCAGCTATCTCTCTGATGGATTTGTTTCCTTTTTGACGCCTTACAATGGCCTGTTTCACTTGCATGGACAGCTCCTTTGAACACATACAGTGGGGATGGAAAGTATTTTATATATATATATATATATATATATATATATATATATATATATACAGTGGCTTGCGAAAGTATTCGGCCCCCTTGAACTTTTCAACCTTTTGCCACATTTCAGGCTTCAAACATAAAGATATAAAATTTTAATTTTTTGTGAAGAATCACCAACAAGTGGGACACAATTGTGAAGTGGAACGAAATCTATTGGATATTTTAAACTTTTTTAGCAATTAAAAAACTGAAAAGTGGTGCGTGCAAAATTATTCGGCCCCTTTACTTTCAGTGCAGAAAACTCACTCCAGAAGTTCAGCGAGGATCTCTGAATGATCCAATGATGTCCTAAATGACTGATGGTGATAAATAGAATCCACCTGTGTGTAATCAAGTCTCTGTATAAATGCACCTGCTCTGTGATAGTCTCAGGGTTCTGTTGAAAGCCCAGAGAGCATCATGAAGACCAAGGAACACACCAGGCAGGTCCGTAATACTGTTGTGGAGAAGTTTAAAGCCGGATTTGGATACAAAAAGATTTCCCAAGCTTTAAACATCCCAAGGAGCACTGTGCAAGCGATCATTTTGAAATGGAAGGAGTATCAGACCACTGCAAATCTACCAAGACCTGGCTGTCCCTCTAAACTTTCAGCTCAGACAAGGAGAAGACTGATCAGAGATGCAGCCAAGAGGCCCCTGATCACTCTGGATGAACTGCAGAGAACTACAGCTGAGGTGGGAGAGTCTGTCCATAGGACAACAATCAGTCGTACACTGCACAAATCTGGCCTTTATGGAAGAGTGGCAAGAAGAAAGCCATTTCTCAAAGATATCCATAAAAAGTCTCGTCTAAAGTTTGCCACAAGCCACCTGGGAGACACACCAAACATGTGGAAGAAGGTGCTCTGGTCCGATGAAACCAAAATCAAACTTTTTGGCCACAATGCAAAATGATATGTTTGGCGTAAAAGCAACACAGCTCATCACACTCAACACACCATCCCCACTGTCAAACATGGTGGTGGCAACATCATGGTTTGGGCCTGCTTTTCTTCAGCAGGGACAGGGAAGATGGTTAAAATTGAGGGGAAGATGGATGCAGCCAAATACAGGACCATTCTGGATGAAAACCTGTTGGAGTCTGCAAAAGACCTGAAACTGGGACGGAGATTTATCTTCCAACAAGACAATGATCCCAAACATACAGCAAAATCTACAAAGGAATGGTTCACAAATAAACGTATCCAGGTGTTAGAATGGCCAAGTCAAAGTCCAGACCTGAATCCAATCGAGAATCTGTGGAAAGAGCTGAAAACTGCTGTTCACAAACGCTCTCCATCCAACCTCACTGAGCTCGAGCTGTTTTGCAAGGAAGAATGGGCAAGAATTTCAGTCTCTCGAAGTGCAAAACTGATAGAGACATACCCCAAGCGACTTGCAGCTGTAATCGCAGCAAAAGGTGGCTCTACAAAGTATTAACGCAAGGGGGCCGAATAATTTTGCACGCCCCACTTTTCATTTTTTTATTAGTTAAAAAAGTTTCAAAAATCCAAAAGATTTCGTTCCACTTCACAATTGTGTCCCACTTGTTGGTGATTTTTCACAAAAAATAAAAATTATATATCTTTATGTTTGAAGCCTGAAATGTGGCAAAAGGTTGAAAAGTTCAAGGGGGCCGAATACTTTCGCAAGCCACTGTATATAATAGTAATATTAATTCTAAGCGGTATGTGTAATATATATGTTATATTACACATACCGCTTAGAATTAAGGCCAAAAAGTTCTACCTTGGTCTCATCAGACCAGAGAATCTTATTTCTCACCATCTTGGAGTCCTTCAGGTGTTTTTTTGGCAAACTCCATGCGGGCTTTCATGTGTCTTGCACTGAGGAGAGGCTTCCGTCGGGCCACTCTGCCATAAAGCCCCGACTGGTGGAGGGCTGCAGTGATGGTTGACTTTCTACAACTTTCTCCCATCTCCTGACTGCATCTCTGGAGCTCAGCCACAGTGATCTTTGGATTCTTCTTTACCTCTCTCACCAAGGCTCTTCTCCCCCGATAGCTCAGTTTGGCCGGACGGCCAGCTCTTGGAAGGGTTCTGGTCATCCCAAACGTCTTCCATTTAAGGATTATGGAGGCCACTGTGCTCTTAGGAACCTTAAGTGCAGCAGCTTGTTGGTATGTGTGCAGAAAACCAGGCACTGCTCATCACCTGTCCAATACAGTCCCAACAGTGAAGCATGGTGGTGGCAGCATCATGCTGTAGGGGTGTTTTTCAGCTGCAGGGACAGGACGACTGGTTGCAATCGAGGGAAAGATGAATGCAACCAAGTACAGGGATATCCTGGACGAAAACCTTCTCCAGAGTGCTCAGGACCTCAGGCTGGGCCGAAGGTTTACCTTCCAACAAGACAATGACCCTAAGCACACAGCTAAAATAACGAAGGAGTGGCTTCACAACAACTCTGTGACTGTTCTTGAATGGCCCAGCCAGAGCCCTGACTTAAACCCAATTGAGCATCTCTGAAGAGACCTAAAAATGGCTGTCCACCAACGTTTACCATCCAACCTGACAGAACTGGAGAGGATCTGCAAGGAGGAATGGCAGAGGATCCCCAAATCCAGGTGTGAAAAACTTGTTGCATCTTTCCCAAAAAGACTCATGGCTGTATTAGATCAAAAGGGTGCTTCTACTAAATACTGAGCAAAGGGTCTGAATACTTAGCACCATGTGATATTTCAGTTTTTCTTTTTTAATAAATCTGCAAAAATGTCAACAATTCTGTGTTTTTCTGTCAATATGGGGTGCTGTGTGTACATTAATGAGGAAAAAAAATGAACTTAAATGATTTTAGCAAATGGCTGCAATATAACAAAGAGTGCAAAATTTAAGGGGGTCTGAATACTTTCTGTCCCCACTGTGTGTATATATATATATATATATATATATATATATATATATATATATATATACAGGGCTTTTTTTCAGGGGGAACTTGGTGGAACTCAGTTCCACCACCTCTGGCTCAGACCCTTTGGTGCCTGTTCACCACAATCACTTGTAAACACAGAAGTCCAGTTTCTGTGTTTGCAAGTGACAGCTCTGCACTCTGTCTGTCTGTAACCCCCATGAACTCTGCACTCCGTATGTAATGCAATCATGATATTTAATGCCCCTTTAAGACCCTACTACTGTTTGTGAAATATGACCACACCCACTATTTGATGTGATTTGGAGGGTGTGTGTGGGGTGGGGGGAGGGGTTTTGGGGGGTCGTGGTTGAGTTCCAGCACCTATTGTTTGAGAAAAAAAAAAAAATATATATATATATACACACACACATACACACACAGTATATATACCGTATATGTCACTCTCAAATTTGAAGAGTCTATGAAAAGTCCATAGATTAATTCACATACTCCTGAAAGAGCTTGCAGTCTAATGTAGCCTTTTTCAACCTTTTAACCATAAGGGAACCCTTGAAATAGCTTTCTGATCCCAGGGAACACTTGCTAATGATTATTATATCTACAGTTCACTGTACATTAATGTAATGGTCAGTGGAACTAATTCTACTTACATTTGTGGTCATTGGGAAAAATCCCCCACCAGTTACAGATGGCTAAAAAGATCATTGTTGGTTACTTAGCTGAAAGACAGAAATTGCTCATTGCTCAAGAAGCCCCTAGCAACCTCTGGAGGAACCCTAAGACTACACGGAATCCTGGTTGAGAAAGGCTGGTCTAATGTCTCTACTACAGTCATACACACACACATACACACACACACTCAAGGTCAAAAATTGATTTAGGTAGGTATATAGGCCTATTTAGAGCCAAATAACATACATGTATGTTTCTGGGTGATTGCAAGAAACCAGAGAACCAGGAGGAAGCCCAATATATACAAAGTGAGAATACAGTATTCCGTAGATAGCGTTCTTCCAGGTTTGAAAATGAAACAAGAAAAAATATTGGTTGCTATTGGCAACAGGTACCATTTTTGTCTTCACATACTGTTATAAATGTGTTCTGCTGACAGTAGGACTTCAAGTCCGCTCCCATAGATTCCCATTTTAGTGACCTGGAAAAAATGCTTAGTTGTAAAAAAAAAACATTGCTTGTGGAGGTTACCTTGCAGACAGAAAGCTAATGATGACCTTGCTGCCTGAGATAATGCCTCAGGTCACAAGTGTGTATGTGCTTGGCTGCACTCTGCTATCTGCTACCAGTACTGTCTTATCTAGGCTGTTGCTAGGATACGCTCTAATCACTGAAGTCATGAGAACTCATGGACGGCCATAGTAATAACAATATATAAATAGGCCCCGATAAAACACGGCTAATATGGAGCTTACTCTGGATGCAGCGTCATGTTCTTTACTGACAAGAAGTATTATAGAGTGATCAGAGTTGCTTCTAATGCTGAACTGCACGTTCCTTCCTATCCACAGCCGTCAAACAACACGTGCAATAATGTCTATCACCAGCTGGGGATGGAAATACCCTTACTGACATAATAAAAAGGTGTAGAGAAATGTTGTCATGTGTGCAAGGATAGCAGATATAACAAATATTGCCAAACTCGGTTTCAAATTTTCTAAGAAGAGCCTAAAACCCAAGTCAGATGTAGTACCCTGATGGTTAGACAGGGTTGCTAGTAAATTTACCTGCCAGATATAGTTGCCTTGGCCAATTGATAGGAGATCAATTGATTCCGCCCTAATTCTGGAAATGCTGCACTTCTCTCTTCTGTCACTAGATGGCCGGGTATCTGGTGGCATTAGATAAGACAAGGACATTACAAGGACAGATTAGGAATAGAAAGGGTATCTCAAGCCAATGGGCTGGGACCTTCTTGGGTCCCTTGGCCTGCTAGGAGAGCCTATTTATTTAGGTGATGTCAGGTGATCAGGGTTCTGTGCCACCTGGGTGGTTGTCTGGGTGGACGTGTGTTGTGCTGCCCCGGGCTGCTAGGCCAGAGCAGTAGGCCTATCCCGAGGACATCTGGCTGCTAGGCTGTCTGAGGGCCTAGCCAGATGCAAGAGAGCAGCGTAGGGTTGGGATTGCCGCTTGCAGTCCAACCAGAAGTGACAGTTCTGCCGGCCGGAGAACTTGTCGTGGTCGGAGATAGAAGGGAAGCTGTCGCCACTAAAGGACCATCGACTTTATTACCAGGGACCATAGTGAGTAGCTGAAGCAAGTACCAGAGCAGTATTCTCCCCAACCGGGGACGGTGAAGAATTGGGAATCTTCAGCAGGTGTTTAGTCAGGAACCCAGCCAGCGGAGGGGACGCTTGCAGAGCAGCCTTGTATGTCAAGCCAAGAACTGAGCAGGCCAGTGGGGTGACGTTTGAGGAGTATCCTGAATGCCAAGCTAGGGACCCAGCAGGGACGCAGGGGTGACGCTTGAGGAAGATACTCAGTGAGAACATTGGAAGAGCTCAGGAGATCCAGTGGCAGTGGATCAGCAAGTCTAGTGAAAGAGACTGGGAGCTCAGTTGTGTGAAGATCTACAAGAGGAGATTGTGGAGAAAGTGAAAGAATTCATTGTAACCTTTGTTAGGAAATGTTCAAGATTGTTGTCATAGGAGACAGTGGGTCTACACATGCAGATGTGGTGTCCGGAGGGGTGCCTTTCCCTGCATGGCTGTCTACCTATAGAAGTCTAGAAGTCTGCCAATTAACAATGCAACTACTTAAGGGAATAGGTGTGCCCAGCCTATTGCATTAGGGTGTGCACCCTTAAGCTCAAACACACATGCGTGTGCGGGTGTCTACATATATATGACCCCGGCACATTGATCTCCCTGCCGGCACAGTGAAAGAGAAGAGCATAAACACTTCTCTTATGGCAGAGCCGGTAAGAGGGAGATCTTTCCCCTGTTTCTGCTGCTACACAGAGCGATAACACTAATATGCACGTGGTGATTAGGGTGTGCCTAGGCACACCCAGCACACCCTGTGTGCACGCCTATGCTTAAGGGTGTCCTGGCCCTAAACCCTCTCTCCCAAAGTTCTGTTTAAGAGACAATAAATCTCTTTGCATTTAAGAAGTGTCTGGCGCCCTTGAAGTTATCTTGCACTACACCCGCAATGCCTTGTAACCCACTCTACACAGAAGGATGTCAGCTACCCCTAACTCTGGAGGTTCTCATTAGACCAAAGAGGGCCTGGGACTTGGCTACACAAATATAAAATGGTAGAAACCAAAATTTTACATTTTTGCCAGTATATTCAGATCTTTTCCCATATTTCTTTAGCTCTACCACTATAAGACTTGCCCGACTTCCACGGTCTTTAAGGAGGACCTATGGGTGGTTCATACTTCCCAAAATGGACCTGAAACCTCAGAATGGGCACCTCACGGTGCCTGTTTGTTTCTTAAACTGGTCTTTCCAGTGGCCCCACCAACAACAACAGTTTCCTGATTGTGATTATGGCCCACGTAATACTGCCCTCCATATCTTTTTCAATTGGTTATCAAATGAACAGCCATCCTGGCTGGCTTATGAAAGGTGAGGAGGGTGAGAGGAGGTGGGTCAGTACACCCTAAAGAAGCTGAGGTCAGTACTTGCACCAGGTCCTGGGAAACCGGGGGGGGGGGGGGGCAGTGGAAATCATCCTAAAGCAAATCTCTGCCTGGTAAAAGGACATACGCATTTTTTATGAGTAGTAAATGAGTTTTAAAACCTCCACTGACCTGCTCACCATGAAGCAATTAATTCTCAAAGTTCACAGCAGAATCAGTTCAGCAGCTCTGGAAGTAGTGGAACTGAACAAAGATGGCTTGGGTGCTTCTGATGTGAATTTTAAGGATGCATTACTCCATAGTGCCTGCAGCTACAGAGGTAAGTGAAGGTTTGTTTTAAAGCCCATTTACTGCTTGTTAATAATTTCTAAATATTGGAATGTCCATAGCCTAGCCAGAGGTTGCTAGGTGCAGGCAGAAACCTGAATTACTGCTCAAGGGATCAGGAGCAATTAGGAATCAGGAATGGATACCTCGTAGTTTCAGTGTGATAGAGCTAAATAATGATGTTACAGTCCTTCGGCAGATTTCCTACAATATACAGTGCATAGCTGGCAGATGATTATATCTTTACAGACATAGTTAGTTTCATAATTAGTCAGGTTGAAAAAAAAGAAGCAAGTCCATCTAGTTCAACAACAACAACAAAATAATAGACTAAATAGAAAAACCCCAATATACAGAATCTTATACTCCCAGTTGATCCAGAGGAAGGTAAAAAACGTATAAAGCATGGTCCATGGCAAATGGAACCAGGGGGGGGATCCCTGATTCTCCAGACGGCAGAGATATTCCCTGGATCAACAATCCCTGGTGTTATTACCTATAAATGTTAATATTCTGTTACGTTTTTTTAAGCCTATTCCACATTTTCATAGTTCTTACTGTGAAGAAGCCTTTCAATATGTGGAGGTTAAAGCTTTTTTCCTCAAGACATAAAGAATGCCCTCTTGTCCTCTGTATTAAAATTAAAGTGAATAACTCTATACCAAGTTCACTATAAGGACCATTTATGTATCTATACAATGTGATCATATCCCCCCTTAATTGCCTCTTCTCAAGAGAGAATTAATTCAGTTCCTCTAATCTTTGCTCATAGCTGAGCTCCCCCATGACTTTTATCAGTTTGGTTGCCCTTCTTTGCACTTTTTCTAGTTCCCCAATATCCTTTTGGTGAACTGGAGCCCAAAGTTTAAGGCTGGGTTCACACAATATGCGGCTGCGGGGCACAGCAAGGGGCCCGGTGCGTCCCCGTTCATCGTTTGGGGTCCGAATTTTTGGCTGAATTCAGTCCTGAAACTGAGCCAAAGGCACACAGGGCTCTTCTACTGTGCGCCCCGGAGGTGTGTAAACCGGCTCCATTAAGAGCCGGTCATACTGGCCTATCATACGAATTCTTTCGCTTTAAGAAAATAAAAATATTTTTACATGGTTCGAGAACCAGAAGTGACATCGACATTGTTATGGTCCTTCAAGGGCATAGAAATGAGCGGTGGCCATCTTGCCGTCACTCATCTCTATTCAAAAACCCTGCCGACGCTGGATGGTTCCCTGGCCCAGCAATCAGTAACGTTATCCCGGGAACCACCAAGAAGAGGGGGGAGGGTGGTGGGCCACCTCTCCCGCTGCTTCTAAAAGTGATCCTGTGGCGACTCCGCCGCTGGAATTACTTTTATCGGAAAACCCGACTACCTAAGGGAAAGAATGATACCGGGGTTATGGCATCTAGCTGCAGCCATAAACGATCTGCTTGTAAATTGGATATATCCTGTAAGGACGTTATTCCACTACACAGATTGGTGTCATCTGCAAACACAGAAATTGTACTTTTAATATAAAACTCTATATCGTTTATAAATAGGTAAAAAAAAAAGTGGTCTTTACTTATAAAAAGATAAGGGGGATACAAAAACTACTCAATATTTGCATTTTATAGGAATCCAGTTGATTTCACCAACCATTGTCCAACCAAAACTAAATATATGCCCAGTTGGCCTAAGTTCTAAATGAATTGCATTTCATTAATAATTAGCTTAAAGCTAGTCAAACTATCAGTTTAGGAACATTCACACATTTCTGTGTCTGTTGGGAGATTCCTCACTCACAGGAACGTGTAGAGCTTTGAGATGAAAATATTCAAAAAGTGAACTCTTACCTGCCAAAGGATTTATAATTCTACAGATGTGGTGCAGCCCTGAGCTAACACATCTTCTAGAGCAGTGCACTCCAAACAGTGGCCCTTGGGCCTGGATGTGGCTCTTTGCTTGCCTTTATCCAACCCTTGAGACACTATTCCTCCACTGCCACCAACTATGAGGCACCACTTCCACTGAAACCAACAGTGCGGCACCATTCCTTCCACTGACATCAACAATGGGGCATAATTCTTCACACAGATATTAATGTTTGAGTACTATTCCTCCCACTAATACCAATTATAAGGCACCATTCCTTCTTCTACTGACCATAGGCACTATGTAATTTTTATTTCTGCTCCAACTGACCACCAAACTTGAGACATTATCTACTCCCACTGATACTGGTGCATTTTCTACTACCACTGGTCACAGCCCCCACTCCCCCAAAGTCTTAGGGACAGTAAAACCGGCCATTTGTTTAGAAAGTTTAGAGACCCTCTTCTAAAGGACCATCCCCCCCCCCCACACACACACACACACTGGTTAGGAGCTTTGGTTGACCTAGGTCAGGGCACCCTTAGGGTCCATACTGGCATGAATGCCCAGATTAGCAAATCGGCAGGATGCAGCAACTGAGCAGAGTAGTCCTGCTAGCCATTCTTTTTTTAGGTAGCTGGGATGGCAACATGACATATTTGCTTTTATTGTTCTCCTTTATTGTGTGCATTAAACTGCATTGCCAGGCTGCAAATAGCAGTAAAGACATGACACCAGTAGGAGATCTGTCAGGAGGGGGTCCAACCATCTAGAATTTACAACACCTGTCATTTAGGCAAGGGTGCTTTTAGTGGGAGACTAGATAACTGAGATGGAGCCACTGCTAAGACAGAAAGAAGTTTTCAGGTAGCACATAAAATGAACAGCAGATTTCTGACAATTTATAAGGGAATCTGATATTTAGGCCAACAAAATGTTTCCAGTCACCCTACAAAAAAAAATCTTGTTTTTGAAGCGCAATTTGCATCGCATCATAGATGAGAATGTATTTAGCATGCATTTAAATATAATTAGCAAAACTGTTAAAGCTGAACCCCAGGCGGCGAGACTGTCATAAAAGACACACATTAATGCAGCTCTGTGTTCATGAATGTATTGTTAAATGTTTTTTTTTTTTTTTAATGCAAGCAGTGTAGGTATTTAAATGTGACTTAGTATCAGCACCTTGTAGCCTTGTGAAACAGAGGATGGGGTAGGACTGAGGGCAAATCAGGTATGCCGCATGCAGGGCTGGTGCAAGGATTTTTGACACGCTAGGCGAAACCTCATTTTGCAGCCCCCCCAAGCTCCACCCCTGACTCCACCCCCCCTTGCCCTGCCCATGTATACCCCACCTTTTTAATGACTGCTACTATTTTGCATGCAACACTGCTACTATTTTGCATGCAACACTTTACTAGACCATCAATGCAGCCTCACCATTGCCCATCAAATGCAGCCTCGCCATTGCCCATCAATGTAGCCTCACCAGTGCCCATTAAATGCAGCAGCCTCACCAGTGCCCATCAAATGCATCTTATCAGTGCCCATCAAATGCAGCCTCACCAGTGCCCATCAAATGCAGCTTGTCAGTGCTCATCAAATGCATCTTATCAGTGCCCATCAAATGAAGCCCATTAATGCAGCCTCATCCATGCCCATCAATGCAGCCTCACCAGTGCCCATCAAATGCAGCTTATCGGGAAGGGGGAGAGGGATCTTTACATCCAGGCCATGTGACATCTGACCTGACATTTCCCCTTTTGAGACAGAGAAAGGGACTGAGGACAGAAATTCCCTAGTCACTTTCTCAGCAGTCTCAGCATTGAAGATGAATGGAGAGAAGACAGAGGCTCCTCTCCATTCATAAACTGAAGCAGAGTAATCACAGGTTACTATGCTCAGTTATCATAGGACAGGAGCGGGCGGTAGCGATCGCTCACTGTGTCCAATCAGAAAAGCAAGGGGCCAGTAAATTACATATTTACCGGCCCCTTCCTCCGCTCTCCATCCTGACAGATCTCCCCAGCAGCCAGTGGGAGAGGAGAGGAGGGAAGCCGGCTGTGGGGGGACGAAGGGGGCGGGGGAGGTGCACAACACAGGGCCGGAGGAGGACACGGAGGGGGGGGCAGAGAAGGAGGACATGGGGGCCGAAGGAGGAAATGGAGGGGGGCCAGAGAAGGAGGACACTGGGGCCGGAGAAGGAGGACATGGAGGGGGGCTAGAGAAGGAGGACACTGGGGCCGGAGATGGAGGACAGTCTGGGATGATTGGTGTGGCGGGAGGGACAGCTGCAAGCACTGATCTCCCTGTAAGGCATTTCAGCTGACAGCCGTGGGACAGAGAGGAGGAGAAGTGGCTGTCAGCTGAAATGCCTTACAGGGAGATCAGTGCTTGCAGCTGTCCCTCCCGCCGCACCAATCGACCCTGTCAACCAGGGGATCATCCATGTGTGCAGTGTGGGTCACAGTGCCCCCCTCACACATGGATACACCACTGACTCAGAAACTGGTAAGACAGACAGCAGGTCACTGATCATAGAGGTGTTGCAGGGGATGTTGTTTGCTTTCATTCCGGCATTTGGACACGGTCATGCGCCTCTGACAATATGGACGGATGGAGCGCCTGCCTGCGGAGAGTTATTTGCATGCTGCAGAGCCATAAGGTAGGAACACCAGTGGCCAGTGCGCCCTAGGTGGCTGCCTAGTTTGCCTAGTGGTAGCACCGGCCCTGGCCGCATGCAAATTTTGTTGACAAGGTACAGTATATGTTGATAGGAGGGGAAAACAGAGTGGCAAACAGAAGAACTCACCAGTCTGCTTCTTCTCATTTTACTGCCCAATCACAGGCTGGGGAGGGGACTCTTGTTACTTAACCACTTCAGGCCCGGAAGGATTTGTCCCCTAATGACCAGGCCATTTTTTGTAATATGGCAGTGCGTCGCTTTACCTGACAATTGCGTGGTCGTGCGACGCTGTACCCAAACAAAATTGATGTCCTTTTTTTTTCCACAAAAAGAGCTGATCACCTCTGCGGTTTTTATTTTTTGCACTATAAACAAAGAGCGACAATTTTTGCTATATCACATATCCAAAAAAAAATTTAAAAAAATTAAAAAAAAAATGTATTCATCAGTTTAGGCCAATATGTATTCTTATACATATTTTTGTTAAAATAAAATCGCATTAGGCGTATATTTATTGGTTTGCACAAAAGTTATAGCTTCTACAAAATAGGGGATAGATTTATGGCATTTTTATTATATTTACTAGTAATGGTGGAAAATCTGTGATTTTTAGCGGGACTGCGACATTGCGGTGGTCAGATCGGACACTTTTTTGAGACCACTGACATATATATAGCAATCAGTGTTATAAACAGCCACTGATTACTGTATTAATGTCACCGGCAGGGAAAGGGTTAACACTAGGGGGCGATCAAGGGGTTAAATGTGTTCCCTTGGTGTGTTCTAACTGTAGGGGGGGTGGGCTTGCTGGAACATGACAAAGATCACTGTTCCCGATCACTGGAAACAGTAGATCCCTGTCATGTCACCTGTCAGAACGGGGAATTACCTTGTTTAAAAAGGAAATTCCCCGTTTTGCCTCTGTAAGAGGCAATCGCAGGCTGCCGGTGGACATAGAGTTCGCCCGACCCGTGGGCACGCTCCAGCGTGCAGCAGGGGGCGAGCGTGCGCCACTGGCGGCATGCGCCTGCCCGCTGTCACGCCTGCGCGAGCTGCCAAACAGCTACGGCGATTTGCGCAGGAGAGCCGACCTGCCGCCGTATTCACATTCACTGGTGTAATGTGAGAACACTGCGAATACAGTGCGGGTTCCCGCATAGTGCCTGAATCGCACAGGGGTTTACACTGAGATCTGGGAACCACTGTGGGTGTCAATGTAAAGTTAACGACACCCCCAGATCAGCTCATAGATCGCAGTGAGAAATGGTGCAGGAATCGGATCACATAAGTGTGAACACCCATGCGATCTGATTCCAGTGCAGACCAAAAAAGGGTCCTGCACCATTTTGGTGCAATTGTGATGTGATTTCAGCCATACAGTTTGTATGGCTGAAATCGCATCGCACAGACATGTGATGTGCACAGCAATGCAATTTCTGGAATCGCACTAGTGTGAACCGGGCCTTAAACCCGCAGGGGAGTGCCATGCCATCCTAGGCCAGCCTTTTTCAACAAGGGTGCCCAGGCACCCTAGGGTGCATCCCAGTTTCTTCAGGGGTGCCTTGGAAAAATGCCTAAAAATTGCCCAAAAATTGTATACAAGCCAGTGGGTGGATCAAGCCCGCCCTTTAGTTAAACAAAGCCACAAGTTTTCATTGTGCACAATTATAACCTTCTAGACACCTACGTCTTAACAACCAATGATGTAATCGGTTGATAAGGAGGACATGAGGCCTCTGCGCATCATCTTTATTTGTCCCTACCCTGCCCCTTTCTATCATTACTGGGGTTATATTAGTTGAGTGAAGGAGAGAAAATGAGGGAGAAGAGAAACACTAGAATACTAGTCAGTACCAGTGTGCAAATCTGTGTGAGAACAAATCACCTCTAATGTTGGGTGTCCTATGTATGTGGGTGTTGGTGCATTAAATAAAACTATTTGTTTCGTTTTTAACATTGTAGAATGGGGTGCCCAGGGCCGACTCTCCCACCAGGTGAACTAGGCAGCCGCCTAGAGTGCACTGCTGCTTAGGGGGTGCAGCCACTGACTTCCCCTCTAGCCTGGCCGGGGAACACGAGGGGATGAAGAATGTCCAGCGGGCACAGCTGAGGGGGTGGAGGAGGACAGTGGGGAGCCGGATGAGGCGAGTACAGCTGAGGAGGCGGTGGAGGACAGTGGGAAGCCAGACGAGGCTGGCACAGCTGAGGACAGTGGGGAGCCGGAAGAGGCGAGTACAGCTGAGGAGGGCAGTGGGGAGCCGGATGAGGCGAGCACAGCTGAAGAGGCGGAGGAGGACAGTGGGGAGCCGGACCAGGCTGGCACAGCTGAGGGGGTGGAGAAGGACAGTGGGGAGCCAGACGAGGCGGGCACAGCTGAGGAGGTGGAGGCGGAAGAGGACAGTGGGGAGCCGGACAGGGTGGGCACAGCTGAGGAGGCGGAGGTGGACAGTGGGGAGCCGGACAAGGTGGGCACAGCTGAGGAGGTGGAGGCAGAGGAGGACAGTGGGGAGCCGGACGAGCCGGGCACAGCTGAGGAGGTGGAGGCGGAGGAGGACAGTGGGGAGCCGGACGAAGCGGGCACAGCTGGGGGGGGGGGGGGGGGGATGTGTGTTAGTTTTGCCCAGGGTGTGAAATAATGAAGCACCAGCCCTGGGGGTGCCTTAACACTGTGCATACTTTTAAAGGGTGCCTTGACTGAAAAAAGGTTGAGAAACACTGTCCTAGGCTACAAGCTGTGTATTTCTATTGATGCACACAGTGTAGGGATTAATAACTCTAATCCCAAAATGATAGGGTGGCTCCATAAAATACCGCAGATGGTGCCAGATACCACAGTATACCTTCAGGTCAGAGGTCTAGTGGCATCCATGCCTCATCGGGTCAGGGCTGTTTTGGTGGAAAAAGGGGGGCCAACTCTATATTAGGTGGGTGGTCATGTTGTGGTGGGTTGTCATAATGTTATGGCTGATCGGTGTATAATTTTCAATAACAATTCAAGAGATATAAAAAATGTATTTTGCTCATGATAAAACAGATCAAGCATGCAGGTAGGATGAGGACAAGTGTACCATCTCGAGGCAGAACAATGTTTGATAACCATAGAAACCAAGTAGCTTCAAGCATGATTAGTTCAGAGAAAATAATTAACAGATACAGAGGTTCCATGAAAATTTAATGAGCAGCTGTCAGTCTCTATATTAACTAACACTAGCTAACGGTGCTTATTCTATTCCTGTCGCTGCCCTAATTGTTCATGTTATCATTGCAAACATTACACTATTTTTTTTTCCATTTGCGTTATGCAGAGGTTTTTAAAGTCTTGTCAATGTGACCAGAAATGTGGCCTTGCAGCATTGAGATCATAAGATTCATTGCCACCAGGAGCGCCATCAGTGGGGCAAAGAGATTGCTTCAGCACCTGCAAGAATTCTCCTTATGGCTCGGTTCACACTGCAGCGATGCGGGAACCCTGCAAATCCACTGCGGGTTCCCGCATCGCATGCCTCCCAGCGGCAGCTCACACTGCCCTATGCGAACTGCTGGGAGTGTCAATTGAAAGTCAATGGCACCCCCAAATCAGTTTGCATATCACAGTGCGAACTGCAAGTTTGGACAGGAATCGGATCGCATGGGTATGATTCTGCTGCTGACCAAGAAAACGGTCCTGTGCGAGTTACTATGTGTATGGCTGAAATCACATCGCACAGAGAGCACAGAGCACCATTGGGGTTGCCAGTCTGAATCCCAACCAGAACGCTACCTGCCTGGAGTTTGCATGTTCTCCCTGTGCCTGTGTGGGTTTCCTCTGGGTACTCCGGTTTCCTCCAACACACCCAATGCATGCTGGTAGGTGAATTGGCCCTAGTATGTGTATGTATGTGAGTACTAATGTGAATGTACAATATATATGTAATTTGCTGCACAAATTGGCAGCACTATATAAAGTACCTGTAATAATAATATTTTTCATTGTCCATTAATACTTGGTTTTGATACATTCCTGTGCCCTGTTTGCTCTTATCTCTTCTAGTTTATTGTGACTACTGTTGACTGAGACTCCCGACATTTAGTCATGGAACCGCAAACAAAGTGGGTGCAGGAAGACTCCACACTGCAAGGCACTGTGATCACACGTGTGAACATGAAGTGGGTAGCTATATAATGCCCACCATGTGTCACCAACTGTGGGCAGGGCCGCTGTTAGAAATCATAGGGCCCCATACAGCCTACCTAATGGGGCCCCCTTGACCACACCCTTGACCCCACCCCTAGCCCCGCCCCTGTCCGTTATTAAGATATTTATTAGGCAGCTACAGAATTCACTCTGGTTATTGACAGGAAAGTTCTAAAATAAGGCATCTCTACTTAGAATGTGCATCATCTGTACTTATTACAAACGTAATAACCAATACTATAAATTTCTAAACTTATTGCACATATTATAAAGCGGCAGAGGTGTCTTATTTTAGATCTTTTTACAATAACTAATTAGCATGTAGCACCCTGATGTTTAGGCAGGGCTGCTATTAAATTTTGTTGCCAGGCGATAGTTGCCTTGGCCAATTGTTGGGAGAGCAATTGATTTCCCCCTAATTCTAGACTTGCTGCACTTTTTTCTTCTGTCACTAGGTGGCACTGTAGCTGGTGACACTGGATAAGACAAGGGCATAGCAAGGGCAGATTTGGAATGAATGGGGTGTCTCAGCCAATGGGCAGGGATTTTCTTGGGTCCCTTGGCCTGCTGGAAGAGTCTATTTATTTGAGTGCAGTCAGGTGATCGGGGTTCTGTGCCACCTGGACGGCTGTCTGGGTGGACGCGTGTCATGCTGCTCTGGGCTGCTAGGCCATAAGCCAGAGTCCTATCCATCTGGCCACTAGGCTGTCTGAGGGCCTATCCAGAAGCAGGAGAGCAGCGCATGGGTTGGGACTGCGGGCTTGTAGTCCAACCAGAAGTAACGGTTCTGCCGGTCGGGGAACCAGTTGTGGTCGGAAGTAGAGGGGAAGCTGTCGCCACTAAGGGACCATCCACCTTGTTACCAGAGACCACTGTGAGTAAGCTGAGGCAAGTACCAGAGCAGACTTCTCACCAGCCGGGGACAGTGAAGAAGTGGGAAAACTTCAGCAAGTGCCAAGTCAGGGACCCAGCGGGACAGCAGAGGTGACGCTAGCGGAGCATCAGTAAGTGCCAAGCCAGGGACCTAGTGGGTCAACAGGGCTGACACTTAAAGAGTATCTGTGAGTGCCAAGCCAGGGACCCAGCAGGAAATTGGGGGTGACGCTGGAGGTAGATACTGAGTGCTAACAGTGGAAGAGCTCAGGGGATCCAGTGGCTATTGGTTCTGAAGTCTAGTAAGAGAGACTGGGAGCTCATTGAGTGAAGACCCACAGTGAGTGATAGTGGAGTAAGCTGAGAACTGTTGGTGTCGCAAATAGTTGGATACAATTACAGTTAGTAACCTCTACAAGATTGTTGCCATGGGAGACAGCGTCCTACCTATACAGAAGTGTCGTGCGGCTGGAGGCCTTTATCTGTACAGCAGTCTACCTATAGAAGTCTCGGAGTCTGCCAATTAACATTGCATCTACCTAAGGGTGTCCTGGCCCGAGCCCTCTCTCCCACAGTTCTGTTTAAGAGACAATAAATCTCTTTGCATTCAAAAAGTGTCTGGTGCCCATCCTTTTCATCTTGCATTACACCCACCATGCCTTGTAACCCACTCTACACAGAAGGATGTCAGCTGTCCCTGACTCTGGAGGTCACCATTAGGCCTAAAGGGGCCCGGGACTTTGATACAAGCAGGAATGAGCTCAGGCATGTTGAGACCCTAGTCTGCACCCACCTCTGCTATCCTGCCAGGAAGCTGTCACCATTCAAAAGTGGAGCTGAATGGGACAGATGTCAGTGTTTTGACATGTGCCTGTTCAGTTTGTGTCTACATACTCCACACAGTGGACAGGGGTGGACTTGTGAATGGACTCTATTAGTGGCCAGATGTAAATGGACTTTGTGTCCATTTACATCAGGCCACATCTGATCTGTCACATTCAGGTCTGGAAAAATAGAAAACGATGCAGTCCTTTACCATTTTTTTTTTGGACCTGAATGGACACCGAGATGGATGAGTGTAAACAGACACAAGTCCATTTACATCCAACTAGACCTACATGGTGCTTTCAATCAGGTCCGCATGAAAAACTGAGAGGAGGCCCTAGATGGAAAGCTTGGGTGAAAGGTTCTTAAAGGAGAATGGTTGGGTGGTGGTAAAAACACAGCTCAACTGCTTGTTTTTACTGTCCCCCACAAACTCAAATGTAAACTAGCATCTCACTATGCTTGTGGTCATCATCATTATCATGATCATAGCACAGCAGGTGCTGTATGGCTCTGTCACAGTGTGTCATATGGTTGTTGGAAAAAAGTCCCTCCTGTGCTGTAATTTCCTGGGCTCCTTTGTTGACTTGATGGGGCCCAGAAAAATGTAATTTTACACGCCAGTAAGCAAGCGGGTGTGGGGATGTGGTTAAGTGCTGTTTTATTTTTGCTATAAATGAATTTTAAAGCTGCCCGTCCCCCCCTGCAGAGCTGATCGGGCCGGGCCACGGTACAACAGGGCCGGTTGTACTGCCCTATCAGTGGCCCTGACTGTAGGTCTCACTTAGATTGATGTGGCAATGGTCAAACATCTCCACCTGGGGGCACTATCCCAACAAACCTTATTAGTACTGGCCCAGGGGGCAAATGCCTCCCTGTTCCCCTGCCCAGTCTTTCTCTGAAGAGGCCGTCTATAATGTTAGATGGACTCTACATAAGATGTAAAAAGGATTTGCCTCATGGGCCACACAGTGTGGAAATGGCAGGAGTGTGGCCAGATGACTTTGGTTGGGTGTTGTGTGCGTGTGGGAGAGGCATATGATGGTTAATAGTATGGAAGTATAGCTATCCTTTAAAATAAGAGAAAAAAAGTTAACTTTTTATAAATCAGACAATGAGGAATGAACAGTAATCAAGTAGCACATATGGAAATAGTAAGCTTGGGCTTTGAGTAAACCTGTATGAGTACAATTACCATGCAATTAAATCAAGTTTAAGTTATATTAAAACTCTGTAATAACCAGGGATCTTTCTTATGAGTCTCATAAGATATACATGTGCAATAGTCATACGTTTATTGTGTCTGGAAATAGCATTACACACACATATAGGTATCTGTGGCCTCAGTTAGTAGGACAGGCAACGAGACCCTCGCTGCCAGCTCTGCACTGCTCCGTCCAATCGCTCTTTTTCTTAATATCCCAATGTGACATATGGAAATTATTACAGCGGCTGCCGCAGAGGCTGTTTGCAAGACGGAGGAAAAGTTATTTGTGAGCACATTCAGCCTTTTGTGTTGAAAAGCTGAGGGCAGCATTTCTGGAGCTGTTCTAGGAATATGGGCAGGAAAATCCAGTTTCATCCGTGGCTTATAAGCAAAGGGCTCTTTTTTTTTTTTTTTTTGTTTGTGTTGTAATCAGATGTCTTGAAATCCGTGGAATGCTCTGAGGATAGCAAAGATTTCCTTTACTACTCATGTATTTTATAGGAAGTTATAAAAACAAATCGTATGAACGTTGAACTCTGCGTGGGATGTGGGACTCATCCAAATGCTGTTCGTTTTAAAGAGCTTACTACACTAAAAACTACTAAAGTGAGCTTGTCACCTAGAAAGCAAAATACTAATAGCGCTAGCCTGTAAAAAAAAACCATGCTGAATTCTTAGCTTTTCGAGGAGCAGTGAGTCAACTATTCACACTCTTACAGAGCTACCAGTGCCCCTCCTACCCAAAGCTTTTCATGCTGGGTGCTGTGGTTCTTCAAGCAGGCCACTACATTCATATTATGTCCTGTAGTGATGTAGCAGCCAGCAGGAAGAACTACTCTGCCCAGTGTGGGACCCACTATTCGACACACCTGGGAATGTTGGATGGCAGTGGCATCGGTAGCTCTGAAAAAAAAAAGGAAGAATAGGCTTAAAGTGATTGTAAAGTCTCGTTTAAAAAAATAAATAAAAAAACAACATACTTACCTGCCTGTCATACTTACCTGCTCTGTGTAGTGATTTTGCACAGGGAAGCCTGGATCCTCCTCTTCTCAGGTCCCTCTTCGCTGTTCCTAGCCCCTCCCTCTGGTCGAGTGCCCCCACAGCAAGCAGATTGCTATGGAGGCACCAGAGCTGAACTGCAGCTCCGTGTATTTATTCAGAAACGGAGCTGCCTTTCGGCCCTGCCCCCTCCCTCTCCTGAGGTCCACTCAGACCCATCTATTAATTCGAACAATGGTCCTAAAACCAGACCTGCACTTTTTTTTCCAATCCAGTCCACAAAACGCATGGTCACGTGTTAATGTATGTTATGGTGCACTGCAATGCAGATTTTTTTTCAAGGTTCATGTCTTTAGTGTGTTGGGTTATCATTCAAAACCAATGACACTGTAATACACCACTGTATGTGTGTTGCAGTAATGCATGGTAAAATATGCATTCTTTCGTGCGTTACCACAACACATACGTTTGAATGAGTCCTAATGCCACGTACACACGACCGGAATCTACGGCATACTTTGTCCTGCGGACTTTTCGGCGGACTTTACGACGGACTTTACGAATGAACGGACTTGCCTACACACGATCAACCAAAGTCCGACGGATTCGTACGTGATGACGTACGACCGAACTAAAACAAGGAAGTTCATAGCCAGTAGCCAATAGCTGCCCTAGCGTCGGTTTTTGTCCGTCGGACTAGCATACAGACGATTGGACTTTTCGACCGGACTCGAGTCCGTTAAAAAGATTTGAAACATGTTTCATTTCTAGGTCCGTCAAACTTTTGGGGAAAAAAAGTCAGCTGGAGCCCACACACGATCGAATTGTCAGACGGACCAAGTATGCCGTAAAGTCCGGTCGTGTGTACGCGGCATTAGTGTTTTGTCTTTTGCATACATTGAGGAAAGCTTAAACCAGACTTTCTCAACTAGGGTTCTTTCAAAAGGTTACTAGGGGTTTCTTGAGCAAGGAGCAATTTCTGCCTTTAACCAATGATCTTTTTGGATATTTGTAAGGAGGGCATTCTTCTTAATGACCACCGGTGGAAGAAGCATTCTGCACACTGCCTACCAAAGGAATAGGCATTCTTCTCACTGACCACCAAAATAAAGAGCATTCTTCCAACTGACCGCCAATGGAAAAGCGTTCTTCTGATTGATTCCCAATGTAAAAAGCGGTCTTCCCAATGATCACCAATGGAAAAAACGTTCTTCACAATAATCACCAATGGAAAAAGTGTTCTTCCCACTGATCACCAATGGAAAAAGCATTCTTCCCATGACCACCAGTCTTAACTTACTGTGAGCAGAGTATATAGTATATTTTGTCAGGGGTTTCATGAGAGTTGACAGTCTGTTTGGGGAGATTTCTCTTTACCTCTTGTCCCAGAGACACAGGAAGAGAGAGGAAGTTTCTTATACTCAGGGGCATTCCCTTCTAAGATAGAACAGGTGTCCCCTTGAAGACAACTGTAAAATGTGGATTTCTAATCACTTTCCATATGACAATGGTCTCCAGTACAAACACAGATGGGGTGGATCTCCCTAGTGAGGTCACAAAATACAAAAAAGGTGACAGGGGTTCTAACTCTTCCCTTAAGTAGCTTTGAAGCTACTTAAATTAAGTCCGCTCCTGCCCTCTGGTTAATACAGCAGTCATTTTTTAGAAATTATATTTTTAAAAAAACTTTACAAATAGCATGCAACACTTGACAAATTCATAACTTCAACTTAAATGAAAAAATAAAATTAAACAAAGCTGATTCACAGATTGTGTCAAATATCACATTTATTAGTTATTAATAATAAATGTGATGTGACAATAAAAACACATTAGCCTGTGCAGGATCCCCGGGGTACTTCCTAAGAAGCATATGTGTCCTACTAAACAATAGATACAATTACAGGCATATATCTACATCAACATCCCATATCTCATTCAACATACAGTAGCTATCAGACTGTCACACTGTATTGCCTGTAGCAGCCATTCTCAACCAGGGTTCCGTGGAGGTTCCAGAGGTTGCTGGGGGTTCCTTGAGCTGAGGCTCACTGACCTACCATTTGATGGTGTATGCACAGTTCCAGGGGTTAATGCCACTTGGCAAAGCTAGCTGCATGAACCCAGTGATGTTTTTACCCATCTTTAAGGGTGGCATTCTGACTGCCACTGTAAGGGTTGTATTATTTCCCCAGTAGCCACCAGTGTATGGGCCATTTTGCTCACTGACCACCAGCGAATCGGTTTAAGCAAGAGTTTCCCGAGACCTGAAATTTACTTCAAGGTTTCCTCTGGTGTAAAAAGGTTGAAAAAAAAGGCCTGTCTATAGAATAAGCTCACAAATGGACGGAAGTCCACAACAAGAATGGTACAGAATTTCTAGTTCAGCCTATAAATATTGCTAGTTTCAATGTAAACCGATGTACTTCTGCAGTGTGGTAGGTGCACTGGCTGTCAGAGTGTAGATTTGGTTACTGACACTGGGAGAGCCAGAACAAGTAGCCGTTTATAGGTAGACAATGGGAATGAATTCAGTCAGGATTCCAGTATGTGTAAGGCAGTACTCCCGGGGCAGTAGTTGAATTGGACACCACCTATAGGGCGTCTACTTTAACCACTGTCTCAGCAGCACTGGCCTACAACCCAGCTCTCCTTTTTGCGTAGCAAAGCCACCTGTCTTAATTGACTATCTGACCTGGGCTCACAGGCACCATTTTCTTGCCAGCGCTGACAATCCTAGTGTCAATAACCGCATCTACACTGTGACAGTCTGTGTTCCTGCCAGAGTGGCAATAGTCACTAGTCTATCAGGCCATACATGTTTCTTAAAAATTCTAATTGGCCATAAATGTTAGCCAAAAAGTGAACAGCTCAAATGGTTCCCATGATATAGGTTGTAATATACTGTACAGCAGTTGAATTTGCCAGCAATATACCAAATTAAATTTTTCATACACAACTCTTCCAGAATTAGAGACATCACCATATCGTGTCCGCCCCATACCATGGCTGAACGCGTCTGCCAATGCATAAGTTCTGCTAGGTATTATACATATCAAAGATATAGTCCAGCAGAAACAGAACTGTTGGGAAATAAGAATCCAATGCCTTCTTTACTGTATGTGCCCACTTCCAACTTTTGTGCAATGGAAAATAGAACATGACATGTTCAATGCCACAATGAAAGCACAGAAGTGTTTGTGAACCACCACATACATATTGTGAGTATTACAATAGCGAAGTAGAACATAGGTATACCCAATTCCTAAAGTCAGTCTTGGCATCCATCGTGGTTGCTGCACATAATACAGTATGCCAGACTTGTATGCACTTCTCCATGTGCCAATGTCCACACAATGCAGTGGGCACTCTTTTATCAAATGGAATAATGACATTGAAAGGGCTGGGGAGGAAAGATGAATGGTTGACCCTGATGGTGGCACTGAACAGTGGGACAATAGCGATTGGCAACTAGGGAAAGTTTTCCAACCTTTTCAATTACCTTGTCAGTGCCTGTTATAGACATGACTTTATTGCTTGATATGGTACTCATATTTATAGGTACACTCAGCTACTGGGGCAGTTCATTAAAGAGGAAGTAAACCCTGATGGGTTTTACTTCTTCTTTTGTTCCCTGCAAAGTCAATGCATAATAGGCTAGTATGTAGAGGTCGACCGATATGGGTTTTTCTCTGGCCGATGCCGATATTTAGAAATCGCGGTGGCCGATGGCCGATATATGATGCCGATTTTTTAGGGCCGATATATTAGGCCGATTTTTTTTGTCCCTTCATCTCATAAAATCTAACAGTTAGACCCCTTTCACACTGGGGCGTTTTTCAGGCGCTTTTGGGCTAAAAACAGCGCCTGTAAAACGGCTCCCCTGCAGTCTGCGTGAAAGCTCGAGTGCTTTCACACTGAGGCGATGCGCTGGCAGGATGTTAAAAAAAAGTCCTGCAAGCGGCATCTTTGGAGCGGTGTATACCGCTCCTCCACCACTCCTGCCCATTGAAATGAATGCGCACCGCTGCCGAAGCGCCTGCAAAGCGCTTCGGCAGCAGCGCTTCAGGGGCGCATTTAACCCCTTCTTCGGCCGCTAGCTGGGTTATAAGCGCCCAGCAAGCAGCCGAATAGCGCCGCTAAAATGACGGTAAAGCGCCGCTAAAATTAACAGCATTTTATCGTCAACGCATGCCCGCTCCAGTGTGAAAGCAGCAAAGTAATAAGTGATACAGAATTTTTTTTTATATTTAAACATTTATTAAACAAAACAAACCTCCAATCAGTTCACTTGTATGTAGAATTTAGATTAAAAAAAAATAACTATATCTTAAATATTAAATACACAAAAACAGGTAATCAAAACTTTTGGACAAAAAAAATGGGCTAACTTTACTGCTTTTTTTTTTTTTTAATTTCATTAGTGTATTTTTTAAAAAAAAATTGCGTTTGAAAGACCGCTGCGCAAATACCGTGTGACATAAAATATTGCAACAACCGCTATTTTATTCCCTAGGGTCTCTGCTAAAAAAAATATATATAATGTTTGGGGGTTCTAAGTGATTTTATAGCAGAAAATACAGGGTTTTTACTTGTAAGCAACACGTGTCAGAAAAGATTTAGTCTTTAAATGGTTAAACTGAAAACTTCTCCACGGAGTTCAGTCTATTGATAAAAGAACCTGAAAGAGATACAATGTATCTTCTTATCAGATTTGGCAGGCTGCCCAGAGGAGGAGAGAAGAAAACTTCAGACAACTTGCAATTGACTTCAATTACAGAAGTCATTTGCAAGTCCCGCTGAATCGCCTTTTTTTATCAGCACAATCGGCCGATGCCGATTAAGTAAAAAAAGCCAAATATCGGCCGATATATCGATCGACCTCTACTAGTATGCATTGCATACTAGCCCATTATGTGCCACTTACCTGCAAACGAAGCCCGCAATGTCCCCGCTGGTGTGGCCGCATCCATCTTCACCCCTCTTCCTTCCAAGGCCGTGGACTCTGGCTCTGTGACTGGCCGGAGTCGCGTGACGTCACTCCCGCGCATGTGTACGGGAACCGATGGCACGCTACTGTAGAAACAGCACGATCGTGCCCTTTCTTCAGTGCGCATGCGCCGATCATGTTGGCGCAAGCGTACGTGGCAAGTATTTCCTAAGCCATGCAGATTTAGGAGGTATTTCCAGTACCTATAGGTAAGCCTTATTATAGGCTTACCTGTAGATAAAAGTGGTATGTAAGGGTTTACAACCACTTTAAGGTTCCAGTATGAACAAAAATTTTTCATGGTTATGGAAACAGCTGTCTATGCTTGCAAGGAATTTAAGGAAACATGTTGATCTGCAGATTGTAAGCATCTGCCTTTATCACAGTGGTTCTCAACTTTATGCACCAGGGCCTGGTAAATTTTCCCAAAACCTTTCATACTCCAATAGTAGAAAAATATATATATTCACACATTAAAAGTATGGGAATACAAAATATGTATTGAAGCTCTGGAAGACTCTGGATGGGGCAGGAGAATGGGCATTCTGGAGGGGGTTGAGGTACTCTGCAGCAAAGTTGGTGGCCCTGTAACAAATTTGTTTTCTGGAGGGAGCTGGGGCAACTGTGACGAGAGGTGTTTATGGGGGTTGGGGGTTTTCTAGGAGGCTAGGGACTTTGCAGGGGCACTGTGGGAGACTGGAGGGCATTGTGGAGGCTGGGTTGCACTGTGGGACGCTGCTGTAGGTTGAGAACACTATAACAAGCTAGAGGCTCTGCAGCAAATTAGTGGGCACTATGGGAGGTTTGGCAGTACCGTGGGGGCTGAGGGCTCTGGGAGCACTTTGGGAGGTTGGGGGGCACTGAAGTCTGAAGCCGGTTTCACTATGGGAACTTAGAGGAATTGTGGCAGGTTACAGGATCTGCAGCTAGCTGTAGGCCCAGTAGGAGGGAGGCCGCGGCCCCACTCCTTTACAGCACCAGAGGCCATTGAGCTGTCGCCTGCCGCTATCCATGAAGATGACTATAATGCAGGATTAACGGGGAAATAGGAAGGCCAGTAGGTACAAATACAATATTAGTAGCCACAACTAGAAAGCCAGATCTAGAATTCCTGTGCATGATGTACGTATAACTAGCAAGGGCCCACCGTATTTTCAAGAGACGGTATTTAGACAAGGGTCATGTTGTCTGCACATATAAGTATACTACAAAGGAAAGGGGGGGCTGCGTTAAACTGAATGCAACTGTGGCTGACTGTGATAAACCAAAGCTCCTGCTACTGTTTAAAGAGGCCTCTGAGTAGCGACTGATCCACGGTGATTCAGGTCAACGAGGTGTCATATCTGTAGGACAAATGTAATTGAGCAGTAAATGCTAGCTCTAAACAACTGTAAGCCATTTTGTTACAAAATACTATTTAGGAATGTTGGCAACTAAAAGTGTTATAAACTTTCCAATTAGATTTCCAAAGACTTATGCCGCGTACACACGGTCGTACTTTTCGTCTACAAAAGTCAGACAGCCTGTTCGACAGACTTCCGACAGACTTCCGGCAGACTTTCGACGGACTTGCGGCATACTTTCTAACGAACAGACTTGCCTACACACGATCACACAAAAGTCAGTCGAATTCTTACGTGATGACGTACACCGGACTAAAATAAGGAAGTTCATAGCCAGTAGCCAATAGCTGCCCTAGCGTGGGTTTTTGTCCGTCGGACTAGCATACAGACGAGCGGATTTTTCGACCAGACTCGAGTCCGTCGTAAAGTTTTAAAGCATGTTTCAAATCTAAAGTACGTCGGATTTGAGGCTAAAAAAGTACGTTGAAAGTCCGGAGAAGCCCACACACGATCGGATTACCAGCCAGCTTTAGTCCGTCAGCGTCCGTTGGACTTTTGTAGACGAAAAGTACGACCGTGTGTACGCGGCATTACTGTGTCCAATGTGTATATTTCAATCCTTTTGCTTGGAATGATACCCACTAGGGCAATAGGGGGGGCGTGAGGGGATCAGTTAAGCAACCACATCACAGACACGAGGTATGTGATTACTAACAGCTGTTTGTTGCTGTAGAACTTTCTCTAATAACATGTTTTTGAAGCAGTTTTTTCTTTCTGGGATGTGAACATCTTGTTGTTTTGCACCCCCCCCCCCCCTCCCCTTCAGCCGCAGCATGCGGCTCCCCATGATGTACTGCTGGTGTCCTTATGAGCCATCCTGTCAATACAGTGTGATATTAGGTGGCACTAGCTCAGTGGTAGATGCGTTTTCAGTGAGTTCATAGCCAACAGGAACTTCAGTTTAAGGGCGTGATAGCCCACTTTTATTGAAAGTAACAAAAATGAAAGTTCATACATGCATGGGTTGCCCACACAGGGGTTCTTCTCCAAAAAATTACAACACAAACAAAAATGCCAAGCCACTTGTCTCTCAAGGCTCACTCAGCCTTGGTTGCAGTACAAAGCTGCGCAGGCCCACTCCTGGCCTCTAGGGGGGGGGGGCTCTCCTGACACTCCATGCTTTCACACTCCTCCAAGACTCACGGTCCCCTCTGGTCCCCAGGACTCTCTCTTCCAGTTGTCTCAGCTATGCTCTTGCTGACTCTCTCAGCTGGCCCAACTCTCTCAGTCCACTGACCTGGAACCTCTCCCACATGGTGTGCCGTCTCAAGGATATTGCCTCGGTTCTTAAACGGTAGCACACCCCCCTCCTGGCTGCAGTAACTGCTCCCACACCAACTCCCATGAACTATGCTCAGATCTGCCTTATAATGGGTGTGTGCACCTGCAGAACTTCTGAAAAATCCGGACACAAGACTAATGACTCCATCCCTCCCAAAGCTCTTTGAAGTCTTCAAGTTTCCAGCCCCAATCCAAACTTACAAAATCCAGAGAAAACTTAAATCATACTTTTCTCTGCTCACAAATCTTCTGCTGGTACTTCTCAAAATAACTCTTTGAGAGTCCTGTGTCCATTTTACACTCATTTTCACCGAGACAGGGGCTCTCAGTCTCACAACAGGTTTAATGTCTGAATGTGTCAACAGAACATTATTTTAATCCTGACATTCATTTTGCGCATCTGGATGCTCCACTTGCTGCCTTCCCATGGCTGCCAGTATCTATATTGTTTGAAAGAACTGGAATGTAAGCTTAAGAAAATGCAAAGTTGCTAGTTGTTACTATAAGACCCCTTTCACACTGAGGCACTTTTCAGGCATTTTTGCGCTTAAAATAGAGCCTGAAAACTGCTTCCCACTCATTTCGATGGAAGCTTTCACACTGGGGTGGTGCAAAAAGTCCTGCCAGCAGCATCTTTGGGGCATGTTTTGAGCGCTTTAAAAAGCGCCTCAAAAATGCTCCTGTCCATTTAAATGAATGGGAAGCACTTCCAAAGCGCTTCAAACCGCCGCAAAAACTGCGCTAAGGAGCTGCAAGAGCACCACAAAATCGTTTTATGGGTAGTTATTGAGCACCTCAGTGTAAAAAGAGTCTTAGTTTCTCTTTGAAGGTTCATTTGTCCATTCAGTGCAATTAAGAGTCTCTTTAAAGCTCACCTCCTGGACCCTTCCTCTTAAATTTAAATGTTTTTCAGCAGCTCTAAGCCCTGGTTCACACTAATGCGATGCAGGAAACGCACAAGATTTGCTATGTTTCTGCGCATCTCACTGCATAGCAATCACACGGCGTCCATGCGATCTGTCGCGGGTGCCAATGTTAGATTAAAGACACCCCGAATCAGATCACAGAACGCAGTGCGATTGCCAGAATCACATTGCACTGGGTGTCAACACCCATAAATGCGATTCAGGTGTGTGGGGGGGGGGGGAGGGTCCTGCACCATTTTGAGCCATACAAAATGTATGGCTGAAATCACACCGCACAGACATCGCGTGTGATGTTTGCAGGAATACGGTGCGAGCAGCGAAACATTATGACCATTGGCATAAAGTTAAAGTGGAGGGCCACCCTGTAAAAAAAAAATTACACCAAAAATCCCCCAAAAAATTAAAAAAAAAAAATTGAAAAAAATTTTTTTTTTTAAACCTACCTAAACCCTTGTTGCTAGGCAATCTTCCTAATCTGCCTCTTCCTTTTCCGCGGCGTGTTCTGCTCCTTGGGGAGCGCCCCCGTTGTCTTCTGGGAACTGTGTGTGTACCCAGAACACCACGGGGCCATTCACAGAGCGCCGCGCCGCTCGCACGTGCGCAGTAGGAAACTGGCAGTGAAGCCGCAAGGCTCCACTGCCTGTTTCCCTTACCTAGGATGGCGGTGCCGGGACCCGAGAGCCGAGGAACGGGTCGGCCTCGGGTGGCCGTCATCGCGGGCACCCAGGACAGGTAAGTACTTATTTAAAGTCAGCAGCTACAGTGTTTGTAGCTGCTGACTTCATTTTTTTTTTTTTAGGCCGGAATCCCACTTTAAGTGAATAACATTGATTATCTTGTTACAATGGCATCTGAAAGTTGGTGGAATATATTAGGCAGTAAGTAAACATGTTGTCCCTGAGGCTGATGTGCTTTTGTTGTATATGGGGAAAAAATGTGCGTTTGTTGTGTATGGGGCTACATAGCTGCAGACCAGTCAGGGTGCCCATGCTGACCCGTGTCCACAGGAAAAAAGTGCCTACAATGGACACGCAAGCATCAGGACAGGACCACAAAGCAATGTAAGAAGATGGCCCAGTTTGGTGAATCACATTTTCTTTTACTTCATGTAGATGGCTGGGTGCATGTGCATCGCTTACCTGGGGAAGACATGGCACTAGGCTGCACTATGGATGACAAGAAAGCAAGCCGGTGGAGGCAGTGTGATGCTTTGGGCAATGTTCTGCTGGGAAACCCTGGGTCCCGCTATTCATGTGGATGTTACTTGATACATACCACCTACCTAAACATTGTTGCTGACCAAGTACATCCCTTCATGAAAACGGTATTCTATGATGGCAATGGCCTTTTTTCAGAAGGAGAATACACAGAACAGTGTACAGCCATTGGCTTGGACAATAGTTCGACTTCTGTGCAACTGCAATAGCCACGGCATGGATCAAAATTCGGCCGGTCCATGCTGAACCGGCTGAATTTCGATCTATGAATGGCCAGCTTTAGCTGTGACTAATTGATGTTACCTAAATTGACAGGAAGGAAAAAATAGTGAGAGACAAAAAAACAGGGGGGGGGGGGGGCTCGCTCATGTTTAGTGTGTCCTACACTAACCTATTCTCAAAGTACATCTGCTTTATATGGGTTACCTGAGCTTGATCCCAGACCACAACCAGGTAAACCTTTACTTGCTACAGTAACATAATACAAATTGAGAAATTTAATTATTAGCACCATCCTAAAACACAGCTTCACAGTGACACCTGTACTATACATTTATTAGCTGGCTGGCAGACATTTTAAAGAGGAACTGCAGTCTGCTCACATAATTTGCAATAAAAACATCTTTGCAATTCTGAAGCTTCCCTCCAGCCACTTTGCATATTATTTTATATATACTGTGATTCTGTACTTGCCAAATATGCAGCAGAAATCTCCCTCCACTGAGTCTGGCTGCAGCCATTTTAACTGTGGGCAGCTGAAGCTGCTGCCTGTTCACTTTCTTGATTAACACAGACACACAGAGGCAAACCTCCAGCTCTGCAGCCCTACATCTTTCATTGGCCCTCCTATGACCCCCCCCCCCCCCTTCCTGGTAAACTCTCACAAGAGTAATGCCGCGTACACACGAGCGGACTTTTCGACCGGACTGGTCCGACTGACTTTTCGACGGACTTTCGACGAACTTCCGACGAACTTTTCCAACGAACGGACTTGCCTACACACGTTCACACCAAAGTCCGATGGAGTTGTATGTGATGAGGTACGACCGGACTAAAATAAGGAAGTTCATAGCCAGTAGCCAATAGTTGCCCTAGCGTCGGTTTTCATCCGTAGGACTAGCATACAGACGACCGTATTTTTCAATAGGAATTGGGTCCGGCGGAGTTCCGACGTAAAGATTTGAAACATGTTCCAAATCTAAAGTCTGTCAGATTTTCGACCGAAAAAGTCCGCTGCAGGTCCGATGAAGCCCACACACGGTCGAATTGTTCGCTGGATTCGGTCCGTCAGACCAGTCCGGTCGAAAAGTCCGCTCGTGTGTACACGGCATGAGAGAGAGAGAGAGAGAGAGAGAGCTGTGCATGATGTCATAAGCCTAGGCTAATGACCGCACAAGAAACAGGAAGTGGGCTGTATAGGGTATTTACTGGCAGAAAAAAAATTTTTACTATCCAAAGTTAAAACAACAAGGGCAGAAGATTTAATAGTTGAAAAAATGACAGTTCCGCTTTAACCACTTCAATACTGGACACTTTCATCCCCTTCCTGGCCAGGCCATTTTTCAGCTTTCAGCGCTGTCACAATTTGAATGACAATTGCGCGGTCATGCAACACTGTACCCATATGAATTTTTTGTCTTTTTTTTGCTAAACAAACAACAAAAGACCGAAATTTTTGGAAAAAAAAAAAGTTTTTCTGTGTAAACAATGTGCTGACAGGCTTGCCCGTTGACATCTTTCCTTTCCTCACACAGAAACAGCGTGGAAGCAAAGGGCTGCCGATAACCGTCAAGTGTGTTTACATGTGATCAGCTGTGAGTGGACACAGATAATCACATGATAAAGCACCGCTGTGATTGGCCCTTTACCCTGACCTGTGATCAGCTGTGTCCGAAGGTCACGGAGCGCGCCCGATGCACGCTGTAGGAGGTGCGCAGGGGGCGGGGTTCTTGGAGGATGTCTCATAAACTTTTTGAAGGAAACTTGTGCAGACAAATATAGAGGCTGTCTTTTAGGTGCTTCTTCTAAAAATACTAGATTCCTTGCTTTAGCTTCCTTCAGTGCTCTGTGTTATTTGTCTAGAACAAGCATGCAGCCAGTGAAATCGCAACTCCTGCTCCGCGTACTTTTGTTGGGTCAGTGGCTCAGAAATTATTGAGGAATAGCATAACAATCAGGCAGTTATCATTTTCAGTATGATAAATCACCAATGGAATCCTTTAGATATACCTTAGCATGGGATTCCTTTAAACAAACAAAGGCAGAGATGTAGTTACAAAAATATATAAAAGCATGCATGCAAGAAAGGCAAGTCTAACATGAGAATAAATAATTAATAAGTAGAATGAGAAGATTAGGTACTCCACCTGGTTTTCTGCAGTGGAACCAGAGACAAATGAGTCCATAGTGAAGCGCACTCATGTGTTAATATATAATTTTCGTGTCTGTTGTAAGGGTCAATACACCCTGACACACACGCAGCTGCATGTTACCAGTCTGTCAGGGTCACCAGGACAATACTAGCCATGTGGAAAGCTGGGTGGGATGAAACCATCAAAGATCATGGGAAACCTTTTCATTATAAAACTGAACCCTTTCATGTGTCAACCTCCAATCATTGGGCAACTCCACGGTAAAGAACAACAGTCCTAACAAAAACATGTCTACATTTTCTAATGACATACTGTAGCTGTTAAAACGGCGCAAAGGCTAGGAGCCATTCAGGTGTGCTGCATGCGGATATACTGACAACCAACCTGCTCATAGTATAAAGCTGTCCATACATGCAAAGTTTCGGTTGAGGTCCAGCCACATGCTAAGGTTGGGCCGGGAATTTTCTGACCCGGACTGTATCGGAAAAAAAATATAGAAAAAATCAACCTTTATTGAGCTGTTTTTTTTTTTTTTTGCTGACAGGTCACCTACAGAACAAATTTTGACTGATTCGATCAGTGTATGGCCAACTTAACCACTTCAGCTCCGGAAAGGTTTTACCCCTTCCTGACCCGGCCATTTTTTGCGATAAGGCACTGCGTTGCTTTAACTGACAATTGCGCGGTCGTGCGACCCTGTACCCAAATAAAATTGATGTCCTTTTTTTCCCCACAAATAGAGTTTTCTTTTAGTGGTATTTGATCAGTTTTTATTTTTACTTTCTGCTATAAAACATTTTCAATAAAAAAAAAAATTAAATATCAAATTTCTTTCATCAATTTAGCCCAGGTTTACACTGAGCTGCGGGAATGAAGTCTTGCTAGTTCAGCTGAACTCGCACGCTTTCACTCCCGCATGTCAGTCCCGGTTTCGGCCGCAATTTCAGACATTTATGCAGGTTTCTGCACAGATGTCAGTGTAATTCACAGCCCGAAAAATCAGAAACTACTTTTTGAAATGGGTGCGGCGCTGCAAATGCAGCGTCATACCGATTAGGGCGGTGCCATTGCCGGCAATGGCTGCCGATTTGACATGTAAAATCGCATGTCAAATCGTACCAATGTGAACCAGGGCTTCGGCCAATTTGTATTCTGCTACATATTTTTGGTAAAAAAAAAATCTCAAAAAACGTATATATTTATTGGTTTGCACAAAAGTTATAGTGTCTACAAACTATGGGATAGATTTAGGGACTTTTCATTTTTCATGTTTTTACTAGTAATGGCGGTGATCAGCGTTTTTTAGCGGACAAATCTGACACTTCGTGACATTTTTTGGGGACCAGTGCTAAAAAAAAATGCACTGACACTGTATAAATGACACTGGCAGGGACACTCAAAGGGTTAACTGTGTTCCCTGGGAGTGTTTTCTTACTGTGTGGGGAATGGATGCACTCAAGGAAGAGACACATCTGTGTTTCTGATTAGCAGGAATCACAGATGTCACTCTTTCTGTCTGACAGAAGGAAGATCTGCCTTGTTTACATAGGCAGACCGTCCTTCTTTCTCTCCAGCGATCGAGGGCGGCTGGCGGCCATCGTGGCCGCTGGACCTGCTGATTGGCTCCCGCTGTGTCAAATCACAGCAGGAGCGCGGCTCAGACAGCGTATGCGCACACCCCAGAGTCGTGCACAATAATCACTTACAGGTACGTGATTTTGCGCTTAAGGGCCTCCTTGCCACAGTGAATGTACGTGGGGCGGTCCTTTAGTGGTTAAAGGATACGTTCACCTTTCATAATGTAACATGTTATACCCATATTCGGGGTGTAACATTGTTATCAGTGGTGGCCTGCCAATACGAGGCGCAGGGGTGCCGCCCCCCCTAGACCATGCGCCCGGCCCCTAATATTCATCCAGGGTGTCGGACGCATTGGTTTCAATGGGTTTTATTTTTTTAAGCACATGATTAGAGCCCAAGGCTCTAATTGGCTTAAAAAAAGGGTGGGCTCGGGGCACAGAGCACTGCGCCCCGAGCCCACCCAGTTGTGTAACAATAGCAAGGAATATCAGGAAGGGGGCCCTGAGACCCAATTAGCCAGGGAGTCTTGGGGGGGGGGGGTGATGTGCAGGGATCTTCGTCTTCCCGCGGGGGGCAAATATTGATCACCAGCCACCACGGATTGTTATGAATGTACCGGTCCCCACACCTCCCCGATCCCCGCTGTGCCAAAGTTTTTAAAAAAGTGGCCGTGCGGGGCTCCGCCCACCCAGCTGCATCTCTTATTCACATAACTCTGTGAATGGAAAACTACAAGGTGCAGCAGCCTTTGCAGCTGTCAGCTTGTAGTTTTCAATGAAGTACCACGGCGCTCACAATTCATTCATTCTTCATGCCAGCATGTATCGGCTTCCTCGTACGGGGTACGAGGGAGCCGATACACTGGCAGGTCTGCAGGAGACCTGCATGGCACCAGGGATCTGCTGAGCGCTGGTGCAATGCTTGACAGGCTCCTGCAACAAAAAATAACAAATGCACATTTTTTACCTTTTTCATTTATCCTTTAGGCTTCACATTGAGGCCATTCAGTGCAATAGACCGTTCTAATCGGAGCGACTCAAGTCAGCTTCCTGTACCATTTCAGAGCAACTTTCATTGACTTCTATTACAGTAGTCATTTGCAAGTCGTGCTGTATGGGGCGGCATCAGAGTCGGGCGACTTTGAAGCCGCCCCAGTGTGAACCGAGACTAAAAGTAGAATCTGTGTTAAAATGCTTATGCGCTATGTACAAATAAACAATAGAAAATAAAGAAAAATTCCTGTAATAAAATGAATAGTTGCAACCATTAAATAGTGAACTAAAACATAGAGGTGTGTTTTATAGGCTGAAAAAAAGTCAAACGTTTGTAAAAGAGGCGTTTTTTTTAAGCCCTGTGTGCATGAGCTCTAATGTACAACTCCAGTTTTGCTGAAAAAGAAATTCAAACCTTCCTCTACTGGGAATAGCTGTTTACCTTATCATATTCATTTTCTGCTGGGAAAAGCAGTTAACCAATCACACAAGCAGCAAATTCGATTTCTGAGGGGATTCTGGGAACAGTCTACAGGCTGCGCCAGGTTGACTTATTAGCGAAATGACATATTTGAAGTTTTGAATAGCCTTGAAAATTACGAGGGCTGCATGTAGAAATGGAAAAGTAATTTTAATAACATTAAGGGCTCATTCACACTTCTGTGTTACAGTAATGCGTCTGCTACAAAATTTTTTGCTATACATACACTTTAACCACTTCAGCCTCGGAAGATTTTACCCCCTTCCTGACCAGAGCACTTTTTACAATTTGGCACTGCGTCGCTTTAACTGACAATTGCGCGGTCATGCAATGCTGTACCCAAACAAAATTTGCGTCCTTTTTTTCCCCACAAATAGAGATTTCTTTTGGTGGTATTTGATCTTTTTTTTATTTTTTGCGCTATAAACAAAAAAAGAGTGACAATTAAAAAAAATAAATAAATAAATATGCCCCAAATGTAAACAAAACAAATTTCTTCAGTTTAGGCCAATATCTATTCTACATATTTTTGGTAAAAAAAAAATGGCAATGAGCGTATATAGCATCTACAAACTATGGGAAAGATTTATGGCATTTTTATGGCGTTTTTTTTTTTTTTTTTTTTAGTAATGGCGGTGATTTTTAACAGTATTGCGATATTGCAGCAAACAGATCGGACACTTTTGACACATTTTTGGGACCATGGACATTTATAGAGCGATCAGTGCTATAAAAATGCGCTCTGATTACTGTATAAAAGTCACTGGCAAGGAAGGGGTTAACACTAGGGGGCGATCAAGGGGTTAAATGTGTTCCCTCACTGTGTTCTAACTGTGTGGGGATGGGACTAACTAGGAGAGATGAAAGATCGCTGTTCCTACTTTGTAGGAACACACGATCTCTCTCCTATCCTCTGACAGCACAGGGATTTGTGTGTTTACACACACAAATCCCTGTGCTGGCTCTCGTTGCACCCTCTGGTGGCCCTCCTGGGCAAAGCCTTATATATATATATATAAGGCTTTGCCCATATAAGGCTTTCAGATATATATATATATATATATATATATATATGGGAATTCACCCAGGAGAGCCATTCTGCCCCAATATATCTGCGTGAGCCGATCGGGAACCAGTTAAAGTGACTTCCACTTTCATGCAGTATGTGAGAAATCTATCTGCATGTCCACCATTGCTTCAAGGGTGAGTTCTACCCACTATCCTCCTCTGCTGCAAGCCACGCTTTCACATATTTATCTGTAAACAATTGTGAAAACCATTTATCATTTCCTCCCACTTCACAATTATGTGCCACTTTGTGTTGTTCTATCTCATAAAATCCCAATAAAATACATTTACGTTTTTGGTTGCAACATGACAAAATGTGGAAAATGTCAAGGGGTATGAATACTTTTTCAAGGCACTGTAAATCTGAAGAAGACATTTTCTGCCTGGTTCTTGTGAAGAGAAACTGGGAAACTACCGTGTGCCTGGCTGCTTGCACTACACAGGGAATAGAACTCGGGACAAATAGCAGGACTCCTTAGGAACCTGTACTCTACAATAGAACATGTATAAAGATACAAAACTAATAAAATCACAAGTAGATCCTATGAAAGGTCTCTTGGCACTTCCAGGACCTAGATGACCAATATGGTCGGCCGGGTCCTGGAGGCATCAAGAGACCCCTTTTCCATAGGATCTATGACATGCTTGTGATTTGAATAGTATTGTGAGTATCTTTATACATATTGTTTGCAATAATGCACTAGGCTGGTGCGCCCTTTTTGCTGTTTTTTATGTCTAGAATTCAAGATTACCTCAATCTGAAGAGGACTGCAAAACTGTGAATGTATCCTTGGCGCTGCACAGACTTGATTAATGAAACAGCCATCTTGTTTCCAGTCAAGATCCTTTGCTATATTTAACACTTTAGCATGGATGAGGTGTTTATTTGCCATGATCAACATGCTAACGACATTAAAAAAAAAAAAATCTCCTTTTATTATATACCTTATTTTAGACCCCATTACATCATCACTGGGTCTCTATGCCTCTCTTTGCAATGCAGACACGGCATGGCTGGTGGGAAGGGCTGTACCCAGGCAGCACCCACATATGATGTTGAGCTGCCAGGATTGAAAGAACTAAAATTCAATGAAACAGGTTTGGGCCAGATACAGTTTGACTGGGGTAAAAGGGCTATATGATGCTGGACATCTTTTAGCCAGGAAATGGGACGGGCTCTATCAGACTTCTACCAGTGTAAGCATTTTCACTAAAGGAGAGGAGCCTATACAACTGTGCAACATTGAAGGGAAGGTGTAAATCACTGCATCATGCTGCAGAGGAATGATCTGCTATAGAATTACAATGGGATTGGACTAAAACAAGGACTACAGATAGGAGCCCTAGTTGCTAGCTAAGAGCCACCCGGACAGGTTCTCTTTAATGATAGAAATAAAGGAAAACAGGGCTTTCTTTCAAGCAGAGAAGTGTTTGAGGGAAATAGAGAAGCAACTGTTATATTCTCTTTTATCTCAAGATAAAACAAACTGTGAACTAATCCTCAGAGCGGTATCTCGCTAGAACAGATTTATATCCTCACCATACATGGCTAGGCAAACGAAATATGCATATCTAATCTCAAAATCTATGTTATAAGCATGTTCCATCCCGTCTGCCTCCCTCCACGTTTTTAAAAACAAATACTAATATAGGTGAGACGTTAGCCAACGGGTCAGTTCACCCAAAACCTATGGCACTGCTAGTGTACTAAAAACACAGCAACCTTGGGCACACCAACTAGCAAGAAAAGGTGGCACACAGAAGTGCTGCAGTGAAGGGTGATCATGTATGTTTCTGTTATCCTTACCAGTTACTTCTGGAAAAATTTCTTCAGCTTTTTTGGTTTTCCAATTTTCAATAAACTGTTTGGAAGCTGTGAATTTATTGCCCACTTTCATCTTCACTATCAAAGGAATTATGGTAGTCAAATGAACTGATTGGTGGTAGACTGACTATTTTCTAGGGGTGACTTGCGATTGTATATAAAGTTTGCTGAAAATTGCTATTTGCTTGGCCAGGTTTAAAGTCTCACCCCAGGTTTAACCACTTACGGACCGCCGCATACGTCCTAAGCAGGGTTTGTTTTTTTCTCAGAAAATTGGTGAAGGAACTCAACCACGACCCCCCCCCCCCCCCCAAATTCCCCTCCCACCTACACACACCCTCCAAACTGCATCAAGGGATGGGTCTTAAGGAGGCCACACATGGGTTGAATTCTGAAAGAATTTTCTTACGAAAGTCATAACTAAGAATTTTCTTTCGGATTTTGTGCGGCCATGGAATCTGAGTGATCGGGCATGTTGGAAATTTTTTTTAAAAATGAACAAATTTCTTATCAATGATGGGAGAATCATGCAGGAAATATAGTGGAAAAAGAAATGTGCATGAGCTGTGACCTGGAAAGAAATGAAAATTCCCAGCCAGAAATTTTCTTTTCTCTAGCAACATGAGGCGGAATTGAAAGCTTGGTTGGTTGAACTTTGAAATCAATGGATCACAAAATGGCACAAAATTTATGATTTTTGAAAGAAAAATTGTTCAGGATTCCACCCATGTATGGCTGGCTTCAAAGGGTACATTAAATACCAGGAGTGCATTACATAAAGAGTACAGGGTTCAGGGGTGCACTACACACAGAGTGCAATGCTCAGCCATTCTTTTCACAGCTGCTTACCTCTGCATTCCCTATCCACATCTCACTTTCACTCCTCTTCAGCTCTGACCTCTGCATGCAACCCTCCCCCATTCCAATGCCCTCATCTTCTCCCTCTCTCCTTCAAAGCTCCACCATCTTCCACATGTCTTACTTATGTTGCTGTATTAAGCTGAAGCGCTCAGCTGGCTCTAGTACCTCTCACACACTGTAGGTGGATCTGCCTCTCTCACTTGCATGGAGATCATCCAGTGTGGGTATCAGGATCTGCACTGCACCTCGGGCACCTGCATCTCCCTTGTCCCCATTCTGCACTCAGTGGGAGCCATTGGAAGACAAGCTGTCACTTGTAAACACGGAAGCTGGACTTCTGTGTTTTACAAGTGATAGTGGTGAGCAGGGAGCAGAAGGCCTGAGCCAGGGGTGGTGGAACTGAGTTCCACCAAGTTCCAGCTGAAAAAAAGCCCTGGTCCTAAGTTTGAAGAGGAATATCTTTGTTATGGCAGCAGCTAGCTGCCATAACCCCGGTATCTTCTTCTTCGGCCAGTGGTCCACTTTCCAATAAGAGTGGTCTCTGCGGCGGATTCACCGCAAGATCACTTTTATCGGTGACGGGAGAGGGGCCCCCCTCCTCCCGCCATGCTCCGGTGCCCTCCGCCTCTTACTGGAGCCGTTGGCAGCGGCGGAGGTGATCGGATCTCCACCCTTGCTGATTATGGAGACGAGTGAGGGGAAGATTACCCCCACCCATCTCCATAACATTGTAGGGCGGAAGCGACGTCAAAATGTCACTTCCGCCCAAAGATCTTAAAGGGCAATTTTTTTTTTTTTGTATTTTAGTGTAAATATGAGATCTGAGGTCTTTTTGACCCCAGATCTCATATTTAAGAGGTCCTGTCATCCTTTTTTCTACTACAATGGATGTTTACATTCCTTGTAATAGGAATAAAAGTGACACTTTTTTTTAAAAAAAACAGTGTAAAAATAAAAAATAAAAGGTAAAATAAAAAAGAGAAAAAGATTAAATGCCCCCCGTCCCGCCGAGCTTGCGTGCAGAAGCGCACGCATACATGAGTAGCGCCCGCATATGAAAACGGTGTTCAAACCAAACATGTGAGGTATCGCCGCGATAGGTAGAGCGAGAGCAATAATTCTAGCCCTAGACCTTCTCTGTAACTTAAAACATGCAACCTGCAGAATTTTTTAAATGTCGTCTATGGAGATTTTTAAGGGTAAAAGTTTGGCGCCATTCCACGAGCGGATGCAATTTTGAAGCGTGACATGTTGGGTATCAATTTACTCGGCATAACATTATCTTTCACAATATAAAAAAATTGGGCTAACTTTACTGTTGTCTTATTTTTTAATTCAAAAAAGTGTATTTTTTCCAAAAAGAGTGCGCTTGTAAGACCGCAGCGCAAAATACGGTGTGACAGAAAGTATTGCAACGACCGCCATCTTATTCTCTAGGGTGTTAGAAAAAAATTTATATTGTTTGGGGGTTCTAAGTAATTTTCTAGCAAAAAAAAATGTTTTTAACTTGTAAACAACACATCTCAAAAAGAGGCTTGGTCCTTAAGTGGTTAATGTCTCTTTAAATAGTTTGTTTGGGCCAAGTTGGCCGAAACTATTTACTGCGCTTGTTGGGTGCGCTATATGAATTGTATGTAGCTTCAAGTGCATACAGTATACATGTAGGCAGCTGTAGGTTTACCTCCCTACACAGGTGGCGCTGTCTGCATCCGCCATGCAGGGGTGGTGGAGGACAGGTGGAATTCATGTTCCTCTCAGGCCTCCATATATGTCATCAGGTGAACAGCTGTCCGATTGGACGCTGCTACCCCGGATGACCTTTGTGGCCAACTTTAGTGAGGGCGGTGCTTATAAAAAGCACTGGTTCACTGCAGTTGGAGCGCATTTTGCATGTGGTTAAAGATAGGAACCCGCTGGATAGGATGAGTGTGCATAGCGTAGGGGAAGGTTCCAGAGTAGGAGAGGCAGTATAGGGACTGTTCTATATTGCTGCTGTGTAGCACCTCCCTGCTATTAGTGCCGTTTACATACTGCCTGCTTGTCGCCTCCAATGCCAGGTGCCGGGCCGGCACTACCGCTAGGTTAACTAGGCAGCTAACTATGGCGCACTGCCGCCAAGGGCGAAGCCATGGCTGCTGGTTTCACAATCTCATGTGCAGTTAAGAATGCAGCAGGGGCAAGAAGCATACAAAGCTATTGGCTCACCAGATTTCAGGCAGGATCAACAGGTATATTTTTTTTGTCGAACAGATATAACAAAACACTTTCAATGGCATATTTAAAAGACGAAAAGGAAGCAAAAAAAAGTGAAATGTAACCTTAGGATTTACACGTTCCCGCAGACGTGATGTCCACCGGGTGCCCGCGATCATGTCACGGAGAGGTAGAACGGGGAGATGCTTTTGTAAACAAGGCATTTCCCCATTCTGCCTAGTCTCATGACAGAGATCTACTGCTCCCTGTCATCGAGAGCAGTGATCGCAGTCGTGTGCGTTGAAGCCCCCCCAACAGTTAGAATCACTCCCTAGGACACACTTAACCCCTTCATCGCCCCCCTAGTGGCTAACCCCTTCACTGCCAGTGTCATTTACACAGTAATCAATGCATTTTTTTAGCCCTGATCGCTGTATAAATGACAATGGTCCCAAAATAGTGTCAAAATTGTCCGATGTGTCTGCCATAATGTCGCAGTCATGATCAAAATCGCAGATCGCCACCATTACTACTAATAAAAAAAATAATAATAAAAAATGCCATAAAACTATCCCCTATTTTGTAAATGCTATAAATTTTGCGCAAACCAATCAATATACGCTTATTGCGATTTTTTTTTAACCAAAAATATGTAGAAGAATACATATCGGTCTAAACTGAGGAAAACATTTTTTTTTATACATTTTTGGGGGGATATTTATTATAGCAAAAAGTAAAAAATATTGCGTTTTTTTCAAAACTGTCGCTCTTTTTTTGTTTATAGCACAAAAAATAAAAACTGCAGAGGTGATCAAATACCAACAAAAGAAATCTCTATTTGTAGGAAAAAAAGGACGTCAATTTTGTTTGGGTACAATGTCGCACAACCGCGCAATTGTCAGTTAAAGCGAGGCAGTGCCGAATCGCAAAATGTGCTCTGGTCAGGAAGGGGGCAAATCCTTCCGGGGGGCTGAAGTGGTTAATCATAGTAGCTGTATGTCTCATACTTTTTAACTTTAGTTGCTGAGACTCTGAATATCAAAGGGAATAAATAAAAGCCAAGTTGTCTCCCTGAGGGGAAGCACACAATCCCAAAATAGAAGGTGAAAATTACAGGCCAGCCTGCAGGGATCTTGTAGCGTCAGCGAGCATGCTACACACAGTCGCTTGCCAGGCGATGCCTAAGCCAGCAATCCGCATCACGTGCTGCTGTAATAGACTCAGTTCATATGAATGAAACATATTCTGCAATACTGGGTAAATACCCTCAGTAAACAATACTGAAACAGCAGAGTAATTTACAAAAAATGGAACAGAGAAAAGCTGAGAAGCTACCCATAGCAAGCAGTTGGTTCATATGCAGAAAGGGCAATTTATAGTCTTTTTACATTTTTCTAAGGTGACAAGGTTAACAAAAAAACAAAAAACAAACAAAAAAAAAGACTTCAGCTGGATATAAACAAACCCTATCAAACCTATCCTATATGTTGTTGATAGTTTAACATCATAAATATATAGTACACCCCTCACATTTTTGTAAATATTTTGTCATATCTTTTCATGTGACAACACTGAAGAAATGACACTTTGCTACAATGTAAAGTAGTGAGTGTACAGCTTGTATAACAGTGTAAATTTTCTGTCCCCTCAAAATAACTCAACATACAGCCATTAAAGAGGTTGTAAACCCTCCCTAGTGACTTTTACCTATAGGTAAGCCTAGAATGAGGCTTACCTATAGGTAGTGGAAATATCTCCTAAACGTGCGCCGTTTAGGAGATATTTCACTTGTAGTGCGCAGATGATGTAATCGGCGCATACGCTGTGAAGAAACGGACCTCCGTGCCATTTCTTCCCCGAGCGTGTGCTGTTACTGACGGCTCCCATGCGCATTCGCAGGAGAGACGTCACGCGGCTCCGGCCAGTCACAGAGCCGGAGTCCGCGCCCCCCGGAAGGAAAAGGGCGAAGATGGACGCAGCCTGCACAGGGGACAGCGATGGATTTGTTTGAAGGTAAGTGTCACATAATGGGCTAGTATGCCATCGTATTGGGTGCAGGCGCTGCCATTCCAACTAAGGGAAATCGGCAGTGGAGCCTTGCGGCTTCACTACTGGTTTCCGATTGCGCATTCGCAAGTCCTGCGGCACTTTGTGAATGGCCAGCTAGTCTTCTGGGGCACACACATGTCCCAGAAGACAACAGGGAGCTCGCCGCAGAAGAGGGTGTGACTTCCTCGGCCGCGGCCCGGCTGGATCAGAAGTACTCTTAGTACTTTCAAAAAAAGGTAAGTTAGAAAGTAAAACTTTTTTTAAATATCTAAAAACGAGGGGTGGAGAGGTGGTCTTTCGTTTAAGACCACTTCTCAAAATTGGGCGGAACTCCACTTTAAGCTGTGGCTGGTTGACCTACCATTTGATGATGCCTGCAGAAATCTGGAGCCAACGCCAAGTGTAAAGGGGGTTTCTTCCCATTGGACACTATTGTAAAGGGTATGTTTAGCCCTGATTCCCAATAAATTGGTTTTAGCAGGGGTTCCCTCAAAATTATTTCATGGGTTCCTCTGGGGTAAAAAGGTTAAACAAAAACTGCTCATGTTTATGCAGAGTGTGGGAGGAGAGAGGTGTGCTTGGGCTACTTAAACCAGCTCCTCTGCACTCACACAGTCTAGAAAATTGCATGCATTGTAGGTTAGTAGTGGATAAAATTTACCTAGGCCTCCTGCAGCCACAGTTGCTATTCAGAGGTTACAGTGGTCAACGTAGGGATAGGGTCCTAAGGTATCATGGGACTCTGGGAGAAGATTCATAGAAATAATACCCATTCAAACAACTATAGTGGATTCTTCCTTGTAAATATGGAAAATATAGCTTGCCAACACAAGTCAATAAGCTGAAAAGCTAAACGTTGAGCTTTTTACAGCAATGCCAAGGATAGGGGGCATCTCCCCACTGAAATTCTGGCCAGCAAGACCAAGTATGCAATCACATCCTATTGTACTCCACCAAACCCAGAACCTAGGAGAATCGGAATATAGGAGCTGCCATTGTATGAATCAGTCAAGGATATCCTCCTCACTGTCTAGCTTTACTAGCTAGAGAGTGACTGAATTTAAATAAGCATGTAGGATTGAAATCTAGACTTTTAAGCTTTTTTTATGGCTGGATGCATATCCCAGACCAGATAATTAGCTGGATGGTGAAGCCAGGATAAGGATGACAGCCCTCCTGTGACACGTTTTCAGTAGAGAGCGGTCTGAAGTCCGCTCTTTGCTGACGTCACAGGAATCAGTCCAGGCACCGCGTCATCGCGACAATAAAGTCGGCATCCGCCAGGTGCCTGGACTGATACCCGTCTCAGCGAGCCGCTGGCAGTGTGAGATGGCCATTCCCCACCCCTCCACAGCTCAGCGCTCCAATGAGCTTGGAGGAGCAGAGCGGAGAGCTGCTGATTGATAGTAAGCAGCTCTCTGCTCGGGGAGCTGTGAGAACCGAGCCATCGGCGATGTTTGATCGCTCGGTTCTCAGTGTAGAGGCGCCGGGGGACAGATGCAGCATCCACCTAGGTAAATATAATGGAGGAAAAACTCCCAAACCCATACTTCTCTTTTAATACTATCATCTTAACATATCACATTACATATCATAACAGACCCCAGATCTCTCCAAAAAAGAGTACTTGTCACTGCCTATTGCTATCACAGGGAATATTTATATGAAAAAGCGCCCCCATCACCCCATGATTGTGCGCAAAGACGAATGCACACATACTTTTTTTTGTTCATCACATAGAGGACAACACAGTTGTCCCCCATTTTTTGGTGACAGGTTCTGAATGTCTCCCCTGTACTCCACTCAATGTTTTTCAATGCAGATCGCATTGCAAAACATCCTTTCCCGGCAAAGCGAGGCGAAGACACCGAGAGCTTGACCAGGAAGTGACATCAGAGATGTCGCTTTTTGGGTCACAAGAAGAGGAGGAGAGCGGAAGTGTGTCCGCTCTTCTCCTTCCCCTCTATCGGCCGGCACCCGCCATGGAGATCCCAGGCAAGTGGAGCCCGGTAAGCATGGCGGGGCGCTGCAGCAGGGGGGAAGCGCCGGTACCAGGCGTGTGTGAAAACGATCAGGTGGCAGCAGAGCCACCTGAATTCTCTCACCTGACAGGCAGGAGTCAGTTTCACACACAATCCCGGTGGTTGCAGTCAACATACGGACCTGACCGCGAAAGGGTTAAAGCATCACCTATGGATAGTAAATGTCTGTTGCCGTTACACGGGCGTGCACATTTGTTATCTATTTACTCAGCGTAATATCATCTTTTATACTTTACCAAACAATTGGGCATTATATTTTGTTTTTTGTGCTTTAAAAATATATAATGTTTGGTGGTTCTAAGTCATTTTCTTGCCAAAAATACAGATTTTTACATGTAAACAAAAAGTGTCAGAAAGGCTTGGCCCGGGTAATGTGGTACAGAGCTCCACAAAGCCTAGCCGCCAGGTCGCCACGGCAACCAGAAATCGGGTCCCGCCAGCCCATCCACCACTGGAAGTGGCACCAGGCGCCGGCAACTCCTTGGCCAGCTGCTCACTGAGCTCCTCACCTTCTCCTCCAAAGGCCATGTGTCACATGCCTACCAGAGACCCCCTTTAGAGATCAACGGTTGGCCATCTCTGTCGCCGAAAACCTACTAGTCAAAAAAAAAAAAAAGAACTGCCTCCTAACTTTTTTTTAGTTGGCTCCTGAATTCAAAGCAAATTTGTCAAGCCCTAATGTGGTATGTTAAAAAGATAGTAATAAGTATTGCTTATAAACCTTTTTTTTCTCTAGTTTCTACATTTGTGCAGATTTGTGCAGATTTCTCCTCTCCCATTCTCCTGAAGAAGCAGGATAACCCCTGAAACGCACAGATGAAAATAGGATCCCTACAACAAGCTGATGTAAATATAAACGGATTGCCTAAGCTGAATGACTGGTAGAAGACACTGTATACAGTGGAACCTTGGATTAGGAGCATAATCCGTTCCAGGAGAATGCTTGTAATCCAAAGCACTTGCATATCAAAGCGAGTTTCCCCATAGAAGTCAATGAAAACAAAGAGAATTTGTTCCGCATTGACTTCTATTGCATGCAATACCACATGTGGCCAGAGGTGGGGGGGATGCCAGAGAGCCTCAAAAATACTCGGTGACAGCTCAGCTAAACTCTGAAATCCTCGGAAAGGCTCGGAACGGAGTATTTCGAATGGCTCCGAACCGTTCCGAGTGTCACCGGCGCCCCCGCACCTCTGGCCAAATGCGAGACAACACTCGCAAACCGAGTCAGGATTTAAAAAAAAAAGTTGCTCGTCTTTCAAAATGCTCGTTAACCGTGTTACTCAACCAAGGTTCCACTATATATGGATCCACTACCAAAGAGGGAATTGTATGCTTTTAAAACAAACTTATGTATTGATTTTATGTGATGTGATGTTTATCAAATAAATGCAAATATTTTTTGATATTTTTTATGTAGTCCTTGGGCACCTCAAAAGTCTACTAACAATTGGAATTGTTTCCAGTTCTAATATATTCAGGTTCTGGTACCCTTTCTATTTAGCCCACCATTATAAAGTATAAATTCAGTACCAACACCTTGGTCTCAAACTGGTGGCCCTCCAGCTGCTGCAGGACTACAAGTCCCATCATGCCTTTGCCTGAAGGAGTCATGCTTGTAACTTTCAGCCTTGCAAGGCCTCATGGGACTTGTAGTTTCTCAACAGCTGGAGGGCCGTCAGTTTGAGACTCCTGGTATTTTGAGCTCAACGTTTAGTTTAGAGGCAGGAAAAAAAAAAAAACCTTCTGGTTCGCGTTTCTGATTGCAGCTTTCTGACAGAAAAAAACGCAAAACTCTCCTAAACTCGTCTAAACTTTGTACAAGACCCTCTATATGAGTGTTTTTTTTTCTGCCAAAGGGAACTTGAGTTTTTTTTTTTTTTGAAGCCCAGTGTGCATGGAGCCTTCACCCTCTCTATTTGTCCCATTTACCATTATCATCGAAAGTGAAAGTAAAAGAAAATTCCAAATTTTGGGTTGACATCAGAACACTAATATAGGGGAAATCTTCCAATGGCGACTAGTTACTAGCTCTGGTGACACACCGGGGTTCCCTCACTTTAGAGAAATTTCTTCTAATATCCTGTTTTGGCTATGAGACAAGAAGTGAAGGCAAATTTCCACAATAGGACACAGATGGCAAAATAAATGAAAGGGGTTATAATCCTCCCTTACCAGGGTGGATAAAAACTAATAATTTTTTAAAAATATAAATAAAACAAAATCAATTTTTTTTTTTCATTTAAATCTGACTTTTTTGATTTAAATCAGATTTTCTTCATTCAAAATTGATTTTTTTTTATTTTGTATCAATTTTATTTTAATAAAATGCTTTTGGAGTAAAAATCTATCTAAATATAGTTTTCTATTTAAGATACATTAATACATTAGTTTATTCAGCATGAAATGGAGCTTAGTTATGTAGCATGAGGCTGTATATTCTGCAATATTTACATTTTTGGTAAACTCATTCAATGAATTCAAGCTCTGCAAGCTGAGATAACATGCACTGCATTGATGCATTTACACAATTTCACAGTAACCATGAGATACAACAAATTTTAGGAATATTCCTTTATCCCATTGTTTTGCAAATCTGTGTACACTACAAAATGTATGATTGAATTGGTTCTGATATCGCTATTTTACTAACCTGACAGTTTATTATTGTAAATAGGAAAATAGGAAACCTTTTTGTTTAATTTTGTTTGCAAATATTAAGGATTCTAACTACCAGCAAGAATAATGGGGCGTACACACGGTCGGACTTTTCAGCTACAAAAGTCCGACAGCCTGTCCGACAGACTTTCGACGGACTTTTGGCGGACTTTCTAAGGAACAGACTTGCCTACACACGATCACACAAAAGTCCGTCGAATTCTTACGTGATGACGTACACCGGACTAAAATAAGGAAGTTGATAGCCAGTAGCCAATAGCTGCCCTAGCGTGGGTTTTTGTCCGTCGGACTAGCATACAGACGAGCGGATTTTTCGACCGGACTCGAGTCCGTCGGAAAGATTTGAAGCATGTTTCAAATCTAAAGTCCGTCGGATTTGAGGCTGAAAAAGTCAGTTGAAAGTCCGGAGAAGCCCACACACGATCGGATTTCCAGCCAGCTTTAGTCCGTCAGCGTCCGTTGGACTTTTGTAGCTGAAAAGTCCGACCGTGTGTACGCGGCATTAGTCCTTACATTTAAAAAAACACCTGTCATTTCAGATCCATCATGGCAGTGCCTGTTAGCGGGCATCCACTCACCTGCTGCCACCACGTCCCTCACCTTGTTGTGTCACTGCCTCATCACCAGCCATCCCATTAAAATGAATGGGACTATCTGAGTCAACAGCGGGTCAGAGGAGGAGCCGCTGCAGGACAGAGATGACAGTTGTCCTTTAAAAGTTATGATTTAAATCGAGTTGATTTAACCACTTCACCCATATCGCAGTACCCGTATGTCGGTACTTTGCCGCTAAATACCGTTGTTATGTCAGCAGCTAGCTGCCATAACCCCGCTTCTTTCGGGAACGGCGTGCGTTTCTCTTTAGGATAAAAGTGGTTTCTGCGGCAGGTTCGCCACGAGATCACTTTTATTGGTGGTGGGAGAGGTGACCACCCCCCTCCCGATGCGCTCTGGTCGTCTCGGGCACTTACTGGAGCCGTCGGTAGCAGCGGAGGCGATCGTGTCCGCTCCCCTCACTGCCTGGATGCCGAGTGAGGGAAAGATGGCCCCCGCTCAGCTCCATAGCATTGGAGGGCAGAAACGACGTCAGACGCCACTTCCGCCCAATGCTCTTAAAGGAAATTTTTTTTTTTTTTTTTTTTTTTTTTTATTGCACTTTAGTATAAATATGAGATCTGAGGTCTTTTTGACCCCAGATCTCATATTTAAGAGGTCCTGTCATGCTTTTTTTTTCTATTACAAGGGATGTTTACATGTAATAGGAGTAAAAGTGACCCAAAATATTCTTTTTAAAAAGACAGTGTCAAAATAAAAAATAAAAAGTAAAATAAATAATAAAAATGTTTTAAAGCGCCCCGTCCCGTCGAGTTCGCGCGCAGAAGCGAACGTATAGGTAAATAGCGCCCGCATATGAAAATGGTGTTCAAACCACACATGTGAGGTATCGCCCTGCTATCGTTAGAGTGAGAGAAATAATTCTAGCCCTAGACCTTCTCTGTAAGTCAAAACTGGTAACCAGTAGAAATTTTTAAATGTCGCCTATGGAGATTTTTAAGGGTAAGTTTGTCACCATTCCACGAGCGGGCGCAATGTTAAAGCATGACATGTTGGGTATCAATTTACTCGGCGTAACATTATCTTTCACAATATAAAAAAAATTGGGCTAACTTTACTGTTGTCTTATTTTTAAATTAAAAAAAGTGGGGTTTTTTTCCCCAAAAAAGTGCGCATGTAAGACCGCTGCACAAATACGGTGTGACAGAAAGTATTGCAACGACCGCCATTTTATTCTCTAGGGTGTTAGAAAAAAATATATATAATCTTTGGGGGGTTCTAAGTAATTTTCTAGTAAACACTGAGTCTAAAAAATAGGCTCGGTCCTTAAAGAGGTGGGCCCATTAAAAAAAAAAAAAAAAATTAAAAGTCAGCAGCTACAAATACTGCAGCTGCTGACTTTTAATAGGACACTTACCTGTCCCAGGGTCCAGAGATGCGGGGGATCGAAGCCCCGCTCGTCTCCCCCCTCCGTTCGGCGGTGCCGGCATTGCAACTGTGGGCGCCGGGCTGTGGCTTCACAGCCGGGCACCCACTGCGCATGCGCGAGCGGCGCCGCGAGCCGTGATTGGCCGCTCAGTCACCTGGGACCTGTAATGGGTCCCAGGTTATTGACAAGAGGGAGGGAGCAGAGCCGAGTCCTTCCTGTGCCGAGGGGGAAGTGATGTCACCAGCCCAGGCACTGAAAGAGGCAGACTATGAGGGACCCCCTAGCAACAGGCATTTAGTGGTGAGTTAAAAAAAAAAATTCCAAATTTTTTTTTTTTTTAGGAATTTTCATGCATTTTTTATTTTTTAGGTGGAACACCACTTTAAGTGGTTAAATCAAATCCACCCTGTCCCTTACTCTATCCAAAATCAACAAAAAAAAGTTTTGCCTTTAGTTACATTTTAACTGGTCCTTTCAGGAATTCAGCAGCCAAGAACTGTCCCATGGGTCCTTGATCTTTTAAAAAACTTGTACGCTAAACTTTGGGTTGAAGCTACCAACATCACCAAGACAACACAGATGGATATTTAGTGAAAGCACATGATTGTTTAACTCTAAACTCGATTGAATCTTACTTTCGTTGGACACTTTCTTTTTTTTATTTATTTATCAGCTTTGCTCTTGATGAAGGCAATAAATGTCTGTACTTTGTACCACAGGCAACGGTCAAATGCTCACTCCTAAAACTTAGTGAAAGAAGTGTCTGAGTCTCACCCACAGAGCTGCACTGTGGAGAGCTGCCACATCTTCCTGTAGTGTCTGGGTTCAGCACAGACCACAAGAGACTCCAAATCTTTACTGCAGCGGCTTTGCTGACTCCTTGTCCAGATGTTCCCAGCCCACGCTGTATAAACACGGCCCAGCCTGAACAATGCAACCCTGAATGAAACGCAGCTTCTCCACATTACAAATGACCTTTCAGATATATCGTTGATTTCACAATAGGACATGAGATGTATATCATACAGAGGAAAACCATACATCAGGCCACAAGGCCACACAGGCGTTCAACTTTATATAGATGTATAGGCAATGGTCCAAAATATTAGGTCTCATGGGTGAACAGAAACATCAAGTAAATTAAAAGCAATGTAGGTATGGCTTGATGAGAGTTGTGTTGTTTTGATCATGAAAGTGGCTTTTTACTCTCCTGTATTCATCCTTCACTACCATTCTGCTTTCCTAACAACTGAAGATATAAAATGACATACCTAAGGGACGTACTTCCATCTGCTCTTGCTCCTTTGCTGTTTATACAAAGCCCTAGGGGGGGTGCACACACATATCAGTGACTTGGGCAGCCATAAATCGTCCAATGCAATCTGGCAGCCCAATAGGAGCTCAGGTGAACATTGGGCCCTGTAGCTCTAACATAGGGGGTGATAAATGCCCTTTGGAACAAACTTCTCTGTGGGATACAGGTCATTTTGCTCAGGGAGTGAATTCTTTACCATGCAGGTACCATTTAATTCCATCAGCCAAGAAACAAGATAATGTACAGCTCTGGTCTCCAAACTGCAGCCTGAGGACAGGATGAGGTCCTTTGTTTGCTTTTATTCCCCCTTGGGGCATTATTCCCTCCACCGCCAGCAACAGAAGAGCATAGTTCCTGCCAATGACACCAACAACGGGCACTATTCCTCCCACTGATACCAATGACAAGGCACTATTCCTTCCATTCATACAAATGATGGGGCACGATTCCTCCCACTGATACCATAGATGGGGCATTATTCCTCCCACTGATATCAATGATGGAGCACTATTTCTCCCACTGATACCAATGATGGGGCACTATTCTTCTCACTGATACCAATGATGGGGCACGATTCCTCCCACTGATACCAATGATGGGGCACGATTCCTCCCACTGATACCAATGATGGGGCATGATTCCTCCCATTGATATAAATAATGGAGCACTATTTCTCCCACTGATACCAATGATGGGACACTATTCTTCTCACTGATACCAATGATGGGGCACTATTCTTCCCACTGATACCAATGGTGGGGCACTATTCCTTCCACTGATACAAATGATGGGACACTATTCCTCCTATTGATACCAGTGATGGGGCACAATTCCTCCCACTGATACCAATAATGGGGCACCATTTTTCTACCGCTGATACCAACGATGGGACACTATTCCTCCCACTGATAGAAATGATGGGACACTATTCCTCCCACTGATACCAATTATGGGGGCTTTTCCTTCCACTGACACCAATGATGTTGGCACCATTCCTCCCCCTAATACCAAGGGGAGGGACGCTGTTTACTACCCCTGACACTGTCCCCACATCAACTGAGAGTGTTCAGGTTTGACGATCGGCTGCTTGGGCGTGAGCACTATCAAAAGGGGAAGTTCACTTGCTCATCCAGACCCCTGGAAGCCCCTTTCTGTAAGAACTCTGAAGCAGGTAGTCAGTGAAATAGTGCAGAATAATGATTATACCTTGCTGGTGAGGTGGGCAATCAGCAAACCCTGACATTTTGCCCTAAATTGGAAAATGTTGATGTCTCTTGCAGACAACTTTAACTTGATTTAGGAAGAAACCTGAATATTTATTCTTTGATTACTGTTATACAAACCAGCATATGAATGATTTGTCTTTTACCCTTATTTACTTAGTCTAAGTCTAATCCTATAGCTAGAGGGACAGGTCACATTATTTCTGAAGGAGACCATAGATATTTGTTTCCAAATTTGGCCTGTTTTGAGCAGATTGGACGATAGTCCAACGACTGTAAGGCAGTGCATGACAGTCCCAAACAAAGTGTTCTTGGGGGAAACAAACAAACATTCTTGCCCAATTGATATTGTTTTCATTGCCATCAGAATTAGGTTACATGTGGCTCCCTCTTCCTTATCTTTTCTCAGCCTCGTCCTTCAAAAAGTGCTTTTGCGACTACAGTGCTCGTTTGAGGGAGAAACTGGCCTGAAAAGACATTGTGAGATGATCAGATCAAAAACGTACATCTGGCTAATCTCTAATGTTTATGGCCAGCTTGACAGCTTCTGCTGTCTTCATATACTATATGCTCAGAAGATGTGAGGCAATGGTGTTAATTTACTAAAACTAGAGAGTGTAAAATCTGGTGCAGCTCTGCATAGAAACCAATCAGCTTCCAGTTTTTTTTGTCAAAGCTTAAAGGGGTCGTAAACCTTCGTGTTTTATTATCTTAATGCATCTTAAGCTGACATCGGCTGCCCCATAGAGAACAATGGGTGGTCCGATCGGGGCCACCTGAAAAACTGACAGGTGGACCCGATCGGTCCGCTGGTGTGAAAGAGGCCTAATTGAACAAGCTGAAGTTAAAAGCTGATTGGCTACCAGGCACGGCTGTACCAGATTTTGCAATTTCCAGTTTTGGTAAATCAACCCCAACGTGTTCGGTCAGGCAGTTGTTAGGCAGTTGAAGGGTAGGGCTTCATTACTGGCACATCTATGGAATGGCACCTGCTTAGGAATCTAGTTCTACTACAGCAAAGAGAATCTACCATGGAGGATCTGTGGTTTGTGTCATATGACACTTCATTCATGCTTCTGCATTCCTCTGAGCTTGGTCGGCTAAAAGCCCAGAAAATACACAAACTAACTTTTCAGGTTTATTGATCATTTAATGGCTTGTAAGCACCCTGCAACTCTTGGGCTTTCAATAAAACCACGCATGCTCGGAATCAAGCAGAAGAGCAGCACTGGCTATTGAACTTTTCTCGGCTCGTCGTACGTGTTGTATGTCACCGTGTTCTTGGCGGTTGTAATTTCTGACAACATTTGTGTGACCGTGTGTATGCAAGACAAGTTTGAGCAAACATCCGTCTGAAAAAATTCCACGGTTTGGTTTTCGGAATGTCCGATCGTGTGTACGCGGCATTCTTCTACAATTGTTATGGTCTAACCATAAGCACAAAAAATAAACAAAAAGTTGATAAAAGGTCAAACATTGAGGCAACATGTTATTCATAAGTGAATATTACAATTAAAAAAGGTTATATAAGCAAAGTTCATGTAAGTTCCTATGAAAGCATAATAATCAGGAGTACCCTTTTTGGACAGTGAGTTATGCCCCGTACACACGGTCGGATTTTCCGACGGAAAATGTGTGATAGGACCTTGTTGTCGGAAATTCCGACTGTGTGTGGACTCCATCACACATTTTCCATCGGAATTTCCGACACACAAAGTTTGAGAGCTTGCTATAAAATTTTTCGACAACAAAATCCGTTGTGGGAAATTCCGATTGTGTGTACACAAATCCAACGCACAAAGTGCCACGCATGCTCAGAATAAATTAAGAGACGAAAGCTATTGGCCAGTGCCCCCATTTATAGTCCCGACGTACGTGTTTTACGTCACCGCGTTTAGAACGATCGGATTTTCCGACAACTTTGTGTGACCGTGTGTATGCAAGACAAGTTTGAGCCAACATCCGTCGGAAAAAACCCATGGATTTTGTTGTCGGAATGTCTGATGTGTGTACAGGGCATTCGAGGAAATTTCTCCATGGACAGCAGTAGAACCTGACAGAGGCTCTAGTTCTTCTCCACTCCATCCAAAACTAAAAAAAAGTTTTGTCTCAGAGTTCTCTACCCCCCCCCCCCTTCCCTCTTTATTCCCCCTTTTTTTGGCCTTCAGGCCTTTCTTTTATATTCTTACTTGCAATTTTTTTTTTCTTTTTCACATCTCTTGTAGTTCTTGCAATTCAGAAGGAGGTCGTCCGACATTAAGAACATGGCGTACGGCCTACAGGCTATGGGAGGATTGAAGTATATGAAAATGAGTATGGATATGTGCCTTTGCTATACGATTGTGATTGTTGATAAAGAGAATGTAGCTCATCATAACTACACCCCCTGCTTTTCAATTTATAATTAGCTAGATTGTGTTTTGTTTGTGTTTTATTATGTATGTATTTTATATAGCAGAGGATCCACAATTCTTTTAATGTTCCTTGCCTCCAGCCTACTTTTTGTGAACCATTTTTTCCCTTTTCTTTTTGTGAAAACCTTCAATAAAAAAATGAAAGTGTTTTGGCTATAGATAGACTTTGTAATAATTTAAAAAATCCCCATCCCTTTCTTTATTTTTAGTTTTTTGTGCTTTTTAGCAGTTGAATGTATAATTCCCACTTAGGCCAAGTAGATATGGGCTTGCCAGGCATCACCTATTCTTGATAATGCGAACCTGTTCTGGTCTAAAATGTTCCTAAATTAGCAACGGTGCTTGGGTGCAGGCACCTTTTGAGGTTAGACTTCAAATCGGTCTTTGCATTATTTCCTCGAAGAGGTGCAGCACCTGACATCACTTAAGCCGCGTACACACGAGCGGAATGTCCGACAGAAAAAGTCAGACGGAAGCTTTTCATCATCTATTCCGATCGTGTGTATGCCTCATCGGACTTTTTTTTTCGAAAATTCTGACGGACCTAGAAATGGAACATGTTCTAAATATTTCCGATGGAACCAATTCCTATCGGGAAAACCGCTCGTCTGTATGCTGTTCCGATGGACCAAAACGACGCATGCTCTGAAGTATGAGACAGAAGCTATTGGCTACTGAAATTCCTTTTTTCTAGTCCTGTCGTACGTGTTGTACGTCACCAATTCTGGACGGTTGGACTTTGGTGTGACCGTGTGTAGGCAAGACCGCTTGAGCGGAATTCCGTCAGAGAAATCTTCTGAGTTTATTCCGACGGCAAAACTGGTCGTGTGTACGCGGCATAAAGGGCAGCACATGATTTCCAGCTAATGTTATGGTACAGAGAACTATCAGAGACTGCAGTCATGCAACAGGAGCTGTTGGAAACTCAGAACATGATTCAGGATATGGATAAAGAATGGAGTTATATTGCATGAGACTGCTACCGCTCACAGCTATTACAAAAGGAGCTGTGAAACGCATGTGGGTTAGGAATGCATCCCATAAACTTCTCTTTGGTGCCTGTATAAACCTCTAGAACAGTATAATTAGACAGTCATCAATGAAGTATCTTAATCATATCTCTTCCTAAAGATATCATGTCCTGCTTTTGATAAAGTTATGAAACACCTATATGGGTTATATTCTAAAAGCATGTGGCTTTATAGGAGATGTGGAAAGATGCCTTTGCGATGAGGACAGCTCCAGATGTGTCCAGGAATGTGAACCAACTAACTTAAAGGAAGTCTGTCACAAAGCAAAGCACCTGTGTGCGAAGGGCTGTATTGGAGGTAGCTAGGGTTGTCCCAATACCGATACTAGTATCTGTATCAGTCCTGATACGGAGTAGTTACAGGAGTACTTGTGCAAATGCTCCCGATGCCTAGTCCGATACCTGGACACTCAGGAAAAATCGGTGCGACACCGGGGAAGTTATAATCACCGATCTCCGTGTGTGGCTTTCAATAAGGCAGCTGAAACCTGCAGAGGGGAGAGGAGAAGCACACAGGGAGATCTGTGGTTATAACTTCCCCCGCCGCTGCCGCACCAATTGTTTCTGAGTGTCCCTTGTATCCTCCTCTGGCTCCCCTTTGTGTCCTCCTCTGTGTCCCTTCATGGGCTCCTCCGGTCCCTCCCCCCTCTAGTCCCCATGTGTGTGCTCCTCCGATCCTTCTCTGTCCTCCTCCGGTCCCCTTCTGTGTGCTCCTCAGGTAACCCACCCTCCCCTTCCGCTCCCCCTCCGTGCGCTCCTCCGGTCCCCTCCCTCCTCCTCCAATCTCCCTCTGTGTGCTCCTCCGATCCTTCCCTGTCCTCCTCCAGACACCTTCTGTGTGCTCCTCAGGTAACCCCCCCTTCCGCTCCCCCTCCGTGTGCTCCTCCAGTCCCCCCCCTCCTCCTCCAGTCCCCCTCTATGTGCTCCTCCGATCCTTCTCTGTCCTCCTCCGGTCCCCTTCTGTGTGCTCCTCAGGTAACCCCCCCTTCCGCTCCCCCTCCGTGCGCCCCTGCGGTCCCTACCCCGTCCTCCTCCAGTCCCCTTCTGTGTGCTCCTCCGATCCTTCCCTGTCCTCCTCCGGTCCCCTTCTGTGTGCTCCTCGGGTAACCCCCCCTACCGCTCCCCTCAGTGCGCTCCTCCGGTCCCCCCCCTCCTCCAGTCCCCCTCTGTGTGCTCCTCCGATCCTTCCCTGTCTTCCTCTGATCCCCTTCTGTGTGCTCCTCAGGTAACCCCCCCTTCCGCTCCCCCTCCGTGCGCTCCTCTGGTCCCTCCCCCCGTCCTCCTCCAGTCCCTCTCTGTGTGCTCCTCTGATCCTTCCCTGTCCTCCTCTGGTCCCCTTCTGTATGCTCCTCCGGTAACCCCCCCTTCCACTCCTCCTTTGGTCATCGTCCTCCACTCCCCCTCCGGTCCCCCCCCCCGTCCTCCTCTGGTCCCCCACTGTCCTCCTCCGGTCCCCCCTGTCCAAAATCTTTCAGGATGGAGAGCGGAGGAAGGAGCTGGTAAATCTGTCTGTAGATCTGCTCCTTCCTTTCTTGAATGCATAGAGTCAGTGAATACTGACTGTCCATTCATAACTGAGCATTGTAAACTATGTTTCTGTTTATGAATGGAGAGGAGCCGCTGTCTCCTCTCCATTCATATTCAGTGCAGCTGAGGCTGCTGAGAAAGAGACTGGGGAATCTTTATCCTCAGTCCTTTTCCATGTCTCAAAGGGGAGATGTCAGGGGTCTATTTATTTCTGACATCTCGCCAAAGCCTCCCTACCCCCAACAGGGTTGAATAAAAAAACAAAATATAAAAAAAAGCAAACATTGTCATAAATATTCTAAAGTAAAATTGTAAAAATATTAACATAAAATCTCCCCCCCCCCCCCCAAAAAAAAAAAAAAAAAAAAAAAAAGCATTGTAAATATCTAGTAGATACAGGTGTAGTAATGCTTTAAAGGGAAAGTGTATAGAAAATGATTCTGATAGAAGTAGCTGTTCCATAATTTGTGTGTTCATCTCTGCCAAGTACTATTTTGTATTACAAATCAGGAAATAGCTACCTCTAGGGTTGTCCCGATACAACTTTTTTAAGACCGAGTACAAGTACCGATACTTTTTTCAAGTACTCGCTGATATCGATTATCAATACTTTTTTTTAATGTCATGTGACAGTGGCACTAATATGCAGCACTGATAGGTGGCACTGATGAGGACTGTGTCAGTAGCTTTTTTATATATATATATATATATATATATATATATATATATATATATTTTTTTTTGTATTCTCAAAGACAAACTGGGACCTGGTATCTGTGTGGTATACCACTTTTAAATCTCAGATATTAATACCCAGGTGGAGATAAAATCCTACTTTCATATACTATTGCGTTTAGAAGTTCTATCCAGGAAATAACTGCATCTGGGCAAACATACTCTTTTCTATATACCAAAAAATATATATTTAAGAAAAAAATAAAAAATTTGGTTTCGGCCAAGTGCATCCTGAATTTTTGTTTTTGCCACTAAAATTTCCATTCGGTGGACCTCTAATTTTTATCACGTTTCATTTATCATGACTGTGGCACATCTTATAAAAGTAGTCGGCCATGTCAAGCCAACCATCAATGCAGAGCAAATTTAGATGAAATGCCCAATATAGTAGTGCTGGTATGTACTGTTCTGTGCGAAACTGGTCCACCTTTCATGAAAATACAATTCACCACTGTAATGTGGGAGGGTAGATGAATCCAGAGTTGACTGCACTGGAAGGATCCAAAACTCTCTTCACTAAATCACCCGTTACTGAATCCGCTGCTTCCTGCATTGGATGTGGCTTCTCTGAATATATGCATATGTTTTGGTCCTCCCCTGTCCTGTCCGCCTTTTTTTTGAAAACACACTACAAATACAGGTGCCTCGCACCCCGGAGGTTGGACTATTGGGTGTGTTGAATGACTTTATACACAGGACTCATACTCGTATTCTTGTCTGTATAATATTGTTTTATGCTAGAAAGTTAATTTTGTTGCAATGGAAGACTGCAACTGCTCCAGATGTTCAAATATTGTACCGTATGTTGAATAAAGTTATACCAATTTTTAAATTGGTCTATAAGGGCAGGTCCTGCCCAAACAAATTCACAAAGATTTGGCAGTCCTGGCTTGATATAGCAGACTCCTTTTGGAAGGGCACTCCGCTCTCTCAACCATAACTGACCATGGCCTCCCCTGGACAAGTTTTGGTGTCTATGACAGGCCGTTGTCTCAGGGTTGGCTGGCCTTTTGGTTACCACAATTGAAGGGGCGAGGGAGGTGAGGCTGGACTAAGTTTGTTTCTTTGTGTGAAAGTGTTGAGGTGTGTGTGCGTGGCGTGAATGTTGTGTGAACAGAAGTATCTCCACTGTTTATTGCACTAAGATCTACGGCAGTTGGGCCCTACGTGGCCCACACTTATTAACCTCTTATACCTAATAGCAAAAGTTTATTCCTCCGTTGAGGAATTTGGAAGTAAGATATACAACTATATCAGTTGGCCCTGTTGGGCTATTGTAATTTCTTTTCTTTTAATGTATGAACCTGTACACTATTTTCTATCAAAATAAATAAAAACAATTTAAAAAAAAAAATGCCCGGTTACTGGTAAAACACATATTGGAACACCATGTCATTAACTGACTTTAATACAGTATCTCACAAAAGTGAGTACACCCCTTACATTTTTGTAAATATTTTATTATGTCTTTTCATGTGACAACACTGAAGAAATGACACTTTGCTACAATGTAAAGTAGTGAGTGTACAGCTTGTATAACAGTGTAAACTTGCTATCAAAAGTGAGTACACCCCTAAGTGAAAATGTCCAAATTAGGCCCAATTAGCTATTTTCCCTCCCCAGTGTCATTTGACTTGTTAGTGTTACAAGGTGTGAATGGGGAGCAGGTGTGTTAAATTTGGTGTTATCGCTCTCACTCTCTCATACTGTTCAATGGAAGTTCAACATGGCACCTCATGGCAAAGAACTCTCTGAGGATCTGCAAAAAAGAATTGTTGCTCTACATAAAGATGGCCTAGGCTATAAGAAGATTGCCAAGACCCTGAAACTGAGCTGAAGCACAGTGGCCAAGACCATAGAGCGGTTTAAAAGGACAGGTTCCACTCAGAACAGGCCTCACCATGGTCGACCAAAGAAGTTGAGTGCACGTGCTCAGCATCATATCCAGAGGTTGTCTTTGGGTAATAGACGTATGATTGCTGCCAGCATTGCTGCAGAGGTTGAATGGGTGGGGCCAAACTCCGCACATTGCATCAAATTGGTCTGCATGGCTGTCATCCCAGAAGGAAACCTCTTCTAAAGATGATGCACAAGAAAGCCCGCAAACAGTTTGCTGAAGACAAGCAGACTAAGGACACGGATTACTGGAACCATGTCCTGTGGTCTGATGAGACCAAGATAAAGCTATTTGGTTAAGATTGCATCAAGCGTGTGTGGTGGCAACCAGGTGAGGAGTACAAAGACAAGTGTGTCCTGCCTACAGTCAAACATGGTGGTGGGAGTGTCATGGTCTGGGGCTGCATGAGTGCTGCCGACACTGGAGAGCTACAGTTCATTGAGGGAACCATGAATGCCAACATGTACTGTGACATACTGAAGCAGAGCATAATTCCCTCCCTTCGGAGACTGGGCCGCAGGGCAGTATCTCAACATGATAACGACCCCAAACACACCTCCAAGACGACCACTGCCTTGCTAAAGAAGCTGACGGTAAAGGTGATGGACTGGCCAAGCATGTCTCCGGGCCTAAACCCTATTGAGCATCTGCGGGGCATCCTCAAACTGAAGGTGGAGGAGCGCAAGGTCTCTAACATCCACCAGCTCCGTGATGTTGTCATGGAGCAGTGGAAGAGGACTCCAGTGGCAACCTGTGAAGTTCTGATGAACTCTATGCCCAAGAGGGTTAAGGCAGTGCTGGAAAATAATGATGGCCACACACAGGGGCGGACTGATAACACATGGGGCCCCCAGGCAATCAGGGATTATGGGCCCACACAGTATACACACACACACAGTATACAACCACACAGTATACACATACATGTACACACAGTATACACAGACAGATGTAAAAAAAACACAGATTTATACATACTGTCCCTGGTTTTACTGAGGCTGGCAACCCTGATGGGGCCCCCTAGTGGCCCAGGGCCCTCGGGCAGTGCCCGAGTCGCTCAATGGTCAGTCCGCCCCTGGCCACACAAAATATTGACACTTTGGGGTCAGTTTAGACATTTTCACTTAAGGGTGTACTCACATCTGTTACCAGAGATTTAGACATTAATGGCTGTGTGTTGAGCTATTTTGGGGGGACAGCAAATTTACACTGTTATACAAGCTGTACACTCACTACTTTGCATTGTAGCAGTGTCATTTCTTCAGTGTTGTCACATGAAAAGATATAGTAAAATATTTACAAAAAATGTGAGGGGTGTACTCATATTTGTGAGATCCTGTACATACATACATACATACACATCTACACACACACACACACACACACACACACACACACACACACACACACACACACACACGGAAGCACATTTTTTAACATAAGATTCACATGGGTTTCACAGAGGATTCACACATTTTTCTAATTGTATTAAATTGGAAAAATGTGTGCATCCTAGGTGAAAGCTGTTTGTATTTTGTGTGAAAGTATTCATGAATAGGCCCCTAATTGTTTATGACATAACTTCCAGGTCTATGTGCAACAACTAGAATTGTGGTCCCTGTGTAATCCAGTCTTTCTTATTGGTTGGTCATAGCAGAGGAAGCCCAATACAAGAAAGACACTCCAAGCTTCCAAGCTGCAACATGAGCTTTTCCTGCTCTATTCCTGCATAAGTTGTCTTGTTGATAAATCTGGTACAGTGGAGGGGGGAAGAGCTCAAAGTACAGTACCAAAAATGAATCACTATACTGAAAATTGGTATATTGGGACAAATGTCTGTAAAATTGTTTTATTTAGTTATTTCAACAGCTTTTTTTTTGCGGAAAATATTGGAAATAAACCTTTAATACAGGGTGTGAAGTTACAATACAATGTTATGTTCATGTCTGTTTTTATTGAGAGTTTAGGAATGAAGGTTGTTGGGATATAAGGAACATGTCAGCCTGTATCTATGCACATGAAGTGGAATAGAACAAGTGCCAGGTGGGAGGAAAGTGGTCCATCATGCACATGCACAAATGAGACACCATTTATACTCAGTTCTGACAGCTACAGCAACTCGCTATCTGCCACTCTTTAGCCACATGGTGTCCTCATAGAAGACAATGATCTAATAAATGGGTCACCAGAAGACACATACAGTTGAGGCTTTTCGAGGAGGGGGGAGAAGTGAGCAGACTGGCTAGAAAGCCTTGTCAGTCACTTTTGTTACTACAGTGTAACTCCCCGGGCCTCAACTGTTTCATGATGCAACTATACCTGTTTAGGGAGCTTGCAGTCCATTCTGCCACACATTTGGCCATCTGCAGGCCAAACTTTGACAAAAATGGGCCATCTAGGTATTGATGACCGGCCGTATACAGTAGTTCTGAGGACAACAGCCAAGACTGAACAAGCCCTATACATGTACAACTAAAACTGTTGCTGTTTGCATTCCAATAAAAATTATATCAGTACAGATCAATTCTGAGCAGGAAGGTTTGAAGAATCCTCACACAAGTTCATCATTGGAAGAGAAGGTCTCCAACAGTCTTCTTCTGTTAATAATCTGCATGTATACAGACACTTTTTCTTGGCTCATTAGCTTTTGGCTGGTAAAACACAAATTGAGGATTATTGCTTGGAGGTATTTTCAGGATCAGAAAGAAGGTGCTAATATGTCCAAGATTTGGCATTATTTATCTAATGTCTCTGTATTTAGAATGTGATAACTCTGTTTTTGTGGATTATGATTATTGTTTAAAGCTATAATTATTCTAAATAGGCAAAAAGAGCTACTTTTAGGGGTGCACTTATACTTGCAAATGCACCTGCACAGCGATTAGATGCGAGGACCCCAGCGGGGGTTCCCATGATAAGCTGCGAGAGCCAGCCGCTATTGGAGGCATGGGAGGCTGCCGGCTCATATGGAATCACATGTGTATGGGTTGATCACTCGCATGTGACTGCTGCATAAACGACTGATTACAGGTGAGTGGACATGATTAGATGCAAGAGCCAGCCCTATTGGAAGCAAGGGTAGGCCGACGACTCCTTAAGCTAATCGTGCCCAATCGCATGTAATCAATCGCTCATGCAGCAGTCACATGCGAGTGATCGGCCCACTCGCATGTGATCACTGTATGAGCAATTCCATATGAGCCGGCAGCCTTGCATTGCTTTCAATGGGGCTGTCTCTCACAGCAAAATTGCGGAAACCCCTGCTGAGGTTCTTACATCTATTTGCCATGCAGGTGCATACTCACGTGTGAATGCACATTTATACTAGAGTTGATTAAACTTCCATTTCAGTATTCTGTGATTCAGAACTAGTTCACACTGCGTGTGTGTTGATGCATGTTTTATGTTGCGTTTCAGTGGCACATTCATATGAATGGATTGCCCAATGCACTAAAACTGCGCCAAGGAAGTCCTTTTTCTTTTGTTTTTAAAACGCACTGCACCAGTACAGTGTGAACATGCTTTCTGATGCACTAAAATGCATGTGCATTAGCAAGGTACATCGGGGTGCCGTTAAAGCGTATCCATGGTCAAAATTAAAAAATCATGTATTCATTTTTACTTTGTAGTTCACATATTTCTAGCCTACTCCTATTAGTCTGAACGATCTTGAAGTTTGCGAAGATCTTCACACTTTTACTTCCTAAGAACTTTGCGACATGTTTACTATGCCTTGCGAGTTGGCCCTGCTGTGCTACACTTTTCGCACAGCCCGTCTTATGAACTACAGAAGTGCTGCTTGCAGCAGCAAGTACCTTGGGATATGTAGTCCTTAGAAATCAAAAGTAAACAGCAGAGGAGAAGTTGCAAAGCAGGCAGGGAATCCACGAAGTTGGATAAAAGTATTGCTTTTACAAATGTTATAAAATGAAAGTGTATGCTGCGACGATGGCAGTGCAACGCAACTACAATAAGGACACGCTGCGGGACCACATGCAAATTTCTGTGCTTTCCTTTGGTGCACTGACATGAACAGGCCCCCAGTCTCTCTCTCTCTCTCAGCCAAAACGAGAGACTTTAAAAATGGCTGTGCATAATAGAGACACGACGAGCAATGCATGAACAAGGTGCATAGGGGTGAAACAGCAGCTCATACAGCAGACCTGCACTAGAGGCCAGAGATTATAGAAGCCCTCAACCAAATAATTGATTGTATGACTCTAGGAGACAGGACACAACAAAAATGTAATGAAACAATCCAGATTGCAAAGAAAGTGCAAAAAAAAGGATATTGGGGACTTTCCAAAAGAAAAAAAAAAAGCTGAACACCATACCTGGCGGTACCTGAAGCGTGTGATAGATCAGCAGCATACCAAAAAGGGTAGGACAAGCATCAACAGCTGCCAGGCCTATGGTGGCTGGAGGGGCACAGTCTGGCTTTCAAAAATATTATGCTTTATTTATCAGCAGAATCTTTTACACTCATTAAATGGTTATACTTTTGAAGGCATTTGGGTATGTGGTTGATGTTAATAATACAATTCTTTCACAAGCCATCAAGTCACTTTTGTGTTAGGGCTAATATGCTATCAGGTTATGATGGGTGCATATTTATAAAATCAGTGAATGCAATATTCACCAAATATTGTCTGTAGGTGAATCTTTTAGGTGCAGGTGTTTAACATGACAGTTATTGATTCACAATCAGTGAAAAACCGGTGAAAGTCACATATACTGCTTTATAACTATGCCCCCTAGTATCATTAAACAGCTGTCACCTTGCAATTCAAAGTATGCCATATCAGACATTTACAAAGGTTATTGCAACACCAAATTCATTTCTGTGCAGGTTTTACAGTGACCTACCATGACCTATAAAAAGGCATACAATGTCACCTGCATAGTGAAATAACCTTTAGAAAAATGGCGTTCCTCGTATGATTGACCTTAATATGATTTTATAAGTATATTGCATAGAAACTTCCCTGGCTCAGTACATCTTCTATATCCTGGGAAGGAAACGTGGGCAGTTGGTACACACCAGCATTAGAGTAGCCGCAACAGAGACAGTTACCCGAATCCTGACCATCTGCATTTTTTAAAAATGTCATACTTGGTGGTTAGGCTTGGAACACAGGTAAAAGATATGAATTCAAACCGATTACCTCTTAAAGGGTCAGTCCACTACCAACTGATATTACAGTCATGTGTGGACCCCAGGGGACAGAAATACCCACTGGTTTCTGATATCGCTTGCATACTCCGGAAGCCAGATTTTCCCTGTCATGCAAAACAAATAAAAAAATAAAACAAGGAGAGTGAGACACCCTGGTGGTCATCATGTCAGATGGGCAGACCTAGGAACTCAGGTGCAAGATTTTTGCCATTGGGGTTCAACCTGAAGGATTCAACCCGCTGGCATCAACCCTAAAAATGAGATGTCGCTTTTGGGTGGGCACATCAGATTACAAAATGTACATGCCAGTGCAACATTTACTCACCTTCATTTTGCTGGGTATGGCCTCCAGGACTTGCTGCAGCGCCTCCAATATGATAGGAGAAGCGTCTAGATTGGAATTGCTTGGCATAGGATCCTGGCTCCTCTCGGGGGCATGTTGGTGGGTAGGTGTAAGCAGTGCTCCTGGGCCGGTTTACCTGCATGTTTGCAGGGTGAAGGGGACAGACCTGTGTCCCTTTAACTGGCAGCTCAACCTCTCCCCTCTGACCATATGGGAAGCCAGGAGAGAGGTCTGGCTGAACAGACATGGAGAGGGTTCAGGCATTGGTAAATGGACATGGGCAGAAAGTAGAGTCAGGAGCCTAATTACACAACACCAGCCTATTCCTTGCTCCTCTTTCCTTATGCCGGATGCTGCGTGATGAAATCTTGATTTAAATATTTAGAAGTGGTCTTCCTTTTGCCAGTAAAAAGAAATGCAGTATTCCTATAATCCAAGGTATTGCTGCATCAGCAAGCAGCTGCCTCACAGGGATATCACAGTGGAGTGAGACAGATGCTGCAGTACACAAGCAAAGCCAGGCAATTCCTGTCGCGAGATGGTCTGTGGGCTCTTCTGTAACGCCACAGATCAGTCAGATAGTATTTCCAAGCCCATCCTGGAGGGGCTCTGTCCACTGCTCCACCATCCTCCCACTGGCTTCCTTGGGTTTTTTTAGCCTGATGGCTAATCCATCACTCCCCCCCCCCTTATTCCTCCACAATAAGCAGACTGCTTTGCCTGGAGGAAGGTCAGCTCCTGTATGAATTAACACCTTGTTCTCAGCTGTCCTTAAAATCATTTGCAGGACTGGGCACCCAAAAACAGCACCTCGTCAAGGTGCCACCTCTACCTCCGAATGCTGCCAGCACCCTTGGGTGCAACAATCATGCCTTCTGTTCAAGGCAAGCACACCTCACTCAGGCTCAGTCTGCAATATCCTTTGTTCTCTCTGCTTTTGCTAGTGATGGTTTTGGCTTGCAAACACACTCCTGCCTGCAGTTTTTTCTCCTCTTCTCTCTTTTTTTTTTTTTTACTGTGTATGTGAAATCTGACTCGCTTTCCTTTGCCGTTGGATTTCACGTCAGATGTATTTAAAATCTGGTCTGGATTTTCCCCTCGCACATGGCTTTGACCACCCCCCCCCCATCTCACAGGAATACTGTCTATAGCTTATGCAGCATCCTGCCTTATTAATGCTATTAACCACTTCTCTGCGGCTGCTGTAGTGTAAGGTATATAGTGGTAGAGCTATGATATGGCCGCATCTGGTACCAAGAAGGGTGAAGAACGCCTTATAGAGATGTACTAGGTAAATGAAAGCAGACCCTGGGAGAAGGAGAAGAGAGGCTGGATGGGATACCATCCCAATATAGCTTCCTGCAATGCCCCCGAGAACCAGTCAACAAGAGGAATATCCTCCACATAGAAATAGCAGTTAACATCTGTTTCTGTGCTGGATGATTGATCTTTAATAGATCCGTCACAAAATATCTAAGGGCAGCCATATCTCGTGTGATGCTTGCAAGGAATGCAAATGATTTGAGCAAAATTGGAAATATTCAGCAGGGGTTACATCAGAAGGAATAGCGCACATTTGTGAGCACTGGAAATGTTCATTATTATCGGGACCCTAAAGCATAACTAAACCCAAACACAAAAATCTATTACATTGTAGCTTACCAATCATTGGAGATGATGGCGGCATTCGTTTTCAAGATTTAATTTCTTTATTATTCACCTGGAGGTCAGCCAGTAACACACCACCTGTCTTAGGGTGGCTACAATCAGGGCCGGTATAAAGGGTGGGCAGAGAGGGCACTTGCTCTGAGCGCAGTGTTAATTTGTGTAAAAAGGGGGGCGCTGGGAGCATCGGATAATTCTCCTACCTTGCAGAAGGAAGTGACTGACAATCACTCCTCCACTGTATCTATGGAGAAGCAATGTAGCCACCCTTGTACAGCAGAATTGTTGGTCAGTGGATAGGGTAGATTTAAGTTGGCCATGAAACCCAAGACACAGCGGTGTGGCACATCTTATCTGCCTTTAACACTATCATGTTGGTGCTGGCAGCCTGCGCCTAATTCATGCAACAGCATACACATCTCTGCTTTGCTATTTAGGTAAGATATCACACTTTAACACACTCACACATACCCACCTTTCTTTCAACCCTCCTCCTCATACCCTACCTAACATTATCTTACAATGTAGCTAATTTTGTAATTCTGTATTTTTAGGACATTCCTAACACTTCTATGCTTTTTGTGCTGCTTTAAAGGCCCTGACGAAATGGGGTTTCCCGCGAAACGCGTAGGCCACACCCTTGACATCTCATATCAGGATCTGCACACCCTGGACTAAGAAAACAGTAAACTGTATTCTTCTTTAGACTATAATATGTCCATCCATGGGTGGCAAATAAAGTTTTTCTACATTTTTTTTAAAAAACTGTGTTCTAAATCATTATTAACACTCCACTGAGACACATGTAAAGTCCCATTCTACTCCTTTTTGAAACTGAATCCTTTAAGCTGGCCATAGTTGGTTCGAATCTCGGCCGTTTCAGCAGGGAATGGCCAAGATTCAAACCATGTATGGGCAGGCTGATGGTACCCAAGTTGATTGACTGATCAGCTTGGGTACAACCAGCCTGTTGGATTTTTCATGCGATTATCACTGTGTGTTCTCCCGGCCGGGACAGCTCCCTGCACCCCTTCTCCCACCGGGAGAACCCAATAGCTCTGCGGGAGGGTTTCAGTGTTCATGGGGGAAATCACATGATTGCTCTGTCTATGGCTGTCTTAAGGCTGGGTTTAAACATGCTGTGGCTCACAACAGTGGGTCTGTTGCGTCCCCTTTCACCGATTCAAGTCCGAATTTCTGTCTGAATTTGCACCTGATTCGGAGCCAAAGAGGCACAGGACCCTTTCCAAATGCGGACGCCTCGGAGGTGTGTGAACCGGCTTAATTGAGAGAGTCAGGCACACTCTCCTGTCATGCGAATTGGATGCAGAGGAAACCCACATCCAATTCGCACAAGTGTGAACCTAGCCTTAGTTGGACATTACGTAACTGACTAACAAATTAAAGGCAAACTCCAGCTAACTTCTACTAAATAGTTACAGAAATATTTTTTACTACAGCGTATGTTTGTGCGCAGGCCGTGTTTGTGCGCAGGCCGCGTTTACACGCACGAGGATGCACAGGTGTTCCATGCAATCCTGTGAAGGCAGTCCTATTCACGTCAACTGGGATTTAGGGAATGTACAGTCACAGCGGCTGCTCCCAATTTGAGATCCGTCAGGGTGCACGTCCCCAAACATACACGGGAGGGGAGATTTACTAGAACTGCTACACGCAGAATCTGGTGCAGCTGTACATAGTAACCAATCAGCTTCTAACTTCAGCTTATTCAATTAACCTTTGACAATAAGCCCTCGTTCACATTGGAGCGTCTTGTCATGCGCATTACAAGTCACACCCTATTGCCTGCAATCGCACTGTTCAAATCGGTGCGATGCCAACTCTGCGATGCTGCATTGATTTGAAAAAGTAGTTCCTACACTACTTTTGGCGATTACTGATGTGATTTAAATAGACATATGTGCATGAAGACGCACATATGTTTTCCAAGTCGCACCTGAAGTTGCACTGACATGCGGCTTTGAAATTGTGCCATTTCAGATGAAGTTGCGCGATTTCAAAGCTGCAGTCAATGTGAACAAGGGCTGAAAGCTGATTGGTTACTATGCACAGCTGCACCAGAATCTGTGCGCACCAGTTTTAGTAAATCTCCACCACTGTCTGTGTTTGGGGATGTGCAGCATCACGGATGTCAAAAGGACTGCCTGCACAGGGATACATGGAACACCTGTGCATTCTTTTGCAGGTAAATATGGCCCTCATGCAGGTGTACGCTGTAATAAGCCTGTATGAATGAAGCCTAAAAGCTAGTTGTTGTAAGCACCCCTGATGATGTTAAACAGTTTGTCCCAACCCTGCCACCTTTGCTGGACAGCTTGGTCTGTTAAAGGGAGTTGTAAAATAACAGACTTACTAGCCAGATCACTAGGTAATAAAACTAATGTTACAAGGGGGACTCAAAAAATCAATGTTGTGCTATTGCTAGTGACAGACTGTATCAGATATGTCATTTTTGATTTTGGCCATAGTTACACTTTAACCTATGCACTGACCAATAGTCACAAGTACACTGGAACTGGTTACACCGCTCTGGAATGTTAGGCCTTGTATATTGAGTATTATGTGCAACCATTCAACAATCACTCAATTTTTTCCCCCCAGTGTTAGCAGGTGTCAGCAATGTGCAATATCACTGATAACAATAGGTCGCACTGTACTGTATTTATTAGCCATGGAGTAACCTGCAATTATTAATGACTCATAATAAAGCAAACAGTGTAGCAGTACAACATGACCAATTCTACGTTTTTTATCTCAACAGGTCTGATTTGTATTACTGAGTACCTAATAGGGCGTACACACGGTCGGACTTTGTTCGGACATTCCGACAACAAAATCCTAGGATTTTTTCCGACGGATGTTGGCTCAAACTTGTCTTGCATACACACGGTCACACAAAGTTGTCGGAAAATCCGATCATTCTGAACGCAGTGACGTAAAACATGTACGTCGGGACTATAAACGGGGCAGTGGCCAATAGCTTTGATCTCTTTATTTATTCTGAGCATGCGTGGCACTTTGTCCGTCGGATTTGTGTACACACGATCGGAATTTCCGACAACGGATTTTGTTGTCGGAAAATTTTATCTCCTGCTCTCCAACTTTGTGTGTCGGAAAATCCGATGGAAAATGTCCGATGGAGCCCACACACGGTCGGAATTTCCGACAACACGCTCCGATCGGACATTGTCCATCGGAAAATCCGACCGTGTGTACGGGGCATAAGTCTGTAGGAAAAATGAAAAAAAAAAATTGTGATCATTTAGTTATCATTACCATAGCTCCCAACTGTACCTGATTTCAAGGGACTGTCCCTCATTTGGAGCAATGTCCCTCTGTCCCTCTTTTTGGTCTGATCTATATAGTTGTATATAAAATGCACTTTTTATCTTTCAAAAAGTGTTTCCCAGTGCTAAACCTTTCATCCAATTTCTAAATTGCCGCATTTGTACATTTTAAAAGCCAATATAAAGGAATAGTAGTTGTAAAAAAAAACCCCTTCTGGATTTAACCACCTCAATACAGGGCACTTTCACCCCCTTCCTGCCCAGGCCATTTTTCAGCTTTCAGCGCTGTTGCACTTTGAATGACAATTGCGCGGTCATGCAACACTGCACCCAAATGAAATTTTTATCATTTTTTCCCCACAAATAGAGCTTTCTTTTGGTGGTATTTGATCACCTCTGCGGTTTTTATTTATTGCGCTATAAACAAAAGAAGAGGGACAAGTTTGAAAAAACACAATATTTTTTACTTTTTGCTATAATAAATATCCAATTTTTTTTTTTTTTTTTTTAACAACAAATTTTTTCCTCAGTTTAGGCCCTTATGTATTCTTCTACATATTTTTGGTAAAAAAAATTGCAATTAGCGTATATTGATTAGTTTGCGCAAAAGTTATAGCGTCTACAAAATAGGAGATAGATTTAGAACATTTTTATTTATTTATTTTTTTTACTAGTCATGGTGGCGATCTGCATTTTTTGTTGTGATTGCGATATTGAGGCGGACATATCGGACACTTTTGACACATTTTTGGGACCGTTCACATTTATATAGCGATCCGTGCTATAAAAATGCATTGATTACTGTGTAAATGTGACTGGCAGGGAAGGGGTTAACACTAGGGGGTGATCGAGGGGTTAAATGTGTGTCCTAGGGAGGTAATTCTAACTGTGGGGGGAGGGGACTGACTGGGGGAGGTGACCGATCGGTGTCCCTATGTACAGGGGACACACCATCGGTCTCCTCTCCTCTGACAGGACGTGGATCTGTGTGTTTACATACACAGATCCACGGTCCTGCTTAGTTACTGGGCAATAGCGGGTGCCCGGTGGACATCGCGGCTGCTCGGCACGCGCACCGGGTCCCCAGTGACTAGTGGCTCGGGAACGAGATCACCTCATATGAAGTCCGCCCAGAACGAGAGCTGCCTCGTCCCACAGTCATATGACAGTGGGGGGGGGGCAGCTAGTGGTTAATTAACCCTTTTTTTGGTTAATTCTCCTTTAAGGGGGTGTGACAGGGGGCGTGTCCTATATACATTTGTTAGTAGGTGTCCCTCATTCCCATCTCAAAATGTTGGGAGCTATGCATTACCTTTACTCTAAAGACAAGGTAAAGCTATTTTTACTAGGCATGGGAAACGTGGCCAAGATCAAAGTTGGGTTCCACAATGACAACATGCAGGTTTACCCTGCTATTGCTGGAAGTGCTTAATGGGCTGAATTCTGACCTATAAAAAAAAAAAAAAAGATGATTTGGATTGTTGTAAGAAATTTGACAGGGTATTAATTTAGGACTTGCTATTTTTATATTGGGACAAATTAACAGGTTTGTTTTAATCCTCTATGCCTCCTCATCAGCATATACTAATGTTTTCTTTGCTTCCCTACTGCTCGTTTGAGTGCCAGGAGCTTAAAGGAAGTACCCAGTACTGGATATGGAAGCCAATCAGTGCTGTCATAGAGAGACATCATAGCCCCATGTATGCTATGACTCCAGCTACACATAGCTTACAATGGACTTTTCTTTGCTTTTGGCAGCTAAATGGAAACAGTGGCTCTTCAATATGTGATTGGGAGGGTTAATTTAAAGTAGAGTTTCACCCAAAAGAGGAAGTTTCGCTTTAAGGCCTCCTCCTCCGCTTCTCTTTAACCACTTAAGGATTTGCCCCCTTAATGACCAGGCCATTGTTTGTGATTCGGCTCCGCGTCGCTTTAACTGACAATTGCGCGGTCGTGCGACATTGTACACAAACAACATTTATGTCCTTTTTTTCCCCCACAAATAGAGCTTTCTTTTGGTGGTATTTGATCATCTCTGTGGGTTTTTTTTCGCTTTATACAAAAAAAAACGACAATTTTGATTAAAAAAAACAATATTTTTTACTTTTTCTATAATAAATATCCAAAAAAAAAAAATTTAAGAAAACGAATTTCTTCATAAGTTTAGGCCAATATGTATTCTACTACATATTTTTGGTAAAAAAATGGCAATAAGTGTATATTGATTGGTTTGTGCAAAAGCTAACACGTCTACAAAATAGGGGATAGATTTATGGCATTTTTATTATTATTTATTTTTCTACAAGTAATGGCGGTAAACAGTGATTTTTAGCGGGACTGCGACATTGCGGCAGACAGATCCGACACCTTTGACACTTTTTTAGGACCAGTGACATTTATACAGCGATCAATGCTATAAAAATGCACTGATTACTGTATAAATGACACTGGTAGGGAAGGAGTTAACACTAGGGGGCGATCAAGGGGTTAAATGTGTTCCCTGGGAGGTGTTTCTAACTGTGGGGGGAGGGGGATTGACTGGGAGTAGAGAGTGATCGCTGTTCCTAATAAGGATGAGCTGAACACCCCCCGGTTCGGTTTGCACTAGAACTTGCGAATAGGCAAAACATTCGGACGAACACGCGAACACCGTTAAAGTCTATGGGACACGAACATGAAAAATCAAAAGTGCTAATTTTAAAGGCTTATATGCAAGTTATTGTCATAAAAAGTGTTTGGGGACCTGGGACCTGCCCCAGGGGACATGTATTAAAGCAAAAAAAAGTTTTAAAAACGGACGTTTTTGGGGAGCAGTGATTTTAATAATGCTTAACCGCTTCAGATCCGGGCCATTGCCAAATGACGGCAACAGCGCGGATCTAAATTGCTGGGACTACGTCTACTGACGTCGTCCCGTGCACGAGCGGCCTGCGCGCCCCCTGCAGGGCGCGCGCGGCGCGCTCGGTGATCAGCGAGTCTATGAGACTCGCCTGATCACAGATCAGAGTAAGGGGTTGGTCCCGACCCTTTACCACATGATCAGCTGTCAGCCAATGACAGCTGATCATGTGATGTAAACAGAGCCGGTAATCGGCGGCCGTGATCGGGACATCAGTCCCGATCACGGCGATCTTCCAACACAAGGCAATAGGCAGCAGTGCTGCCTACCAGTGCCCACCAGCGTCACCCACAGTGCCCACAGTGCCATCAATCAGCACCACCCATCAGTGCCCACAGTGCTACCCATCAGTGCCACCCATCAGTGCCCACAGTGCCACCCATCAGTACCACCCATCAGTGCCACCCATCAGCACCCACATCAGTGCCACCCATCAGCACCCACATCAGTGCAACCTATCAGTGCCCATCAGTGTCACCTACCAGTGCCCATAAGTGCCCATCAGTGTCGCCTACCAGTGCCCATAAGTGCCCATCAGTGCCGCCCATCAGTGCCCCCCATCAGTGCCCCCCCATCAGTGCCCCCCCATCAGTGGTACCTATCAGTGCCCATCCGTGCCACCCATCCGTGCCACCCATCCGTGGCCATCAGTGCCGCCTTATCTGTCCCCATCAGTGCCGCCTTATCTGTCCCCATCAGTGCCACCTTAACTGTGTCTATCAGTGCCGCCTTAACTGTGCCCATCAGTGCCGCCTTATCTGTGCCCATCAGTGCCCATCAGTGCAGCCTATCAGTGCCCACCAGTGCCGCCTCATCAGCGCATATCAATGAAGGAGAAAAATTACCTGTTTGCAAAATTTTATAACAAACTATTAAACATGATTTTTTTTTTTTTCAAAAATTTCCAACTTTTTTTGTTTGTTTAGCAAAAAATAAAAATCCCAGCTGTGATTAAATACCACCAAAAGAAAGCTCTATTTGTGGGAAAAAATGATAAAAATTTCATTTGGGTACAGTGTTGTATGACCGCGCAATTGTCATTCAAAGTGCGACAGCGCTGAAAGCTCAAAATTGGTCTGGGCAGGAGGGGGGGTTTAAGTGCCCTGTAAGCAAGTGGTTAAAGTGAAACAATAAAAATGAAATATTCCTTTAAATATCATGTCTGGGGGGTGTTCATAGTATGCCTGTAAAATGGTGCATTTTTCCCGTGTTTAGAACAATACTACAGCAAAATTAAATTTCTAAAGGAAAAAAGTCATTTAAAACTGATCGTAGCTGTAATGAATTGTCGGGTCTCGGCAATATAGATAAAACTCATTGAAAAAAACGGCATGGGGTCCCCCCCAGTCCATTAACAGGTCCTTTGGGTCTTGTATAAATATTAAAAACCCTGAATCAAATATTAAGAAAAAAAATTGCGTGGGGGTCCCCCCAAAATCCACACCAGGCCCTTCAGGTCTGGTATGGATATTAAGGGGAACCCTGTGCCAAATTTTAAAAAGAAATGGCGTAGGGGTCCCCACAAAATCCATACCAGACCCTTATCTGAGCACGCAACCTGGCAGGCCGCTGAAAAAGAGGAGGGGGACAAGAGAGCACCCCCCTCTTGAACCATACCAGGCCACATGCCCTCAACATGGGGAGAGTGTTTTGGAGTAGCCCCCTAAAGCATCCTGTCCGCATGTTGATGGGGACAAGGGCCCCATCCCTACAACCCTTGCCCGGTGGTTGTAGGGGTCTGCGGGCAGGGGGCTTATCAGAATCTGGAAGCCCCCTTTAACAAGGAGACCCCCAGATCCCCGCCTCCCCCTATGTGAATTGGTAACGGTTACACTGTACCCCTACCATTTCACAAAAAAAGTGTCAAAAATAGTATAGATTTTGGGGGGGACCCCTACGCCATTTTTTTTTGGTGCAAGGTTCCCCTCAATAGCCATACCAGACCTGTAGGGCCTGGTATGGATTTTGGGGGGACCCCACACAATTTTTTATTAAATTTTGGTTCGGGGTCCCCCTTAATATTCGTACCAGACCCAAAGAGCCTGGTAATGGACGGGGGGAACCCATGCTGTTTTTTTTAAATGAGTTTTATCTATATTGCCAAGACCTGACAATTCATTACAGCCGCAATCAGTTTTAAATGACTTTTTTTCCTTTAGAAGTGTCATTTTCCTGTGGTACTGTTCTAAACACTACCCAGGCACAATATTTAAAGGAATAATTCATTTTTATTGTTTCACTTTAAGCATTATTAAAATCACTGCTCCCATAAAAGCGGCCGTTTTTAAAACTTTTTTTGCATTTTTTTGCTTTTTTTTGCATGTGCCCTGGGGCAGGACCCGGGTCCCCAAATACTTTTTATGACAATAACTTCCATATAAGCCTTTAAAATTAGCACTTTTGGTTTTTCATGTTGGTGTCCCATAGACTTTAACGGGGTTCCGCGGCTTTTGAATTTGCCGCGAATACCGCATAATGTTCGTTGTTCGCCAAACGTCCGAACAACCAAAGTTCGGTCGAACTTATGCTCGGCCCAATCCGTTTGCCAATCCCTAGTTCCTAATCACTAGGAACAGAGTATCACTCAATACTCCACTGACAGAACGGGGAACGCCCACTGTATCTATTGCACAAAGCGCGACGTACACCTACGGCGATTCGCGCAATAGAGCCAACCTGCCCCAGTATAATGACGGTGGCTGGTCGGCAAGTGGTTAACACACTGCACATTTTCTTGAGTGGGGGTTTGAGAGGTACATGCTCCCACTTCCGCTCTGATCACCTAATTTCTCCTCCACCATTCACATTCATAAAGCGCAGCGCAGCTGACACATGTGCAGTGGGCAGCCGGCTGTGAAACTGCAAGCTACCACAGCTAAGTGCCCACAGTTAATCCCAACGCCGGGGACTGAAGGCCGGTGAGCATAGCGCTTGATCCACGGACAAATGAGTATCTGTTTATTAAAAATCATCAGCTATAGTTTTTTTAGCTGCTGACTTTTCATTTTTAGAAATATGACTGGAGCTCTTCTTTAAGTAAACTTGTTTCTTTTCCTTGTGTGGTAAAAAAAAAAAGGCTCACTTTAGTTTCTGGGCCTTTTATGCTTATCCTTCCTTCATTATCTGGCTGGTCAATCATCCAGAACAATGATTTATTAGATGTCCTGATATTTCATTGGCTATATGCTTGTTCTGGATCAATGACTCACTAAGCAGGGTCCAAGGATAAGGATAAAACCCCAAGTGGATGCACCTCCCCGTATCCTAGATTCCTCTCCAAACAGGTTCCTTTTAAAGGAACTCCAGAGAACTCTAGAAAAAATAAAATTAAACAGTCCATTAAATATTGTATACAGTATGTGGACAAAACTCATGTTCAATATAGAGCTGCCCCTTCCCCTGCAGTGATTCCTTTCCATCACTAGATGTCACTAGACTTCGTGGTTGGCTGACAACCAATGTCATTCAACCCACTTCCTTTGAGCCCTGGCTACCATGGATACATACCCTGGTGCGTAATCACAGCAGCCTGGGCTCATTATATTAGTGCACTTGATAGAGCTCATACGCCATTACTTGCAAACATGGGAATGCAGAGTTCTGCTTTAGGGTAAACTTTGTACTTGTCAAAAATTGTCATTGTGTTGCATTTTATTAGCATTACCTACATTATTAATTACACAAGCTTTTTATCATGTAAGAATGTGATTGTTTTTGGCAGTTATTATTAACTAGTTGGATGTTAAAGGTTTCAATAAGGCTGCAATAAAAGATCAGATTTTACCAACAGGTAGTACTGCAGGTGGAGTCCAAGAAAGATGCAGGGTAAAGTCAATCTTTGTTAGTACATGTATGGGTCTAACCAGAGTAATTGAAGCAAACCCTTTAATTTAATCCCTTTTATCAGGAAATAATCCAAGCCCTGCATGATCGCTGGTTTACCAAGTAACTATAGATCTGTTAGTGTAACTTCTATAGCCGGGAAGATACTGGAGAGTTTAATAAAAGACCACATAGATGAGTTCTTGCAGGAAAAATATATTTTAGGCAACAGACAGCATGGAATCATGAAAGAAAGAAGGTGTCAAAAAAACCTGATTTCTTTTTATGAGGAGGTAAGGGGTGGCTGTGGACGTGGTATACTTGGATTTTGCAAAAGCGTTTGACACAGTTCCCCACACACGACTAATGTTTAAGGTAAAGTCTACAGGCTCTTAGTCTGAATGGGCTAAGGTTATCAGTGGTGTACCCCAAGGTTCAGTGCTGGGACCCTTGCTTTTTATCATATTTATAAATGATATTGGGTCTGGGATTAAAAGTACAATTTCAGTTTTGGCAGATAACACTTAACTATGCAGTGGAATAACGTCCTTACAGGATGTCTCCAATTTACAAGCCGACCTCAATGCACTGTCTAATTGGGCAACTATGTGGCAGATGAGGCTTAATGTTGATAAATGTAAAGTTATGCACTTGGGGGCTAAAAATATGCATGCATCATACATACTAGGGGGAGTACAACTGGGGGAATCCATAGTGGAGAAGGATCTGGGGATATTGATAGATCATAAGCTCAATAATAACATGCAATGCCACGCTGCGGTTTCCAAAGCAAGCAAAGTCCTTTCTTGAATTAAGAGAGGTATGGACTCCAGAGAGAGAGATATCATTTTGCACCCCCTGTAAAAATCATTAGTAAGACCTCATCTGGAATATGCAGTTCAGTTTTGGGCACCAGTTCTGAAAAAGGATATCGGGGAACTGGAGAAAGTGCAGAGAAGGGCAACCAAACTGATAAGAGGCATGGAGGAGCTCAGCTATGAGGAAAGATTAGAGGAACTGAATTTATTCTCTCTTGAGAAGATTGAGGGGGAATATGATCATAGTTACATAGTAGGCGAGGTTGAAAAAAGACACAAGCCCATCAAGTCCAACCTATATGATCCACATGTACAAATACATAAGGGGGTCCATATAGTGAACTTGGTGTTGAGTTATTCACTTTAAAGTGTTACTAAACCCACAACAGTAAAAATCGGACTGTATATGCAGTAAAGCATGCTTGTTATACTCACTGTGGAACCTAAGGAGTTATTCCTGCACATTGTGCTGTTTGATCCTGTCTTCTCTGATCCTCCTCTTCTTCCACAGTCCCCAATCCATCTCCTGATAAGACAGAGCCTTTTGAGTTACTCTGCACATGCTCAGTTTGGTGTGAGAGTTCTTTTTTTTCTTGGGAGAGTGCATGCGATCAGCACAGGACCAATCAGCACTGTCCAGACAGAGGGCCAGGGGTCCAGCAGCCTCATAGGACAGTCAGAGGAGAATGAAAACTCCTCCTACAAGCTTTAACCAGACACTGATAGAAGTCACAAGACTGCTATATACTGCTGACAAGAAAAGATATTTAGCAGTTTATTCTTACTAAAATAATTATATTTCCATGTTCTGTGTACTGTGGGAGACCAGTTATAGTGAATGCAGGGTCCTGGGTTTAGTAACACTTTAAAGAGGAACCGCAGTCTGCTCACATATAAAAACATATTTGCCATTCTGAAGCTTCCCTCCAACCACTTTGTAGATTATTTTATATATACTGTGATTCTGTACTTGCCAAATATGCTGCAGAAATCTTCCTCCACTGAGTCTGGCTGCATCCATTTTAACTGTGAACAGCTGAAGATGCTGCCTGTTCACTTCCTGGATTTACACAGAGGCACACCTCCAGCTCTGCGGCTCTCATTGGCCCTCTTTTGACTCATCCCCCCTCCCTTCCTGGCAAACTCTCACCAGAGTAAGAGAGAGAGGGCTGTGCATGATGTTATAAGCCCACGCTAATGACCAGACAAGAAATAGGAAGTGGGCTGTATAAGGTATTTACTGGCAGAAAAAAAATGTTTTACTATCCAAAGTTAAAACAAGGACAGAAGATTTAATAGATGGAAAGATGAAAATATTACTGAAGGTCCGCTTTAAGATCACAGAGGACAAGGGGGCACTCTTTACATCTGGGGGAAAAAAGATTTAATCTCCAAATACAGAAAGGTTTCTTCACAGTAAAAGCTGTGAAAATGTGGAATAGACTCCCTCCAGAGGTGGTTCTGGCCAGCTCAGTAGATTGCTTTAAAAAAGGCCTGGATTCTTTCCTAAGTGTACATAATATAACCGAATACTATCATTTATAGGTAAAGTTGATCCAGGGAATATCAGATTGCCTCTCGGGTCAGGAAGGAATTTTTTCCCCTGCTGGAGCAAATTGGATCATGCTTTGCTGGGGTTTTTACCTTCCTCTGGATCAACTGTGGGTATAGGATTGTGTATATGAGATTGTATGATTTGTTTCCCCTTGTATACCCTGTTTCCCCAAAAATAAGACCTAGCGTGATTGTCGGTGATGGTTGCAATATAAGCCCTACCCCCCAAATAAGCCCTAATTAAAGTCTTTGTAGGTCCTATTTTCAGGGTAGGGCTTATTTTCAGGGAAACAGGGTAGGGCTTATTTGGGGGGTAGGGCTTATATTACAGCCATCACTGACAATCACGCTAGGTCTTACTGTATTTTCGGGGAAACAGGGTAGGTTAAACTAGATGGACTTGTGTCTTTTTTGAACCTGACTAACTATGTAACCATGCAAATTCACACTATATAAGTTGTGTTGGGGTACTTCCCGAATTACTGCCTATGAGGCCCTACCAAATTGCTCCTACTTATGTATCACTAGATCTCTGTTTTATCGGGAGAGAAGGTCATAGGAATTTTTTCATCCAATGTACAAAGATCTCATAGGTCCCACTCATGCACTCACTGCTCTGATTGGTAGCTAGGAGGACAGGGGTTGAATGAATGAATGAATAATTTGTAAAAGCGCTGCAAATGCGAATTGCATCGCCTCAAGGCGCTGAATACGTTTGTGTTGTCAGCTTCTTAGAAGAGGTAGGTCTTGAGTTTTTTCCTGAAGGCCAGATGGTTTTCTTCCATGCGGATGTGAGTCGGAAGAGCGTTCCATAGCCGAGGTCCTTGGTTCATTAGCTGTTTATAGATGGTACATGTTTATGCAGTTCCTACTCTGTTCTCTGGTTAAAAAAATGACTGCAGGATAGATAGTGATTGTATGTGAACAATGAATGCAAGTAGAAAAAAAAATTAAGCAATCCCTTACAAGAAACTGTACATTAGAACAAGATATGTGCTCGTTTACACAGAACCAAGTGGGTGGGATGACTAAAAAGGGAGTCAAGAAGTTGCTTACTGGCAGATGCACCACCCAAATATATAACAGCTGTTGACCCACCATGCCTAGTATGTGGGTGTGACAGATGTATCGCCATGGAAACTTCACTTCTTTCCACATCTAACCGCACACCTTTCAAATACATCATTTAGGTAAGACATGCATTATAGCAAGACAGATAAATTGAAACAAACTATTACAGTCACTGTCTCTGGAATATATCTGAACTATAAAGAGATATTCTAACAGATGTAAAGGCTAATAAAACATCACCTTTGCAATTTTTAGGCAAGTAATACATTCTAAGGAAGAGCAGCAGTTCTCAAATATGCACGACACGTTGTCTTTAAAGGGCCAGGACTTAAGTTGTCTTTAAAGCTGCAAGGACCAAAAGGATGGAAGTTGCCACTTCCACTTTGCTTATTATGGCACAATTCTACTTTCTTTCTACACCACTCAATGAATCATTGATCCAGAAATATAATGCGGGTCGGCAGTTCCATCTGCACTGGCTATAGGGAATGGGTTAGTACAAAGAAGTAAGGATATTCAAACACAAGTTGGTAATGGCAGTTTCAATAGCTTCTACACAGAAAATAGTTGTAGCCTCTATGGGTATAAATTAGATATGAACTAAATATGGAGTACCATCATCCAATTAAGGCAGATTGATGAAGCTGGGCGATCGGTCCCCAGCCGATCACCCAAAAGAAGAACAAAGGACTATCTCGGTACTGTCTTAAACAGCATACATAGTTACATAGTTAGTCAGGTTGAAAAAAGACACAAGTCCATCCAGTTCAACCTTAAAAACAATAAATATATAAAATAAAAAATATTGTACAATCCAATATACCCAATTTTATACGCACAGTTGATCCAGAGGAAGGCAAAAAACTCCAGCAGAGCATGCTCCAATTTGCTACAGCAGGGGAAAAAATTCCTTCCTGATCCCCCAAGAGGCAATCGGATTTTCCCTGGATCAACTCTACCTATAATGTTAGTACCCAGTTATATTATGTACATTTAGGAAAGTATCCAGGCCTTTCTTAAAGCAATCTACTGAGCTGGCCAGAACCACCTCTGGAGGGAGTCTATTCCACAATTTCACAGCTCTTACTGTGAAGAAACCTTTCTGTATTTGGAGATGAAATCTCTTTTCCTCTAGACGTAAAGAATGCCCCGTGTCCTCTGGGTTGACCGTAAAGAGAATAACTCAACACCAAGTTCACTTATATATTTGAACATGTTGATCATATCCCCCCTTATTCTCCTCTTCTCAAGAGAGAATAAATTCATTTCCTCTAATCTTTCCTCATAGCTGAGCTCCTCCATGCCTCTTATCAGTTTGGTTGCCCTTCTCTGCACTTTCTCCAGTTCCCAGATATCCTTTTTGAGAACTGGCGCCCAAAACTGAACTGCATATTCCAGAAGAGGTCTTTCTAATGATTTGAACAGGGGCAAAATGATATCTCTCTCTCTGGAGTCCATACCTCTCTTAATACAAGAAAGGACTTTGCTCGCTTTCGAAACCGCAGCTTGGCATTGCATGCTATTATTGAGCTTATGATCTACCAAAACCCCCAGATCCTTCTCCACCACGGATTCCCCCAGCTGTACTCCCCCTAGCATGTATCATGCATATTCTTAGCCCCCAAGTGCATAAACACAGTTTGTAATAATCAAGTAAAAAAATGTTATATTCCATTGACTCATTTGTCAGAAACCATTAAATTTAGACCGAGACAGAAGTGCACCTTCCCGCCCAGACCAATTTTCAGCTTTCAGCGCTCTCACACTGTGAATGACAATTACTCAGTCATGCTACACTGTATCCAAATAAAATTGTTACCATTATCTTCTCACAAATAGAGCCTTCTTTTGGTGGTATTTAATCACCACTGTTTTTTTTTATTTTTTGCGATATAAGCGAAAATTTTGAAAAAAAACTCACTTTTTTTTGTTTCTATTGTAAAATTTTGCAAATAAGTAATTTTTCTACATAAATTTGTGCCAAAATGTATACTGCTACATACCTTTGGTAAAAAATAACCCAAATTAGTGTATATTATTTGGTCTTTGTGAAAGTTATAGAGTCTACAAACTATGGTGCCAATCACTGAAAATTGATCACATCTGATCACACCTGATGTACTGAAGGCCTATCTCATTTCTCGAGACACTAACAAGGAAAGTACAAATACCCCCCAAATGACCCCTTTTTGGCAAGTAGACAGTCCAAGGTATTTACTAAGAGGCATGGTGAGTTTTTTGAAGTTGTAATTTTTTCCCACAATTCTTGAGAAAAATACGATTTTTTTTTTTTTACACAAACTGGTCATATTAACAGGTTATTTCTCTCACACAGCATATGCATAATTGCAACTACACCCCAAAATACATTCCGCTACTCCTCCTGAGTATGGCGATACCACATGTTTGAGACTTTTACACAGCCTGGCCAAATACAGAGGCCCAACATCCAAGTAGCAGCTCCAGGCATTCTAGCAGCATTAATTACACATATAATTTTCTGACTACCAATCACATTTTTGAAGGCCCTTCATATTTCTAACACATAGCAAGTACATACCAAATAACAAAAGATTACCTGTGGTTTTAGAAGTGCAGTGGTCCACAGAGGAGAGCATCGGTCCAGGCAGAAGGCAGGAATGAGGTCAGCGACAGCAAAAGCAGTCATCCAGGCAGCAGGCAGGAATACTGTCCATAGTTTGTACAGGCAGAGATACTGTCAGCACAGCTAGAGCACAGCCAAAGCACAGGTGTCACGGCTAATACTCACCGAGGCCAAGATGCCGTGAGCGTCTCGCCCTTATGACCACGCGCACCCAAGCCCCTGGAGATGATACAGGGAGCAGGGGGCACGGGGAGGCACGGGCTTCCGGTAACTGAGGGATTCCAAGAAGGCCTGGTGAAAGTCTTTAGTTGCTGACCGGAGGTACACCGGCGGGTGCCGTTCAGGACTGGGGAACTAAGGAACAGGAAGTCCGTTAAACAAGCAGAGGTCAGAACCGGGTTATCAGGCAGAGCAGAGTCCGTTACACAAGCAGAGGTCAGAACCAGGTTATCAGGCAGAGCAGAGTCCGTTACACAAGCAGAGGTCAGAACCGGGTTATCAGGCAGAGCAGAGTCCGTTACACAAGCAGAGGTCGGAACCGGGGGATCAGGCAGAGCAGAGTCCGTAATACTAGCAGAGGTCAGAACCAGGTGATCAGGCAGAGGGAAGTCCGTAATCCAAGCAGAGGTCAAAAAGGTATCAAGCAAGCAGTGGAATCCATAATACAAGCCAGGGGTTCAGCACAGGTTTCTAGGAGCAAGGAGATACAGCGGTACAGGGAGACAGGAAACAGCTGACGACAAACCAGCAACCCGACTGGGTGCTGGAGCCTTCAGAAGTAGCCTCCCCAGCGCGTGCGTCAGCGTGACGCGCTACCGGGCACCCGCACGGGCGAGGGCGCGCACACGGGGACCGCCGTGCACTCGCGCGCGCCGCATCATTGGGCTGCGAACGGGTGTACGTCGAAGCGCTAGTCCACCGCGCATGCGCCCCAGAGCCCGGCGAACGGAGGCGACCTGAGTCTCCTGACAACAGGTCCAGGTAGCAGGCAGAGGTGTCCCGGCAGAAATACTGTCCAAAGTCAGTAGAGGCAGCAGGCAGATATATGGTCAACACAGCCAAAGTATTGGTCCAAGCAGCAGGAAGAAACATGGTCCATAATGTCATGGGTCATTACAGGCAGCAATATGGCCAGCACAGACAAAGTATTGGTCCAGGCAGCAGGAAGGACCATCAAGCTTAGGGCCAGGGGTAGAGGCTTTTCCCACCCAAATCGCTTTGAAGCCTCTGGGCAACCAGATCCTGTTCTGGGAGCACAGAAAACGAAAAACTGTTTTTCTCTACTCAGAACGCTATTCTGAACCCCCTCACATATGTGAGACCTCTGTGTACTAAAGTAGATGACCAAAAGATCAGTCCAAGTGGCAGGCAAAAACATGGTCGATTAACAGGCCAAGATCGGTGCACGTGGAAGTCAGAAATGTGGTTTAAATCGGCAGGCAGAGGCATCGTCGGTAAACAGGCTGAGGTTGGGTGCACGTGGAAGTCAGAAACGTGGTTTAAATCGGCAAGCAAAGACATCGTCGGTAAACAGGCCAGGGTCAGTTAATCAACATGGAAGGTAGTAACATGGTAGCAGGCAAATGGGGAAATGCCAGTCTGTTAATAATAAGGGGAACTAATATTGGATGTATGTATGATAATTTTTGAAGCAATCTCCGATGCACAGGCCAGGTTGAGAGGGACATTGGGGACAATAATAGCTGGTATCTCTTCTTACTCCTCCTCTGCTGCATACACGGCATTTCTTTTGGCGTCTTCTTCCAGATTCTGTGGGGGGGAATGTTATAGGGAAAGTGTTGCTCGTGAAGTCGACTCACAATATCAGAGCGAATGCTTCCTGGGGCGGGACCTTGTTGGTAAATGAGGGCAGTTACGATATCTTCAATATACTTGAGGTAGGTGATTTGTTGGTTTTGAGTTGCTTTTTGGTAGCAGACAAATGAATTAAAAAGGGCCATGTGAAACAGGTGAAACGCAACTTTCTTGTACCAATAACGGGACTTTCTGGTTGATAAATAGGGCTGTAGCATCTGATCGTTTAAATCCATCCCCTCATGTACATATTGTAGTCGTGGACAAATTCAGGCTTTACAATGGAGCCGCGTCTTCTTTGGATCTCCACCACGGTGTTATTGTGGATGGTAGAGAGGATGTGGACATCTTTCTTGTCCCTCCACTTCATATCCAGTACCTCCTCGTTCCTCATGAATGCCGATTCTCCATTTTGCAATTTTTTTGTCAACAGATTTTGTGGGAATCCCTTCTGCTTTTTTTTAAGGTACCGCAGGCCGGGGTTTTTTTTACTGTAAAGGTGACGAAAAAGGGGCAGACTGGTATAATAGTTGTCGACATATAAATGGTATCCTTTTTCGAACAAGGGATATGCCAGCTCCCAGACAATTTTCCCACTGGTTCCAGTATATGTGGGGCAATCACAGGGCTGGAGCTGGGAGTCTTTGCCTTCGTAGATCCAGAATGTGAAGATGTATCCAACGGCTCGATCACATAATTTATTTTATTTCAGCCCATACCTGGCTCTCTTGCTTGGTATATACTGCTTGAAGTGCAGTAGGCCAGTGAAATGTATGAGGGACTCGTCCACACAAATTTTTTGGTCTGAGATAAAAACGTCTCTAAATCGCTGGGAAAAGGAATAGATTAGGGGGCGTATCTTGTACAGTTTGTCGTGGTTGGGATGATCTCAGGGAGGGCACTGTGAATTGTCATTGAAGTGGAGAAAATGCATAATCATGTCGTATCTTGTCCTGAACATGACAGCGGAATATATGGGCATGTGTTGGATGGGGTTGGTGGACCAATATGCATGGACTTCGTTCTTTTTTGTAAGCTCCATATTAAACGTAAGGCCCAAAAACCATTTAAATTTGTCCGGTGTTAGACGTCGCCACTGGAACATGCGGGTGTAGGAAGAATTGGGGTTGGCAGCAATAAATTGGGATGCATACAGATTAGTTCGATCCACCATATTCTGCAGCAAATCTTGTGGGTAAAAAATTAACAAAAATATTCGAATTGAGAAAAATCCGTAGTATCGGGCTGCACACCTGGCTGTGTGGTGAAAGGGGGATGATAGCTGATCCTGAGTTGGCAGGAAACCATCAGTGGTTTGCCAGGGCATCAGGAAGGTAGGACTGGGGCTGGGTTCTTTGGGTTGGGCGTGTGATTCCAGTACTTGTACTGGGCTCCTCTTCCTGGGGTCTGGCACTGCTGGTGGTGGGCAGATCTCCGGATCTTGATCCTGATCTTGGTTCTGATCTTGGTCCTAATCTCATTCTTTTGGGAGGAACGGTTTCCTCCGCGGACTCGGACTCTGATCCACTATCCTCCACTGGCTCATATTCCGAACCAGAATCGGATGATGGGAGCTTCCTGCTGCTCTCATCATCAGACATGGTAAGAATGGTATATGCCTCCTAAGGTGTGTAAACCCTTTGCGACATTATTGTAGTGCTTATTGGTGGGCCTACGTAATGGTACTGCTGGTGGTAGTGGTGGTACCGATGTGGTATTAGTGGCGGGCCTGTGTGGTGGTACCGATGGCGGTACAGGAAGTGGTACAGGTGGTGGTGGCGGTACCAATGGCGGTACGGGTGGTGGTGGTGGTATGGGTGGCGGTACCGATGGCAGGCCTGATGGCGGTAATGATGGAGATACTGGTAGCGGGCTACTAGTGGCGGGCCTGTTGGCGGAACTGGCGGTGGTACTGGTAGCCTGTGTGGCGGTACCAATGGCGGTACCGATGGCGGTGGGCCTGTGACAAATGATTGCTAGATGGGCTGATTGATTGACAGATGGGCTGATTGATTGATTGAAAGATGGGCTGATTGGTTGATTGACAGATGGGCTGATTAATTGACAGATGGGCCGATTAATTGATTGGCTGGGCTGATTGACAGATGGGCTGTGTGACAGGTCCTCTTTATTGGGGGGGTGTTGTGCACAGTATACAGTATATATATAGAGACAATACACTACACTGACAGCTCACTTACTGATCCCTGCTCTCTTCTCACACGATCGGTGTGTGAGAAGAGAGCAGAGATCAGATAGTAACTGCTCCTCAGTGTTTACATTTGTGACCGGCTGTGATTGGACACAGCCAGTCACGTGGTAAACAGCCAATTTCATTGGCTGTTTACCCTAATCGGGGAAGCGCTGTGTCCAAGGGACACGCGCCTTCCTCGATCCCAGCTCTGCGCACCGCTGAGTCTGTTATGCCATGTGATTGGCTGTGACTTTGACACATGGTAAACAGCCAAATTCATTGGCTATTTACTGTGATCAGGGAAGCGCTGTGTCAGTGGGACACATGTTATACCCGATCACCACGCTGTGCGCCCCCCCGGGTGCGCGCTAGGGGTTTATTCTGCTGGACATCATATGACACCCAGTCAGGATAACGCAACCACTTCCCGGCAGTCAATATGCTATAGGCCGGGCAGGAAGTGGTTAATAATAAAAGTAAAAAGAACAAACGTAGTCAAAACATAGCCAGAGTTCAGGAACCGGAACGGATAGTCAGCCAAGCCAGAAGTCAGGGATCAATGTAGTGGAACAGCAGCAGGATCTGGAGCCAGAAGGTATGTCAGCCAAGCAAGTCTTTAAACAGGAATGCAGTCTCTGTGATGTTGACTAAGGCGAAGGCAGAGATCCTCTGGGCTGGACGGCTTAAATAGGCAGGACTGACGAGCAGGATATCATCAACAGCTGAGTAACTGTGGAGAGATAGGAGCTGGCAATTAGCCAACAGGTGAGTGGCAAGCTCTGAGAAGGAAAGGCTGAGCCCAGCCCTGACACAATTACAGATATTCTCCTGATGAAACGGTAATTGCTTTTAATTGGGAAATAATAAAAATTTTCTACTTGATTATTACAAACCGTGTTTATGCTGTTTAAGCCAGTACCGTGATAGTCCTTTGTTCTTCTACTGGGTGATCGGCTGGGGACCGGTCTCCCAGCTTTCTTAACTTCTATACAGACAGGTTCCCTTTAAAGCAAAAATTATTCTACACATTTTTTAAAGAGATTGAAACCTACCCTAGCCATGACACGGGGAATGTTAAAAATTGAAAGACAAAAACAGAGAACATTCCATAGCTCAACTCACCAACCAGTCTGCTGACCAGAATTAACCAGTCCGTTTGCAAATGCACGCTAACTAAACCCCTGTTTTTAATGCAGACTTTTGGACAGGTTAATTCGGTTGGTCCACAGACTGGTTGGTGAGTTGAGCTATGGAATGTTGTCTGTTTTTGTCTTTCATGCTTTTGCCCTTCCATGTACTTCTTGCTGTGAAGGCCAGTTATAGGTGGGGGCAGGGGCCATTTGTTTGTTACGAATGTTAAAAATTGTTCAATGTGAAAGCCACAACACAAAAAGGAGTTCACAGCAGTAGGGGCTCTGAAAGATCCATGAATGGAGAAAACAGGAGGATCCTCTAAATGTAAAGTAATGCGTACTGTATCAATAAGGGCCAAAATGTCCTCTTTTAGTTCTGCGGTAATGGCAGGAGACTGCGGTGCCTCATAAATGATCTCATCAGCGATGGACCCTGTGGACTCAGAGTCTGAGATGGTCACTGTAACTGGTTGTCTGGTCTGTTGTAAGGCCTTGGGAAGATCAGAGATTGACTGCAATTGAAGGTGTAGGGGCGGGCTTGGAACCTCTGTGGTCAGTATCTGCGGTCAATTTGGCCACAAAGCCTTGCGTGACTGCAGCAGACTTTGGATGACAGGTTAGGGGACTCAGCCTCACCCAAAGGAGCTAAGGGGGACTCTGATGAGGCAACCCTCTAGCCATAGGGTCACTGGATTCCAGATATCAGTGCCCTCAGAGGATGCAGAGTAAGTGTCTTCTGAACCATAGAAAAGTGTAAGCTGGGGGTCACCTGTAGCAACAAGACTGTCGCCTTTGTGTTTACATAAAGAAATAAAACATTGGTGGCCAATGAGGGTCAGATGGGTAGGGGAAATCAAAGTCACTGTAGGTGGGCAGTGGGATCAGAGTTCTATGTGGTGCTTTTGCAAAGCAGGAACAGCAGTAGGATGATGCTTGCTCTGCACTGAATGACGGAAAAGAGAGTGCAGAGTTAAGGCCTGTACACACAATACGAAAATCGGAAGGAAAAATTCGTACGACGAGATGTCTGACGATTTTTGGATCATTAGTACAGTGCTTTCGACGGCCAATTTAGCTTTTTCGTCAGACAAAAGCTGGATGTGCAGACTATAAAATTTGTCGGATATGAACTCAACGTCCGATTTTCGTTTCATTAGTATGGTTTTCGTACGAAAAAAATTCCAAGAGCAAGACCACACATGCTCAGAAACGAAAGAATACATACAAAACTATTCAACACATTACGTCACTTTGGACGTTGTATTCTGTCATTTTAAAATTTTCGTATTGTGAGTAACCTCTTCACTTTCGACATGAGACTAGCATGCCACAAAAAACGGACGTTCGGTCGTCCGAAAATCTAAGCGTGTGTACGAGGCTTAAGTGTGTGGGAAACTACATTGAGCGGATGACAATAACCCACCCTGTAGTAAAACTGGCGGTAATGGAAAATGTGAAAATTAAATCCTAAAATTGTATTTTATGTAGCACAATGCATTACACTTGCATACATATCACTGTAATCTCCTTGTCAAAAGAAGTTTATTGAGTATACAATGTTATAAAGATACATAAAGTAAGTTTACAAGGATCTATAAAGTAAGCTCATTGTTTTACAGTAGGGTTTATATAGGTAAATATCATGGAATTTCAAATATTAAACATCGGGTTCACGTAAACCTAAATTAAAGATATATATAATTTCCTTAGTTACTTTTGTAGGTATTTAAATGATTTATACCTACTATACATATTGTTTACAAGTAGAGTGTATATAGGTCAAATAAATTCTGATAATGAGCTTTAATCGTAAGGTGGAGAAAAGGAAAGAGAAAGAAGAAAAAGGGTTGAAAGGTAGAGGTATGGTCCACAAGGTTGTCCCGCTCGTCAGTTTATTATTCTTTTTAGTTCTCTTTGAAGCCTTAGAATGGGTGTCTCTGTAAGTCATTTAATCTGTTACCATGGCAACAGGACAGAGTCATTGAAGTTTGACAGAAACTGTTGTTTTATCCAAGGATGCCAAAGTTTTTCAAATTTTGGAATTTGATTTTGATCGATGGCTACCATCTTAGCATGGGACATTGTATTATTCATTCTGTGAATTGTTTCTGCTAGTACCAATGTAGGAGATTTCCATGCCTTGGCCACTGTTTGTTTTGCAGCCGTTATTAGTTGGATCATAAGTTTGAATTGAGAGAGTGTTAACCATTCCGGTTTTAGATTAAGTAAAGTTAAATATGGATCTGGTTGTATTATTTTTTAAAATATTTTAGATGCAATCACGAAGACTTCCTTCCAGAAGGTTTGGATTACTGGGCACGTCCACCATATGTGTAAATATGTGCCTATTTCTGGGCCATATCACTGTAATCTCAAGTAACGTGAAGCGAGAAAAATATTTTTTGGCCCTAAGGTACGAGGTCTGAGTACCTGTGGTATTGTACAGAAAATGTGAACAAATATACAGGCACATCTAACTGGTTTCCATCATTGGTGACCTTGTAGTTTTACATATTCACTTCAAAAGGTACCTTTCAGTCCAAAAGAAAAACATTTGCACAGGAACTATTTACAGTGTGAGTAAACTTCCATGGTTGACATTTACTTATAGATAATCCTACAATAAGGCTTACCTTTAGGTACAGAAAATATCTCCTAAATGTGTAGGAGATATTTACTTGTGAATGGGCCAGTGAAGTCACCGGCGCATGAGCTCTGAAGGAACAGCCACCGTTCCATCAGAGTCCTATGCCGTGAATAGCGGCTCCCGCACGCATGCACGGGAGTGATGTCATCGCAGTGCGGCCAATCAGATGGCCGGAAGGCGCAGACCCGGAAGGAAGACCAGGTGAAGATGGAAGCCCGCTAAGTGGTGACAGTGCATTGCTGGAGGGCTTCATTTTAAGGTTAGTTTTACATAATGTGCTAGTATGCGATGCATGCTAGCACATTATAACTTTAACTTGCAGGTTTAAAAAAAAAAAAAGAAGAAGGGCGGGTTTACTACCACTTTAAGAGACAACTTTCACTTGGGGGTTTCTTACACACGGGTCGAATGTCGGGCCTGTCTGTACCACAGCAGGTCTGACAAAAGCCGGCCGTTCAGCTGACTTCTGCCAAAGGGGCATGACCAAAAAAAAGAAGGCCTGCCGATTTGCTCAATGGCTGAGAGCGCTGACTGGAGTGTTAAGAACACAATAGTACAGAGGGGAGATCGCTATACTAACGTCGGATAGTAAGTACATTGATTCCTTCTGAGCTGTTAGGTTTTTTTTTGTTCAACCCGCTGGGTCGAATGAGAAAAAAAAATGGTAGTGTGTATTAGGCTTTACTCTAAAGGGTAAATGGATTTTCCAAAGTATGTCCCCCAAAAGGTCCCTCTGGAAAAAAAAGGCTATATAGACTTCAGGTCATGGTTTTACCAGCTTCTTCAGCTAAGACTGGAAAAGTTGTGCAGCAGCATTTAGGCCAGGTCAGGAAGAAGCAGGTGAAGCCATGATCTAAGGAGATCCTTTTTGAAGGTGCACTTATGCCGCGTACACACGAGCGGACTTTACGGCAGACTTTGCGGACGGGATTTTGTCGGACAATACGATCGTGTGTGGACTCCAGGGGACTTTGTTTTCTCAAAAGTTGGACGGACTTAGATTTGAAACATGTTTTAAATCTATCCGTCGAACTCGAGTCCGGTCGAAAAGTCCGCTCGTCTGTATGCTAGTTCGACGAACAAAAAGCCACGCTAGGGCAGCTATTGGCTACTGGCTATTAACTTCCTTGTTTTAGTCCGGTCGTACGTCATCACGTACGAATTCGACGGACTTTGGTGGATTGTGTGTAGGCAAGTCCGTTCATTCAGAAAGTCCGTCGTAAAGTCCGTCGAAAAGTCCGCCGGGCAAAGTCTGCCGTAAAGTCCGCTCGTGTGTACGCGGCATTACCCTTTACCAAATAGCAATTAAATACAACTTCATTGTAGTACATCTAACAGGATAAAGGGTACATACTGATACGAGTTTTATCCACTATTTGTTTAATAGTGATCATTTAAGCAGACAATGCCAGGATCACCAGCTTCTGTAAGACATTTGGAAGACATTTTGGCACCAAATGCCAAACAATATAATCATCATGTCAGAGACCTGCTGTCTTCACAACTTTAGGTGCTCATAGACATTAAATGTCAATCTACCAATCTGGACACTTGGGCAACAATTAAATGTGTAAAGTGTACATCGGTCAGTGATAACATTGTGCTAACCCACCTAATATTGAGTGGCTCCCCATTTTGCTGCCAAAACAGTCCCTTTTTCCATTGAAACAGCCTGACCCATTGCGACATGGACTCCACTAAAGCTATAAAGGTATTATTTAGTATCTGGCTCCAAGCCATCTAGTAGATGCTTTAAAGTGGTTGTAAAGTCTCCTTTTTTAACCACTTGAGGTCCCGGCCATAGCCGAATGATGGCTACAGCGCGGACCTCAATTTCCAGGAGGTCGTCATGGGACGTCCTCCCCTGTGCACGCGCACCGCACGCACCCTGCAGGGCGCGCGGTGTGCACGCTGTGATCACCAAGTCACGGAGACTCGGATGATCACAGATCCGAGTAAGGGGCCGGTCCCGGCCCCTTACCATGCGATCAGCTGTCAGCCAATGACAGTTGATCACATGATGTAAAAAAAGGCTCGGTGATCAGCTTCGTTTTCTCCTCACGCTGTAAGCCGATCACCGGCTTATGTCAAAGGGACATTGGTCCCGAAGAGGAAGGAGGCACATATGCCTCATCTGTGCCTGCTGTCATTGCCACCTGCCAGTGCCCACAGTGCCCAGCAGTGCCACCTATCAATGCCCACAAGTGCCACCTATCAATGCCCACAAGTGCCACCTATCAATACCCACAAGTGTCACCTATCAAAACCAGTGGTGCCAATCAGTGCCACCTAGCAGTGCTGCCATCAATCAGTGCCCAATCAGTGAACATCACTGCCACCCATCAGTGCCCATCACTGCCACCTATCAGTGCCCATCAGTGCCGCCTCATCAGCGTACATCAACGAAGGAGAAAAATTACCTGTTTGCAAAATTTTATAACAAAATATAAAAAAAAAATGTTTTTTTTTTTAATCTGTCTTTTTCAATTTTTTTAACAAAAACTAAAAACCGCAGAGGTGATCAAATACCATCAAAAGAAAACTCTATTTGTGGGAAAAAAATGATAAAAATTTCATTTGGGTACAGTGTTGTATGACCGCGCAATTGTCATTCAAAGTGCGACAGCGCTAAAAGCTGAAAATTGGTCTGGACAGGAGGGGGGTTTAAGTGCCCAGTAAGCAAGTGGTTAAAAATAAAAATAATAAACATGTTGTACTTACCTGCTCTGTGTAGTGGTTTTGCACAGGACAGCCCAAATCCTCCTCTTATCGGGTCCATCTTTGAGGCTCCTGGCCCCTCCCTCCTGTCGAGTGCCCCCACAGCAAGCAGCTTACTATGGAGCACCTGAGCCGAGCCACAGCTCCCTGTGTCCATTCAGACACGGAGCCCTGGTACGGCCCCACCCCTTTTGCTCCTGATTGGCTAACTGACTTTGATTGACAGCAGCAGGAGCCAATGGCGCTGCTTCTGTGTCTCAGCCAGTCAGGAGGGAGAGTCCCAGATGGCCAAGGCACTCGTGGACATCACTAGATAGAGATGGGGCTCAGGTAAGTATTAGGGGGTGCTGGGGTGGCTGCTGCACACAGAAGGCTTTTTATCTTAATGTATAGAATGCATTAAGATAAAAAACCTTCTGCCTTTACAACCACTTTAGGTCCTTTAAGTTGCGAGGTGGGCCTCCAACAATCAGACTTGTTTTTCTAGCACATCTCACAGATTTCTGATGGACTGAGATCTAGAGAAAAAGGCCAAGTGTCACGAGGGCCACGTACCTGATGTGAGACCGAAGTAGTGGGAAGGCCTCCCTTGTACCTCGGGTCCTTAAAGCCTCTGGAGATGGAGACAGAAACTTGGTGGACACCGAGTGGCAGGGGTGCGGAGCAAGCATTACTCCGAGATCCGAGCCGAGGTCAAGTCCAGTTGGGCAACGAAGCATAAAAGGGTTATACAGAAGAAGAATGGTCGGTTCCAATCTGGCAGCTGAGTACAAAAGGGGCAAAGAAGTAGAATGGTTAAGGTACAAATCCGAGGTCAATGGCAAGCAGCAATCAAGAGTAGTCAGTAGTAGTATTAGTAGGAGTTTCCAGGTCACAACAGGTTCAGACAGATCACACACTAGCACAGGAAAAAGGGGGGACTGAAGATAATCCAGCAATTTGGCAGTGTCTGGGCTTATATAGGGAAGTTTGAGGGCACTTTCTGTGCACCTCCTGGTCATTTTCCCGCCTTTTTCCATCAGGTTGAGGTCACTTCCTGTGCATTTTTTTGCCCCTTTCCATCAAGTCTTCTGCGCAGAAGTGGGTTGGTGCCCTGAGACGTCTTTGGCGCATGCTCAGTTGGCACAGATTTCCTCTTGCAGCAACGCGCCATTAGTGCATGTGTAGTAAGCCCTGGACTCTTACAGAGCCCCCCTTTTGGATAAAGCTCACTGAAAGAACTGCCAGAGAAGATCTGGAGCGTGGATATGCGACTCGGTTCCCAGGAATTCTCTTCAGGGCCGTAACCCCTCCACTGTACCAGAAATTGGCATCCGCGGCCCCTTCTATGGCAGTCCAGGATGGCCTCCACTTCGTACTCCTCAATCCCTTTAATCATAGAGGGAGGCAAAAGGGGTTCAGGGCCACGGGCTTCAGGAGGGAGGCATGGAAGACAGGGTAGATCCAGTAAGTTGAGGGCAGTTTAAGTTTGTACACAACAGGGTTGAATCAGGACAGGACAGGGAAGGGCCCAATAAACTTAGGGCCGAATTTCTTGGAGGGACAGGCCAACTTTAAATGCCTGGTAGACAGCCAAACCTTGTCTCCCGGTTGAAGATCCAGGTCGCACCGCCGCCTTCAATCATAAATGGTCTTGTAATCCAGCTGTGCCTTGGCCATAGTATCCTTTAAGAGCTCTAAGTTTTTGTGTAGAAACTCCACTCTTTTCTAGACAGCCAGGACTGAAGCTGAAGCGTGTAGGACAGGAGAAAAAGAAGGGTGGTACCCCAGGTTGGGGTAGAACGGGATTGCTTAATGGTAGAATGTATTGCGTTGTTATATGTGAATTCTGCGCAAGGAAGTAGGGACGCCCAATTGTCTTGGACAAAGGTGGAGAAGCAACGAAGGTACAGTTCAAGAGTTTGGTTCGTGCGTTCCGTCTGTCCATTGGTCTGAGGGTTGTAGGCCGAAGAGTAGTGGTTCTCGATGTCTAGAGCAAGACAGAGCTCCTTCCAGAATTTAGAGGTGAATTGGACCCCACGATCTGATACAATATTGCTGGGGACCACATGGAGGCGTATGATCTCCTTGATAAAAGCCTGAGCTGTTTCTGGAGCGGAAGGAGTGCCAATCATAGGAATAAAATGAGCCATTTTTGTAAGGCGGTCCACAACAACAAATATGGATGTAAACCCATCAGAGGGTGGTAGCTCCACTATGTAATCCATGCTGATCTGTTCCCAGATTCTGGAGGGAACAGGCAGGGGGCGTAGGAGATCCCACTATTTATTCTTTTCCGTTTTGTTGTGATTGCATACCGGGCAGGAATTGATGTAAGCGTGGCAGTCTGCCTTGAGGGTAGGCCACCAAAAGGTTCGCAAAAGCAGATTAGTGCTTTTGGTTACCCCAAAATGCCCTGCTAACTTGCTGTCATGGCAGAGTTTGAGCACAGGAACTCTCAGTTGAAGGGGCACAAACACAGCATGGTCATGGAAGAAAAGTCAGTCCTTTTCTTGCAGATGTTCTCCTGAGGGCAGTTGGTCTAGAGAGGAGGCCAGTTTTATACTGGACAAGAGGTCATCCGTAAGTAGGAAGAAATTATAGGCAGAGAGTAACGTGTTCGTTGTTGGCGAGTTATCTGATGTGGGATACATGCGGGGTAGAGCATCAGGTTTACAATTCTTGGATCACGGACAGTACGTGATATGCATTTGAAATCGGGTGAAGGAGAGAGCCCATCTGGCTTGCCTAGGTCTGAGACGTTTAGCTGTACGGAGGTATTCCAAATTCCTACGATCAGTGTAGACAAGTATAGGGTGCAAGGCTCCTTCCAGTAGATATCAACATTCTTCCAGGGCCAGTTTAATAGAAAGGTGTTCCCTGTCCCCTACATCATAGTTCCTTTCGGCTGGGGACAACTTCCTGGAAAAGAAGGCAACAGAATGCAAGATGGCTGTGGTTTCATGGCGCTGACAAAGGACTGCCCCAACCGCAATCTCTGAAGCATCGACCTCCAAAATGTAAGGCAGGGCTGGGTCGTGATAATGAAAGACCGGTGCAGAGGTGAATAGCTTCTTGAGTTTGTCAAAAGCCGTTTGTGCTGAGGGGGACCAAAGAAAACGGCTGTTTTGCTTGGTGAGTTGTGTGATAGGTGAAATAATTGACGAGAAGCTTTTGATGAATCTTCTATAAAAATTGGCGAATCCCACAAACCTCTGGATGCTCTTACGGTCCGAAGGTACTGGCCATTCAAGAACTGCAGTTACCTTCTGGGGATCCATGGAGATGCCAGAAGTTGAAATAATGAGGCCAAGGAATTGTATGGTATCTTTCACAAACTCACATTTTTCAAGCTTGGCGTAGAGTTATGGGCTCAGTGGTGAAAAAGGACTTTTCGCACGTGGATGTGATGTGCCTCGAGGGAAGGTGAAAAAACAAGGATGTCATCTAAGTACACTATCATAAAGAGGTCAAGAAAATACAGAAAGATGTTGTTCACCAAGTGTTGGAAAGTTGCTGGGGCGTTACACAGCCCAAATGGCATGACCAAATACTCAAAATGGCCAAACCTAGTACGAAAGGCCGTTTTCCATTCATCGCCCTCTCTTATCCATATTAAATTGTAGGCCCCCCCATAGGTCCAATTTTGAGAAGACCTTATTGTTGTGGAACCTCTGAATGAGCTCAGGGACTAGAGGCAACAGGTATCGATTCTTGATTGTGATACTGTTTAATTCTCTGTAGACGATACATAGTCTTAAAGAATGGTCCTTGTTTTCCACAAAGAAGAGTCCAGCGCCAGAAGGAGAGGGCCGGATGAATCCTTTCCTAAGATTTTCAGAGGACTTCTAATTCAGGCTCAGAGAATAGGGAGATCCTCCAAAATGGTATTGCAGAACCAGGAAGAAGCTCAATGGGGCAATCATACGGCCGGTGAGGCAGCAGGGATTCAGCCCCTATTTTGTCAAAGACGTCCAGGAAGTCTCTGTAAACCTGGGGGAGAAGAGTGTTGTCATCTGTGGAAAGGGGTTGAACCATCAAACAAGCTCGTTGTGGGAAACAGTGGTGTAAGCAACAGGGTGAGCCGAAAGACACAACTTCAGTGGACCAATCAATCTGTGGCTGGTGCTGTCGAAGCCACGGTAACTCCAAAAAATACAGAAAAACGGGGAAAGAAATCACGTCCAGCCGAAGATATTCCCGATGGTCTGCTTCGGTGGTGGCCAATATGAGGGTGGTCTCATGGGTTATGGGACTCGAGGTTGGTGTGGAGCCATCTGCCAGATGAACGGTAAATGGCTGGGGCTTCTTGCATAGTGGGATTCCATACTTTTTGGAGAAGTGGATGTCAATAAAGCAGCTGAAAGCCCCAGAGTCAATAATGGCTGCTACTCGGATTATCCTTCCCGGTATCTGCAAAGAGAGAGGCAGAGAGTGAGATGTGAGGATTTAACAATGTATGGTGAAACAGATGGGGGTTCAATCCACTTACTCTGCCTAATGGGACATCCCTGAAGAAAGTGACCTGCTCCACCACAATACAGGCATAGATTGTTCAGGCGACGGCGTTGTCGCTCTTCGGGTGTGAGGGGTGCACGAACTAAGCCGAGTTGCATCGGTTCTGTGCCATGAATTGGGGTTGATGCGTGGGTCTCAGGTGTGGAGCCATGGGTACTCGTGGGAGCATCCATGTGGGAGGGCCATACCGGATCGTTCCCTGCGACGTTCTCTGAGTCTGCGTTCAAGCTATATAGCCAACTGAATTGTAGGTTCCAAAGTATCAGGGAGCCCCACTCTTGCTAATTCGTCTTTGAGGGGCTCAGACAGGCCCAAGCGTAACTGATGGTGCAAGGCAGCGTCGTTCCATGCAGTGTCTGCAGCCCACTTGCGGAATTCTGTTACGTAGTCCTCAACGGGGTGTTTCCCCTGTTGTAGAGAGGTCAACACTGTTTCAGCCGTGGTGGTTAGTTGTGGGTCATCATAGAGGATTGCCATGGCATCGAAGAAAGAAGACAGTGAGTGCAATATAGGACTCCCTCTTTCCAATAACTGAGGTTGAGGTTCTTCTGTAAGTAAGGCTATTACGAACCCGACCTGTGCATCCTCTGAAGAGAAGGTCCTAGGCTGTAAGGTAAAGTATAGCCGACAGGCATTCCTGAGAGCCCGGAACTTGTGGCGAACCCCGTAAAAGCGTTCCGGCATAGGAACCCGTGGTTCAGGAGCTGGAATAGAGATGGGCTGCTCCATAGCCATAACAGGTGGTTCCGCAGGGCTCAGAACTGAGGGATTGGCTATTGCAGTCAGCTGACCTTCCAGTTGAAAGTACCTCTCTTGTATGGACATCAGGGCCTCAGACACAGAGGCCACTTGTTGGCACAGGACCTCGAAGGTGGAAGCACTCCCCTCAGTCTCATACATGGCTTGGATTATTCTGTCACGAGGGCCACCTACCTGATGTGAGACCGTAGTAGTGGGGAGGCCTCCCCTGCACCTCGGGTCCTTAAAGTCTCTGTAGATGGAGACAGAGACTTGGTGGACACCGAGTGGCAGGGTTGCCAGGGGTGTGGAGCACCGTTCAAGCCTTAGTCCGAGATCCGAGCCAAGGTCAAGTCCAGTTGGGCAACGAAGCATAAAAGGGTTAATCAGAAGAAGAATGGTCAAGATCCAAGCCGGGGTCAGTTCCAATCTGGCAGCTGAGTACAAAAGGGGCAAAGAAGTAGAATGGTTAAGGTACAAATCAGAGGTCAATGGCAAGCAGCAATCAAGAGTAGTCAAATAGGTTTCCAGGTCACAACAGGTTCAGACAGATCACATACTAGCACAGGAACAAGGGGGGACCGAAGATAATCCAGAAATTTGGCATTGTCTGGGCTTATATAGGGAAGTTTGAGGTCACTTCCTGTGTGCCTCCTGGGCATTTTCCCGCCTTTTTCCATCAGATTGATGTCATTTCCTGTGCGCCTACTGGGTATTTTCCTGCCCTTTTCCATCAAGTTGAGGTCACTTCCTGTGCGCGTCCTGGGCATTTTCCTGCCCTTTTCCATCAAGTCTTTTGCGCAGGTGCGGGTTGGCGCCCTGAGGCATCTTTGGCACATGCTCAGTTGGCACGAATTTCCTCTTGCGGCAACACGCCATTGGTGCATGCGTAGTAAGCCCTGGACTCTTACACCAAGTCAATACTGCAAACCATTCTTGAATTATTTTTGCATTGCGGCAATGCGCATTATCCTGCTGAAAGAAGAACTGCCATCAGGGATACCATTTCCATGAAGAAGTGTACAGGCGGTCCCCGGGTTACAAACATCCAACTTACAAATGACTCCTACTTACAAATGGAGGGAGATAACAGGAAGTGAGAGGAAATCTCCCCCTAGGAAGGGAAATTCACTCCTGTAAGAGTTGTCATGGGAAAAAGGTGTCTCCACTGAAGCGTTATCACCAATCCTTGCTCCCGCAAAAACCCAAAATGTTCAAAATCCAATTGTCATAGGGACAGAAAGTGAGGTGAAACCTTCTGAACAGGGGCACAGACAGCTAAAAAATTTTTACAGGGGTGTGAACACTTTCCTATGGTATCCAAAAAACTTAAAAAATATTTTTTGGGCTGGATCTACACTCAAAAAAATGTACCTGTTCCGACTTAAAAACAAATTAAACTTAAGAACAAACCTACAGACCCTATCTTGTTTGTAACCCAGGGACTGCCTGTACTTGGTGAGCAACGATGTTAGGTAGGTGGTACAAGTCAAAGTAGCCTCAACATAAATGGCAGGAGCCAAGGTTTCCCAACAGAACATTGCCCAAAGCATCACACTGCCTCTGTCGGCTTGCTTTCTTTCTATACTGCATCCTGGTGCCGTCTCTTCCCCAGGTAAGCGATGCTCAAGCTCCCGGCCATCCACATGATTTAAAAGAAAATGTAATTCGTTGGACCAGGCTACCTTCTTCCGTTGCTCCATGGTTCAGTTCTGATGTTCACATGCCCATTATAGGCGCTTTTGGCTGTGGACACCAGTTAGCATAGGCACCCTGAACGATTGGTGACTATGCAGCCCCATATACAACAAATTGCATTGCCCATTTTTTCTGCTTTCAACACATGCACAACATGTTTGCTTGCTGTTGAATATATCCCACCGACTTTCAGATGCCATTGTAATGTTATAATCAATGTTATTCACTTTACCTGTCATAGATCTTGATGTTATAGCTGATCGGTGTTTATATCATGTCAGAGACTTGTCTTCTTAGCTTTAGGTGCTCAGAGATAATAAATGACAATCTACCAATCTGGATACTTCACATGGGCAACAATTAATTGTTTATCAGCTACCTGCACACACTGCCACTGTCATCTTGGGTATGTGTGAGGGAATAGTGATTGGAACACACAGAAAACCTTTGTTGGCCCTAATAAACTAGTGTGGGATGTGCCTGCAGTACTCCTCTCCAGTCTCCCTCCACAGGTCCGAGGAAAAGCACTGACCGTCACACATGCCTGAGGGTGGCTTTAATTATGCCTGCATGCTTGACTACCCTCTAGTGTCCATGATCAGCTGTATATGTACTATGAACAGATATTAAATGGTTACATATCGTCTTCCTGCATTGCGCTTTCTGTGCCAGAAGCAGTTTAGTCAAACACAACTCTTTTTGTAATGTACAACAGTGAACAGCACATGGCAAGCGAGCATTTCCCAACATAACGCTCTGCCATGCTGACCTGATACATACTGTCTGTATGATACACCAGCAGCTTCACGTGAAATCCAGAAAATACAGGATGAATTATTCCATCTAGAATCAGGAAATGACAAAACAAGGATGCATTATTACACAACCTCGAACATGGTGTGACTTTTAAGAAAAGGATTTGCTGTTCCCAACAACCCAGGATCTTACACAATGCTTTGTTCCCAACTCACCACATCAGGACAACTCACGATAGGACGTATCCCTTAAAGGACCAATCAACTTAAAATAACTGTTCGAACATTAAAAGGGCCACCAAAACGTTAAAGCAATTTAAATTGTTAAATGTAGATTACTGTGATGATAGTTTTGAATATAACTGGCCATCTACTTACTAGTGGCCCTGCCATCCAGGAAACATTGTAACTGTTTTGGGCTGGGTTCACAATATTGCTTTGCGGTAACACACTTGCTACCACAATGCCCAGTAAAGCATGCCACATGCGTTGGTGTGCTGTGGTGTCAATAATTTTGAATGGCACCCCAACGCACTGAGGCAAGGCTTCTTATGCACGTTGGTATGCTGCTATGCCATTCATTTAGATTACTATGGCCGTTATTACAGCTTACGTGAATTATTATTATTACAAAGGATTTATATAGCCCCAACAGTTTTCGCAGTGCTGTACAATGTGGGGGTGGACAGTACAATTACAATACACTTCAATCCAAAAGGAAAAGGAAGGTCCTGCTCATGGAGCTTATAGTCTAAAGGGAGGGGGAGGTGGTACAAAAGGTATCTGATGGAGGTGACTCAGGTACAGTTCTTAGGTGGAGATGGGGTAGGCTTCCCTGAATAAATGAGTTTTCAGGGATCGCCTAAAGGTGAAGAGGGTAGGGGCTGACTGGACATACTGGAGCAGGGGGTTCCAGAGGATGGGAGAGGCTCTGGGGAAGTCCTGGAGGCGAGCATGGGAGAAGGTAATAAGGGAGCTGGAGAGCAGGAGGTCATGAGAGGAGCAGAGAGGAGGATTTGGGCGATATCTGCAGATGAGGTTGTTGATGTAGCTGGGGGCGATGTTGTGGATGGCCTTGTATGTTGTGGTTAGTATTTAGAATTTTATACGGTGGGGTAGGGGAAGCCAGTAACGGGATTGGCAGAGAGGAGCAGCAGTCACAAATCAGTTATTAAGGTGTATTAGTCTAGCAGCAGCATTCATAAAAGACTGAAGGGGGGGGGGGGGGGGTAGCCTGTGTAAAGGTAGGCCAGTGAGGAGAGAGTTGCAGTAGTCAAGACGGAAAATAACCAAGGAGTGAATAAGTTGTTTTCTGGTACCATTAGTCAGGAAGGAGCAAATTCTGGAAATGTTGCAGAGGTTAAGGAGGCAAGATTTAGCCAGTGGTTGAATGTGGGGGCTTTAGGAGAAGTCGGAGTCTAGGATTACACCCAGCACCTTGGCATGTGTGGAGGGACCAATGGTTGTGCCATTAATCTCAATGGTAACGTCATGGGGAGGGGATCCGGTAGGAGGAAATATTACAAGCTCAGTTTTAGAAAGATCGAGTTTGAGGAAGTGGTGTGACATCCATACTGATATGTCACTCAGTAAGCCTGTGAAACATGAGGAGATTGAGGGGGTAAGTTCAGGAGTGGAGAGATAGCTCTGAGTGTCATCAGCATAGAGGTGGTATTGGAAACCATGGGGAGGTTATCAACTGGCCCAGGGAAGAGGTATAGAGAGAGAATAGGAAGGGGCCAAGGATGAAGCCTTGGGGTACCCCAACAGAAAGAGGAAGACGAGTGGAGGAGATGGTGTTGTATGGGACACTGAAAGTGAGCTGAGATAGGTAGGAGGAGAAAAATAAATGAGCAGAATCACGGAGGCCAAGGGAGTGGAGTTTGTTAAGGATGAGTGGGTGGTCAACTGTGTCGAAGGCAGCAGAAAGTTAGTAGATCATTGGTGAGTTTTAGTAGGACAGTTTCAGTGGAATGTTGTGGGCAAAAGCTGCACTGTAGGGGATCGAGAAGGTTGTTGTCAGTGAGGTAGGAGCACATACAGCTGTGGGCTAGGCGTTTAAAAAGCTTGGCGGCAAATGAGCGCAGGGAGATGGGTCTTAAGGGTTTATTGAGTATGACCATATGCTTGAGTGGGGAGGGAAAGGGAAAGGTGCCGGAGAAGAGGGAGTGAATAAAATAAAATCTATGAATGGAGGACGGGCGATGTTTGATATAAATAGTGTGTAATACTGCGCTGTCTCAAATTAGTCAAATAGTGACCTAAAAGCAGCAACTTTGCTGTGAGACACACAGAAAAAATCAAATAGTCCAAATTAAAGTTGGGCTATATATTAATATGAAGAAGAAAAAAAAAACAAAAAAAAAAAAACACATGCAAATACACTGCAACAAAGGAGTCCATAAAGTGATAGGAAATCCAATGAATCCCACGGTGCACTTAAACATTCACCAGAATGGTGTGTGAATTTCAGAAAAAGCCTCCACCTCATAAGAATGGCCGCTTGCCAGCTCCTTATGACCTCCTATTACAAAAGGTCTTTTCCACTTGTGGCTATAAACCCAGCCAGGGCCTTTGTTCATCCAGGAGGATCCCACTGCAAAGCATCAGCACTCAGGAAGGGCCCGATCACATAAGAACCCCAAAAAAAGATATGGCTTCCATAGTGTAAAATCTTTTTACATTTTAATAATATAAAAAAGGTTGCACTTACAAAAAGAAGTGTTAAAACACGCATGAAATAGATAAGCCAGCCGGCTCAATACAGCAGCTCGTCTTTCCGGGAGCTGCGCAAACACGCTGACGTTAGGGTTGCCACCTCATCCCTATAAACCCGAACACATATGAATTTCACAGGTTCTGAGGCTAATTTAAAACAGATAAGGCACCAAGTAAAATTTTCATTACCACCTTAATCAGCCTCAGAACCTGTGTAATTATTATGTGTTCGGTTTTAAAGGGATGAGGTGGCAACCATAGCTGATGTAGCTGATCCTCTTCCGGGATTCGGCAGTGCCATCTTTACTCTTGTTTTTTGTCTCTGATGTGGACATCATTTCTGCTCTTCCTTTGTTCCCTTGCCTAAATCTCACGCATGCACGATTGCGTGCACAAGTGGAGAACCAGGAAACTGAGGAGGAAGGCACAGTATTGCGAGGCTTCCGTGCTGTGCCGTTTACAGGGTAAAAGACAGACCTGGCATGCTGTTAACCCTGAAACGGTACACATAGCGTGCCATGAATCTAGCGACGGACTGTGCACGCGCTGACGACATCATAAAAGATTGCAGTAAGGATTGCGAGAAAAATGTACCGGTTAAGCCCCTTTCACACTTGTACAACTTATCCCACGATTTGGGACTGTAAAGTAGCATGACAAGTGGTTCCCCATGATTTCCAATGACAACCATTCATATTAGCACAACTTCAAAGTAGTCCCTGCACTACTTTGGTTCGACTTCTTCTTCCGATGTTGACCCAACGCTCTCTCCCACTCTAATACTGGGTGCGCCACTTCTTATATTGGCATGGGACTGGGTCACCAGAGGCCCGCCCATCATGCCCCGGCGGTGAGGTCATGCCCCATCATGCCCCAGGCGGTGACGTCATAAGGGGCGGGCCTCCGGTGACCCCGCCCAATGCCAATATAAGTAGTGGCACATCTCGCACCCATCATTAGAGCAGGAGAGAGCGTTGAGTCAACATCGGAAGAAGAACAGAGGGAGAAGACAGTGGAGAAGACCCAGCAAAAGAGCGAGCAAAAGAGTAAGAAGATAGCGGAGAAGACCTGGCAGAGGCAGAAGACAGCAGACAGAGGGAGAAGAACCGAAGAGGGTTAGAAGACATCAGCGGAGGAGGCAGAAGAGCCGGAGAGGGAAGAAGAAGTCGGAAGAGACCCCGGAGCTGCCTAATAAATTACTTTAAAAACCTGTGTACCGTGTTTTCTTTTTAACACTTTTTTTTAGGTGAATGGGTAGGGGTACAATGTACCCCATACTCATTCACATAGGGTGGGGGGCCGGCATCTGGGGGCCCCCTTCTTAAAGGGGGCTTCCAGATTCCGATAAGCTCCCCGCCCGCAGACCCCGACAACCAACGGCCAGGGTTGTCGGGAAGAGGCCCTTGTCCTCATCAACATGGGAACAAGGTGCTTTGGGGGTGGGGGGCCCCCGCCTCAAAGCACCCACCCTCCCATGTTGAGAGCATGCGGCCTATTAAGGTTCAGGAGGGGGGGCGCTCGCTCATCCCCACCCCCTTTCCTAACCTGCTGGGCTGTGTGCTCGAATAAGGGTCTGGTATGGATTTTGGGGGGACCCCCACGCCGTTTTTTTCGGCATGGGGGTTCCCCTTAAAATCCATGCCAGACCAAAGGGCCTGGTATGCTCTTGGAGGGGGAACCAATGTCGGTTTTTTAAAAAAACTGGCGTGGCGTTCCCCCTAAAGATTCATACTAGACAGACAGTGCCTGGTATTGTTGGGGATCAAAGTCAGATCCCTGTTCATTGAAGTCAGACTTCAAGTCGCAGGGCAAAGTCAGCTCTACAGTCATATGACTGTTTTGTCTAAATCGCGGGCGCAAAATCGCAGCAAAATCGCGCGACTTTGCAGTCGCACAAGTGTGAAAGGGGCCTTAATGAGATTTCACAGGCACCGATCAGTAGCATTTTCAATGTAGCTTACAATGAGCTAAAGTTTAATGATAGAGTTTACAACGACTTTAACGCTTGCTGCACTGGAAGTTGTTGAGGAGGAAGATTTTGGAGAAAGGAGGAAACAGCAGCACAATGGACACATCTCACTGTATGCAAGTAATGTCCATTGTGCTGATTTTTTTATTTTAGGTAAACTGAAGCCAGCCATAGACGGACCGAAATTCTGCCAGCTCAGCAGGAACCAGCTGAATTTCAATCTATCTATGGGCAGGCTCCTTCTACTGGAGTTGATTCATTGATCTAATTCAGTAGAACCAGTCCGTCAGGTTTTATTTCACCCGATCACCAGCAGTGATCACCCTATTCTGCTGATGGAGAAGGCTCTTTGTGCTCCCCACCAGCAGAACACAATGGCGCTGCAGGAAGGTTTCCCTCATCAACTAATTGAGGAATCTAACAATTTTTTTTACTTAGGCTTTAAAGGTATTATTATAGCCCTGGCCATAATAAAAAAGAAACTATGTACAAAGCCAGTATGCATTCCCTTTAAAACAATGGTTTTCCAATACACCCCCCTTCTGGCATATCTGGATGCAGGTGAAACTATCACCACCTGTATGGAGCGGATCTATGTGATGTCTCTATCTATACACTGTCCCTGTATCCCAGGGTGGGGCTATACCATCATTTACAGAAGAACTCTGGTGACCACAGGTGCCACCATTTACATGAGTATTTACTTTGTTTTGCATGCGCAGACAAAGGAAACACCTGCTTAACTGGGTGTAATAGGTACATTTCCCAACAGGACTATCTTATCGTACAAACTGTGTTAATCCTGTTTTTCTTTCTGCTTTCACATCTTGTATGACAGTATTTTATTATAAAGGAAAAATGCACTGTGATACTTTGTAAAGCACTGTGATAAACAGCTAAATGTGATAGTGAGTGTCTAGGTTGTAGCTATGATAAATAGAGCCCTAATCCCCAAGTAGTCAAGGTATGATCACCAGTGGGTGCTTACCATGTGACAGAGGTTCGAAGGTACCAGGTGCCATAATTTGTAACAACAACAAGGTACTCTTTTCCACTCTCTTCTCTCCCAAAAAGCAAGGGCAATGGATTCCCTTAATTTGCATATATTTCCTCTCACTTCCTGTTTGGCTATGGGGCTGGAAGTGAAGGAAAATCTCTGCAATGGGACAGGGATGGTAAAAAATAAACTGACAACTGACAGGGGCTATAACCCTCCCTTACTCTTTCCAAAATGAAAAAAAAAGTGTTGCCTATAGTTCCACTTTAAGCACAAATGTCTGATAATTTTATGGAGAGGACTAAGAAGATATAACCATGCCAATGGTGCAGCAGAAAAGATATAGTACAGTGAGGAAGGTTTGTGGTCCAGGATGATAGGACAGTCAAAATTAGAAGCGGCACCCCACCCCCGCCCCCACAGTTGCGAGAATGCCGGCCGCCCGCATACCGGAAGCAGTGCGGCCACTTTATGGGGGCGCTAGACTAATTTGCCTCTCAGCCCAGTTCGCCCCATAAGACTGGCGCTACACTAACAGCGCAAGCCGGCGGGGACTCTTTCCGTGCTGCCCTAGGCGTGGGCCTTGTCGGCCTAGGCCAGGATACAGCGTTGGCTCCAACCCTCTCTGGCTGAGGCACAAGCAGGGCCGGCGCAAACATAAGGCGGCTTAGGCAGCAGCACAAGCGGGGTGGGGGGGGGGGCAGCACACGCGGGGGAGGGGGGGGCAGTAAAGTCTGAATCCCCCGAACCACTTGCTGGGGATTCCATACTTGCTAATTGTCCTCAAGGCCCATCTGTCCCTTACAAGTGGGGTGCTGTCTCTACCGCCACATTTGTCCATGTTGGCTGCCAAAATCTCGGGAGAACTCCGTGTCCAATTAGACACTGGCTTTTCCAAGATGGCTCCCAGATTCCATGAAGTGGACAGCAAAGGAAAATCGCCGCTCCAGGTGAGAGACTCCAAGCACAATGAGTGTAAGACTCCTCACACGGGTGCAAGCCCCGGCTCGCCCACCGTAGAAGACTGAACGAAGGAAGAAATTGGCTGCACACCGACGTGATTGAAGTCCATTTATTGAATATTCCATGCGAAAAATGACCCACACCACGATTGCAATAACCAGAACAAAGGTGGACTAGTTTTGCACAGCGACACTGTGCTTACTCATAAACTTCAATCATGTCGGTGTGCAGCCAATTTCTTCCTTCATTCACCCAGATTCCATGGCAGAGGACACATCGGTCCTATGCCAGGTTCCCCCTAGCATCAGTAGGATGTTCATGTGACCAGCTTTAATACTGCTGTAACACAATAAAGAAGTGATTTGACGATCAGCGAATCGCTGCCTTACTCCTCACCCTTCCATCCTGACAGAGCAACAGTGGCACTTCTCAGACTAGCAACAGGTTCCATACCCCCTGCCTATAACATTCTCTTCACTGCTACTTTGGGGTCTGCCCAGGTTGTGGCGGTTCCTGCAAAGTTCTCAACGGTCTCTCATTGAGGGGCAAAAGATTGACCAAATGGCCCCTGTGCAAGACCAACTACTGGCCAAGTAAAAATACTTTTTACTGTTTATTAACAGGTAGATAGAAGTGAAGAAGTGAATGGGCCTATACAAAAAAATGCAAACCACACCCCTTGCAGATAGCACAGCCAGGCCCTGGACGTCCATTAAAGCTTTCGATACTTTGTGAGTTTCTTACACAGAAATATGCATATCAGAGCTTTACTTAAAACATGCTTGCACAAGATCTATGTGTTAGAATGTATTGATTCAAGAAATAACAACTAGCAATTAGAAGGACTTAAGCCGTGGTAATTTCATTGTTTCTATTATTAGTAAAAAATATATTTGTAAGTTTCGTTTTGAATTGTTATTTACAATCTGCAGTATTCCTTTAAAAAAGACTTTATAGGTCTGTATGGCTTACATTGTAATGATGGTGCCTTGCTGCTGGTGGAATTCTCGGTGTTAATTCTGGGTTTTCCTCCAATTTCAACAATATGCTCCAGCTGCTGTCACCATGTAGGCAGCTTTTCCACTTGGCGCGCCTCTGCTGATGTCCCATAGAAATCATTTCAGCTAAAGCAGATAGGAGATCTGTACTGCGATACAAAAGTCTGCCAGTTTACGGTCATGTGGAAAGCAATGTGGTCTGGATCCCTATAAGACAACCACAACAGACAATTTCAATAGAAACTGGGACTCCATTACCCCCCAAGAGTCATATCACAGCAGGCAAAACTTACCATGAATCAAGCCAATAAAAAAAAACAAAAAAAACTTTACACTCAAATCAAGGACTACAAAAAATCTATCAATAAACAACTGTAAGAAAAAAACGAACAGAACAACAATGCAATTATTTAAATAAAATCATTTTTAGGGCCTGTGTTGATGGATTTCAGAACTGATTCTCTTCATATACAAGTTTATTGTAATGCAAAGCAAATAAGTGTCAGGGCTGGGCTTAGCCCTTCCTTCTCTAAGCTGGCCGCTCAGCTATCGGCTAACCGCCAGCTCCTATCTCTCCACAAGTACCCAGCTGTTGATGATATCCTGCTCGTCAGTCCTGCCTACTTAAGCCGTCCAGCCCAGAGGATCTCTGCCTTCGCCTTAGTCAACATCACAGAGACTGCATTCCTGTTTAAAGACTTGCTTGGCTGACATACCTTCTGGCTCCAGATCCTGCTTGCTGTTTTACTATGCTCATCTCTGGCTCCCTGACATTTGGCTTGTCTGACTATCCATTCCGGTTCCTGAACTCTGGCTATGTTTTGACTACATTTGTTCTCTTTACTTTTATTATTAACCACTTCCATACCGGGCCTATTTTGGCACTCCTCTCCTACCTGTAAAAATCATCATTTTTTTGCTAGAAAATTACTCACAACCCCCAAACATTATATATTTTTTTAGCAGTCACCCTAGGGAATAAAATGGCGGTCATTGCAACTTTTTATCTGGCATGGTATTTGTGCAACAATTTTTCAAACTCGTTATTTTTGGAAAAAAAAAGTTTCATGATTTAAAAAATAACAAAACAGTTAAGTTAGCCCAATTTCTTTGTATAATGTGAAAGATGATGTTACGCCGAGTAAATAGATACCCAACATGTCACGCTTTAAAATTGCGCACACTTATGGAATGACGCCAAACTTCGGTATTTAAAAATCTCCATAGGCGACATTTTACAATTTTTTACAGCTTACATGTTTAGAGTTACAGAGGAGATCTAGTGCTAGAATTGTTGCTCGTGCTCTAACGCACGCGGCGATACCTCACATGTGTGGTTTGAACAGCATTTACATATGTTGGCGGGGCTTACATGTGCGTTCGCTTCTGAGCACGAGCCACCGGGGACATGGGTGTTTTAAATTATTTTTTTTTTTTATTTAATTTTTTTTTTTTTTTTTAAACTTTCTTTAACATTTTTTTTTTATCACTTTTATTTCTATTATAAGGAATGTAATCATCCCTTGTAATAAGAATCATTCGTGACAGGTCCTCTTTATGGAGATATGCGGGGGTCAAATAAGACCCCACATCTCTCCTTCAGGCCGGAAAGCATGAGATCGGAAAAAAAATCCACTCTTTCTCTGGGTCCCCGATGGCAAGGGAGAGCCCAGAGAAGCACCGGATGGCGGCAGGATGTCCCCTCCCGTCACCTGTAAGAACGATCAAGCGGCAGAACTGCCACTATGATCATTCTTATGGTGCACAGAATCGCCGGCTGAAATCAAGGATATCTGAATGGTGCCTGTAGCTGCAGGCATCATTCAGATATTCCCACTGAAAGTCAAAGACGTCAATATGACGTCTTTGGGCGGGAAGTGGTTAAACAAGTGTGATTTAACTGTACTTCTGTTTCGGTCTGATTTCATGGTTTCCGACAGTAGGCAAAGGCCACAAATTCAGAAGATACAGTCAATCCACTTGTTGGTAATATTTTTTCCAGATTGGATGAGCAAGATCACCGCATGGATCAGTTTGCCATGGCGTTACAAACGCTTCTGAGTCGCACGGCTTACCTGGAATCTCACTGTGGCTGCTCTGGTTCAACCTGAGTTGCAGGCCGTCCCTGCTGCTGCACCAGTCTCTGTGCAGGCACCCGCCTCGAGTATTACCTCTATAAGAAGTATGTCTGGTTCCGCTCCGCTTCCCCAGCGATTTGGGGGTGATCCTGCTCAATGCAGAGGGTTTCTCAACCAGGTTGAGATATACTTTGAGATGCTGCCCCAGGCGTTTCCCACGGACAGAAGCAAAGTAGGTTTAGTGATATCTTTGCTTTCTGAGAAAGCCTTGGCCTGGGCAAACCATCTATGGGTTATGCAAAAACCTGTTGTCTTGAGTTACCCTAAGTTTGTGGCCTCTTTTAAAAGGGCATTTGACGTTCTCCGCTTCTGCTGCCAAGTGCCCCATGTCCATCAAACAGAGTACGAGAACTGTTGCTGACTACGCCATTGAATTCCGTACTCTGGCAGCAGAGGTTGCTTGAAACAATGAGGCCCTCGCGGCTGCTTTTTCTCATGGTCTCTCGGATACCTTTTAGGATGAGATAGCAGCCCGAGATATACCCACTGAGCTGGAGAAGTTGATCACGTTTGCCATCCTCATTGACTCTAGACTTAGAGAAAGACTCTCTTTTAAGGAGTGGTTGCGGAAGCCTTCTGTACGTTTGCCTAAAAGCTTAGCAGTCCCACCAGTGCCTCCCTCACCTCCCATGCCTCCAGGTACCGAGTCAGTCAGTGAAAATGAACCCATACACATGCTTACCAACTGGCCCGAATTTCCCGGGGATTAGTCCCTTTTCTCGGATTTCGCGATTCCCGGGAAATTCTTGTATTTCCAAATTTTCGCCGCCACCGCTATAGGTCCACGGCCGGCGGAGACAATGTCTCCACCGGCGGCCACTTTCCTGAAGACTAGAACAAGAGGCCGGTGAGCTGCGGCACCGCCCACTTCCTGCCTCGCTGCCTGTCTGTCTGTGACCTGATGTGGGAAGGGGCAGGGGTGGGTGGCGCCGCAGCTCAATTTCTATTGGCAGCCACCCCGCCTATTTTGTTCCACTGACTGCCTGTGCGATCTGTTTTTCTGTAATGGCGGCGGAGAGAGTCTCCGCTGCTGGGGGACACCTAATGAGAGGGGGCTTCACTGGGGGACACCTGATGAGAAGGGCTCCACTGGGGGACACCTGATGAGAGGGGGGCTCCACTGGGGAACACTTGATGAGAGGGGGGGCTCCACTGGGGGACACCTGATGAGAGGGGGGCTCCACTGGGGGACACTTGATGTATGGAGGGACTCCGCTGGGAATGCCTGGTGAAAGGAGGGATTCTGCTGGGATTGCCTGGTGTAAGGAGGGACTCCGCTGGGATTGCCTGGTGTAAGGAGGGACTCTGCTGGGAATGCCTGGTGTAAGGAGGGACTCCGCTGGGAATGCCTGGTGTAAGGAGGGACTCCGCTGGGAATGCCTGGTGTAAGGAGGGACTGCGCTGGGATTGTGTTGTGTAAGGAAGGACTGCGCTGGGAATGCCTGGTGTAAGGAGGGACTCCGCTGGGAATGCCTGGTGTAAGGAGGGACTGAGCTGGGATTGCCTGGTTAAAGGAGGGACTCTGCTGGGAATGCCTGGTGTAAGGAGGGTGTAAGGAGGGACTCCGCTGGGATTGCCTGGTGCAAGAAGGGACTGCGCTTAGATTGCCTGGTGTAAGGAGGGACTGCGCTGGGATTGCCTGGTGTAAGGAGGGACTGCGCTGGGATTGCCTGATGTAAGGATGGACTCTGCTGGGGGCACCTGGTGCAAGGATGGACTCTGCTGGGGGCACCTAATGGCATCTGGTGGCAGGCGACGTGGCAGGTGACACGCTCAGGGGTCCCACTGATTCTGGATTATGATGAGTTGAATGATTTCATCCTATATTACAATGTAATAATAGTAATAATGCGCTTAGATCATCCTGACACCACAACAACCATGGTGCTGGAATGATTGAAGCGCTAACACCAGGTGTTTGGAGTATCTTTATTTGCTGATTTGTTAAACTCTGGAATACACATTTCTATTGTAGTGTAGGATCTAGGCCTGCTGTCCCTCCATCCCTCTTTCCTTCCTTCTCTCTCTCCTTCCCTCCTTCTTTCTTTCTTTCTTTCTCTCTCCCTCCCTCCCTCTTTTCCCCTTTCTTTCTCCATCTCTCATTCATCTCAGACTCTTACCACACCCCCATTTGAACCACGCCCATATAAGCCACGCCCACTATTTCGCGTAAACCTGCGTGCCGCATTTTTTTGCTATGTCACGCCTACAAATGCATGCCCCGCCCCTTAAATATGAGACTCCGCCTACAGCCAAAAAAGTGTCCCTATACATTTTTTTATAATGTTGGCAACTATGCATACACTTGAGATTCACGCATCTTTCTGCGGATAAGAGAACATTTAGGCAGAGGGAGAGATTGTGCATTTATTGTGGCCAGGAAGTCTTGTCCTACCCGTCCAGGGAACGCCCGCACCTTGAGGTCCTGTCACGGACAGACCTTAGGTGGCGTTGTTTCATCCCTAGTTATCCAGAAGGATAAGCCCCTGGTTTCGGTCACCCTTTCTTGGGCTGAGTCGTCCGTCGAGCTACAGGCTCTAATCGACTCTGGGGCTTCAGGCCTGTTCATTAATGCTGCCTTAGTATCGAAGCACTCGATTCCGCTGCAGCTGCGTGACACTCCACTTGCCATTGAGGCTCTTGACGGGAGACCCCTACAGCCTACCCATGTGACTCATGAGACTGTTCCGTTGTCCATGGCTGTAGGGCTCTTCACCATGAGATAATCCAATTCCAAGTTATTTCCTCACCTAAGTTTCCGTTGGTTATTGGTTATCCTTGGTTACAGAGGCACAACCCCTCTTTTGATTGGCTCCGTGCTGAGGTTCTCTCCTGGTCGCCACAATACAGTAAGACATGCTTCCGGAAGGTAGCCAGGGTCCTGTGTACCTCTTCACTCTCCTCCCTACCGGAGGAGTACCGTGATTTTAGGCTTTGACTCGTGGCCAGGTTTACCCTTTCTCGGTCTTGGAGGATAAGGCCACGGAGGAGTATGTTGCAGACGCACTTTCTCGAGGTTTCATCCATAAATCCTCGCCCCCTGCTGGTGCTGGTTTCTTCTTCGTGAAGAAGTGAGTGGTTAACTGAGACCCTGTATTGATTATAGGGGTCTCAATTGTTTCACGATTAAGAATGCCTATCTGATTCCGTTTACGGAATTCCGATTACGGAGTTATTTGACCGCCTCAAGGGAGCAACGGTTTTCACGAAGCTTGATTTGAGAGGGGCATACAATCTTGTGAGGATTATGGAGGGCGACAAGTGGAAAACTGCGTTTAATACCAGAACAGGCCATTATGAGTACCTCGTAATGACTTTTGGCCTTTGTAATGCCCCGGCAGTTTTCCAGGAATTCATTAACGATGTCCTCCGAGATTTGTTGCAGTTACGTGTGGTGGTTTATCTCGATGATATCCTCATATTTTCCAAGTCCCAGGAGAGCCACCACACAGATGTCTGTCATGTGCTTCAGAAACTAAGAGAGAACAATCTCTATTATAAATTGGAGAAGTGCGAGTTCCATCGTGAACAGGTTAAATTCTTGGACTATGTCATTTCCACTGCTGGTTTTTTGATGGACCCAGAGAAACTTTCTGCAGTCCTACAGTGGACCCAACCCATGGGTTTACGTCCTCTGCAGCGTTTCCTGGGCTTTGCCAACTATTATTGGAAGTTTATTCGTAACTTCTCATCTCTGGTCAAGTCCCTGACTGATATGACCAGAAAGGACGGTAACCCACAGAGTTGGTCTCTGGAGTCCGTTAAGGCCTTTGAGAGTCTCAAGGCTGCCTTTGTTTCTGCTCCTGTGTTGGCACATCCTGATCCTACGTTACCTTTTAGCATTGAGGTTGATGCTTCTGAGACTGGAGTTGGCGCCCTTCTGTCTCAACGTCCTACTTCTGAGAGCGCTTTGCAACCTTGTGGCTACTTTTCCAAGAAATTGTCACCTGCGGAGTGCAATCACGAGATTGGTGACAGAGAGCTGTTGGCAATCATTTTAGCCCTGAAAGAATGGGGACATCGCCTCGAAGGTACCACTGTGCCGGTTCTCATTCTTACTGACCATAAGAATCTCACATTCTTGTCTGAGGCTAAACGCCTCTCTTCCAGAAGGGCATGATGGGCTCTTTTCTTGTCAAGTTTCAATTACATTGTCTCATTCTTCCCTGGTACTAAGAATGTAAGGGCTGACGCCTTGTCATGACAATTTTCCTCCACTTCCAAGTTGGAGTCGGTTCTGGTTCCTGTGATTCCTCCTGATCGTATTCTGGCTACGGTTCGCACCAGTCTCACTTCTCCTTTGGGTGACAAAATTCTTGCTGCTCCTTGTTCCTCCTGAGAAACCTTGTGGCCGCTGCTTTGTCCCAGAGAGTCTCCGTACTGCTGTGCTCCAGACTTACCATTCTCCCAAGGCTGCTGGCCTCCCTGGGAAGAATCAACTCTTTTAGGCCATTTGCCAACAATTCTGGTGGCCTAGTCTACGTGCTGAAGTAACCGCCTTCGTAGCTGCCTGTTCCGTGTGTGCTCAGAATAAGACTCCGCAACATCTTCCAGTGGGGCTCCTACAACCCATACCCAATGGAGAGAGGCCTTGGACCCACCTGTCTATGGATTTCATTGTGGAGTTACCCAGCTCCCAGGGCAACACAGTTATCCTTATGGTAGTTGACCGGTTCTCAAAAATGTCTCATTGTATTCCACTTAAGTTGCCCACTTCTAAGGAACTGGCTTCCATTTTTGCTTGAGAGATCTTTCGCTTACATTGGCTACCCAAGGTGATTGTCTCGGACAGGGGTAGTCAGTTTGTGTCGAGCCAATCAGTCCTTGGAGCAATTCTTACGTTGCTATATTTCTGACCATCATAACAACTGGTCAGACCTATTACCGTGGGCAGAGTATGCTCACAACAGTGCCTTGAATTCTGCTTCCCGATTGTCCCTGTTTATGGCGAACTATGGTTTCCAACCTTCCATGTTGCCTGACTCATTTGTTTCGCAGGGTATTCCGGCGTTAGAGGAGCATCTCCATGGTCTTTGTTCCACTTGGGCACAAGTCCAGGAGGCTTTTTGCGACATGCTAATGATAGGTACAGACTCCATGCTGACCGCAGACGCCTGCCTGCGCCTTCCTACCAGGTTGGGGACAGGGTCTGGCTGTCATCTCGCAACCTCCGACTTTGTGTTCCCTCACTGAAGTTCACACCTCGGTTTATTGGGCCTTTCCGTATTCTTCGCAGGATTAACCCAGTGGCTTATGCCTTAGACCTTCCTTCTAACATGCATATTTGAAATGTATTTCATGTCTCCTTATTAAAACCTTTGGCCTGCAACCGCTTTACCACTTCGGTGCCACGTCCTCACCCTGTACAGGTTGAGAACCATGAGGAGTATGAAGTACAGTCCATTGTTGACTCCCATAGGTTCTGTGGGCGCATACAGTACCTGGTGCATTGGAAGGGGTATGGTCCGGAGGAATGCTCTTGGGTCTCATCCTCGGACGTACATGCCCCTGTCCTCCTCCGTGATTTCCATAGATGTTTTTCCCTCAAGCCTGGTGGTCCTCCGAGGGGGAGGGGCTGTTGAGGAGGGGGGTACTGTGAGGGCTGGGCTCAGCCCTTCCTTCTCTGAGCTGGCCGCTCAGCTGTCGGCTAATTGCCAGCTCCTATCTCTCCACAGGTACCCAGCTGTTAATGATATCCTGCTCGTCAGTCCTGCCTACTTAAGCCGTCCAGCCCAGAGGATCTCTGCCTTCGCCAACATCACAGAGACGCTCTTCTGCATTCCTGTTTAAAGACTTGCTTGGCTGGCATCCCTTCTGGCTCCAGATCCTGCTTGCTGTTTTACTATGCTCATCTCTGGCTCCCTGAAGTTTGGCTTGTCTGACTATCCATTCCGGTTCCTGAACCCTGGCTATGTTTTAACTACGTTTGTTCTAGTTATTTTATTATTAAACAAGTGTGATTTAAGTGTACTTCTGTCTCAGTCTGATTTCATGGTTTCTGACATAAAGCAGGTCAAGGGCACTTGAAGTAAATTCTGAATTGACACAACCCTTTGTCCCTGTATACACCTGTGTTTGGGGGGGGGGGGGAGGCAGGGCGGTAAAAATGCATGATTGCAACAGCATTATTACTGCTCCCCAACCACTTCCCCTTATACTGCAAAGGCCATAGCCACAATGCTTTGCATTGCAGTGTGACAAAAAATATCTACACTATCGGGTTCAGTGGGCAGCACTGCCTGTTGAACGTGACCCAATCAATTGCATTGCACGTGGTTGTGGCGTGCCAGTGCAAGATTTAAGAAGTTAACACAGAAGGTGATGTGCCAACTTCTGTCTGCCTGTCAAACACCCTCTGAAAAGTGATCTCAATGTCAATTCCACGGCAGGAATTATACCCCTTGTCATTTTCAGTGGGTGTCAACTGAATGGGGCCACTATAATGCCTCCTTACCGCCTGACAAATACTCTCTGAAGAGTGATCGAAGGTCCCCACCCCAACTGATATTGACCTTTCTTGTACTACCCCATCACTAAGTCAAAGTACTTAGTAATCCTTACGAAGCTCCATGTCAGATAGTATTAATGTAAACCCTCACTTAATGCCATTTTAGTTTGTACAGCATAAACAATTACATTTTTATTTTTTTTCACGCATTTTCACCTTTTTGTTACATCTCAATTCTGCTAATCTTCTTTTGCAGCCATGTCCTGCCTACATGTATGTACTTCATGGCTATATGGTATCCTCCGGGTTGGTCTCCTGATGCCGACAGCAGTGGACAGCGTGCATTGGTGAAATGACAGCCTATAGTCTTGTAAGCCTGGCTGACTGATATGCTTTAAGGTGGTATATTTAATTAAAAGTGGGCCTAGTGGCCTGAATCAGACCATGTATTCTCAAATGGCATACTTCAACATTGAGATCATTCTGCCACAATTACTCACTCTGCCCCTGTCTATCTGGGAGTTTTGGGTGTTGTCATTCAATTTTTGCATGTTAGAGCATCCTCAATAATCCTTAATTCTTTAAAGTATAAATAAGAAGAGTATTTCCTGTTTCCTATCACAAATGCTGGAGGGTTCAACAGACCTTACACTTGGGTTTTAAATACAACCATAGGTTCACATCTATGTGGTTGTGGTTGATGCGGTTTTCAGGTGCGTTTTGCATTCCTAAACATGCGTTTTGCTTTTCTCTTTATCAAACTGTGTATAGCTGTTTGTTAAGGAGCCGCCTGGGAAGCTTATCAGAATCTGCAAGCCCCCTTTACCAAGGGGGCCCCCAGATCCTGCCCCCCCCAATATGAATGAGCATGGGGTACATAGTACCCCTACTCATTCACCAAAAAAGGTGTAGTTTTTGACAAGTCCTAAAAACAAAAATAAAAAACAATGTCCCCCGTTGTGGATCCATCGTCAATCACGACGCCAGCCGCAACTGCTGACCCGAAAAAGAAAAAAAGGGTCCACTCCCGCCAAAGGCTCTTGCCATTTGCCAGTGGGTGGCCCCACCCACTTGTGAAGTCATTGGCCAGGGGCACGCTGGGCTGACCACGTCACAAGGGGGTGGGGCCATTGGTCAGTGGGTAGGGGTACATATTTATTCACATGGGGGGGCAGGATCTGGGGCCCTCTTTTTACAGGGGGCTTCCAGATTCTGATAATCTCCCCAGCTGCAGACCCTCACATAGGAACAAGGTGCTTTAGGAACAAGGTGCCCCAAAGCACCCCACCTATGTTGACAGCACGTGGCCTAGTATGGTTCAGGAAGGGGAGAGTGCTCGCTCATCCCCTCCCTTTTCCTGACCTACCTGCATACTCAGGTAAGGGTCTGGTATGAACTGTGGGGGAGGGAGGCAAGCCATTTTTTTAAAAAATTGCGGCGTGGGGTTTTTTCCCCCAATTTTTTTTATTGCCGGCAATTCTTGTTTTTACATTTTGAAGTCAGCGAGGAATCCCGCTGACAGCTGATGACTCATACGTTGTTAAGGACACGGGGCCAGCTTCCCGGCGTCAAGGGATCCTTAACAACCAGCTATTCACAGTTTTGTTTTTGGAGGAAAAATAAACCACATTCCTTTGAAGTCTATTACATGCAAAACGCAATCTGCTGCGAGAAAAAAGTTCCTAACCCTTTCCAAAAACGCCCTGGCTGAAAAATGCATTGATGTGAATGTGTACTATAGGAAACCATGTAAAATGGACTGTTGTGCAGTCTGCAAAAAGCACTAAAAAATGCATAAGTGTGAACCTAGTGTTATAGTCTTTCCAGGGGACTCCAGATTGAGGCTAGGAGGTTGAGTCATTTTGTGACAAATAGAGGTTTCTTGCCTCCATTCAGCTTTAGGTCTTCAGTAATCATGTTTTAACTAAAGCCATGCATAGCCCATTCCCCACCTGTGCTGCTTTGGCTCATCTAGCCCCTTTAAGAGCCACAGTAGAGATTGAGAGCAAAGGATATGTATACTTGGGCCCCAAGATCTCCTGACTTGTCATCATGTGATTTCTTCCTATGAGGGTACCTAAAGAGCCAAGTGTACATTCACAAACCCTGTAATCTGAATGAATTGAAGGATGCCATCTGACAAGAAGTGCTCACGATTGATCAACAGCTGTTGGCCTGAGTGATGGACAATTTCAAGCGAAGGATAGAAAGCTGCATTCAAGAGGATGGTCGTCATTTAAAATACATAATTTTTCATAACTGAATAAGTAACTCAAGATGCATGTCTTGACCTCTGTTTTTGTAAATATAAATACATTTCAAGTTGAAAGTCTACGGAGTACTGTTTTTTTCAAAACCTTCCAACTCCCGTCGGTCACCCTGTAGTATGATCCTATTAGTGCTATCCACAACATACAAGGCCATCCACAACATCACCCCCAGCTACATCACCAACCTCATCTGCAGATATCGCCCAAATCGCCCCCTCCGCTCCTCCCAGGACCTCCTGCTCTCTAGCTCCCTTGTTACCTCCTCTCATGCTTGCCTTCAGGAATTCTCCAAAGCCTCTCCCATCCTCTGGAATTCCCTGCCCCGGTATATCCGATCAGCCCTTAACCTGTCCACCTTTAGGAGATCCCTGAAAATTAACTTATTCAGGGAAGCCTATCCCACACCCACCTAACAACTATCCCCGAGCCACCCTCCATCAAATCATTCCCTGCATCTATTACCTTTTGTACACCCTCCCTTTAGAATGTAAGCTCTCCAAGCAGGGCCCTCCTGTCCCTTCTGTATTGAACTGTACTGTAATTGTGCTGTCACCCCTCTACATTGTAAAGCGCTGCGTAAACTGTTGGCGCTTTATACATTGTGAATAATAATAGTGTGCTGCCTGTAATCTAAACAAGTAAATTATTTTGCATCTATATGGCAAATGAGGTTTAAAGAATCAATGCATGCTGGTCTGTACCTTCTAAAACTAGCAGGATATTTAAAAGAGTCAAAGACATGAAAAAGAGAAAGAGACAGAGTAAGAAAGAGAGAGCGAGACATTACTCAAGACTAATGAGGCAAAGACACAAGGGACAGAAACATAACTCATTAGTAATAAGCACTATATTGTCTGTAATTCACAGAAGCAGGGCATTGCATATTTGCATAAGACATGCTATATTTCTTTTTGCAGGCCCAAATACTAACAAGGACAATTCTAATAGAGCGAGGACATTGTTATTCACTATATAACTCTACACTGCAGCCTGCTTTATACAGCCAATTCATAAAATGCAGGCTGCAGTGTGAAGCCTATGGTGTATCATTTGGGAGGAGCTTACAGAATTGCAGCAGAAAGAACTCAGTGATTGGAGAAGAGACCAGTCACATGACTTTGACAGGTCACTAGACTGAGCTTATCTATCTTCTTTTTTCGACTCTTTCATTTAAGACTCCGTTTCACACAATCTGTGTTAAGCTGCACTGATCTGCACAGATCAACACAGGCTCAATGCTATGGCACGCAGAAAACATAGTTTCTATGGGGGTTATTTATTAAAGGCAAATCCACTTTGCATTACCAGTGCAAACTACATGTGCAAAGTGCACTTGAAATTGCACTGAAAGTGCACTTGGAAGTGCAGTCGCTGTAGATCCGAGGGGGACATGCAAGGAAAATAACAAATAGCATTTTAGCTTGCACATGATTTGATAATAAAATAAGCAGAGCTTCCCCTCATTTCAGATCTACCCCTCAGATTTACAGCGACTGCACTTCCAAGTGCACTTTCAGTGCAATTTCAAATGCACTTTGCACTTGTAGTTTACACTAGGGTTGTCCCGATACCACTTTTTTAGGACCGAGTACAAGTACCAATACTTTTTTCAAGTACTCGCCGAACCGATTACCGATACTTTTTTTTAATGTCACGTGACTGTTTTTTTTTTTTTTTAACAAGACCCCTGATATCTCCCCCTTGAGAAAGAGAAAGAGACCGAGGATAGAGATTCCTCAGTCCCTTTCTCTGCAGCCTCAGCTGCACTGAGAATGAATGGAGAGAAGACAGCGGCTCCTCTCCATTCATAAACTGAGACATCGTAATCACAGGAGATTACAATGTTTCTTTTATGTGAATGGACAGAGTCAGCTGACTCTGTCCATTCACAAAGGAAGGAGGAGGACATGGAGAGAGAGAAAGCACAATGGAGAGGGACAGCAGAACGGAGAGGGACAGAGGAAGAGAGAGGGACAGCGGAACGGAGGGGGACAGAGGAAGAGAGAGGGACAGTGGAACGGCGGAACGGAGGGGGACAGCAGAACGGAGAGGGACAGAGGAACGGAGGGGGCATGGAGGATGCGGTGACAGTCAGCAGTGATCGTGTGTGGGGGAGTTACAAGCACAGATCACCGCTGTATGTCACTAAAGCAGTTAAAAAATGCCAGGGGGGGGGAAGCTTGTAACTCCTCCACGCGCCGATCACTGCTGACTCTCAAGGTATCGGGGGAAGCATCGGGAGCATTTGCCCGAGTACAAGTACTTGGGCATATTCTCGGTATCGGTGCCGATACCGATACTAGAATCGGTATCGGGACAACCCTAGTTTACACTTGTAGTGCAAAGTTGATCTTTCTTTTGTAAATAACCCCTAAATGTTCTGTTCATGCCACAGCACGGCAGTGAAGTCCAGTCTGATGCATAAAAATGAAGAAATGTTGCATTTTTAAGTAGTAAAACTCACTGCACTGCAGCGGTGCATGGACTTGAATAAAGTATCATTGTGTAGCACTTCAATAAAGTTTAAAAAAAAAAAAGCAATTGTTAACAGTGGAATGTGTTGTAACAACTCATCACACCGCCCTTCACGGCGCTTTAGCTTGCAGGCTGGTGTGAACGGACCTAAAACGGAATTGCACTCTACTGTTTTGTTAATGCCATACTACTTCTTTAAGTGGATCCCTTTATTTTATTTTTTTATCTTAAATGGTATATTCAGACCCATAATGCAGACCCAGGTAGATAGCTTTACATTTAGCATATTTTTAAATGAAATTAGTATATACCTGGGGAATCTTTCAAATTATCAGCTTGCCGCTTAAATCCTTTGGGGAAAATGGGAATATTTATTCATTTCCTAAAAAAACAATCAAAAAGGATAGATCAGTTTAAAGTTGTATCATTATCTCTCCCAAAGGACAACCTGGATCATTTTGGGCAATGTTGTTTACAGAGCTGCCATCTGAACTAAAATTGCATGTTTACAGCATGACATGTGATTTGTTGAGACACCTGATCTATGGAAACTGAAAGAAAACACATCTCAGCTATTACCCAGGGTAACCAAGTTTCATTCATCGTTTTCCAAAGCCGGTTACACACTACAACCCGCTGGGTTGCATGAAAAAAACCTGTCAGTTTCGGTCAGAGCCGCTGTACTAACAATGCGATGCAATCTCCCCTGCTGAGCTGTTGTGTTCTGACAGGGGGGACGCCCCCCCTTCCTTCCAAAATGAGATACAGGATCAAGACAGCGGGTTCGGTAGTTGGGAATGTGGTGTTTTTGATATCTGTGGTACGTAAAACCCCAATACCAGCTTCCTAACTCACACCTATTTCGCCATCTCCAGCTTGGGCTGGCCCAATTTAGATCTTCCAGTCTATGTGTGAGGGTTAGCGATTTGGAATCTATAAACAACTATTCATAGATACTGCCAAAGTTTTGACCTCGTCACACTGCCTGGTTGTAAGACTTCCCACAGCTTGACAGTGATGACTGGGATGACGTATGGAGCTCTACCTTTTCCAGGCTAGTGACAGCACAAGATCACCTAAAACAAGTTCCATTTCTCCATATAATTTATTACACTGCAGCTAAACTTGCGAGAATTTTTCCCACACATCCCTCGAACTGTTGGACGTAAGCTGCCACTGGGGCGGATTTTCTGCACATTTTCTGCCATTGCATACCCTCTCAACTGTTCTGGTCAGAGGTTATGGATTGTGTTACGTTGGTCACAACGATTAACATTAGACCTTCTAAAGAAGTTTGTTTATTGGGGCTGGTAGACCCGTTAGTACCCAAAAAGGTGATTTGTTTGCTACTTACTCTGCTTTTGTTTTATTCACGTAAAATAATCGTTATGTCATGGAACAAACCGGTGGCCCCTACCATCATGGCCTGAAAGGGGTTAGTGAATTATACCTTACCGTTGTACAAAGCTACATATGTATGTAGAGGGGTTCCTTCTAAATTTGAAAAGGTGTGGGGCGGTGGGATTAATGACAATTCTACAGCTTCAGACTGATTGTTTGTAGGTTGAAGGCTCATGCTGTGGGTAGGATACTGAATATCTGAGGGCCTGGGTGAGCACTTGGTACAATCACTGTTGGTATTCTGGGGGTGTTATGATTTGAAGCTGTAAGTGCTTACTATGTGCTCTGTACTCACTTCTTTAAATGAAGCTTGTTTCAAATATTGTCTGGGAGCTGCATTGTTCACTGGTGCTGATGCATTGTAGTGCTGAATGTTGAATGTTTATAAGTTTGTAACTTTATTATGAAAATTTAAATAAAAAGAATAAAAAACAAAACAAAACCAAAAAACAACAACTAGATACCCGCTTCCTCCTTCCCCAAAAAATGTTCCAAATATGACGGGGGGGGGGGGGGGACCAAACCCATTTTGGGTGAAATTCCACTTGAAATAGTTTTAGTTTGTGGTGCTCAAATACAGTTTAGTTCCACTCAATACCTGGGATAAGCTGTCAGCCAGCGCAATACAAGACGACTAGAGAAAGGGTAAAAAAAAGTTTATTCATTGGTTTTGTAGCAAGATCCCGGGTCCCCTTTGGTCTAATAAGAAACTCCAGAGTTAGGGACAGCTGACATCCTTCTGTGTAGAGTGGGTTACAGGGCATTGTGGGTGTAATGCGAGGTAGATTCATGGGCGCCAGGCACTTCTTGAATGCAAAGAGATTTATTTTCTCTTGAACAGAACTGTGGGAGAGGGTTTAGGACCAGGACACCCTTAAGTAGTTGCAATGGTAATTAGCAGACTCAGAGATTTCTATAGGTAAACAGCCATGCAGGGAAAGGTACCCAGTTGGACACCACATCTGCATGTGTAGGATCGCTGTCTCCTATGGCAACGGTCTTATAACACTTTCTAAGACAAGTTGTAACAAACTCCTTTACTTGCTCTATAATCACTTCTTGTAGATCTTCACTCCACTGAGCTCCCAGTCTCTCTCGCTACACTTGCTGATCCACTGCCACTGGATCTCCTGAGTTCTTCCAACCTTCTCACTGAGTATCTTCCTCAAGGGTCACCCCCGCTTCCCTGCTGGGTCCCTAGCTTGACACTCACAGATACTCCTCAAGCTTCACCTCACTGGCCTGCTCTGTCCCTGGCTTGGCACACAAGGCTGCTCTGGAAGCGTCACGTCCGCTGGCTGGGTCCCTGGCTTGACACCTGCTGTGGTTTCCCAATTCTTCACCGTCCCCGGTTGGTGAGAATACTGCTCCGGTACTTGCTTCAGCTACTCACTGTGGTCCCTGGTAATAAGGTGGTTGGTCCCTTAGTGGCGACAGCTTCCCCTCTACTTCCGACCACGACAGGTTCTCTGGCCGTCAGAACTGTTAATTATGGTTGGACTGCAAGCCGCAGTCCCAACCCTACGCTGCTCTATCTTGCTTCTGGATAGGCCCTCAGAGAGCCTAGCAGCCAGATGTCCCTGGGATAGGCCTCAGGCTCTGGCCTAGCAGCCCAGGCAGCACAACACACGTCCACCCAGACAGCTGTCCAGGTGGCACAGAACCCTGGTCACCTGACCTCACCCAAATAAATAGGCTCTCCCAGCAGGCCAAGGGACCCAAGAAGATCCCTGTCCATTGGCTGAGATACCCTATCCATTCCTAATCTGTCCTTGCAATGCCCTTGACTTATCTAATGTCACCAGATACCCGGCCATCTAGCGACAGAAGAGAGAAGTGCAGCAATTCCAGAATTAGGGTGGAATCAATTGATCTCTTATCAATTGGCCAAGTCAACTATACCTGGCAGGTAAATTTACTAGCAACCCTGCCTAACCATCAGGGTGCTACAGTTTGGTACTCAAATATACTTTATGTCACTCCGCCCCCAACAGATGTAAAATGTGATATAAGAAATAAAATATAGTCTAAAAAAAGGAAAAAGGCTACTTTGTTATATTAACCTGAGATATAATGAAAACTAAGTTAAAATAAAAAAAAAATATTTGGCATGGTAAAGCTGATTACCATATAAATTGTTGTCACATAATTAATAAGTAGTAAATTAAAAATTCGAGGAAATGTGCTTTCCCAAAAGACATAAATAGAACAACCATCATTTCCTGTTTACTTTCAAAATATGACCCCCCCCCCCCCATTTTCCTTATGGACGGGAGAATGCCTGGAATCTCATTAAAATTAAATAAAAATCTTCCTTCCCATTCCCCAGGCACGAGCCCTGAGTCTCATGACCATTCCATGTGGTTACACAGTTTGTTTAGGCCTGTGGATTCCAAATGCTTCTCCTTGCTTGTGGATTGCACAACATGTAAACCTGACAGTACTCTACTACCACATCAAAAATTTAAAACGATGCTGAACAAAAACAATTTTAATTGCTGTGTTGCAAATAACAGAATTAGGGTTCTCGTTAGATTTTATGCTGCTCTAGAAACAACTGACTGGCGACACCCTCACCCTCTGCCTCATTTGTCATCACTTAGTGTGTACATTGAGCTTGAAGCAAGATAAATCTAGTGAAGGAAGCATGTTCTCTGATATATATATCATTGTCCCAGTGGCGTTTAGGAGTATGGGAGGATTTATTTTAACCCTACAGATTACAGTTTCCCAAGCACTTTATTTTGCTCTCCTCTGGACCAATACAGCTGGAGCATCGAAGGGCTAAACTTGCTGGACACAAGTCTTTTTCTTCAAAACAGTTAAAGCCAAACTCCACATAAAAAAAAAAATCAGAAAAACAAATTGCCATCACTGACCCCTGCAGACTCATCATATTACAATCCAGCATCAGTCTTCTTCCTGGTTGAAAGACATGCAGTATCATTCAATCCACTTCTTGTGAGCCTAGGCCATCACAGATACACTGTCTGGAGTTGTGTCATCATGCTGGCCTGGGATCACAGTACTAATAAACAGAACAGTGCTTACACATCCTTACATGAAAGGCACTCTGTCTAGGTGTAAGGACCACCCATGGTGGTTGCCAGAGAAGAAAAGATTCACGACATGAAAGATCTGAAGAGGAGACACCAGGAATATGTCCTGAATGTCAGGTATATTTCCCTGATATTTGAGTTGTGGTGATTTTTAAGGGGGACAGTTTGAAGACTTGGTTGAGTACTCAGGGGTTCTCACTTATGCAGGGTGAGGGGTTTCAGGGTAGTCCAGTTGGAAAGAGAGGTCTGATTGTCAGTACTCTCTGAATTGGTAAGTTCCTATCAGGGACCCCAAACTTTGGAGGTTCGAAGATTTTTGGAGGGAAGAAACTCCAAAACCTGAATACAAGGACTCTGGTGCTGAAGGGGTTAAAGTGTTACTAAAGCCAGGAGCCTGCATTCACTATATCTGGTCTCCCACAGTACACCGAACATGGAAATGCAATAGTTTTAGTAAATATAAACTGCTAAATACCTTTTTTCATCAGCAGTTAGAGCAATCTTGTGATTTGTATCAGTGTCTGCTTTAAGCTTGTAGGAGGGTTTTTCATTTTTCCCTGATTGTCCTATAAGGTTGCAGGACCCCCTGACCCTGTGTCTGGACAGTGTTGATTGGCCCTGTGCTGATCACATACACTCTCTCAAGAGAAAAGCAATACGCACCAAACTGAGCATGTGCAGCTTGTCCCCTAATGCTCTGTTCTATCAGGATATGGATTGGAGTCAGCGTATGAAAAGGAGGATCAGAGAGATGGAATCACACAGCCTTTATACACAGCCTTTATATGCAAAGGATGAACCCCTTAGGTTCCACAGTGAGTATAACAATAATGCTTTACTGCATATACAGATTGATGTTACTGTTGTGGGTTAAGTAAAACTTAAGCCTCAGCAAATGGAATCTTGAAAGGCAGCAGGAATGGATCAGCACCCGTGTCAGAGGCAGGGTGGAGTCGTTCACAGGTTGTGAGCAAGGTGAACCCTCTGGAAACGGAGACACTGGTTGCTGAATCCCATGGCATGTCCGGCACCCTTATACGAGGAGGAACCCTAACCCCAGTGTGGGACCAGGAGACGGGCGGTGAGCCTGTGGCGTGAACCCTTTTATATACCCAAACTACACACTGTTCTTGCTTTTTTTTGGCTGAAGAAAGCTCTTTATGTTTACTTGTTTTTAAGATATCAATTAAGTAACTGTTTGCTTTTACCATACTCAGCTGGTTGACGTTCTCCCCCGGGCTACCTCAGATCACACTATACACAACAATAACCTATAGGACAGTCTAAACAAGTAGCAAACCCAGTTACCATGTGATCTTCATCACATGCACAAGCCTCATAAGGCAAAAAAAAACAACTACCTTCACTGATTGGGCCAAATCTTCCTACATTAGTGTCTCACATGCTCCCCCATCCAGACACTGCAGTTTACAGTGGGAGGGTTTTAACAACAGAGTAAGTGCTTTCCATCCAGAAAGCAGTGGGCAGGACCAGGGGGGCCAGGTGCTGATTGACAAGGTACAGGCAGTGACATTGCTGTTACCAACGCCCCCTGCAAGGTTGCTTCATCTTACAATAGTACATGCAGGCACAGCCTGAATGAAAGTGACAATTCTGCTCGGAAATGAGGAGCAATGCAGCCCCTGTGATCGGGCTGCATCACTGCTTCCCCGTCACACGAGAGCTGCACTAGGTGAATTTCACTTGCAGGCTTAAAGACCAGCTCTGAGCACAATAAGCTAACTGGTTTAAAAGTTGAACACAACGTTTTCTCAAAAGCCAGACCTGTACACTTCAATTACTCCAGAAATATTCTTGTATACATGTGGGTGGAAGTAGTACATTTTACTGCTGTAAGCTCTGCAGGTCTCATAGACCCAAAAAGGTGTGTACTTTGTGAATGGTTATAAGGAGCAGGAGATGGAAATGCGACCATAGTGCTGAGCTCTAGCTTTTAAAGCCAGGGTGGCGATCTTCCACTAGCTGCACATCCACCCACATGTAAACGAGAAAATGTATGTGGTGAAGAAGAAGAAGGTTTGCAGGTAGCATTTGAAGAAACAAAGCATTCAACTAATCTAACTCCAGTAAGTATATTGTACCTGGAGTTGGGCTTTTACAGATATCTGTGGGACTTTAAAGAAACAGATATGGGGGGTGGCGCTGAGGCTTTGGCCAGAAGTGTGTTATCACATATATCCAGGGATTTAAAGGGGTTGTAAACCCTTCATTGTATTTTGTTTTTTTTATAAAAATAACAAAAATGCCTATACTTATTTGCTCTGTGCAATGATTTTGCCAGAGCAGCCCCAATCCTCTTCTTCTGGGGTCCCCTGCTGGTGCTCCAGGCTCCTCCCCCTTATCGGGTGCCCCCTACGGAGAGCCGCCGAAGCCACATGACGTCACTCCCGCGCATGTGCGCTGGAGCTGCAATCAGGGCACACGCTCGGGAAGAAACGGCCGTCTCTTCACAGCACATGTGCCGATGACATCATCGGGCAACTACAAGGTAAATATAGGCGCACACTTAGGAAATGTTTACAGTACCTACTATTGGTAAGCCTTATTCTAGGCTTACCTATAGGTACAAGTTCCAAAAAGGGGTTTACAACCACTTTAATACATATGCATTAGGTGAAAAACCTTGAGGGTTTACAACCATTTTAATGTTAATTATAGGTTAATTTTAGGTTTAGAGTTATACTTCGGTGTCAATATATGAAATACTTGCATAGCATTTCTTTCGGAGAATTTGCAAGTACATTTATTTTGTGAGAATTGGGCAAAAACCAAATGTTCTTTAGCATAATTCTTATGCCCCGTACACACGGTCGGACTTTGTTCGGACATTCCGACAACAAAATCCTAGGATTTTTTCCGACGAATGTTGGCTCAAACTTGTTTTGTCTACACACGGTCGCACAAAGTTGTCGGAAAATCCGATCATTCTGAACGCGGTGACGTAAAACACGTACGTTGGGACTATAAACGGGGCAGTGGCCAATAGCTTTCATCTCTTTATTTATTCTGAGCATGCGTGGCACTTTGTCCGTCGGATTTGTGTACACACGATCGGAATTTCCGACAACGGATTTTGTTGTCGGAAAATTTTATCTCCTGCTCTCCAACTTTGTGTGTCGGAAAATCCGATGGAAAATGTCCGATGGAGCCCACACACGGTCGGAATTTCCGACAACACGCTCCGATCGGACATTTTCCATCGGAAAATCCGACCGTGTGTACGGGGCATTACACTCACTCTGTTGCTAAGGGGTCAATTTAAAAAAAAAAATTGAACAGCCATTCGTCCAGTGAATCTGCATATACAGTCATTCTGTGTGATGTGGGCAAAAATAAATGTTCTTTAGGCAATATTTTCTTCTGAATATTTTTTACTATTATTATTATTATGGGGATTAATAAAATACAGCTTTATGGCCACTAAGGCTCAGTTGACAATGCTGCGACCCCAAAGTCATGCAACTTGCTTGCGACTTCTGTCGACATATTTAACATTGCACTCTATGCTATGGCATTCAAGTCACAGAAAAGTAGTACAGGAACCTTTTTTGTTTTTGTCGCTGAGACTTGAGGCACATTAATTAAGAGGGCACCCAGTGAAATTAATGTTTTGACTTTTCATGCTACTTTACGTGTCACAAGTCACATGATGAGTCTCAGCAGTGAGAACTAGGGCTAAATGGTGCAGAGAAGCATAGAAAATATGCATGTCTTTCTAACAAGAAATACAATGTAAATGTAACAATTTTGGAGAATGCTAGAGGGAATTAGCAAACACATACAAACAATGGTTACATTTATTTGCTAATTCCCAATAGCCTTCTCTAAAATTGTTATATTTTATCGCTTGTTACCAAGACACATGTATTTCCTATGCACCTCAGCTCCATCTAGTGGCCATAATGCAGTATTTTACCACTGTCCATAATAAAAGAGCATTTATTCAGAAGAGAAAATAGCCTAGGGAACATTCGTATTTGCCCAATTCTCACAGAATGAATGCACATTCAATGGGCAAATGACTATGCATTTTATTTATAAATAGACAACGTGGTGTAGGGATGAGGGTAAGAATTATTATATAAAAACATGCTCTATCACAAATTGCCTGGGGGACTGAAAGATTGTGCTCTGACGCAAGTGCCTTTAAGTTATAGCAATAATCCAACGATGTAATAAAGCCGGCTACTATGTGTCATCCATTATAATGATTCTTTATTGACTACTTGGCAGGGTACAGCAATAACAAGCTAATGTGTTTTGGCTGAAGCCTATATGATATGCTATATGTAAGGCTTTGGTTAAAATGCGTTAATGTGTTACTGCTGTACCCTGCTATGTAATCAAGCAGGCTTTATTGCATTGGAGGACGCAACACCCTATTTTTGCCCTAATAATCCTTCAATGGATATCAGAAAAGGTATTTCAGTTTGATACCAAACATAACAACGCTAATAAAGGAAGGTAGGACTTAATACTTATAAAAGTAGCCAGGCCACCTCTGACGTAAAGCCGAGACCTTCTGGTCTACAATGTATGAACATATGTTAAGTCCATTTCATTCTATTCCAAGATCTGACTTTTCTGGTGCTCACAAACGTTTTATAAATGCCTTTGCTGAACATCTGGATGCTCCATATGTTCAGAAGCTTTGATTTTTTTTTTTGGTCTGTGACAATCCAAAACTAAAAAAACAACATACTTTATAGAAGGCATGTGTCTATGGTAGTAAGGTAAACGTGGCAGGCAAGGTAAGACTCTACACCTGGAATTCACGTTTGTGGGTAAATCCAGAAGTGGAACAAAAGGGGAGCATGTGAGAGCTACTTAGGGAAAGGATTATGTTAATTGACAGCTTTTGTATGAAAAAAGTGCAGGTTTTAAAATACCGTATATACTCGAGTATAAGTCGTTCCGAGTATAAGTCGAGGCCCTAATTTACCACAAAAAAAATGGGAAAAACTTATTGACCCGAGTATAAGACGAGGGTGAGAAATGCACAGCTACTGTAAGTGGAAAAGAGGGTCAACAATGCCCATTTGCAGCATCACTGTGCCCATTTGCAGCCATAGGTCCCCTGAACTTCAAACTCGGTAGTTAAGGGTTCCTAGATGCCCCCTAGCTGCAGCCAAAATTTGGGGTCTCTGAACCCAAAGGGTCCCGAAATGACATTGCTGCAGATGGACACAGTTGACTGAATGTGGGGCCCCATATCTCGGGGCCACTTAGTGCTAAGAACCCCAAATTTGGTATGCAAACCCAGTGGAACTAGCACCATAACATTTTCAAAGCTGGGGTTTCTAGCACCAAGTGGCTCCGAGATACAGGGCCCCAAACTCGGTTCAGAAAATGTCAAGCTCTTTTCTGCAGCAGAGAATGACATTTTCCGAACCGATTTTGGGGCCCCGTATCTCGGGGCCACTTAGTGCTAGGAACTTCATCTTTGGATATGTCGTGTTACCAGTTCCACTGGGTTTGCACACCAAATTTGGGGTTCCTAGCACTAAGTGGCCCTGAGATACGGGGCCCCAAATTCGGTTCGGAAAATGAAATTTTTTTGCTGCAGAAAAGTGCTTGACTCGAGTATAAGTCAAAAAAATGTGCTGAAAAATTCGACTTATACTCGAGTATATACGGTAGATACTGTGGTTGCATATTCTGACATTTCCATGGTTTTTATGCTGGGTGATTTTCAGTGTCAAAAAACAAAAAAAAAATGTTCTCCTATGTGCCCTAAGCTCTAACCAACCCAGTGTTTCTCAACCAGGGTGGTGCGGAACTCTGGGGTGCCATGAACATGTGACCCAGTTGGCCCTGGATCAGTATCATATCAGAGTTGCCATGGTGTGGCCGGCCGGCCACCAGCACCAAAATAACCAAAGATGCTCTAGGGCCAAGATGTACAGTGTCATTCTTTGCTTTGGTGATGGTGGCCGGCTCACTTGGACCATGGCAATGCATCACTCTGATCCAGGGTAGGTGCATGCAGAGCCGGCCCAACATTAAAGAGAAGATAAAAGTCTACCTTCTCCAGACCTCCTTCACCTCCCACCCTCTTCCACGTAACTGGAGCAAAAAGGTAGGGCTCTGACATGAAAAGCAGACCGTGTGATTAGGGGGGCTCTATGATTGGGGGCACCTGTGTAAATGGGGGACTTTGAAGTGATGGGGAGACTCTGATGTGATGACGGGACTTATGTATCCGGGGCCTATGATGTATAAGGGTGACTCTGATGAGATGGGGGCTCTCATTTATAAGGGGGGTCTCTAATGTATAGGGGGGATTCTGGTGTGATGGGAGGCTTCTGACATGAAGGGGGGACTCTCATGTGAAAGGGGGATGCCTGACGTGATGGGGGGTTTCTGCTGTGAAGCTAATTTCATTAAGGTGTCACATCGTCCAAAGTAGCATGACAAATCACACAAATGTGAATGCAGCCCCAAAGCGCACTTGCACTTGTGAACATTACAATATTTATGTTTTTCTTAACAACCAGTAAAAGTACTTTAAAACAAGACAGAAATGACCTCTCTAGCTGCATTTACTGTGAAGTAATGCCTTCTAAACGATCCTCAAGATTTCAGGGCCTCTCGTGTGAATTTTGAACATAAATTTCTTAACATTGCCTTTAGTTACAGGAATGAATGGAGTCTCGTTTTTAAAAGACATGCTGGTAGGTTAATTAGATCCTGTCGAAAAAAATTGGCCAAATATGTGTATGTTGTATGTGTATGTGTTTGCTATGCGGTGTACACACGACCAGACTTTACGGCATACTTTGTCCTGCGGACTTTTCGACGGACTTTACTACGGACTTTCCGAAAGAACGGACTTGCCGACACACCATTAACCAAAGTCCGACGGATTCGTACGTGATGTCGTACGACCGGACTAAAACAAGGAAGTTCATAGCCAGTAGCCAATAGCTGCCCTAGCGTCGGTTTTTGCCCGTCGGACTAGCATACAGACGAGCGGACTTTTCGACTGGACTCGAGTCCGTCAAAAAGATTTGAAACATGTTTCATTTCTAGTAAAGATGCAAAATACTCTTGCGCACAGGTGTATTGGCTAAATGATCCCAAAGGTTCAAGAAGGACTATGGGTTTCGGCCTTGCTGCTCTTCAGGATGGGATTATCCTAGTAGTAATGAAAAGAAAGAAAAAAAGAGCGCACCAGCCTAGTGCATTATCCTTGACAGATTTATTAATTAAAAACAAAGATTAAAATCTACTCACAAAGGTAGGAGAAAAAAATCGCATTGTATACAGGCACAGAGGTGATTGGTCCAATGGTAGCAGTTTTTCCAGGTCCTAGGAAGAGGGCGTACGGACTACTGCTGGCTAACGCGTTTCAAAGGTAACCCTTCTTCATCAGAGCCTTGGTGGTGCTAGTCTCCTGTTAGTTTTTATACATGTGTCGATCTAAAAAGACTCTTCAGATTGGTGCTGAAACCCCTCCCTTAATTAGTGGGCGGTCCTCCGAGAAGGATGGGCCTTGGCTTTGTTATTGTAAGACCATAATGTATTTATATTTATATTATAGTTTTATTTTTATTTTTATTTTTAATATTTATGTTTAATATGATTTTAATTTAAATTTAAATTATGATTTTAGTCTTAGTTCTAGTTTTTAATTTTAATTTTAGTTTTAATTCTAATTTTAATCAGCAGCCATACATATATTCAAAGGTGTATACATCCAATAGCAGGCAAACTGAAATTGTCATACAAATATCGCTATGTAGGTGAGCCAAGGCATATCAGATGTTACTTGGAGCACCTCTCCCCTCTCTTTTTTGGATTGCAGACATCTGAAGAAACGGATCAGAAATCTAAAATCTATGATCAGGAATCAAGTATCATACCTTGTAGTGTATATGCTAGAAAGCGGCTCTTTTGTTCTGGCAGAGTGCCTCTGTGGAGACTGTAGCTATTCCGGCTCATTCCTGTTTCATTTCTAGGTCCGTCAAACTTTTGGGGAAAAAAAGTCAGCTGGAGCCCACACACGATCAAATTGTCCGACGGACTCCGGTTCGCCGGACGAAGTATGCCGTAAAGTCCGGTCGTGTGTATGCGGTATAAGCGTGTCAGGACCCCACGGGGTAAAGGACCGTGCTATACCGCAGATGGACACTAGCGGCAAAAAGCGTCCTGAGGCGATTCAGTTCGCATAGGTAGCGCTATACAAGTCACTCATTCATTCATTCATAAAAAGACTTGTGGACTTTTTTTACATTTTAGAATTATACTTACCTACGTGAATGCAGCATCTAAAACTGAGAACTGAGCGATCTAACACCGCCGATTGCTCGGTTCTCAGGACGCCCTGAGCAGAGAGCTGGTAACTGTCAGTCACCGTTCTCTGCACTGCCCCCTCTTCGCTTACTGGAGCGCTGGGCTGTGGAGGGGGCGCTGAGAGCCTTAGCCGGGTGCCGGTCCAGGCATGTGGGCAGATCCTGACTTCATTGTCGCGATCTTGCCCAAGCCTGGACCAGCTCTGTGAAGTCAGCCCACTGTCATCTGAAAATCGGTCACAGGAGTGCAGAACAAACTGGCTTTGGTTGTACTTCTCCTTCAAAGCGCTTTTAGGCCCCTATCACACTGATGGACCGTTCAGGTCCGCCTGTCAGTTTTTTAGACGGACCTGAACAGACGCTCCATGCAGGTCTATGGAGCGACAGATGTCGACGGTGACCATGTCCGCTGACATCCGATCCGCTAAAATCAGACGCATGGCGATACGTTCACATTCGTCCTGGTGGATTGGATCAAATGAGATCTGATAAAAACGGAAATGCTGTCCATTTTCGTCCGATCCCTCCAAAGGGATCAGCGGCGCTCTGACAGGCCCCTCCCTGCTCAGTGAGCAGAGACGGACCTGTCATCCACCAGCTCAGCGGAGATCAACGGAGAGATCTTCTGCTGAGCTGGCGGACTCCGCTGAGCGGATCCTCCTCGTGTGAATGAGGCCTTACAGCTTGTTCAGAATATGCATACTTTAGTGTGCATAGTCTGGGCACAGGTTCTCTTTCAAGTTAAATGCTATATATTTTTTTATTAAAATAACAAAAATGTTATACTTACCTGCACTGTGCAATTGTTTTGCACAGAGCAACCCTGATCCTCCTCTTCTTGGGTCTCCGGCCAGTGCTCCTGGCTCCTTCTCCCCGCAAGTTTCCCCATAGCAAGCCACTTGCTAGGGGGGCACTTGTGCATGCTTTCTCCTGAGCCCAGGTCTGTGCGTCCTTTGACACACACAGTGGGGCACAGCCCTGCCCCTTTCACTACTCACTGGCTGTGATTGACAGCAGCAGGAGTCAATGGCTGCCACTGCTGTCTCTGAGCCAATGAGGTAGCAGAGAGACGAGTGAGCTGCTGTTCTTGTGCACATCACTGGATTGAGATCGGGCTCAGGTAAGTATAAGGAGGGCTGGGGTGGGGGGCTACTTACTAAAGTTTTTTTACCTTAATGCAGAGAATGTTTTAAGGTAAAAAGCCTTCTGCCTTTACAACCACTTTAGCCTAACCTTAATTAATAGTCCAACCTTATTCCCAACCTTATACCAAGTTAACCACTCCTCTTAACCACTTAAGGACCAGAAGATTTGCCCCTTTAATGACCAGGCCATTTTTTGCGATATGGCACTGCGTCGCTTTAACTGACAATTGCGGGGACGTGTGATGCTGTACCCAAACAAAATTGACGTCTAGAGCTTTCTTTTGGTGGTATTTGATCACCTTTGCGTTTTTTTTAGTTTTTGCACTATAAACAAAAAAAGACCAACAATTTTGAACAAAAAAATAAATAAATAATTTTTTTTTACTTTTTGCTATAATAAAAATCCAAAAAAAGTAAAAAAACAAATTTCTTCATCAGTTTAGGCCAATATGTATTCTACTATGTATTTTTGGTAAAAATTGCAATAACCGTATATTGATTGGTTTGCGCAAAAGTTATAGCATCTACAAAATAGGGAATAGATTTATGGCATTTTCATTATTTATTTTTTTTTTACTAGTAATGGCGGTGATCAGCAATTTTTAGCGGGACTGCGACATTGCGGCGGACAGATCGGACACTTTTGACACTTTTTTTGGACCATTGACATTTATACAGCGATCAGAGCTAGAAATAGCCACTGATTACTGTATAAATGTCACTGTCAGGGAAGGGGTTAACACTAGGGGGCGATCAAGGGGTTAAGTGTTCCCTAGGGAGGTGTTTCTAACTGTGGGGGGAGGGGACTGACTGGGTGTAGAGAGAGATCGCTGTTCATACTCACTAGGAACAGCAGATCTCCCTCTACTTCCCTAACGGAACGAGAATCTGTCTGTTTCCATTGACAGATCCCGTTCTGTCTCTCTCAGGAGCGCGCATCGGCTCCGCCTTCATGCGGCGGGAGCGCGCCCCCTATACTCCTTAAAGCGGCCGCCGTACAGCTACGCCGATTTGCGCAGGGGAGCCAACCTGCTGCCGCATAACGGCTGGTCGCCAAGTAGTTAAAGTAGTTAAAGCAGAGCTCCAGCCTCCTCACCAAAAATGTTTAAGTCAGCAGCTACAAATACTGTAGCTGCTGACTTTTAATATTAGGACACTTACCTGTCCAGGAATCCTGTGATGTCAGCACCCCAGCCGATTTTTAATCGACTCTTGGGTGCTGCCGCCTCCATTCCTTTTAAGGCAACCCGGCAGTGCCAGTTCCCTACTGCGCATGCGCAAAGCGTGCTGCGCTTTGTGAATGGCCCAGCAGCGGGGGAAGGAGGGCTGAACTTTGGGGGTAAAAGTGGGAACGGGCACCTTTCAAAAACAGGTACCCCCCCCCACCGAAAGGTGCCAAATGTGGCAGCTGGGGGGGGGGGGGGGTGGAAGGAAGCAAACAAGCGAAACTTCCCCTTTTTGTAACTGAAAACGCTATTTAATTAATTTTTTTATATTTTTAGAGCAAACTCATCCACCCATGTTTCCATGCTTTATTTTGTTGAGAAATCACAATACCATAGCATTTCTAGACATGACCATCTTAAGTAAGTGCAAATGTTTAATTCCTTGAATCTATCTGCTCTTAGCTCACGCATGCAGACAGGAGGGTGTGCTTAGCTAAGAAAGCCCCTCCTTCCCTCCTCTAGATGAAGGGAAAAATATGCCCATGAAGCCTCCTGGGTTGTATGACATCATTTTGGCCTAGGACAGAGACCAGGAAGCAACTGAAGGAAAAAAAAAGTTTAAAAAGTAAATATAAATATACCTTCCTTTCTATTTACTAAGGCTAACAGCATATGAATTAAAATGAGTTCATGTTGAATGAGTTTAGTTCCACTTTAAGGAATTTATTTAGCTAAGCTGAACCTTGTAACTTACAATTTGATACACAATGGACACAGAAAGTGTTTTTCATTTTGAATCCTAATGGCGCGTACACACGATCGGACATTGATCGGACATTCCGACAACAAAATCCATGGATTTTTTCCGACAGATGTTGGCTCAAACTTGTCTTGCATACACACGGTCACACAAATCTTGTCGGAAATTCTGAACCTCAAGAACGCTGTGAAGTACAACACGTATGAAGTTCAATAGCCAGTGCGGCTCTTCTGCTTTATTCCGAGCATGTGTGGAACTTGTGTGCGTCGGAATTGTGTACACACGATCGGAATTTACGACAACGGATTTTGTTGTCGGAAAATTTGGGATCCAGATCTCAAATTTTGTGTGACGGAAATTCCAACGAAAAATGTCCGATGGAGCCTGCACACGGTCGGAATTTCCGACAACAAGCTCCCATCGAAACATTTTCCGTCGGAAAATCCGACCGTGTGTATGGGGCATTAGGCTAAACAGAGTGAATAGAGGAATCTACTCTGCTGACTGATGCAGTCACTGTTCAGGTATTTAGCCGATGCTGTGGCTGTTTGCATACCAGTGAATGCATCTGATTGGATGCAGCCACAGTTTGGCAGAAAATTTTCAATCTGGCTTCTTCGATTTTTCATTCCCAGTATGGCAAGTCAGATGGTGCCAACAGGGCCGTCTACAGCTCGAATTTTGGTCAATTTAGCAGGAATTGGAAAAAAATGTGCACTGTGTATGACTAGCCCTAAAGTGTAGTTCCAAAGTGTAACCTTAACTGACTCCTCCCCCCTCCGGTGAAACATTTTGCACAATTCAGGGAGGAGGGGAAAACAGGTACCTGTTTTTGACAGGTACCTGTCCCCACTTCCAGGACACGGCGCCGCTGCGCCATCCCTTGGAATTTCGGGCCCCACTCCTTCCTCCACCGCCGGGTCAGAGATTTAAAAATGAGAAAGAGCAGCGTGCTTCGTGTATGCGCAGTAGGGAACCGGCTGTGAAGCCAAAAGGCTTGACTGCCGTGTTCCCTTACTATGAATGATGGTGGCAGCACCCGAGAGCTGATCCTAAAATCAGCTGGGGTGCTGAAATTGCGAGCCCCCTGGACAGGTAAGTGACCCAATAATAAAAGTCAGCAGCTACAGTATTTGTATTTCGTGGCGGCCCAGAACTCCTCTTTTATACAGCCATACACTGTCATTTTTTTAAATTCAGCACAAACAAGGTTGATGGAGAAATCTTTCCCTTTGCGACAGCAGTCAGAATACACTGATCAGCGTCTGCAGGTAAATAGCAGCAGCCACTGATCGAAGGAAGATTTTCCAGTATGTCCCTTTGACAGGAGTCAATTAAACAATTTACTCTAGAGCAGAGGAGCCCACACACTGACTGAAATTTAGCAGGGACCGGCCAAATTCCAATCAGTGTATGGTCAGCTTTAGTCCCTGCATCAATATCTTTTACCAACGATATCGTAACACCTAATTACAGTAAGATCATTGCCACTAGTACAATAGGTAAACAAGATCAACATTCTGAAGCTTAAAAAAAAATCTCTTACCTAAAGGGAGATATGCAGCAGAAGAGCCAATCTACTTTTCATTATAACTGCACTTTGCAGATCTACACCAGATTCAGAGGTAGAAAAAAAGGACAGACCTATAGAAAATAAAAGGTGAAAGTGTAGTCACCAGTTTGTAATTACAGAATAAAATAAACTATCTGGTTAAAATGGTTTCTAGGCAGTCAATAAAAATACCACATAATCATTTATCGTGCAAAAAGTTTTTTTTTTATAAGTACGGTAATGCGTTCTCTGTTTGCTGACCTTTATTTCAGTTGAACCTGAACTCTAGGCAGATCTAAAAGTCAACACATCATTAATACATCACTAAATGTGTTTCTTAGATGCAAGCAGTGTAAGTACCTAAATTTTGACCTGCCATCAGCCTCTTGCAGTGCCAATGCAGCTGGGCTGGAATGAGAGAGGAAGAAGCAGCACAAGGAGCCAATCAAATTCATGTGCTGACAAGAAGCATGCTGTTAGGAGGAGAGAGCAAAGTGACACAGAGATAAGCTCATCACTGTGCTGCTTTTCCTTTCACTGACCAGTCATAGGCTGGGGGTGGGTCCAGGACAACCTGGGCTCAGAGGAAGTTGGGTCATGAGGACATCTAGGAGCAAAGAAAAGTACTGTGGTGAAAATCTCTGGGTTGAAGCTAAATAATGCAGCAAAAGCTTGTGATATTTTATCCAGTAACAGGCTTTTGATTTGTATCTTGTTACTTTTGGCTTGTGTACTGTTTAAGTAAAAAAAAAAAAAAAAAGACAGAAGATGTTATCCAGCTAATCGCATGCGTCAATTTATTGCAGACACTATACAAGTTTTTAGATTGCAGCATCATCTTCAAAGGATTTCCACTAGTGTGTTAAGCAATGCAATGTAATTGTGAAAAAAGTCTGGAAATATATATAAAGGATTGTTTCCAGAGACGCTGTCCTATTTTTAAATTTATCCACAAGTGATTGACATGAGGACCCTATAAAAGATATATAGTATATCTTCTGCATGTATCTTCTTTAACAGGAAGGGTCATCTTTTTTTAAATTTATTATTTAGATATGTAGATATGGCAGTGTTCAGCATTCACTTCAGTCTTTATATACAGTATATATATATATATATATATATATATATATATATATATATATATATATATATATATATATATATATATATATATATATATATATATATATGATAGAGACAGAATATCGACCAACAATTCAGAAAGAAACACATAAAACAAATGCTATAAATGAAAGTGGATGTAAGCCTGATTCATGGATGTTCAAGACCTTGCGCTCCTCCACCTTCCGTTTGAGGATGCCCCAAAGATGCTCAATAGGATTTAGGTTTGGAGACATGCTTGGCCAGTCCATCACCTTTACCCTCTGCTTCTTTAGGAAGGCAGAAGTCGTCTTGGAGGTATGTTTGGGGTCGTTAGCATGTTGAAATACTGACCTGCGGCCCAGTCTCCGAAGGGAGGGGATCATATTCTGCTTCAGTATGTCACAGTACATGTTGGCATTCATGGTTCCCTCAATGAACTGTAGCTCCCCAGTGCCAGCAGCACTCATGCAGACCCAGACCATGACACTCCCACCACCATGCTTGACTGTAGGCAAGACACACTTGTCATTGTACTCCTCACCTGGTTGCCACGACACACGCTTGACACCATCTGAACCAAATAAGTTTATCTTGGTCTCATAAGACCACAGGACATGGTTCCAGTAATCCATGTCCTTAGTCTGCTTGTCTTCAACAAACTGTTTGCAGGCTTTCTTGCGCATCATCTTTAGAAGAGGCTTCCTTCTGGGACAACAGCCATGCAGACCAATTTGATGCAGTGTGCGGCGTATGGTCTGAGCACTGACAGGCTGACCCCCCACCCCTTCAACCTCTGCAGCAATGCTGGCAGCACTCATACGTCTATTTCCCAAAGATTCAAATCTCCGTTTCAGGGTCTTGGTAATCTTCTTATAGCCTAGGCCATCTTTATGTAGAGCAACAATTCTTTTTTTTCCAGATCCTCAGAGAGTTCTTTGCCATGAGGTGCCATGTTGAACTTCCAGTGACCAGTATGAGGGAGTGAGAACAATAAACGCCAAATTGAACACACCTGCTCCCCATTCACACCTGAGACCTTGTAACACTAACGAGTCATGTGTCACCGGGGAGGTAAAATGGCTAATTGGGCCCAATTTGGACATTTTCACTTAGGGGTGTACTCACTTTTGTTGCCAGGGGTTTAGACATTAATGGCTGTGTGTTGAGTTATTTTGAGGGGACAGCAAATTTACACTGTTATACAAGATATACACTCACTACTTTACATTGTAGCAAAGTGTCATTTTATTAGTGTTGTCACATGAAAAGATATAATAAAATATTTACAAAAATGTGAGTGGTGAACTCACTTTTGTGAGATACTGTATATCTTACAAAAACTCAATTAAAAAAATCTTTAAAAAAAGAAGAAAAAAAAAAGAAAATCCATGGAAAGAACGAAAGATCAAAGTTCATAGGAGAGGTACGAAGTATTAAATAAATTTCATTTAGCGTGTTCGATACTTTTCCCTGTGTCATTCCATGTCATTACACATAACTTAATTTCTGAACTTATTTGTTTGGATGTCTTTGAATGTATGTATGGATTGCATGGGTTGTTACCAACATGAGGGGAACATTTCATGTCAATAGGATCTTTACAAATATATTTACCTAGAAAAATGGTGACGTGTTCAATACTTATTTTACCCACTATATATATATATATATATATATATATATATATATATATATATACACACACACACACAAGCACACATATACACACAATTTTTCAAGCTCAGGTCAATGAAAAAAAAAAAAAGACCATGCTACAAATGTCAGATCTCACGCTGCCTGCCACATTTCTGTGTTTTGTTTTAGCGAACAGAAGCCAATTCAGTATCTACCAATCAGAATAGAGAAAATACTCAATGCCAACAGGAAATGATCATAATTCCAGAGCTCATATGGAATGCCATTCACTAGACTTGCTTTTTAAATTAGCATTAAGAGCAGTCATGACACACCAGGCAAATATTGCTTCTGTTTTCATTCAACGGTTTGATGAATGAAGTGTTAGAGAACCTGGTGAAGAGCTATTAAAGGGCCAATTTATATAAGACTATGCACAGATATTTAATAAAAGATTTATCAGAAATTATCAGAAATGATATAGTTCCTACATTTGGTTGACTTCTTCAGCTTTTGGCAAGGTTCCTTTGTCAAGCAGCCAGCAAAATTATTCATGATAGCCATGAAACACTGCCAACATACTAAGGTCAGAAGTCCACTTCTTATCACATACATACCTATATATAAATACATACCTATATATAAATATATATATATATATATATATATATATATATATATATATATATATATATATATATACACACACACACAGACAGTTGTGTGAAAAAGTATTTGCCCCCTTTTTTTTGCATATTTTCACACTTAAATGACAAAGATCATCACACAAATTTTATTATTACACAAAGATAACACGAGTAAATACAAAGTGCATTTTTTAAATGATGGTTTAATGTATTAAGGCAAAAAGCTGTCCAAACCTGACTGGCTTTATGTGAAAAAGTAAATGCCCCCTAAACCTAATAACTGGTTGTGCCACCCTTGGCGGCAACAACTGCAAACAAGTGTTTGCGATAACTGGCAATGAGTCTTTCACATCGCTGTGGAGCAATTTTGGCCCACTCTTTGCAGAATTGTTTTAGGCCGGCCTCTCCTGGTAAGGTTTACCACTGTTCCAAGTTATCTCCATTTGTGGATAATGGCTCTCCCTGTGGTGCACTGAAGTTCCAAAGCCTTCGAAATGGCTTTGAAACCCTTCCTAGACAGATACATGTACATTTCTTTGTTTCTAATCTGTTCTTGAATAAGTTTTAGATTGTGCCATAATGTGTGGCTTTTTGTGATCTGTTAGCGTGCTTCACTTTGCCAGACAGCTTCTATTAATCTGATTTATTGATTCAACAGGTCTGGCAGTAATCAGGCCTGGGTGTGGCAAGTGAGATTTAACTCCGCTTTCCAAAACATTGTGGTTAATCACAGCTCATTCATGATTCGGCATGGGAGGGAGCAATTACTTTTTCACACAACTGTATATATACTTATCACATTATACCTTGCAGCCAGACTGAGCATGTCTATCACAATACCTCTAAACAGTTCCTTAGCCTGTCATTCCTGCTGCACTGGACAACCTTCTTGGCCGTGGAGAAGAAAGGAAGCTTTAAAGCAAACCTGTAGTCATAGCATATCAATAGAAATTAACACATGCAAGGGAAAGAAGGGAACATAAGTTGATGATTGCATAGTGCTCTTGATCTGATGGACAGTCTTAGGCCTCATGCACAAAAGACACTGTTAAACTCACGTTCAGAGGAATTTGGACACTTTTTTCAACTGCCCCTGAACCCATTCAATGTTATCTTATGTGTCCATGTACACAGTCTCGTTTTTTGGCGTTTTTAGGCAGTTGCGTTTAACCTTGTTTTTCCAGAAGCAAAAAAATGGGTTTAGACGCAAAAGTTTTCCACGTTTCAGATGCCAAACATGGCTAAACGCCGGTACCGCGTTTAGCCACGTTTGCGTTTGTAAGTGTTTTTTACAACCCGGTTTTGGGGCCCCATATCTCGGGGCCACTTGGTGCTAGGAAACTCAAATTTGGTGTGCTATAACATATCCAAATGTGGGGTTCCTAGCACCAAGTGGCCCCGAGATATGGGGCCCCAAATTCGGGTCACAAAATGTCATTCTCTGCTGCAGAAGTGCTTGACATTTTGCGACCCGACTTTGGGACCCCGTATCTCGGGGCCATTAGGTGCTAGGAAATGTTGTAGTGCTAGTTCCACTGTGCTAGCACACCAAATTTGGGGTTCCTAGCACCAAGTGGCCCCGAGATACGGGGCCCCAAAGTTGGGTCGCAAAATGTCATTCTCTGCTCTGCAGACGCTTCTAGACGCAAACGCGGTAAAACGCGGCTAAACGCGGCATGCAAACACGGCACAAAAGTCAGACAGCCTGTCCGACAGACTTCCGGCAGACTTTCGGCGGACTTTCGACGGACTTGCGGCGGACTTTCTAACGAACAGACTTGCCTACACACGATCACACAAAAGTCCGTCGAATTCTTACGTGATGACGTACACCGGACTAAAATAAGGAAGTTCATAGCCAGTAGCCAATAGGTGCCCTAGCGTGGCTTTTTGTCCGTCGGACTAGCACACAGACGAGCGGATTTCGGGGTCCGTCGTAGTTACGAAGTAAAGATTTGAAGCATGTTTCAAATCTAAAGTACGTCGGATTTGAGGCTAAAAAAGTATGTTGAAAGTCCGGAGAAGCCCACACACGATCGGATTACCAGCCAGCTTTAGTCCGTCAGCGTCCGTTGGACTTTTGTAGACGAAAAGTCCGACCGTGTGTACGCGGCATAAACGCCGGTTTCAGCTTTTAAAAACATGTGTTCAGCAGAGTTTGCACCGGTGTCATGTGTGAATGAGGCCTTATGATTTTGTACCCTGTCCCACGGGTACAGAATTCTATGCAGAATGGTAGAGGGTACTTTGCTTTCTAGCACCAGGCACTGATTGTTGGGTACAGTGATTTAATTCCCAGCAATGGCTGCATAGTTTCAATGTTGATATTATCTGTGCATTTAGAGGCACTGGCATGGGACAGGTAAGCTGCTTTCACACTGAGCAGTTTTTGAAGCGCTTTTGCGTAAAAAAAAAACACAACTTAACCACTTAAGGACCGCCTCACGCCGATGTACGTCGGCAAGGCGGCACGGGCAGGCAAAATCACGTACATGTACGTGATTTGCCTCCCGCGGGTGGGGGGTCCGATCGGACCCCCTCCGCCGCCCGAGGCGGTCCCGTTTTGTTCCCCGGCGATCGGAGACGAGGGGGAGGCCATCCGTTTGTGGCCCCCCCTCGCGATCGCCGCCGGCCAATGGGAACACTCCTTTGCTGCTGTATGCTAAACAGCAGCAAAGGAAGTGATGTCATCTCCCCTCGGGTCGGTAGTTTCCGTTCCGGCCCGAGGAGAGAAGACAGGTATGTGAGTGCACCAACACACACAGTAGAACATGCCAGGCACACATTACACCCCGATCCCCCCCCCGATCGCCCCCCGATCACCCCCCCCCCCCTGTCACAAACTGACACCAGCAGTTTTTATTTTTTTTTTTTTCTGATTACTGCTAGGTGTCAGTTTGTGACAGTTACAGTGTTAGCACAGTTACTGTTACCCCCCTGTAGGTCTAGGGTACCCCCCTAACCCCCCCTAATAAAGTTTTAACCCCTTGATCACCCCCCGTCACCAGTGTCACTAAGCGATCATTTTTCTGATCGCTGTATTAGTGTCGCTGGTGACGCTAGTTAGTGAGGTAAATATTTAGGTTCGCCGTCAGCGTTTTATAGCGTCAGGGACCCCCATATACTATCTAATAAATGTTTTAACCCCTTGATTGCCCCCTAGTTAACCCTTTCAGGGCACCCGCCGTTTATTACCGAATAAAGGTTTAGCCCCCTAATCGCCCGGCGGTGATATGCGTCGCCCCAGGCAGCGTCAGATTAGCGCCAGTACCGCTAACACCCACGCACGCAGCATGCGCCTCCCTTAGTGGTATAGTATCTGATCGGATCAATATCTGATCCGATCAGATCTATACTAGCGTCCCCAGCAGTTTAGGGTTCCCAAAAACGCAGTGTTAGCGGGATCAGCCCAGATACCCGCTAGCACCTGCGTTTTGCGCCTCCGCCCAGCCCACCCAAGTGCAGTATCGATCGATCACTGTCACTTACAGAACACTAAACGCATAACTGCAGCGTTCACAGAGTCAGGCCTGATCCCTGCGATCGCTAACAGTTTTTTTGGTAGCATTTTGGTGAACTGGCAAGCACCAGCCCCAGGCAGCGTCAGGTTAGCGCCAGTACCGCTAACACCCACGCACGCACCGTACACCTCCCTTAGTGGTATAGTATCTGATCGGATCAATATCTGATCCGATCAGATCTATACTAGCGTCACCAGCAGTTTAGGGTTCCCAAAAACGCAGTGTTAGCGGGATCAGCCCAGATACCTGCTAGCACCTGCGTTTTGCCCCTCCGCCCGGCCCGGCCCAGCCCACCCAAGTGCAGTATCGATCGATCACTGTCACTTACAAAACTCTAAACGCATAACTGCAGCGTTCGCAGAGTCAGGCCTGATCCCTGCGATCGCTAACAGTTTTTTTGGTAGCGTTTTGGGGAACTGGCAAGCACCATCGGCCTAGTACACCCCGGTCGTAGCCAAACCAGCACTGCAGTAACACTTGGTGACGTGGCGAGTCCCATAAGTGCAGTTCAAGCTGGTGAGGTGGCAAGCACAAGTAGTGTCCCGCTGCCACCAAGAAGACAAACACAGGCCCGTCGTGCCCATAGTGCCCTTCCTGCTGCATTCGCCAATCCTAATTGGGAACCCACCGCTTCTGCAGCGCCCGTACTTCCCCCATTCACATCCCCAACCAAATGCAGTCGGCTGCATGAGAGGCATTTTTATGTCCTCCCGAGTACCCCTACCCAGCGAACCCCCCAAAAAAGATGTTGTGTCTGCAGCAAGTGCAGATATAGGCGTGACACCCGCTATTATTGTCCCTCCTGTCCTGACAATCCTGGTCTTTGCATTGGTGAATGTTTTGAACGCTACCATTCACTAGTTGAGTATTAGCGTAGGGTACAGCATTGCACATACTAGGCACACTTTCACAGGGTCTCCCAAGATGCCATCGCATTTTGAGAGACCCGAACCTGGAACCGGTTACAGTTATAAAAGTTAGTTACAAAAAAAGTGTAAAAAAAAAAAATATATATAAAATAAAAAAAAATAGTTGTCGTTTTATTGTTCTCTCTCTCTCTATTCTCTCTCTCTATTGTTCTGCTCTTTTTTACTGTATTCTATTCTGCAATGTTTTATTGTTATTGTTATTATGTTTTATCATGTTTGTTTTTCAGGTATGTAATTATTTATACTTTACTGTTTACTGTGCTTTATTGTTAACCATTGTTAACCATTTTTTTGTCTTCAGGTACGCCATTCACGACTTTGAGTGGTTATACCAGAATGATGCCTGCAGGTTTAGGTATCATCTTGGTATCATTCTTTTCAGCCAGCGGTCGGCTTTCATGTAAAAGCAATCCTAGCAGCTAATTAGCCTCTAGACTGCTTTTACAAGCCGTGGGAGGGAATGCCCCCCCCCCCACCGTCTTTCGTGTTTTTCTCTGGCTCTCCTGTCTCAACAGGGAACCTGAGAATGCAGCTGGTGATTCAGCCAGCTGACCATAGAGCTGATCAGAGACCAGAGTGGCTCCAAACATCTCTATGGCCTAAGAAACCGGAAGCTACGAGCATTTCATGACTTAGATTTCGCCGGATGTAAATAGCGCCATTGGGAAATTGGGGAAGCATTTTATCACACCGATCTTGGTGTGGTCAGATGCTTTGAGGGCAGAGGAGAGATCTAGGGTCTAATAGACCCCAATTTTTTCAAAAAAGAGTACCTGTCACTACCTATTGCTATCATAGGGGATATTTACATTCCCCGAGATAACAATAAAAATGATTAAAAAAAAAAAATATGAAAGGAACAGTTTAAAAGTAAGATTAAAAAAGAAAAAAAAAAATAAAGAAAAAAAAAAAAAAAAAAAAGCACCCCTGTCGCCCCCTGCTCTCGCGCTAAGGCGAACGCAAGCGGCGGTCTGTCGTCAAACGTAAACAGCAATTGCACCATGCATGTGAGGTATCACCGCGAAGGCCAGATCGAGTGCAGTAATTTTTCCAGTAGACCTCCTCTGTAAATCTAAAGTGGTAACCTGTAAAGGCTTTTAAACATGTATTTATTTTGTTGCCACTGCACGTTTGTGCGCAATTTTAAAGCATGTCATGTTTGGTATCCATGTACTCGGCCTAAGATCATCTTTTTTATTTCATCAAACATTTGGGCAATATAGTGTGTTTTAGTGCATTAAAATTTAAAAAAGTGTGTTTTTTCCCCAAAAAATGCGTTTGAAAAATCGCTGCGCAATTACTGTGTGAAAAAAAAAAATGAAACACCCACCATTTTAATCTGTAGGGCATTTGCTTTAAAAAAATATATAATGTTTGGGGGTTCAAAGTAATTTTTTTGCAAAAAAAAATAACTTTTTCATGTAAACAATAAGTGTCAGAAAGGGCTTTGTCTTCAAGTGGTTAGAAGAGTGGGTGATGTGTGACATAAGCTTCTAAATGTTGTGCATAAAATGCCAGGACAGTTCAAACCCCCCCCCAAATGACCCCATTTTGGAAAGTAGACACCCCAAGCTATTTGCTGAGAGGCATGTCGAGTCCATGGAATATTTTATATTGCGACACAAGTTGCGGGAAAGAGACAAATTTTTTTTTTTTTTTTTTTTGCACAAAGTTGTCACTAAATGATATATTGCTCAAACATGCCATGGAAATATGTGAAATTACACCCCAAAATACATTCTGTTGCTTCTCCTGAGTACGGGGATACCACATGTGTGGGACTTTTTGGGAGCCTAGCCGCGTACGGGACCCCGAAAACCAAGCACCGCCTTCAGGCTTTCTAAGGGCGTGAATTTTTGATTTCACTCTTCACTGCCTATCACAGTTTCGGAGGCCATGGAATGCCCAGGTGGCACAAAACCCCCCCAAATGACCCCATTTTGGAAAGTAGACACCCCAAGCTATTTGCTGAGAGGTATAGTGAGTATTTTGCAGACCTCACTTTTTGTCACAAAGTTTTGAAAATTGAAAAAAGAAAAAAAAAAATGTTTTTTCTTGTCTTTCTTCATTTTCAAAAACAAATGAGAGCTGCAAAATACTCACCATGCCTCTCAGCAAATAGCTTGGGGTGTCTACTTTCCAAAATGGGGTCATTTGGGGGGGGAGGGGGTTGTGCCACCTGGGCATTCCATGGCCTCCGAAACTGTGATAGGCAGTAAAGAGTGAAATCAAAAATTTTCACCCTTAGAAATCCTGAAGGCAGTGATTGGTTTTCGGGGTCCCGTACGCGGCTAGGCTCCCAAAAAGTCCCACACATGTGGTATCCCCATACTCAGGAGAAGCAGCTAAATGTATTTTGGGGTGCAATTCCACATATGCCCATGGCCTGTGTGAGCAATATATCATTTAGTGACAACTTTATGAGAAAAAAAAAAAAAAAAAAAGTGTCACTTTCCCGCAACTTGTGTCAAAATATAAAATATTCCATGGACTCAATATGCCTCTCAGCAAATAGCTTGGGGTGTCTACTTTCCAAAATGGGGTCATTTTGGGGGGTTTTGTGCCACCTGGGCATTCCATGGCCTCCGAAACTGTGATAGGTAGTGAAGAGTGAAATCAAAAATTCACGCCCTTAGAAAGCCTGAAGGCGGTGCTTGGTTTTCGGGGTCCCGTGCGCAGCTAGGCTCCCAAAAAGTCCCACACATGTGGTATCCCCGTACTCAGGAGAAGCAGCAGAATGTATTTTGGGGTGTAATTTCACATATCCCCATGGCATGTTTGAGCAATATATCATTTAGTGACAACTTTGTGCAAAAAAAAAAAAAAAAAAATTTGTCTCTTTCCCGCAACTTGTGTCGCAATATAAAATATTCCATGGACTCGACATGTCTCTCAGGAAATAGCTTGGGGTGTCTACTTTCCAAAATGGGGTCATTTGGGGGGGTTTTGAACTGTCCTGGCATTTTATGCACAACATTTAGAAGCTTATGTCACACATCACCCACTCTTCTAACCACTTGAAGGCAAAACCCTTTCTGACACTTTTTGATTACGTGAAAAAATTATTTTTTTTTGCAAGAAAATTACTTTGAACCCCAAACATTATATATTTTTTTAAAGCAAATGCCCTACAGATTAAAATGGTGAGTGTTTCATTTTTTTTTTTCACACGGTATTTGCGCAGCGATTTTTCAAACGCATTTTTTGTGGAAAAAACACACTTTTTTAAATTTTAATGCACTAAAACACACTATATTGCCCAAATGTTTGATGGAATAAAAAAGATGATCTTAAGCCGAGTACATGGATACCAAACATGACATGCTTTAAAATTGCGCACAAACGTGCAGTGGCAACAAAATTAATACATTTTTAAAAGCCTTTAAAAGCCTTTACAGGTTACCACTTTAGATTTACAGAGGAGGTCTACTGCTAAAAATACTGCCCTCGATCTGACCTTCGCGGTGATACCTCACATGCATGGTGCAATTGCTGTTTACATTTGACGCCAGACCGACGCTTGCGTTCGCCTTAGCGCGAGAGCAGGGGGGACAGGGGTGCTTTTTTTTTTTTTCTTTATTATTTTTTTGCTTTTTTATCTTATTTTTAAACTGTTCCTTTCATTTTTTTTTTTTTTTAAATCATTTTTATTGTTATCTCAGGGAATGTAAATATCCCCTATGATAGCAATAGGTAGTGACAGGTACTCTTTTTTGAAAAAATTGGGGTCTATTAGACCCTAGATCTCTCCTCTGCCCTCAAAGCATCTGATCACACCAAGATCGGTGTGATAAAATGCTTCCCCAACTTCCCAATGGCGCTGTTTACATCCGGCGAAATCTAAGTCATAAAATGCTCGTAGCTTCCGGTTTCTTAGGCCATAGAGATGTTTGGAGCCACTCTGGTCTCTGATCAGCTCTATGGTCAGCTGGCTGAATCACCGGCTGCATTCTCAGGTTCCCTGTTGAGACAGGAGAGCCAGAGAAAAACACGGAAGACGGTGGGGGGGGGGGGCATTCCCTCCCACTGCTTGTAAAAGCAGTCTAGAGGCTAATTAGCCACTAGGATTGCTTTTACATGAAAGCCGACCGCTGGCTGAAAAGAATGATACCAAGATGATACCTAAACCTGCAGGCATCATTCTGGTATAACCACTCAAAGTCGTGAATGGTGTACCTGAAGACCAAAAAATGGTTAACAATAAAGCACAGTAAACGGTAAAGTATAAAAAATTGCATACCTGAAAAGCAAACATGATAAAACATAATAACAATAAAACATTGCAGAATAGAATACAGTAAAAAAGAGCAGAACAATAGAGAGAGAATAGAGAGAGAGAATAAAACAACAACTATTTTTTTTTATTTTTGTTTGTGTTTTTTTTGCAAACTTGTAACTTTTATAACTGTAACCGGTTCCAGGTTCGGGTCTCTCAAAATGCGATGGCATCTTGGGAGACCCTGTGAAAGTGTGCCTAGTCTGTGGAATGCTGTATCCTACGCTAATACTCAACTAGTGCATGGTAGCGTTCAAAACATTCACCAATGCAAAGACCAGGATTGTCAGGACAGGAGGGACAATAATAGCGGGTGTCACGCCTATATCCGCGCTTGCTGCAGACACAACATCTTTTTGGGGGGGTTCGTTGGGTAGGGGTACTCGGGAGGACATAAAAATGCCTCTCATGTAGCCGACTGCATTTGGTTGGGGGTGTGAATGGGGGAAGTACGGGCGCTGCAGAAGCGGTGGGTTCCCAATTAGGATTGGCGAATGCAGTAGGAAGGGCACTATGGGCACGACGGGCCTGTGTTTGTCTTTTTGGTGGCAGCGGGACACTACTTGTGCTTGCCACCTCACCAGCTTGAACTGCACTTATGGGACTCGCCACGTCACCAAGTGTTACTGCAGTGCTGGTTTGACTACGACCGGGGTGTACTAGGCTGCTGGCGCTTGCCAGTTCACCAAAACGCTACCAAAAAAACTGTTAGCGATCGCAGGGATCAGGCCTGACTCTGCGAACGCTGCAGTTATGCGTTTAGTGTTCTGTAAGTGACAGTGATCGATCGATACTGCACTTGGGTGGGCTGGGCTGGGCCGGGCGGAGGGGCAAAACGCAGGTGCTAGTAGGTATCTGGGCTGATCCCGCTAACACTGCGTTTTTGGGAACCCTAAACTGCTGGGGACGCCAGTATAGATCTGATCGGATCAGATATTGATCCGTTCAGATACTATACCACTAAGGGAGGTGTACGGTGCGTGCGTGGGTGTTAGCGGTACTGGCGCTAACCTGACGCTGCCTGGGGCTGGTGCTTACCAGTTCACCAAAACGCTACCAAAAAAACTGTTAGCGATCGCAGGGATCAGGCCTGACTCTGCAAACGCTGCAGTTATGCGTTTAGTGTTCTGTAAGTGACAGTGATCGATCGATCGATACTGCACTTGGGTGGTGTGGGCTAGGCTGGGCGGAGGGGCAAAACGCAGGTGCTAGCAGGTATCTGGGCTGATCCCGCTAACACTGCATTTTTGGGAACCCTAAACTGCTGGGGACGCTAGTATAGATCTGATCGGATCAGATATTGATGCGTTCAGATACTATACCACTAAGGGAGGCGTATGCTGCGTGCGTGGGTGTTAGCGGTACTGGCGCTAATCTGACGCTGCCTGGGGCGACGCATATCACCGCCGGGCGATCAGGGGGCTAAACCTTTATTCGGTAATAAACGGCGGGTGCCCTGACACTATAAAAAATAAACGAACTAACCAGCGTCACCCGTAACAGTTATACGGTGATCAGTGGTGAAAGGGTTAACTAGGGGGCAATCAAGGGGTTAAAACATTTATTAGGTAGTATATGGGGGTCCCTGTCGCTATAAAACGCTGACGGCGAACCTAAATATTTATGCCCCTAACTAGCGTCACCAGCGACACTAATACATCGATCAGAAAAATGATCGCTTAGTGACACTGGTGACGGGGGGTGATCAAGGGGTTAAAACTTTATTAGGGGGGGTTAGGGGGGTACCCTAGACCTACAGGGGGCTAACCCTAATTGTCCTAACACTGTAACTGTCACAAACTGACACTATGCAGCAATCAGAAAAAAAAAAAAAAAAAAAAAAACCTGCTTGGTGTCAGTTTGTGACAGGGGGGGGGGGGTGATTGGGGGGGGGGGATCGGGGTGTTTAGTGTGCCTGGCATGTTCTACTGTGTTGTGTGTGTGTTGTGCACTTACTTACATGTCGTCTCTCCTCGGGCCGGAACGGAAATCACCGAGCCGAGGAGAGATGACATCACATCCTCTGCCTCTGTGTACTATACAGAGGCAGAGGATGTTTCTCATTGGCTGGGAGCGATCGCGAGGGGGGGGCCACGATCGGATGGCCTCCCCCTCGTCTCTCACTTCTCCCAGCCAAATGCCGACCGCAGCTGGCACCGGGGGGGGGTCCGATCGGACCCCCCACCCGCGGGAAGGCAATCACGTACCAGGTACGTGATTTTGCCTGCCCGTGCCATTCTGCTCACGTATATAGGCGTGAGGCGGTCGGCAAGTGGTTAAAAAAAAAAGTTTACTTCTAACCTGGGCCGGAAGTGAGGTCATGACGTCGCTCTGGTCCTCCAAGGCCATAGAGGCGATCAAAGGCGATCTAGTCTTTTATCGCCTCTGTGACCAGCCGGCTGTACCGTTGGATCGTTTCTTGGGCGAGCCGGTGGAAAGAGTAAGCCTGAGAGACACGGGCGAGGGGGGGGGACTTCTAAAAGCGTTCCAACAGCTCATGAGCCGCGCCGATCGCTTTTAGGAGCTGAAAAAAACAGGGTTATGGCTGGTATCTTCAGCCATTATCCCGGTAAACCACTTGCAAACCGCAACGTATTTATACGTATTGCGGTCGGCAGTTGGTTAAAAATGCACCACAAACGCTGCAAAAACCCATATGGCTTTTTGTGGTGGATCAGTGTGAAAGTAGCCTGAATAACCATTGACACCAATGTTGGAGAATTCTTTATACCACTGACAGCAATGCCGAGGCATAGTTTATCTCTCACTGACACCAATGAGGGCACATTCTTCTTCCCACTGACGACAGACAATAGTTTCTTTTTTCCCTTCAACTGATCAGTAATGTAAGCAGCATGATGTTACATAGTCCTGACACCTGCACTTTATGCGATATGTTGTATGTTACATAGTCCTGACCCTGCAGTTTATATACTATGTTGTATCTTACATACTCACAACCTCTGCACACTATACTCTGTGTTGTATACTGCATTTTAATTACTCCTGCATTCTTAATGCTATGCTGCATAGTAATGGGTGCTACACTCTATATGCTAGTTGTATGTTACATTGTTTTGACCCTTGCACCTTATATATGTTGTAGAATATATATTCCTGACCCCTGCACGCTATATGCTATGCTGTACCTTATATAGTCAGAAATGCTGTACTCTGTAAGCTGTACTTTACTAATATATACTCCTCACCAAAGTGCTATTTTCTACTAGTGCATCCCGTCTGGGCAAACACAGCCCCAGGCACAGGAGTACATTTAAGTATGCCCGTGGGAATGAGGCCTAAAAAATAATAGGATCCTGTATGCTTAAAAAATTAGTAGAGGCTAGAAAATAATAGGCTGCTTTATATTCATTATGCATCCTCAATTGCATTCTGTTTTTTTTTTTTTTTTTTTGCATGTTAGGCCTCATGCACACGAGACGCTGTTAAATGCGCGTTCAGAGGCTGTTGGACACTTTTTTCAACTGCCCCTGAACTCATTCAATGTTATCCTATGTGTCCATGTACACAGTCTTGTTTTTTTGGTTTTTTAGGCAGTTGCGTTTAACCTCGTTTTTCCAGAAGCAAAAAAATGGGTTCAAACGCAAAAGTTTTCCACATTTCAGATGCCAAACGCGGCTAAACACCAGTATCGCGTTTAGCCGCGTTTGCGTTTATAAGTGTTTTTAAAGGAACCCTATTTTTTGGACCAGAAAACACAGAAATATGATGGTAAATTGCAGCAGAGAATAAAATTTTGCGACGCAACTTTGGGGCCCCGTATCTCGGGACCACTTAGTGCTAGGAACCCCAAATTTGGAGTTCTAACACAGTGGAACTAACTCTACATTTGGTGTGCAAATACGGTGGAACTAGTACTAGTACCCCAAATTCGGGTCGCAAAATGTCAATGTCAATTTGGAGTTCTAACACAGTGGAACTAACTCTACAACATATCCAAATTTGGGGTTCCTAGCACTAAGTGGCCCCGAGATACAGGGCCACAAATTCGGGTCGCAAAATGTCAAGCACTTTTCTGCAGCAGAGAATGACATTTTGCGACCTGACTTTGGGACCCCATATCTCAGGGCCAATTGGTGCTTGGATATGTTGTAGTGCTAGTTCCACTGTGTTTGCACACCAAATTCGGGGTTCCTAGCACCAAGTGGCCCCCAAGATATGGGGCCGCAAATTCAGGTCGGAAAATGTAATTCTCTGCTGCAGAAGTGCTTGACATTTTGCGACCTGACTTTGAGGCCCCGTATCTCGGGGCCACTTAGTGCTAGGAACCCCAAATTTGGATATGTTGCACACCTAATTTGGGGTTCCTAGCACCAAGTGGTCCCAAGATACGGGGCCCCAAATTTAGATCGCAAAATGTCATTCTCTGCTGTGCAGACGCTTCTAGACGCAAGCGCTGTAAAACATGGCCTAAAAGCGGCTAAGCGCGGCATGCAAACGTGGCAAAACTGCGTTTCAGCAGAGTTTGCACCAGCGTCTCATGCATGAAGCCTTACTGTTAGCAATGAAGGAGTTACCTGGGTGTGATCTGGAACTACACTCAGGTAACCCATAGAAAATGGCAGATTTTCATACTCTGTAAATAATAAACCTGTTATAAAAGTTTCCCTGTTTTGGCTTACAACACCAACTCAGTCAGAGGAATGCAGAGTTACCCTTTAAATTTGTTTACTAACTCCTGAATACTCCTATTGTTAGCAGTTGTGTCTGTTACTGTACAATGAAGCAGGAATGCACATCCAACACATGTGGTCTTGTCACAGCAGCCTCCACCATGTAATTATACTTGGCACTCCTGCTGAAATCTGCAAAAGGGCAGAAGCTAGACGCACACCACAAAACGTGGACAGGCCTGGAATAAAACAAAGTAAAACTATTCTTAGTGTGCCGTAATGAGTTCCCGGCCGATGAATACAGTGATTAGAATTTCCTGCTCTCCGCTCTGTGCTCCAGATGAGCTGACAGGCCGAGGCTCAGGCAGACTGTGTGTCTGCACAATCCCAATCCAGCTGTGAAGAAGATTAAATGGCAGCGTGGAGCAAACCCTTCCAAATGCACCACATCTCAAGCCGCGGATGCGGTAATATTTTAAAGGTCTGCTTGGAATATTATAAACCAGGAAAATAAAGGAGCGTAGACTGTTCAAGGTGATTATTCATATACTGTACCTCCCAAGTGATGGATATCTGTGGAATGATCATCTGATAGATTAGGTGATCCTGTGGGATGATGGATAAATAAACTGATACCCATTTACTGGGCCATCATCTCATGTACAATTGTGCTCATAAGTTTACATACCCTGGCAGAATTTATGATTTCTTGGGCATTTTTCAGAGAATATGAATGATAACACAAAAACTTTTCTTTCACTCGTGGTTAGTGTTTGGCTGAAGTCATTTTTTTATTTTTTTTTGTACAAAGGGTTTTATTGAAAATATATATCAACAGAATAGTACAAAACAGTGATGGATACATCATGAATTAACAGGTATAAGACTGCCGGTATCCGGCAGGTAGAACTAATATTCAAGGATTTAAGCCTGGTCTCAGGCGGTTCAAGGCCGAGGCCAGGCGACATACTAAGTAGTATCTTCATCTCGCGTTTACTGGCATAGCGGTATAATGTAAGCACAGAATATTATGTTTGCAAACACTCATGAATAACTAAAGGATGCATAGCGAGATGTTGTAGTAATACATAACATTGCATGAAAAAAAGAAAAAAAAAAAAGAACCAGAAATAAAATCAGATTAAATTGAATAACTTCAAAGAGGATAACATACCTTTGTATGTAATAATTTTTTGTTACATTAAATATCCAATCTCTCTAGCATTAAGCCCAAGGGCCCGAATGAGAAGAAGGAAAGAGAAATTGAAAGTGGGAGAAGAGGGGGGGTGGGAAAGGAGGGGAGGACCCTGGGGTGGGGGGGACGGAGGCTCGTTATAGGGAAAGAAGCGATAGGTCAAATCTTGATGGACGGTTATGAGTCACCCAGGGTTGCCATATCCTGAGGAACTTATCATGTGTGTCTAACAATATGGACATAAGTTTCTCATTTACCATGATATCATTCACACTGTTTTTAACTGCTTCAAATCTAAGGTTCGGAGTTTTCCAGGCCCTTGCTATGGTCAATTTTGTTGCAGTAAAAATGTGCTGCTAATTGGCGTTCAGGATGAAGAAGTTCTGTAATCGGTTTCCATAAAAGGGCCTTAAAAGGGTCCCGCTTTATAGTGGTATTAAAAAGATTGCGTAGTAGTGCGTATACTCTGACCCATAATCTACAAACCTTGGGGCAGGTCCATCAGATATGCGCCATCGTGCCCTCCTGTGAACACCCACGAAAACAGAGGGGGGAAAGAGATGGGATGAAGCTTGCTAATCTAGCCGGGGTATAGTACCATCTATAGAAGACTTTGTAAGCATTCTCCAAAAAGAGAACATTCTTAGAGCATTTGGATAGCATAATAGTCACACTTTGCCAGTCCTCCGGGTCTAATTGTTTCCCGAGCTCGGCCTCCCATTCGAGATGGTAGGGTCTCAAAGGGGGGTGTCTTGGAATTAATTATAGCGATATATATGAGGGAAATCAGACCCGAGGATTGGGGGCGCGATCTACAAAGGCTTTCAAATAGGGTCATGGTAAAGGGGGCAGAATGGGATTTTGTAAGCTGTTGGAGAAAGTGTCTAATTTGCAGGTAACTGTAATGCTCCCTAAGGGGGATATCGTGTGAGGAACGTAAAGCCGCGAAAGGGATGATCTTGGTTGGGGTGAATAACGAATGGATATCTGTAAAGCCATTATCGGACCACCATTTAAACTGCAGTGGATTATCACAACCTGGTTGAAATAAAGAGCAATGGAGGAGACGAAGTAGTGGGAGATGAGGAGAAATTAGGCCTGCCGAGTACTTAACCGCATCCCACAGTTTAAGAGAGTGAGCCAGACAGGGACCTATGGTAGAGGGGCGATGTGCTTTAGGAAGCCAAGGAAGAGAAGCTAGAGGCGTTGGGTGTGCGTCGACTAAATCCATGGTGGCCCATTGTGGCATTTGTTGTTTCTCATGGAGGTGAGATAATGGGGCGATACCCGCAGCTGTATAATATGCTTGCAGATTAGGGACTGAAAGGCCACCATTGATTTTGCGCGCGTAAAGCACTTGTCTCTTGATCCTGGGTCTCTTGGGGCCCCATATAAACTGCATAATTTTATGTTGATGTATTCGAAAAATATGGGGGGGCACGTGGACTGGCAAAACTCTAAAAAAATAGAGCAATTTAGGGAGGTACGTCATGCGTACCATCGCTATTCTGCCGAACCAAGAAATCAGAAGTGTGGACCAAGAGGCAAGCATAGCCTCCAGCTTTCAGAAAAGAGGAGGAAAATTGGCTTGGTATAATCCCAAGTACCTCGGAGTAAGTTTAATACCCAAATAGGGTAGTGAGGTTAACCACTGAAATGAGAATGCCGATTGTAGGGATTCTAATTCCGGGGCCCGAAGGTTGATAGACATCACTTTAGATTTTGCCGGGTTAACTGAAAGGCCTGAGAACGAGGCGAAGGAGTCTAAGAGAGAGAATAAATTGGGGAGGGAGATTCTGGGTTTAGTAATGGTTAATAAAATGTCGACCGCAAACAGTGACAGTTTGTGCGCGGCGCCTGCTACTTCTACTCCTGATATATCTGGGTGAGAGCGTATGGCCTCCGTCAGGGGTTCAAGTGCTAGTATAAATAGAAGTGGGGAGAGCGGGCATCCCTGACGGGTTCCCCTCTTAATAGGGAAAGTAGGCAATTCATATCCATAATAACGCACTTTAGCCTGGGGGAAGTGATATATGGCTGAGACCCAACTCAAAAAGGAGGTGCCGAAACCGTAGTGAGTGAGGACCTGTGTCAAATAGGGCCAGGATAAGGTATCGAAAGCCTTATTAACATCTAAAGAAAGAAACATTGTCTCCAGGGACTTTTCATGTGCTATATGTTGGATTTGGAGGAGTCGTCTAATGGCATCTCCTGCCTGTCTACGGGGGACGAATCCCACCTGATCCTTTTTTATCAGGCGCGGTAGAAAGGAATTCAAGCGATTGGCCAGAATTTTCGCCAATACCTTCATGTCAATATTAATTAAAGAGATTGGCTGAAAATTTGCCCAGGAAGAATGGTCCTTATCAGGCTTAGGAATCATCACTATGTTGGCAGTCAGCAAGTCTGGTGTAAATGGGTGATCTCCTTTGACCGAGTTATACATAGCCGCTAGGTGTGGGGCCAGAACCTCTGCAAATTTTCGATAATACAAAGCAGTGAAACCATCTGGGCCTGGTCTTTTGCCCACTTTCAGTTCCTTAATGCACTGAAGAACCTCAGAGACCTGTATATCTCGGTCCATTAGGGAGATATGGGATTCTGATAGGGAAGGCAAAGATAACTCTTTTAAAAAAGCATTCAGGCCCTGTGTTGAAGAGTGATTTGGGGGGGAGTAGAGCTTGGTAAGTCGATGGCGGAATTCTTCCAAGATCCGCTGGGGGTTTCCTGTGAGGATGGTATGGCGGGTGCGCAAGGTTATGGGAGGAAATTTCGGGGTAAAGGTACGCAGTCTATTAGCCAACTGCGCATTGGGTTTGTTTGCCTTAGCATACCATTTCTGGCGGGCCCAACGTAAGGTACGGTCCGCTTCGTCTGTCAGACATAGATCCAAGTCTGTACTTGTCTAAAGATCTGCGGTTAGCAGGGGTGGGGGTTAATTTAAAGGCCGCCGAGCGGTCCTCCAAGCTCTGCTCTAACTTGCGTCAGACCTGAATCCTTTCTCTTTTGCGTTGAGACGCTATTCGAATAACGCGACCCCAGAGGACAGCTTTATAAGCCTCCCATAGTGTTATTGGGGACGAGAGACAGAACCTGCATTAAGTCTAAAGTATTTCGCAGAAGCTTCTTGGATTTCACTAAGGATCGGTTTGAAGGATTAAAGTGAATCATTCATCACCCAGGGAGCATGTTGTGGTTTGCTGAGTAGGGAACGACAAACAGTTAGAACAGGATCGTGATCTGACCAAGGGACTGTTAGGATCGATACCGAATCTATTAAAGGGAGATGTTTCCGTAATACAAACGAATGGTCGATTCTAGCGTGGGAGTGATGAGGATGGGAATAGTGGGTGTAGTCCCTGCCTATGGGATGAAACTCTGGCCATATGTCTACTAGGTCAAGATTTTGTAGGGCTAGCAAGAATTTTTTTGCAGCAGGAGAGGGGGCTTTATGATCCGCCGGGTACTTATCAAGGGTAGGGTTGAGCATCACATTAGAATCACCCGCCAACAGGAGGGTGCCTTTCTGGTGGACCCGTAGCAAGGAACAGACATGAGACAGGAATGGGCCCAGATTGTCATTCGGGGCGTAATAGGCCATAATAGTTACTTCATTGTCCTGAACAGAACCCTGCAAGAGAAGGTATCTGCCATTAGGGTCAGCTATCTGTTTATTACAGATAAATGGGACCGATTTTCGTATAGCTATGAGAACCCCTCTCTGTTTAGTAGGACCATTAGCTAAATAGACTTGGGAATAGCTTGCTGTGAAATATTTGGGGCAGGAAGAGGAAAAAAAGTGGGTTTCCTGTAAACAGGCTATGTCTATTTTTTGTTGCTTAAGGTATTTAAAAACCTTGACCCTTTTTTGGGGGGAATTCATGCCCTGAACATTCAGGGACAGCCAGTGAAGGGTCATTGGGTCTGAGATATAATGCTATGGACTACTCCATCCGCACACCCCAGGGGCCGAGGGAAAGGGGAAAGGGGGAGGGAAAGAAAAGTGAGAGAAGAATAGTAAAAATAGGAAAGAACATAAGGTATGAGAATACCGAGAAGAACTCGGATTAGAATGTGTAGTGAGTACATTGACGTATCACATCGTGGGCAATAGGGCCCACAATGGGGTGGGACCATAGCTAAGACAAGTATCTTAGCAAGGTGCCAACTCTTGGGGGGAGCAGTGGTCCGTCGGAACCACCGGCCTATAGTGAAGACAATTCAATCGAGTTAAATGAAATTAACATAGAGTTTAAACAATACTTAGAGATAGCATCAAAACAAGCAGCTTAAAATGAATTACAGTATGAGAACCTCAGTGCATTATCGGCATTTGAGGGTGTAGATTCAGGAGTCCCCCCGCCCCCCAGGGGCGACAGTCACAAGACCATCCACCCCAGAAGGCGGGGTGAGACCCCACATCAAAGTCAAAGTGCCAGCCCTATCACTCCACTGAACAGGAGTGAAGGGCCTCGGTGTGTAAACAAAACAAACAAACAACCTACATAGCAATCAGTGGAGGCGTGTCCCTAGCCTAAAACCCCTTACCCCTCTCCCCCCACCCCAACAAGTCTTGAGAGTAATTTCCTAAGCCCGATGAACCCTCTATTCCATGAGAGCCATCAGCAATGTAGAGATGGTTTGGGAGGCAAACTAATGTCGGAGACCCATCAGGGAACCCCATGTGGGGTGGTCCATGCCCGAGACCGCCATCTCACAGGTGGGGTAGTCTACAGTGGGGCAACGACCCCCCCAGCCAGGCAACAATCAACTCGATAGGGCAAAGGTACGGCAGGGGGACGTCCTCCAAAACAAGCTGCTGGAATCCTCAAGTTAGGTTGGAAGTTAGAACAAGAACAGACAGTGACACACCGGGTTAAGCGGCCGAGAAAAGTGAAATGCACATCAAGGTGAGATGGGGGTTTTCATCCAATATTGGCTTGTTGGAATCGTTGGGCCTGCAGGTCCCGCAGCGCCTGGGATCCAGATTGTGATCTTTGTGATGATTGAGGAGGCCTAGAGGGGCCTGGTCGGGAATGTGAAGCCTGGGCATCAGGTTGAGACAGAGGGATGTCCAATTGCATATCCTGGAGATGTTGTTTTAGGCCTGCTGGGGAGGTGACGTGGAACTGGCGACCCTGGTGGGAGAAGGAGAGTTTAAAGGGGAACCCCCACCTGTACTTGATCTGATGGGATTGCAGAACTTGGAGATAAGGCTTGAGACGCCTGGCAATGGTGACCGGCGAGAGGTCCGCGAATATTTGGAGGGGGTTGCCTTGGAAAGAGATATCCCGCTGCTCTCGGGCAGACTGTAAGAGTTTCTCCTTGGTCTTATAATAGTGGAATTTAATAATAACATCCCTTGGGGGGCCTTCGGAGGGTTTAGGGGCCAGCCACCGGTGAATGCAGTCAAACTCCAGCCTGTCCACCGGGATCTCAGGGGCCAGTTCTTGAAAAAAAGCAGTGGCTGTTCCCTGCAGGTCAGTGATCGTTTCAGGGATGCCACGGATACGAAGGTTATCCCTGCGGGCCCTGTTTTCCGCGTCCTCTAGCTTATCTCTGAGAGTGTCCATTTCTGCGGACATTTTGTCTACCTCCTCTTCATGGCCCTCCAACACAGTGGTGGCCAGGTCCATGCGGTGTTCCCATTGATTGGTGCGGTGGCCTATCTCTTTAAGGCCGCGGACCAGGTCTGAGGAAAGCTTTCGGGAGGCAGCTGTTATCTCATCTCTAACAATGCTGCGGAACTTGGCTAGCATGGCATCAGGGTCAGCAGGGTGAGGACTTACGTGATCCGTGGGGAACAGATGGAGGCTTTCAGCAGGAGATCCCTGTCCCAGTTCAGAGAGCTGTGTATCATCATCAGGCTCTGGAAGATCGGAAGCCATCTTAGATCTGCCTTTGCCTGGGGCTTTGTTGCTGCTCTGCCGGCTTTTTAGCTTGTTTTTTTCGGAGCTGTACATCACCGCTTGCGGCTCCAGGTATTCCTCTATCCTGTGGGGTAGAGCGGTCCCCTCCTCGTGATTTCTATGTCGGATTAGGCCGAGTAACGGTTTCCGACGGCCCGGAGGGGAGGAATCAGACGTCCATTACCTTCGCTCGTGCGTATGCGCCCCCTGGGGCTGCAATTTCAACACTTGCCACAGGGTAAAGACAGTCTGTCCATCCTTGGGGGTCATGGCCTGGCTGGTCAGAGTGCTCCAGTCTCCAGGGGTGGCTTACCGGTCGCAGAGGAGTCAGAATGGTGTGCGCCGGGTGCAGCAAGATGGCCGCCGGGTGGAGCAAGATGGCCGCCGTTCACAGGCCCGGAGCTGATATTCTATTTACAAGCCGCCAAGGAGGGGTGTAAATGAATGACACAGGTAGCGGATGGGCTCCGGAGGTTGTGCAGAAGAAAGGCCGTGGGGAGGATGGTCTGGGAGGCCAGGATTGAGCGCTGGTACCTCGGCTGGGTGCAGCAAGATGGCCGCCGTTCACTGGGCCGGAGCTGCTATTCTACCTGCCGGCCGCTGTGGAGGGGTATCAACGAAAGCCACAGGTGGCGGTAGTGCTCCGGTTGTTGTACAGAAGAAAGGGCGTGTGGAGGGCAGTCTAGGAGGCCAGGATTAAGTGATGGTTCCACGGCCTGTCTCCCGAGCGGCCTCAGGCACAGTGAATCGCAGCAATGTCCGCTCCGATCGGCTCGCCGGCCATCTGGTAGGCGTTGGGTGCTGTGTGGGGAGCAGGATTGCTGTGCTGGAGGACGGATGGCGAGGATTGTGTAGCAGGATGGCCGGAGCTCTGTGGCAACACGTCCTATCCAGATCCCCCTGAAGTCATTTTTTTATCAATCAACTGTGTTTTTGAAATTTTTATACACACACACTGATTACAAGCAAACAGATCACAGGTGTGGATGGTTACCTTTAATAGCCATTCAAACCCCTTTGTGTCAACTTGTGTGCATGTTATCAGGCCAAAATCACCAGGGTATGTAAACTTTTGATCAGGGTCATTTGGGTAGTTACTGTTGTCCTTATGATTTAAACAGTATGAGTAAACACAGTTGATTGATAATAAATGTCTTCAGCCAAACACTAACCATGAGTGAAATAAATGTTTTTGTGTTACCATTCATATTCTCTGAAAAATGGCCAAGAAATCATAAATTCTGCCAGGGTGTGTAAACTTATGAGCACAACTGTATACACTGTATTTGGAGTCTATTCTAACAAATTTTTAACAGTCATTTTGCTCCTTGCCGTGAGGCCAGTTATAGGTGGGGGCAGAGGCCATTTGTTTGTTACTGATGCAATATTGGTAAGGGGACACACTGGACACCTTTGCTTCCATTGTGCTGTGTGTTGGGTGTCCAGTGTGCCCGTTTTGTTTTGCTATTGGAAATGTGGAACTATTTAAATTGGTGCGACGGTGACTTTGCGGTGCCTCACGGATTTAAAAAAGAAGTTCCTGCAATATTTTTGGCAATTTCAGGTGCGACTTGCATAGACATCTGTGCATAATTTCACACAGATGTCAGCCAAGTCACACTGACATACGGCTTTGAAATTGTGCAATTTCTAGTGAAGCTGCACGATTCCAAAGTCAGATTCGGTGTGAACGGGGGTTAAATCAACCATATGAATAAACAACAATCAAAAAATAGCATCAACATGATAATAAACATGACTCAAAAAAGTGCAAAATTATATAAAGTGCAAAAGAGTTCTAAATAACAAAGTCCCAAACTATGCAAAAATATATATAACAAAATGCACAATAAAAAAAGTGCAGAAAATATGCAACTCAATTAAAAAAATAAAATCAATCAAAAAGTGAATAAACGTGTATGTAACATAGTTCCACAAAAAAAAGTGTAAAAAAATAAAACAATTGTCCCAATAATAATCAATGAAATTCAGTGATGAAAAGTGTTCACAGTGCCAAATAAAGTGCTCCAGTGCATGAGTGAAGCCAGACAAGCAAAGCTGCTTACCAAATATAATAGAACTCAGCACTGGAGATCTAAATGCGCTCATGAGAAAGGTAACACTCGGGTAGCTTGCTCAAAGGACCATCCATCCAGCATGGATTATCAGTGCAGACTGTCATGTGTAGTAAAACCACTTTGCTCAAAGGTTCATTCACCCAGCATGGAGCATCATCATAAGACCAGATTGAATGGTATTCACAGCCACAGCATCCAGATTTATAAAATAAATGAGAAGCCTCCTGGTGCCATAAGCTTTAAACCATACAACAGCAGCAGTAAAATACACAATATACAGTCGGGTCCATAAATATTGGGACATCAACACAATTCTAATCTTTTTAACTCTATACACCACCACAATGGATTTGAAATGAAACAAGTTATACTTTAATTGCAGACTTTCAGCTTTAATTTGAGGGTATTTACATCCAAATCAGGTGAACGGTGTAGGAATTACAACAGTTTGTATATGTGCCTCCCACTTTTTAAGGGGCCAAAAGTAATGGGACAATTGGCTGCTCAACTGTTCCATGGTCAGGTGTGTGTTATTCTCTCATTATCCCATTTACAAGGAGCAGATAAAAGGTCCAGAATTCTTTTCAAGTGTACTATTTGCATTTGGAATCTGTTGCTGTCAACTCTCAATATGAGATCCAAAGAGCTGTCACTATTAGTGAAGCAATCCATCATTAGGCTGAAAAAACAAACCCATCAGAGAGATAGCAAAAACATTAGGTGTGGCCAAATCAACTGTTTGGAACATCCTTAAAAATAAAGAATGCACCAGTGAGCTCAGCAACACCAAAAGACCCGGAAGACCACAGAAAACAACTGTGGTGGATGACCAAAGAATTCTTTCCCTGGTGAAGGAAACACCCTTCACAACAGTTGGCCAGATCAAGAACACTCTCCAGGAGGTAGGTGTATGTGTGTCAAAGTTAACAATCAAGAGAGGACTTCACCTGAGTGAATACAGAGGGTTCACCACAAGATGTAAACCATTGGTGAGCCTCAAAAACAGGAAGGCCAGATTACAGTTCGCCAAACAACATCTAAAAAAGCCTTCACAGTTCTGGAACAACATCCTATGGACAGATGAGACCAAGATCAACTTGTACCAGAATGATGGGAAGAGAAGAGTATGGAGAAGGAAAGGAACTGCTCATGATCCAAAGCATACCACCTCATCACCTCAGTGAAGCATGGTGGTGGTAGTGTCATGGCGTGGGCATGTATGGCTGCCAATGGAACTGGTTCTCTTGTATTTATTGATGATGTGACTGCTGACAAAAGCAGCAGGATGAATTCTGAAGTGTTTCGGGCAATATTATCTGCTCATATTCAGCAAAATGCTTCAGAACTCATTGGACGGCGCTTCACAGTGCAGATGGACAATGACCGAAGCATACTGCGAAAGCAACCAAAGAGTTTTTTAAGGGAAAGAAGTGGAAAGTTATGCAATGGCCAAGTCAATCACCTGACCTGAATCCGATTGAGCATGCATTTCACTTGCTGAAGACAAAACTGAAGGGAAAATGCCCCAAGAACAAGCAGGAACTGAAGACAGTTGCAGTAGAGGCCTAGCAGAGCATCACCAGAGATGAAACCCAGCGTCCGGTGATGTCTATGCATTCCAGATTTCAGGCTGTAATTGACTGCAAAGGATTTGCAACCAAGTATTAAAAAGTGAAAGTTTGATGGACGATTATTAATAATAATAATAATAATAATAATAATAATAATTATTAATTGGTCCCTTAAAAAGCGGGAGTTACATATACAAACTGTTGTAATTCCTACACCGTTCACCTTATTTGGATGTAAATACCCTCAAATTAAAGCTGAAAGTCTGCAGTTAAAGCACATCTTGTTCGTTTCATTTCAAATCCTTAGTGGTGGTGTATAGAGCCAAAAAGATTCGAATTGTGTCGATGTCCCATTATTTATGGACCTGACTGTATAATCCAACTCATCCAAGCACAGCCACGAGTCACTGCAGCAGGTGTGCAGTGATGTCACTCAAACAGGGTCCACCTGTCATGTTTCACCCAAAAGGGACATACTGTATATACAGTATCTCACAAAAGTGAGTACACCCTCCACATTTTTGTAAATATTTTATTTCATCTTTCATGTGACAACACTGAAGAAACGACACTTTGCTACAATGTAAAGTAGTGAGGGTACAGCTTGTATAACAGTGTAAATTTTCTGTCCCCTTTAAAATAACTCAACACAGCCATTAATGTCCAAACCGCTGGCAAAAGTGAGTACACCCCTAAGTGAAAATGTCCAAATTGGGCCCAATTAGGCATTTCCCTCCCCAATGTCATGTGACTCATTAGTGTTACAAGGTCTCAGGTGTGATTGGGGAGCAGGCGTGTTAAATTTGGTATTTTAGCTCTCACTCTCTCATACTGGTCACTGGAAGTTCAACATGGCATCTCATGGCAAATAACTCTCTGAGGATCTGAAAAAAGAATTGTTGCTCTACATAAAGATGATCTAGGCTATAAGAAGATTGCCAAGGCCCTGAAACTGAGCTGCAGCACGGTGGCCAAGACCATACAGCGGTTTAACAGGACAGGTTCCACTCAGAATAGGCTTCGCCATGGTCGACCAAAGAAGTTGAGTGCACATGCTCAGCATCATATCTAGAGGTTGTCTTTGGGAAATAGACGTATGAGTGCTGCCGGCATTGCTGCAGAGGTTGAAGGGGTGGGCAGTCAGCCTGTCAGTGCTCAGACCATATGCCGCACACTGCATCAAATTGGTCTGCATGGCTGTCGTCCCAGAAAGAAACCTCTTCTAAAGATGATGCACAAAAAAGCCTGCAAACAGTTTGCTGAAGACAAGCAGACTAAGGACATGGATTACTGGAACCATGTCCTGTGGTCTGATGAGACCAAGATAAACGTATTTGGTTCAGATGGTGTCAAGCGTGTGTGGTGGCAATCAGGTGAGGAGTAACAAAGGCAAGTGTGTCTTGTCTACAGTCAAGCATGGTGGTGGGAGTGTCATGGTCTGGGGCTGCATGAGTGCTTCCGGCACTAGGGAGCTACAGTTTATTGAGGGAATCATGAATGCCAACATGTACTGTGAAATACTGAAGGAGAGCATGATCCCTACCCTTTGGAGACTGGGCGGCAGGGCAGTATTTCAACATGATAATGACCCCAAACAAACCTGTGAAGCTCTGGTCAACTCCATGCCCAAGAGGATTGTGGCAATGCTGGAAAATAATGGTGGCCACACAAAATATTGACACTTTGGGCCCAATTTGGACATTTACACTTTGTTGCCAGCGTTTTAGACATTAATGGCTGTGAGTTGAGTTATTTTGAGGGGGCAGCAAATTTACACTGCTATACAAGCTGTACACTCACTACTTTACATTGTAGCAAAGTGTCATTTCTTTAGTGCTGTCACATGAAAAGATAGTATAAAACATTTACAAAAATGTGAGGGGTGTACTCACTTTTGTGAGATACATACACACACAGATATATACAGTATATATATATATATATATATATATATATATATATAAAACTCTATATATTTTTGCACTTTTTTGAGTCATGTTTACATCATGTTGATGCCAACTCCTACAGAATGTTCACAATCTCTGACCATCTCTAGTATCATGTCCGCAGTCATTGACCATCTCCTGTATCATGCGTCCACAGTCTCTGACCATCTCCTGTATCATGTGTCCGCAGTCTCTGACCAGGTCTTCTATCATATCCGCAGTCTCTGATTATGTCTTGTATCATTTCCACAGTCTCTGACCATCTCTTGTATCATTTCCACAGTCTCTGACCATCTCTTGTATCATGTCTGCAGTCTCTAACCATCTGTATCCATATAATCCAAGAAAAAACAAGCGAGCATCCACTGGTTATTCAATAGTTATAAAACAGTGAACAAAAATGTGAACAAATATAATCATAAGCCACCTCAGTAGCATATGATACCATATATAACTGTGTAAAACAGTAATAAGTACATTCAAATGAGCAAATACCTGTAAAAGGAAAAAACGCTACATAAAACGTCCATGTGAACAGTGATCACACCGTGAAACCTATTTAACCACTTGACATCCGGAGGCCGTCATATGACGGCCTCCACTTTCAGGGCTTATATCTGAATGATGTCTGAGGCTACAGACATCATTCAGATACCGGCATTTTCAGCCGGCGATTCCGTACACCATAAGAATGATCATAGCGGCTGTTCCGCCGCTTGATCGTTCTTACGGGCGGCGGGAGGGGACACCCCCCCCCTCCCGCCGCCCTCCGGTGCTACTACCGACTCACCTCAGCGATCGGTGAGTCGGATAGCGGATCCGCCGGCGCCGGATGTTCACCATAGAGATTTCCGGCGGACCAGATGGTCGCCGGAGTCTCTATGATCGTTCGGAGGCCGGGCGCGATGTTATGACGTCACGCCCGGCCTCTGCATTCAAAATCGTTTTATTTTTTTATTTTTTATTTTAGGCTTCCCAGCCTAGAGGTGAGATGTGGGGTCTTATTGACCCCATATCTCACTGTAAAGAGGACTGATCGTGTCATATTCCTATTACAAGGGATGTTTACATTCCTTGTAATAGAAATAAAAGTGATCAAAAAAAAAAATATTTTTTTAAAGTGTCAAAATAAAAAAATTTAAGTAAAATTAACAATGAAAAAAAAAAAAAAAAATTTTTAAAGCGCCCCTGTCCCCGTGAGCTCGCACGCAGAAGCGAACGCATACGTAAGTCCCGCCCACATATGAAAACAGTGTTCAAACCACACATGTGAGGTATCGCCGCGAACGTTAGAGCGAGAGCAATAATTTTGGCCCTAGACCTCCTCTGTAACTCAAAACATGTAACCAGTAAAAAATTTTAAAGCGTCGCCTATGGGCATTTTTAAGTACCAAAGCTTGGCGCCATTCCACGAGCGTGTGCAATTTTGAAGCGTGACATGTTAGGTATCTATTTACTCGGCGTAACTTCATCTTTCACACAATGCAAAAAAATTTGGCTAACTTTGCTGTTTTGTTTTTTTTTTAAGCATGAAACTGTTTTTTTTCCAAAAAAAACGCGTTTGAAAAATTGCTGCGCAAATACCGTGCAAGATAAAAAGTTGCAATGACCGCCATTGTATTCTGTAGGGTCTCTGCTAAAAAAACATATATAATGTTTGGGGGTTCTATGTAATTTTATAGCAAAAAAATGATGATTTTTGACATGTAGGAGCGAAGTGTCAGAAATGGCCCGGATATGAAGTGGTTAAAGGGCCTATAACAATTGTGCTATAACTGTGCAAAAGCAGTAATGGTTATATTCAAGTGAACAAAAATCTGCAAATGGAAACGCTACACAAAATGTCCATGTAAACAGTGATCACACCGTGGAACCTATTCAAAGGACCTATAACAATTTTGGTCACCCTTTCTTGGGCTAAGTCGTCTATCGAGATACAGGCTCTAATCGACTCTGGGGCTGCAGGCCTGTTCATTGATGCTGCCTTTGTATCGCAGCACTCGATTCTGCTGTAGCTGCGTGACACTCCACTTGCCATTGAGGCTCTTGACGAGAGACCTCTACAGCCTGCCCATGTGACTCATGAGACGGTTCCGTTGTCCATGGCCGTAGGGGCTCTTCACCATGAGATTATCCAATTCCAAGTGATTTCCTCTCCTAGGTTTCCGCTGGTTATTGGTTATCCTTGGTTACAGAGGCACAACCCCTCTTTTGATTGGCTCCGTGCTGAGGTTCTCTCCTGGTCACCACAATGCAGTGAAACATGCTCCCAGAAGGTAGCCAAGGTCCTGTGTACCGCTTCACTCTCCTCCCTGCCAGAGGAGTACCGTGATTTTAGCAATGTCTTTGACAAAGGTCAAGCCGGTAGTTTGCCTCCGCAATTGACCTTCAACCTGGTGCCACTCCCCCTCATGGCCGGGTTTACCCTTTGTTGGTATTGGAGGATAAAGCCATAGAGGAGTATGTTGCAGATGCACTTTCTCAAGGTTTCATCCGCAAATCCTCATCTCCTGCTGGTGCTGGTTTCTTCTTTATGAAGAAGAGGAGCGGTGAACTGAGACCTTGTATTGATTATAGGGGTCTCAATCGTTTCACGATTAAGAATGCCTACCCGATTCCGTTCTGCCTCAAGGGAGCAACGTTTTTCACGAAGCTTGATTTGAGAGAGGCATACAATCTTGTGTGGATTAAGGAGGGCGACGAGCGGAAAACTGCGCTTAGTACCAGAACAGGCCATTATGAGTACCTCGTAATGTCTTTTGGCCTTTGTAACGGCCCGGCAGTTTTCCAGGAAATTATTAACGATGTCCTCCGAGATTTGTTGCAGTTATGTGTGGTGGTTTATCTCGATGATATCCTCATATTTTCCAAGTCCCTGGAGAGCCACCACACAGAACTGTAAACTGGAGAAGTGCGAGTTCCATCGTGAACGGTTAAATTCCCGGGCTATGTCATTTCCACTTCTGGTTTTTCGATGGACCCAGAGAAACTTTCGGCAGTCCTACAGTGGCCCCGACCTGTGGGTTTATGTCCTCTGCAGCATTTCCTGGGCTTTGCCAACTATTATCGGAAGTTTATTCGTAACTTCTCGTCTCTGGTCAAGCCCCTGACTGATATGACCAGAAAGGACGGTAACCCACAGAGTTGGTCTCCGGAGTCCATTAAGGCCTTTGAGACTCTCAAGGCTGACTTTGTTTCTGCTCCTGTGTTGGCACATCCTGATCCTACGTTGCCTTTTATCCTAGAAGTTGATGCTTCTGAGACTGGAGTTGGCACCCTTCTGTCTCAACGTCTTAACCCTGAGAGCGCTATGCATCCGTGTGGCTACTTTTCCATGAAATTGTCACCTGCAGAGTGCAATTACGAGATTGGTAACAGAGAGCTGTTGGCGATCATTTTAGCCCTGAAAGAATGGAGACATCTCCTTCAAGGTACCACTGTGCCGGTTCTCATTCTCACTGACCATAAGAATCTCACATTCTTGTCTGAGGCTAAGCGCCTCTCTCCCAGAAGGGCGCGAAGGGCTCTTTGCTTGTCGAGTTTTAATTACATTGTCTCATTCTTACCCGGTACTAAAAATGTAAGGGCTGACGCCTTGTCACAACAATTTTACTCCACTTCCAAGTTGGAGTCGGTTCTGGTTCCTGTGATTCCTCCTGATTGTATTCTGACTATGGTTCGCACCAGTCTTACTTCTCCTTTGGGTGACAAAATGCTTGCTGCTCAGGTCCATGCTCCTCCTGAGAAACCTTGTGACTGCTGCTTTGTCCCAGAGAGTCTCCGTACAGCCATGCTCCAGACTTACTATTCTCCCAAGGCAGCTGGCCACCCTGGGAAGAATCAACTCGTTTGGGCCATTTCCCAGCAATTCTGGTGGCTTAGTCTATGGACTGATGTAACTGCCTTCATAGCTGCCTGTTCCGTGTGTGCTCAGAGTAAGACTCCACAACACCTTCCAGTGGGCCTCCTACAATCCATACCCAATGGAGAGAGGCCCTGGACCCACCTGTCTATGGATGTAATTGTGGAGTTGCTCAACTCCCAAGGCAACACAGTTATCCTTATGGTGGTTGACCGGTTCTCAAAGATGTGTCATTGTATTCCACTTAAGAAGTTGCCCATTTCTAGGGAACTGGCTTCCATTTTTGCTTGGGAGATCTTTTTACATGGGCTACCCAAGGTGATTGTTTCGGACAGGGGTAGTCAGTTTGTGTCCCGCTCTGGCGAGCCTTTTGTGCACAGCTGGGAATTCAGCTTGGTTTCTCCTCTGCGTATCACCCGCAGTCTAATGGGGCCTCAGAACGAGCCAATCAGTCCTTGGAGCAATTCCTAAGTTGCTATATTTCTGGCGATCACAACAACTGGCCAGGCCTATTACCATAGGCAGAGTTTGCTCACAACAGTGCCTTGAATTCTGCTTCCCGATTGTCTCTGTTTTTGTCGAATTATGGTTTCACACCTTCCATGTTACCTGACTTGTTTGTTCTGCAGTATTCCTGCGCTAGAGGAGCAGCTCCGTGGTCTTTGTTCCACTTGGGCACAAGTCCAGGAGGCTTTGCGTCATGCTAATGAAAGGTACAGACTCCATGCTGACCGCAGACACCTGCCTGCACCTTTCTACCAGGTTGGGGACAAGGTCTGACTGTCATCTCGCAAGCAATAACTGGAATGGAGTATGAGATGCCAATTTCTCCAACACCTTGTACGGGATATTCCCTGTAAAAGGAGGGGGAATATATATGTAACGAGCCCCTTGCTCGCTCGGTTCCACTCTCCCGACACTCCTCTGCAGCTATTGAATCAGATTGCAACGTCTGATGGTTCGGTCATCCAATGCTCCGGGATTAGAACTTCAGCTATGTGCCGTTCTAACCCAGTTGTGATAGCTCAGAACAAACACCAGGCAGGCTGTATGTAAGTTCAAACAGGAATCTCTTTTATTGCAAAATACAGGCTTTTATTCACTAAAAGTGGAGGTGCAGACCTCCTGCTCATATTACTCTAACAATACAGCTGTAACCTAATTAACCTAATTAACATGAGCTAATTAACTAATCCCTTTAGACAGCCTAGATGACTCAGACATGACCGTTAGGCCAGACTGGCCGTCTTGTAGTTCAGAAAATCCAATCAACATTATCACAATCAACATAGACTCTTCTTCACACAATAGCAGAGTTAATTAACACAAATAACAATGGGGATCTAATGACTCTTAGATCCCATAGTAGACTTATTTACAATACACATTTTAGCAGACAATAGACAGACAGGTGTTGGTATTTAGATCAGCATCTCCTAACAGTATCTGTCCCAGCATTATGAATCAGCCACTATTCCAATATGGCAAATCCAGGGTCCCCAGAGTCTGTGTGTCCTGGGGGACCAGGACCTGAATCCACAGTAATACCACCTCAAGGGTCCTCAGGCATACAGCTCACAACGAGCACCGTTCCCCCAAATGCAAGGGCCCCCGATTGATCAGCAAGAGGCTAGCATACAGTCCCCTCCAAAAGTCTCTTTCCCGGCTAGGTCTGTCACATTTCTCCCCTTTCAGCAGGAGACTAACACAGGAGGAGACCCCAGACGGGTTGACTCCGAAGTTAGTCAGTAGTTCCAGTCCTCTAATGCCTGTACCCACACAGTACCCCAAACTAATTGTTCCAAACAAAGCATTACTCACCCAGCCAACCTCTGCCTCTCTCAGAGAACATATCTGCCGCTGGGGAGAGGCCTGGACTGGCCCTTCTCCCTGGAGTCCTTTCTGCCGCTGGAGAGAAGACAGGGTGTCTGGGCTCACTCCGTCATGCTGTTGGGGATCTGGGCCGACTGCCCACCATCCCTGGGGTGTACAGGTGGAGACTGAAGTCCCATCCACCTTCACAGGACATCTATCCTCTGTTAGTTGAGGGCAGAGTCCAGCAGTACTCGGCCCTGTTGCCAGCCCTTCTGCTGAAAACCCCACACCATCTGCTCCGGCTAACTGTTGGGGAGGGACGACGAACACCTCCTCTCCCTTCTCCCCCTGTATCCTGATCTGCTGCTGGGAAGTGACCACCTCCATCTCACCCTGAGCCTCCGGAACCGCTGCAGGTGTAGGGCAGAGATCTTGGACCCTCTGTCCGGTTGCCAGCGCTTCAGCTGGGGAAGTTCCTTGTGACTTCACAGATACTTCTGTTGGTGCTGGGCAGAGCATAGTGAAGTTTGGCCCTAATAACAGCTCCTCTTCTGCTGGAGGCTCACCAGGTTGTTCTTCCTCAGCAGAAAAGTCTATCAAATCCCCTGTCTCTGCAACTGGTGTCTGGGGATAAAGGTTCACCATCTCCTCTCCGTGGAACCCAGAAGATGCTATCAGTGCTGGGCAGAGGTTAGCAGAGCTCTGCCCTGTTGTCAGCACTTCAGGTTTGGGGGCGGCAATCTTCAGATTTTCCACTGCCGATTCTCTGGCATTCTGCTGGACAGGCACATTCCTCCATCCAAGATCATCCAATGCAGAAACAGGTTCATCAAGGTCAGTCAGCACTTGCTGCATCCGCCATAAGACCTCCGCCTCCATAGCTGCGGGTGCAGGTTGGCAAAGCACGCCGTTACTCTGCCACATTGTCAACTCTTCAGCCAGGATTTCAGAGTTGTCAACTGGTATTTCATGATAGTCCCAGGCAAAGGGAGCACCACCCTGCTGCTGAGCAGAGTCTAACAGCTGTTTGTAGGCGATCTCCAACTCCCATTCCTGAACGGCCAGAAACTCCAAATCTTCCAGTGCCCAGTGCACTTCTGAGACATTCAGTCTCCGCTCTCTGTGCTCCATTATTTCCTCCAAACGCCACTCCCGATCACTTTCAAAGTCAGGGTCCCTGGACAGCCTCCAGTATAACAATCCCAGGCCATCGTAGTCAAAGCCTTCCGTGGGGCTGTCATCAGGCACACTTGGGCTACATACCACTGGAGGGCTCTGTAGCTCTCGTCCAACCGCATTTCTGCCCCGATCAGCCTGCTTAACTCGGCTGTCTGCTCCTGGTTCGGCTGTTCCCCCAAAAACAGCATTCGCACTTCATACTGCGACCAGTACCTCACATGGATGGAGGGGAGAACTTTTCCCTGGTGTCGCTGCTCACGGGCTAGCGCTTCCTTCCAGAGTTCACAGCGGATCAAATCAAACCATCCTAGCAGGACCTGCTCTGATACTGGTCCTCTGTGCTGTATCTCCTTCTCTCGCAACTTCCTTCTGAATTCCTCATCCATGGTGGCTGGTATCTCTCCTCTCCTGCTATCCTGCTACCTTGGATCCAGGTGATGGTTTGGATGTGTTCACGGCAAGAAAGCACGATCCCACTATTCCCTCCACGGCTCTCAAGTAAGTCTTTCAGCGTGGCTCTCCTGCAGGCTGGTTTGTAGTGTCCCAGTAACTGGAGAGCAAATCCCACCGCTGCCAACCAATGTAACGAGCCCCTTGCTGGCTCAGTTCCACTCTCCGGACACTCCTCTGCAGCTATTGAATCAGATTGCAACGTCTGATGGTTCGGTCATCCAATGCTCCGGGATTAGAACTTCAGATATGTGCCGTTCTAACCCAGTTGTGATAGCTTAGAACAAACACCAGGCAGGCTGTATGTAAGTTCAAACAGGAATCTCTTTTATTGCAAAATACAGGCTTTTATACACTAAAAGTGGAGGTGCAGACCTCCTGCTCATATTACTCTAACAATACAGCTGTAACCTAATTAACCTAATTAACATGAGCTAATTAACTAATCCCTTTAGACAGCCTAGATGACTCAGACATGACCGTTAGGCCAGACTGGCCGTCTTGTAGTTCAGAAAATCCAATCAACATTATCACAATCAACATAGACTCTTCTTCACACAATAGCAGAGTTAAATAACACAAATAACAATGGGGATCTAATGACTCTTAGATCCCATAGTAGACTTATTTACAATACACATTTTAGCAGACAATAGACAGACAGGTGTTGGAATTTACATCAGCATCTCCTAACAGTATCTGTCCCAGCATTATGAATCAGCCACTATTCCAATATGGCAAATCCAGGGTCCCCAGAGTCTGTGTGTCCTGGGGGACCAGGACCCGAATCCACAGTAATACCACCTCAAGGGTCCCCAGGCATACAGTTCACAACGAGCACCGTTCCCCCAAATGCAAGGGCCCCCGATCGATCGGCAAGAGGCTAGCATACAGTCCCCTCCAAAAGTCTCTTTCCCGGCTAGGTCTGTCACAATATACATTTACCAGGGCCAACCTGCGTGAATAAACTTCAATTATTACCACTAAGTATCTGCCCTCAGGATCTGGAATCAACAATTTTATGGAACTGTAATGGAAATTTGTACGTTCTGTATATAATTGTATTCTATTTTGTATGTATTGCACACTGCCCTCACTGTGCACACAGCACTAATAATGTTTTCAGTAAATGTTTACATTCTTTTGAGTCCTGATTAGAAGTAGCCTGCCTATGTAACGCCCCTTGTTACCATAAACGTACAATTGTAATATTAATGTGATACCTATGTAATCATGTGCATAAAAACCTTCAATTGCGTCATAATAAAGAAGAACAGTTATTTGGAAAGATGCTGAGCGTATCTTTTGTGTCTGTTCCCTACTGCAGTAGTTATTAATTTGGAACCACTAATCAATATGAGGATAGGAGTTGCCTATCATCAATTTAACCAAGTCAGCATGGCGAGCCAGCCAGGAGGGGATTCCAGGTGACCCTGAGTATCCGAAACGAGGAGCTTGAGACGATCCGGGAATTTCTGATAATCAGCCGGCTGAGGTAAGCCTTTTGCTTACATTTGAGTTATCACAGGTATATGTAGTACATCTGCTAGATAAAGTAGTTTAGAGGCAAGAGGGTATAGGCACATGTAGAGAAGACTGGCCAGTCATTATGGGCATTGAATTAAGTAAGGGAATGAAGGGTAAGAGACCCTCAAAAATGCCCAGCGCAAGAGGAGCGCTATATATGAACCAAAGGTGTGGTTCCGCCTATACTGAGCCCCTAGATTAATTGTTAGAGTGGACATGGATCCACAATGGGTAACTGGGTTACCAAAGTCCACAGGGACTAAGAATCATGCAGAGTAAACAGCTAGAGAAACAGCTATCTATGTGAGCAGGATGGATCAAGGGTGGCACTAACACTAGACAGAAAGGGACATTTTCATGTTAAGTTGTGGGATGAATTTGGGGTCAGGCACTACAACTATTAGAGTCAGAAACAGAGAAATGAGAGTTAAAACAGAATACTTTATATGTTGTCAGAGAGGGAAGATGGGATGAGCACTCTGGCTGCCCGTCTGATCATAGAAGCTAGATATAAAAGATATCTGAACAAAATAAGGAATGCAGAATTTAAGGCAGGAAAATATTAATGAGAGTTAAAAGAAAGTGAGAGAATGATATGCATGTGTTGTGTACAAATGGGAAAAATGTAAGCGATTTTAGAGAGATATTGGTGTATGTGTGTGCGAATGCTGGGACCTTTAGTTCTATTGCTTGTGTGTGTCATGTACGCAGATGTGACCCCCTCCTTTGTGCTCTCCTGAAAGAAAAGTGGCTGAGATGAGAGGTCAGTGATAAGCTGGAAGGACACCATGCCAATTCCAGTTTTTTAGACAAAACATTTATAACAAAATGTGCCGGGTTAACGAATCTAATGGTAAACAATGTGATCACAATTATTTTGAATCTGTTTTCCAAACATGGTAAAATGAAGGTTACATTTAACTGTGTATTACACAAATTGAATATCCTTTGATAGTGGAAACAGTGCATTTAAAAAAGGGAAATTAAGTAAAATTAAGTAATAATGAGTATTCATTTCTAATATGAGTTTAACAGTAATATAGATACATTGAAACTGGTTTAGACAACCTTTGGTTGGAAATGAAATCCAGGTTATTGGGGAAATTTGTAAAAATGGGATTAGTTTAGATTAAGATAACAATTTTTGTAATTTTACATTTATTCAATAAGCTCTTATTTAGAGAAAAAAAAGATTAAGATGAGGTTGTTATTTGGAATAAAGCTGCCATAATATTTAACAAAGCCAAGATGGATGGGATACATTATGCCGCGTACACACGGTCGTACTTTTCGTCTACAAAAGTCGGACAGCCTGTCCGACAGACTTCCGGCAGACTTTCGGTGGACTTGCGGCGGACTTGCGGCCTACTTTCTAACGAACGGACTTGCCTACACACGACCACACAAAAGTCTAACGGATTCGTACGTGATGACGTACACCGGACTAAAATAAGGAAGTTCATAGCCAGTAGCCAATAGGTGCCCTAGCGTGGCTTTTTGTCCGTCGGACTAGCACACAGACGAGCGGATTTCGGGGTCCGTCGTAGTTACGAAGTAAAGTTTTAAAACATGTTTCAAATCTAAAGTACGTCGGATTTGAGGCTAAAAAAGTCAGTTGAAAGTCCGGAGAAGCCCACACACGATCGGATTACCAGCCAGCTTTAGTCCATCAGCGTCTGTTGGACTTTTGTAGACGAAAAGTAGGACCGTGTGTACGCGGCATAAGAAGTTTTTCTACAAAAATGAAATTTCAAGGTTCTTGATAATAACTATGTGCGGTCCATGATGTGAGAGTAATAATAAATAAAATTTAAATATAACAGACCCATCACATCAAGTCCACACACCCTGTTAGGATAGATGTCACCTGCAGCCAGTTGTTTTTTAGTTTTTGATGCTTTGTGGTCCATCACACAGATTGTTGATCCTTTTGTTTTTATTTATTTTTATTTTTGAAATCCAAAGCAGAATGTGTGGATTTGTGAAATGATGTGCCCCTTTTTCTTGTAAGTACAGTGGTATAAGCAGAAGAATAGTTTGGATTTATGGGCATCTCTCCATGACCGCAGGGTATTGTTATCGTTTATTATAATATTGCCAGGAAAAAGTTGTCTTTTGAAACATGAAACTGGAGTTCTTACACAAACAGCGTGATAGAAAACAAGCCATTGTAATATATTTATGCAAGCTGGACCCAGTAATGAAGGGTTCATCCCGATATATCAGAGCTGTAGCTTTATGCAAAGGTGCTTTTAGACAAAGTTAGATATTGTTTTGGTCAAACATTTAATTTTGAATGGTCCGACATTCTGTGCAGCAAATATACAGCTAACTAAATGTTTGTCTAATGAAAGGTTTAAAATATGAGTTTGTTTATGTACAAATCTAACAATGAAATATGCGTACATTTGAATCCAGCCACCTTATTGCCTCTATTGGAGGAGGCTGGGGACAAAGGAAGACACGTGTTAAATTGATGACGTAGGAATCAGCTGCTGTGAGCCCAGTGCAGGACACACTCCCTGAAGACCCAGAGATTATTTTTTTGTAGATTTGAGGATGCAGTTTATCACCCAGAAGGATACTCTGTATTCAAAGTCATTGGATCTTTTTTCCCCAGCTCAAGAAGCAGAGCTCCATGTTTTAGCAAAGCCTGTGAGCTATAAAAAGAGTGTATATATTTATATAGATAGTCGAGATATCGAGAGCTTTTGGTTCCATTTAAAGGGCCAGAAGTTTGTTTTTACTTCGGCAGGTAAACCAATAAAGCATGCCAAGTTAATTTGATTGGCTGTTTTCAGCCTTCCAGGTTCTTGCTGAGGTAGCCATATTAACTCACACATGGAAGCAGACCAGGCGACTCTAAGGATGCTGCATTACAGCCCCGGACACTTGATGGGTCTGTGCAACTCACAGATTCCACCCTAGTTCTGGCCCAGTATAGCTGGGATTAATAATTCAACTTTAAGGACCCCAGAACGAGAAGAACAAGTGGTCCACAGGGGGCAACTTCTTATGAAACAGGACTTTGGAAAAAGTGATCATTTATGTCTGCCAGCCACTCTTTTCCCTCCAGCTTTTGACACATGGACCGTGTCATCAGTCACAAGCAGTTATGGCTGCCTTAGTAAATGAGCATGGGATAGAGCCAGGGTTCACCACAGTTGTTTTTATAACATACCACTTCTTGTTTTACCTGTTACCAAAGGTGTTACCAAAAGCTGAACATCCCTTCCAGAGATTACAAAAAAAAAGATATATCCAGATGCCCAAGTCAGGATCTTACAAGTATGCATTTTGTCTGTATGGACATGTTTTTTGGATGTCCAGTGGCAAATGCTACTGCAAAGGCCACAGTAAAAAGTGTTATCAGAAGTAGTTTGTAAATACAGAGTGCAGAAAGTACAGAGAGTAACAGGGGAAATCATTTTTTATAGGAGAGTCCTTACTAGAAGTTTTGAGGTTTTATTTTTACACCCCCTACTGTCTACAATGTAGCGGAAAAAGTAGAGTAAGAAACTAGAAAACTTTTGCCTGAATGTTTTCTTATATTTTATCAAGCCCCTAAGGGAGATGTTGGACTCTCTCCCTATGGGATTTGGTTTGGGAGTGTGTTACTCGCTTGCTTATATTTTGTCTCAGCAGCTGAAGTCCTCCTTTCGGATCTCACAGAGAATGTTGCTGATCTTTTAAGGTTTTTGACAAACTAATTTATGTGTTTTCTCCCCAATTCCAGATCCTAAAAGTTTGGAAGGATCTAAAACTAAAGCCAGGTGACTTTTGGATTGTTAAGAGACATTTATATATAAGGAAATGTTTGGAGACTCAATACAGCATCTATTTCATGTACAGTTTTTGCAAAACTTGAAGGAAAAGTCACCTGGATCCACACCAGACACTGCAAAAATGACTAAATTAAAGAAATCTCTGTGTTTGATTTGTTTCCCTCTTGTGATCACAGTCTAGGGTACTTTTTGATTCAATTACTTTAATTGCAAGGGATATATATATTTGAAAAGTAGTTCAGCCATGTTGAAATCATATTTGTCTTTTGTATGTCTTCCATTTTATGTAGAATTGTCTGTGTTTACATATGCTGCTAAGTCAGCATGCTCACAATTAAGCTAGAAGGCCATTCTGGCCACAGGAGTGTACAGCCACTACTCTGTAAATATGTCTTAGCAATCATTTGTTTTTCACACAATAGCAGAGTTAAATAACACAAATAACAATGGGGATCTAATGACTCTTAGATCCCATAGTAGACTTATTTACAATACACATTTTAGCAGACAATAGACAGACAGGTGTTGGAATTTACATCAGCATCTCCTAACAGAATTTACATCAGCATCTCCTAACAGTATCTGTCCCAGCATTATGAATCAGCCACTATTCCAATATGGCAAATCCAGGGTCCCCAGAGTCTGTGTGTCCTGGGGGACCAGGACCCGAATCCACAGTAATACCACCTCAAGGGTCCCCGGGCATACAGTTCACAACGAGCACCGTTCCCCCAAATGCAAGGGCCCCCGATCGAACGGCAAGAGGCTAGCATACAGTCCCCTCCAAAAGTCTCTTTCCAGGCTAGGTCTGTCACAATATACATTTACCAGGGCCAACCTGCGTGAATAAACTTAAATTATTACCACTAAGTATCTGCCCTCAGGATCTGGAATGAACAATTTTATGGAACAAAGTAAGGACTTGTGCAACAAAATAGACACACCCCCATAAGACGAATAAGTGGCATGTATGGCTCTGTGCATCCAGGGACGTTTCATGGCCAGGATCTTGTTGCCTAGTAAATGAGTTTCCTGTAAAAAAATTATGTGGGGATGTTGGGCCTGCAAAAATTTCAGCACCAGAGCTCTCTTGTATTTTGAATTCAAACCCCTGACATTTCAGGAGATGATTCTAATATTCAAGGATATGACTGCAATTCAGAAATTTGCCACAAGATGGAGGCCTAGGAGCACAGGTGAGGTCCAGAGTCACACAGAGCCATACAGCATGCTGAAGAATAACATTCATCCACCTACAAACATTAGGTTTTGGTGAAGCCTGTTTCTGAGTGTCCCCTGGTCAGCCAACCGTGCAGTAACGAGGGTGACACCACAAACAAGCGACCACAAAAAAGGTGGAGCAGATACACAAAAACAGAACATAAGAAAACATAACAGAACATAAGAAAAAACATAATTAAAAACTTCGCTCCAGAACAGTCCCATTGTAACAATTCCCTGTCTTGCCAGCTTAAAAAAAAGGGGGGGGGGGAGGGACAGAGAAAAAAAAACCACGAACCCCGCATCAGCCAGCAGACTTCTCCAAAGAAACAAAAAAACAAAAACAAATGGAATATTGCCTTATAGAGTTATTCCATATGTCCATTAGGAAGGAACAAAAATGTCAACAGGGTGAGCACTGGCACTACGCGCCTTCTGCGAGTACTCTTTTTTGCAGAGAGAGCATCCGGCTCCATGCATATTGTAGCAATGAAGCACCATGCAGCTATATGGGTGATACTCAAAAAATTAGAATATCGTGCAAAAGTTAATTTATTTCACTAATACAACTTAAAAGGTGAAACTAATATATGAGATAGACTCATTACATGCAAAGCAAGATAGTTCAAGCCGTGATTTGTCATAATTGTGATGATTATGGCTTACAGCTCATGAAAACCCCAAATCCACAATGTCAGAAAATTAGAATATTAGATGCAATTAATAAAACAAGGATTGTAATAGAACAATATCGCACCTCTGAAAAGTATAAGCATGCATAGGTACTCAGTACTTGGTTTGGGCCCCCTTTGCAGCATAATTACTGCCTCAATATGGCGTGGCATGGAAGCTATCAGCCTGTGGCACTGCTGAGGTGTTATGGAAGAAAAGGATGCTTCAATAGCGGCCTTCAGCTATTCTGAATTGTTTGGTCTCATGTCTCTCATCTTTCTCTTGGCAATGCCCCATAGATTATCTATGGAGTTCAGGTCAGGCGAGTTTGCTGGCCAATCAAGCACAGTAATCCCACGGTCATTGAACCAGGTTTTGGTGCTTTTGGCAGTGTGGACATGTGCCAAGTCCTGCTGGAAAATGAAGTCAGCATCCCCATAGAGCTCGTCTGCGGAAGGAAGCATGAAGTGCTCCAAAATCTCCTGGTAGACGGCTGCGTTGACCCTGGACTTAATGAAGCACAGTGGACCAACACCAGCGGATGACATGGCTCCCCAAATCAACACAGACTGTGGAAACTTCACACTGGACTTCAAGCATCTTGCAGTGTGTGCCTCTCCATTCTTCCTCCATACTCTGGGTCCTTGGTTTCCAAATGAGATGCAAAATTTTCTCTCTCTCTCATCAGAAAAGAGGACTTTGGAACACTGAGCAACAGACCAGGTCTGTTTTTCTTTAGCCCAGGTAAGACGCTTCTGACATTGTTTGTTGTTCAGGAGTGGATTGATAGGAGGAATACGACATTTGAAGCCCATGTCCAGGATCCGTCTGTGTGTGGTGGCTCTTGATGCACTGACTCCAGCCTCAGTCCACTCCTTGTGAAAGTCCCCAACACTTTTGAATGGCCTTTTCCTGACAATCCTCTCCAGGCTGCGGTCATCCCTGCTGCTTGTGCTCCTTTTTCTTCCACACTTTTCCCTTCCACATAACTTTCTATTAATGTGCTTTGATGCAGCACTTTGGGAACATCCAACTTCTTTTGCAATTACCTTTTGAGGCTTTCCCTCCTCATGGAGGGTGTCAATGATGGTTTTCTGCACAACTGTCAGGTCAGCAGTCTTTCCCATGATTGTGATTCCTACTGAACCAGACTGAGAGACCATTTAAAGGCTCAGGAACCCTTTTCAGGTGTTATGGCTTAATTAGCTGATTAGAGTGGGACACTTTGAGCCTAGAATATTGCACCTTTTCACAATATTCTAATTTTCTGAGATTGTGGATTTGGGGTTTTCATGAGCTGTAAGCCATAATCATCACAATTATGACAAATCACAGCTTGAACTATCTTGCTTTGCATGTAATGAGTCTATCTCATATATTAGTTTCACCTTTTAAGTTGCATTATTGAAATAAATGAACTTTTGCACGATATTTACATTTTTCGAGTATCACCTGTACATATGCTGCAACATCTTGAAGGGAATGTTTTGTGCAGTAAAAGCAAGGTCTGTACATATGCATCCCCTGGCAAGGCACACCACTATTAAACCTACTAGGAAGGGTAACCTGGGATAGGATTACAGTCAAAGCATATGTGCCCGCCAGTGTACAATCAGCCTTCACTGCACCAGATTGTGGTAAAAAAAAAACAAAAAGAAAATAAGGGCCTTATGTGTCTCCAGCAAAAGCAAAAAAAGAGGGTGGACAACACAGCCCAAACAGAATGTAACAAAAATAAATAATGATTCACTTCAATCCAAGGTATCCAGCCGGCCTGAGAGACCCGAGGGGACCTCAAAGAATTTCACAGAGCCCCGGTGTTCAACACGGAGATTACTCGGGTACAGCATACTATACGTGAGTCCCTTTTCCCGGAGCCTCTTCTGAACCTCCAGGAACGTGCAACGGCACCTCTGCAGCTCCGGGGAAAAATCTGGGAAAAAATGCAGGGTGGTATTCTCAAACTGGAGCTGTGGTTTCTTCCGGGCTTCAGCAAGGATGAGATCTCTATCTCGGTAATTTAGAAACTGCACCAGGAATGGTCTGGGCAAGGCGCCTTGTGGTCTCGGGTCTGTGGGGACCCTATGAGCGCACTCTACAATGTATGCTGAGGAGACTTGCTGTAAATTGAGGATTTCTTTAAAGAAATTTTCAGCAAAACTGGCTGGATGTAAAACCTCCTCGCCCTCAGGAAGGCCCACCACGCGCACATTATTGCAGCGCAATCTATTTTCAGCGTCTTCGGACCGCGCCATCAAGGTTTTAACCGTGCGTTGCAGGTCAGCGGCATTCTGGTGGTAGACGCATTATCCCCGATATCCGAGCAGGGGCGTAACTACCACCATAGCGACCCATGCGGGCACTATGGGGCCCGCAGCCGAGTGGGGCCCAGTGAGGATAAGAGCACTGCCGGCACAGTCTCCCAGCCAGGGGAAGAGAGAGGAAAGGAAGAGGTGAGCTGTCCACATCAGCAGAGAGCTGAATTGCCCGATGTAAGAGCTTTCATTAGAACTTCCAGTGTTCCCGTGGCTTACGTCACATAGGTCCACCTTTTGGCCCGGTGCCTTTGATAGACAGAACGCCGATCCAATGCGGGACATGTGACGTCATCAAAGGCGTTGGGCCATGAGGTGGGGCTATGTGACGATGAGCCCCGGGAAGACAGGAAATTCAAATGAAAGCTATTACAGCGGGCAATCCCGCTCTCTGCTGATCCGGGTGGCTTGCCTCTTCCTCTGCATAGGTGGGGCTGTATGGGGCACAGGCAGACCAGGCTGTATGGGGCACAGGTCACGCTGTATGGGCACAGGTCACGCTGCATTGGGCACAGGTCACGCTGCATTGGGCACAAGTCACGCTGTATGTGGCACAGGTCACGCTGCATTGACACTAGGGCAGCTGTGGGGGGGGGGGGCTGTTTGCAGGGGGGCCCCATACAACATTTTGCTATGGGGCCCTGCTATTTCTAGTTACGCCCTTGTATCCGAGATACGATTCTCAGCAGCAGTGACACAGCCTCTAAACTTGTCCATGTCATGTCGGATAAGGCCACACTCCATGGTCAGTGTATCCTCCCCATGACCATTGTTTTACTCTCCTCAATGGCCGCCAGGATGGCTGCAGTGGAGGCTGTTGCTGCTGATTGCTCCATACCTGAGGTCTGCTGCGGGTCTCCTTCGTCCTGCTCCATGTCCCTTAGAAGCTGCAGGACTGTTTGTATGGCCGCAGCTCGCTCTGCACTGGAGGGTAAGATGGCCGCCGCACGTGTCACTGCTGGGGAGCTCTGTGTCTTGGGAGGCGGCTGTTTCTTTGTTGATCGCCTTCTGGATGGCATCTAAGGATTCAGGAGGTACCCCTGATCACACTGTAGCTGTCCACTGGCTAGGATGCCACTCGGTGCAGGGAATAAGAACAGAGAGCCGGGATGGAGGCAGAAGGATGTGGAGGATGCTGGGCCCCTGGACTCTGCTGCCAGCCCACACAGGCAGTCTCCACCTAACACTTACCTGGTCTTGGCAGGATGGTGGGGTAGCTGAGGGCAGGAGCATCCGCGCTCTGGGTTACAGGCCGGGCTGGCCGCGGTGCTCCTCCGCGGGCCGGAGGCGTAGGAAAATGCAGTGGGCGGCAGGCTTCACTAGGCCGGACCAGGCCGTGGCTGCAACGTACATCTCGGGGGCCCCGCGGAGCACCGGTCCCCTCAGGCATACAAGAGGGCAGGCTGGGAGTGGAGTCACTTACAGCACGGCAAAGCCAGCAACAGCTCCCTCCAGCAGGATGTAGGCCGGGAAGATGGTGACGCCCGCGGGTGTGCAGGATCCGTGTCTCTCTGGCCGGTCACGGACAGATCCAATACAGACACAGGCTGTAGCAGGGTATGTGGAGGGACAGGCAGGCAGGTGAATTGGCTGGATTTAAGGGTTTAAGTGCTCGGATGGCTAAGGATTCAGATTAGGATTCCCGGAGCTCCTCTCTCTCACGTCCTCTGCCGCTCACATCTGGACACGCCCCCCCTGCCTTGAGATCATTGACAAGATTCTCCCCTGTAGTTCTGGGCTGATTCCTCACCGTTCTCATGATCATTGAAACTCCACATGGTGAGCTCTTGCATGGAGCCCCAGACTGAGGGAGATTGACAGTTATTTTGTGTTTCTTCCATTTGCGAATAATCACACCAACTGTTGTCACCCTCTCACCAAGTTGCTTGGCGATAGTCTTGTAGCCTATTCCAGCCTTGTGTAGGTCTACAATCTTGTCCTTGACATCCTTGGACAGCTCTTTGGTCTTGGCCATGGTGAAGAGATTGGAATCTGATTGATTGTTTCTGTGGACACTGGGTCTTTTATACAGGTAACAAGCTGAAATTAGGAGCACTCCCTTTAAGAGAGTGCTCCTAATCTCAGCTCGTTACCTGTATAGAAGATACCTGGGAGCCAGAAATCTTGCTGATTGATAGGGGATAAAGTACTTATTTCACTCATTAAAATGCAAATCAACTTATAACTTTTTTGAAATGCGTTTTCTGGATATTTTTGTTGTTATTCTCTCTCTCACTGTTAAAATAAACCGACCATTAAAATTATAGACTGATCATTTTTTTTGTCAGTGGGCAAACATACAAAATCAGCAGGGGATCAAATACTTTTTTCTCTCACTGTATGTGCCACTTTGTGTTTGTCTATTACATAAAATCCCAAAAAAATACATTTACTATTTTGGTTGTAACATGACAAAAAGTAGAAAATTTCATGGGGGTATGAATACTTTTATTACGGCACTGTATATGTTGAAAACTAATTATGACTGTGTATCTACTAAAACGCATAGGCAGGGAGACGTATTACCAGAGCTATATGCCCGATCTAGCCTCCACCCTATTCGATTGTAAGCTCCTATGAGCAGGGCTGTTTTAACCCTCTTGTATTTTATTGTATTGTAACTGTACTGTCTCCCGTTTATATTGTAAAGCACTGCGTAAACTGTTGGCGCTATATAAATCCTGTATAACAGTAATAATAATTGCCTGGATGTAAAGATACTGTACATACTACTTAAATTATTAGTAAGCTCATGAATCTATTCTAGCATTATGTTTAAAGGAGTGCTGCCATCTTGTGGTTGAAATAAAAAGCTACAGGGAAAATTCCAATGAGCATATAATTTCACTATATACTTGCTGAAACTTGTAAATAAACTGTCATTTTAGGTTGTCAGAACTGTACCTTCCCAACCAGGAGGCAGTCACCGAAGTGCAGGAGCCAGATGGAAAACAGCCTTAAAGTGCACAGGACACGTGTAGCAAGTCCAGTCTTTTGACCCTTCTGCCTCTCCCCCTTCGTTGGCAATTCCCGGCTGTCAGAATAACATCTGGGGGTTGCTGTGTAAATACAACAGCGGCTGTAAGAAACAGACCTTATGACACAGATTATAAACACTCTTCAGACACTGGGTAGAGAGATGCAATGTAACTTTGTTACTTTGTATGTACTCTGTTTCATTCATCTGAAATTCAAAGGGATGAGCTCCCATTTACATATAATGTCAGTTAAAGTGGTTGTAAGCCTCTGGCATGAAATATGAACAAAGCATATCCCTTTATAGTGTGTATTTGTCTCAATCCAGTGCACTAGGTGTCATTATTGTCTGCTGCCCCGTTCCTCTTCTATCTGCATGGGTCACTTTTGACAAGTTTTCCTGACACCAAGAAAAAAAAGTTGACAGGAGAGGGAGCTCCAGCCCACAGCCTGTGATTGACAGCCTCAGCTCTTTTCCTATGTGAAGAGAGGGTGTCTCTTCCCTCCAATCAGCTCTCACTGAGCTCTGCACAGTGTAATTTCAGCTCCCTGCCTTCTACTTTCTGAAAGCTCAAACAAGCTGTGTAAATTCTGCACTTTGGATGGCTGTAGAAAAGAGAAGACTGCAGATAAACAGGTACAACTTACGCAAGAGAATTTGTTTCACCTCTGTATATCACCTGAGGCCAGTCACTTAACTGGGTATATGTAAGGGTTTACAACCACTTTAAAGCAACCTAACAGTCAATGATCTCAAGGCAGCTGGGACCATAGTCACCAAGAAAACAATTGGTAACACACTACGCCATGAAGGACTGAAATCCTGCAGCGCCCACAAGGTCCCCCTGATCAAGAAAGTACAGGCCTGTCTGAAGTTTGCTAATGAACATTTGAATGATTCAGAGGTAAACTGGGTGAAAGTGTTGTGGTCAGATGAGACCAAAATCGAGTTCTTTGGCATCAACTTAACTCGCCGTGTTTGGAGGAGAAGGAATGCTGCCTAGAACATCATCCCCACCATAAACATGGAGGTGGAAACATTATGCTTTGGGGGGGGGGGTTTCTGCTAAAGATACATGCCGACTTTGCAGCATTAAGGGGCCAAGTATTGTAAAATCTTGGGTGAGAACCTCCTTCCCTTAGCCAGGGCATTGAAAATGGGTCATGGATGGGTATTCCAGCATGACAATGCCCCAAAACACACAGCCAAGGCAACAAAGGAGAGGCTCAAGAAGAAGCACATTAAGGTCCTGGAGTGGCCTAGCCAGTCTCCAGACCTTAATCCCATAAATAATATGTGGAGGGAGCTGAAGGTTCGAGTTACCAAACGTCAGCCTCGAAACCTTAAGGACTTGGAGAGGATCTGCAAAGAGGAGTGGGAAAAAATCCCTCCTGAGATGTGTGCAAACCTGGTGACCAACTACAAGAAACGTCTGACCTCTGTGATTGCCAACAAGGGCTTTGCCAGCAAGTACTAAGTCATGTTTTGTGAAGGGGTCAAATACTTATTTCACTCATTGAAAATGCAAATCATTTTATAATTTTTTTTGTAATTCGTTTTTCTGGATATTTTTATTGTTATTCTGTCTCTCACTATTAAAATAAACCGACCAATAAAATTGTAGACTGATCATTTCATTGTCAGTGGGGAAACATACAAAATCAGCAGGGGATCAAATACTTTTTTCCCTCACTGTATAAATGTTAGTATCCAGTTATATTATGTTACTGTTTATGTTACTGTAAAGAGAGAAGAGAAAAGAGGAAAGGGCAGAGAGGGGAAAGATAAGCAAGAAAGAGGCAAAGAAGAGAGGACCTGAGCCCTAAAGGGGAGAAGGGGAGCAGACCCCTCTGGCTCGGGATTTACTAGCAGGCCATCATTTAAAGGTAGGATATGCTGGAGATATGCACTGAGGGCAGGGCTCCCAAATTTTACGGATTTTGGACTGGGAATCATTAAGGATGCTGGACTTCTTTTCGTTAATCATCACCGTGATCATACGATCTTTAACTTCCTGGAAAGGTACAGAAGGCCAGCGTCTACTTAGCTGCCAAGAAAAGATATATAGCTCATTTCTTCTGGTGGATAGTCCTGGAATGAGATGGTGGAGTAGGGCCAATTTGGCATCCTCATGGACCTTCAGATGAAAAATATCCGGAGAAGGTCAAAGGTTCTAGACCAAAATGCAAACAATTTAGGACAGGACCACCATGTGTGGAGAACATCATCCTGTTGTCCACAGCCCCTAAAGCATCTATCACAGGGTTTCCTCTTTTTGCATTTGACTGTCCCCATTTACGCTCCTCTGGGTGGATAACCAGGGGGACCATGTGAGAGGTTGTGAAAAGGGGATAAGACAAGGACTTGATAGTTTTAAAGACTCGTGCATGCGGATGCTTTCAGAAACAAATCCTCTCTAGTGTAAAAATCCCAGCGTATTTCAATGCAACCCCGTGCAATGCATATTGTTGTGGCGCATTGGTGCGCCATTTACAGGGTTACAACTGGAGGTGAGATGTCATATCGCTCGGTGCTTGATTAGCTGCAGCGGAGACATTCAGGCTCTAAAAGACCACTAATGTGTACATAAATAGCACCTGTTGCCTGCCCATGCTATCACATAGGGTTTTTTTTTTTGCTCCTCTGTGATAGCAATTAAGTTATATGAAAAAGTGTTAAAAATGTAACCACATCCCACCCGGCCAAGAGCAAAATGACGGCCGCAGCGGAGATCAGTTATCCTTACTGAGAGTCATATGACATCCAGCAGGATAAGCCGCTCGTGCACGCCCCCCGGGGCACACAGCACGGCGATCGGTGGTGCGGTGAGTTGCTCTGACACACCGCATCTCCGATCTAGGTAATGCTTGCTAGTAATGCCAATCAGTGCCCACTTATACCCACATGTGATGCCAATCAGTGACATCAGGGATGCCAATCAGTGCCCATCAGTACTGCCATACTGCCAGTCAGTGCCCGTCAGTAAGTCCAGTCAGTACCCATCAGTAATGCCTGTCAGTGCCTCCTCATCAGTGCTACCTATCAGTGCCATCTATCATCTATCTATGCCATCCATCATTGCTCATCAGTGCACATCATTGCCGCCCATCATTTCTGCCTATCAGTGCCACCTATTAGTGCCCATGAGTGCTGCATATCAGAGCCACCTATCAGATCCCAAATTTTTATAACAGAAACAAATAAAAAAATTTTTTTTTAATTTTTGGTCTTTTTTATTTGTAGTGCAAAAAATAAAAAAGGCAGAGGTGATCAAATACCAACAAAAGAAAGCTCTATTTGAGGGGGAAAAAGATAAAGATTTAATTTGGGTACAGTGTTGCACGACCGCACAACTGTCATTCAAAGTTCGACAGTGCTGAAAGCAGAAAATACACCTGGGCAGGAAGGGGGTGAAAATGCCCTGTATTGAAATGGTTAATTATAATAATAATAAAAAAAATTAAAAAGCACTCTGTTGTCCCCCCATACACACTCAAATGCAAACATGCATGTAAGCAGCGACTGCATAATTAATGTGAGGTACCTCCGTGGACGGTGGAGTGACAGCAAGAGTTCTAGAGCTATAATTTGTGTGTTTATTTGTTTTTTTTATATTTGTGTGTTTTTTTGTTTTAATTTGTGTATTTTTTTTTCTTTTATTTGTGTATGTTTTTAATTTTTTTTGCTCTATGTTGGTTGAACTGGATGAACTTTTGTCTTTTTTCAACCAGATTAACTATGTAAATTCATGATTAACTCTAAGTTGATAACCTGTAAAGGCTTTCAACTATAGTTTGTCACCATTTCACAGGCGCGCGCAGTTTTAAATCCTGACATATAGTTACATAGTTGGTGAGGTTGAAAAAAAGACACAAGTCCATCAAGTCCAACCTACAGTGTGTGTGTGAATATATGTCAGTATTACATTGTATATTCCTTTATGTTGCGGTCGTTCAGGTGCTTATCTAATAGTTTCTTGAAACTATCAATGCCCCCTGCTGAGACCACCGCCTGTGGAAGGGAATTCCACATCCTTGCCGCTCTTACAGTAAAGAACCCTCTAAAACATAAAAGTGGAAGAAAATGTCAACTCTAACTATTCTTAAAAACCCTTCTCCTACCTAGGCTGTATATAAAAAAAAAAAAAAAAAAGACCTGTGCACTTACCTATTTTTAGTTCACTACGGTCCAGTCACATGATTTTGCAGCCCTAGCTTCCCTGTGTCAGTAAGGAGCAGCTGCAAGCGAGACGAGGGAGCACCAACAGCTGCGACATGAGAGCCTATGGGTGACGTCACCGCTCCTGGAATTCACGGCTGTTATTCAGGACTTTGTTATATCTGCATGATCACTTGTCTGGACCGGAGCATATTAAAAAGAGGTAGTTACACAGATTTTTTTTTATACAGTTTTGGCAGGATAGGTAAGAGGAGGTAACATTTTTTGAGGCACCGTTTACCTTTACAAAAATGCAGGTAGGGTGGTGTCTATAGATAAAAAAAAGTGCAGCTTTGACTAAAGTTGAATAATGCCCTTGCAATAGGCGTAGGACATTTAAGTACCTCCTGAAGCTTGACTGGAAAACTCACATCATCCCATTCTTCCGTGTTGCTAGGATGTTGCTGAGACACTCCCAGCTCTTACTACTCACTTCCACCATCACAGGAGTGAACTCTTTCTCTGATTTAAATCCCCTCACTTTCTTTTCCCTGATGCAGTAGCTCTGAGCTCAGCATTTGAGAGCTCACTCCTGTGATGGTGGAGGTGAACAGTAAGAGCTGGGAGTGTCTTAGCAACATCCTAGCAACAAAGCAGGATGGGATGTTGCCATCTCTGGGAGTTATTCAGTTAGGCGGTATGCAAAAACATCCTTTACCTATAGCGAGGGCATTATTCAACTTTGGTTAAAGCTGTAAAGTTTTTTTTTTACACACAGATCTTTTTCTTTTACGGCAGGAGAAGTAGGAGAAGGGGGAGAGAACATTTTAACCACTTCCCACTCTGTTTACAGACAAATGACGGCACCACCGTGCAGCGGCGCAATCTGTCACCGGCTGATCAAAGTACCAGCTCGCTGCTGGTACCATGTTACCGCCGTGACGAATCACAGCAGGTCACATGACAGTTGTACCCAATGAGTGGCTTCCTTTCATGCCGTCCAATGTGTACAATTGTGTTGCTAGCTGTGATTGGTCAATTTGTTCACATGGTACAGACAGGGCCAATCATAGTCCATCTATACCATGTGATTAGCTTTGACCAATCAGTCAATCACAACAAAACAGACTGAGACCATGTTCACTTTGGGTTGATTTGACATGCGATTTGACATGTCAAGTCGCATGCCAAATCGGAGCCTATTGCCGGCAATGGCACCGCCCGAATCGGTGCGACGCCAGATGTTTCTGCACTACTTTTGGTGACTTCGGGGGTGATTTCAATAGACATCTGTGCATGAACCCGCACAGATGTCTGTCAAATCGACCCCGAAGTCAGACTGAACTGCCAATTTGAATGTTCAGCTAAATTCGCATGATTTAAAATTCACCCTCAGTTTGAACGTGGGCTGAATGAATCAGTTTCATTCAGTAAAATTCAGTAAAATGCTTGCTTATAGCAATGTAATGCACTGCTTTAAGCAAACATATTGTGTAAAAAAAATAAAAAAAAATCCTGATCACTTCCCCAGGGCAGTACAATGTTGTTATGGTAACATTATATTGCTGTGGTCACAGTGTGTTAAAAAAATTAAAAAAAAAAAAAATTATAAAAAAAGGAAAAAAATTAATAAAAAAAAAAAAAAAAATATATATATATATATATATATATATATATATATATATATATATATATATATATATATATATAATTTTTTTTGTACTGTCACCGGTCAGTATACCTGATCACAGCCAGACCACTTATATGATGACGCTGTACTACATTGGTGACAGTATGTAAATAGAAAGAAAAAAATAGTGACTTTTTTTATTGTTTTCTTTATTTTCCAAAAAAATAAACAACCGCAAAAAAAATTGCCATGCCTCTTACTAAATACCTTGGCCCATCTACTTTCCAAAAAGTGGTCATTTGGGGGATATTTGTACTGTCCTGACATTTTTGGGGCTCAAGAAATGGGATAGGCAATCAGTACATGAGGATTGATCAAGTTTTTGTGGACTCTGTAACCTTCCTACAGATTAACACTGATTTGGGTTATTTTCACCAAAGAAATGTAGCAGAACACATTTTGGGTTAAATATATGAAGAACAATAATTTATTTGCAAATTTTGCTTAATAGAAACAAAGAAAAAGGCGTTTTTAAATTCCACCAAAAGAAAGCTCTATTTGTGTACAAAAAATGATAAAAATCTACTTTAGGTACAGTGTTGCATGACCGTGCAATTGTCATTTAAAGTGTGACAGCACTGAAAGCTGAAATATGGTCTGGGCAGGAAGGGGGTGAAAGTGCCGGTATTGAAGTGATTAAAGGGTTAGTTCACCTTTACCAAAAAACTGCCTATGCAGATATAGGATGTCTGTAGATGAAAACAATCTGTGCTCTAGGTGTAGGCCATTTACGTGCCTCCCGATGCTGGACTGGAAAACTCCCAGAGATCGCATCATCCTGTCTTTCCGTGTTGCTAAGACGTTGCTATGACACTTCCAGCTCTTACTGCTCATTTCCACCTTCACAGGAGTGAGCTCTTTCTCTGATTCAAACCATCCTACATGCACTGTCTTTCCCCTAATGCAGTAGCTCCGAGCTCAGCATTTGAGAGCTCACTCCTGTAATGGTGGAGGTGAGCAGTTAGAGCTGGGAGTCTCTTAGCAACATCCCGGCAACAACACAGGACAGGATGATGCCATCTCTAGGAGTTTGTTAGCCAGGCTTCAGGAGGTGCGTATATGGCCTACACCTGAAGCAAGGGCATTATTCAACTTTACTCAGAGCTGCACAGTTTGTTTTTATCGACAGACGCCCCTTACCTGCATAGGACGTTTTTTTGTAAAGGTGAACTAACCCTTTAGAATAGATATAGTAATAGATATAGGGTTTTCTTCCACTTAAGCCTGGGTTCACACCGCCGTGACTTCAAAGTCACGCGACTTGCGCTCTGACATCCCTGTGCGACATCATCGCGGCTTGTATAGGACTTCTTTAACAGAAGTCAATGCAAGTCATATTGATGACGCACCAAAAGTAGTGCAGGAACCTTTTTCTAAGTCGGAGCGGCTTAAGTCACACCGATTAGAATGCAGTTAATGAGGAACGACTTACCATGCAACTTTTTTTGAACGGTGTTTATTTTGGTTTTAGTTTTTCAACAAAAAAAAAACAGGAGACGGACTAACATTACAGGCGTGTAAGGTGCATATGACTACATCAAGTCATGTACTATTTAGTGTACACCGAGCTGGGAGTCCTTGAAGGAACAGAAAAACCCCAACAACATTCATACATAAACACATTGAAACCCACAACACATACGACCCCATATCAGCAATAGATTTTCAAGATCCCCAATGTAGTGGAAGTTCTATACAAAGCAATCCCTGGTTATCGTGTTGGCAACCTTCAGATCACTGTTCCCGAGTTACATTGATGGAGGACTCATTGATTGAGTTGTGAGGAAAGGACATCCCCCCAGAAATCCTCAGAGACATCCAACCATGGTTGCCATATTTTGGTGAACTTCTTAGGGCATGCCCTACTTTTATATATCAATTTAAATTTGGGGAGGACCCCATGAACGTTACAAAAGAAGGCGAGGGCTGAAAGAGGGCCAACATCCTTCCAATGCAATAAGATGGTTTTACATGCATAAAATAACAATATACGTAAAACAAAGTCCTGGCATGTGTACGAGGAACATGATCATTAATAGTTCCTAAGAGCCCAACCTCTGGGGTATGAGGTATCGGTAGGTGAAGCTTGTGGTCAAAAAAAAGCAAATAGATCCTTCCAGAAGGTCGAGAGTCCAGGATAGGTCCAAAACATGTGAAAAAAATCAGCAGCAGTCATATCACATCTAGCACATGCAATATCCCGGCCCAATCCCATCCGAACCAGCCTGGCTGGTGTGTAATGCAAGTGATGTATGAACTTAAATTGGATCGGTATGTCAGCAGTGCTGATTATATCCTGAAAACATATATCGGTTGCCTCTTCCCAGTCCTTCTCTGAAAGCTCAGGCATTGACAGCAGCCATTTGCAATGAGAGTTCTGGAAAGGATTCGCCCCAACCAACTGAAGGCGACCATAAAAGGTCGTCACCAGCTTGGCAATTTCCGGAAACGACAAGAGGTCCTCAGTAGATGATTCCATGAGCTCAATGGTCAATGACCCAAATTGTGCCGAAAGGCATGTCTTAGTAAAATATATTTATAAAAGAATTTATTGTCCAGACCGTACTTAAGTCTGAGTCCGTCAAAGGGTAGTAAGGTATTATCCTCAACTATATGGGAGAGATGAGTGATTCCAAATCGACTCCATTAGCCCCATTACAATGCACTGCTTACTTCTTGTCTCCTGGACAGGTCAATGTTGGGAACCCCCCCCCCCCCCCCTTTTGTTTTTGTGTTTTCACGCTTTACAACTTCCTTCTTTGTTCCAACTGTTTTCAGCCGGACATGTTACTGTGGGTGACGAAATGACCTGTTCCATACTTTAATGCCTCACGATAATCGGTGCAACAAATTGTCGAGGCTCTTCCCTACCCTTTGCTGGTGTGTTGTAGCTAGCTAGGGTTTGGGAGAGACTATGGGATTGTAAAATGTCTGATATCTGATTTGGCTATGCAACTATTGAGCTTCTAATATACTTTGCTGAACCAATCTGGTCCAATTTTTATGTGTTTAGAGCAAATGTCCCACCTGGATACAGGCAGAGGGGCCGATAGATGGAGCTGCTGGGTCCACAGTCCCTTGCCACTGTCCTCGTGGGCACCTATAGCTCTCCGCGTACGATTTCTCCTAAACTGCCTAGTTTCACCCTAAAATTTAAATCTCACACTGTTACTGATTTTAGTATTGTTACTCAGATTTATGCTTCTAGGGTCCCTGTTGTAGTTTATGGATAACGTATGTTGAAAATGATTACCTTCCCCATATGATGATATTTCATGGATTGATAATTTCTGTGTGAAGGAGAGAGGATGATCTTGATCAGGACTATTCGCCCACACAGACCGCCACCCTCCTTCACAAACGATCCGATGTGCGTTCTACTGTTTAAATGCCTTATTACACTGATGTGCCTCAATTAAGCTATATATGCCTGTTATGCTACTGGGCATACGGCTTAGACTCTTCTTCTCGGCCTCCCACCCTCAATGGGCTTGGCACGAACTGTGCCTAATTAAGTGATTTTTCACGTGGTGTCCCGTCTTCGCGGACCCCTTAGATTTTGTTAGGCTCCTTATTTAGGTGTCCCCCCTTCCTAGTTTTTGTCCTGGTATATTTCTGCCATAGTGCAGGTTTCCCCTTCCCTTCCCCATCCCTCTTGCTCTCTCTGCTATCTATAATCTGATTTTCTTTTTCTCATTTCACTATGGCCCATACAATACTATCTCGTCCTTGCCTGAAACTTTGCTCCTACAATGTAAATGGCCTCAATATTGCATCCAAAAGGGGGCAAATCCTCTACCAAATGCATAAAGAACAGGACAATGTGTTGCTGTTACAGGAAACTCATTTCCACACGAACTCCACCCCTTCCTGCTCCAACGGGTACTTTAACAGATGGTTCCACAGTACAAACCCTTCTCTGATAACTAAAGGCGTTTCTGTTGCCTTCCACAAAACGCTTCCGATTGAGCTGATAGACCAGCTCTCGGACCCTCAGGGAAGGTATGTGAAGTTCTCTCTATGGGGTATGAAATTCACTATCGCCAACCTTTACCTACCAAATACTAATCAAATATCGTCTGCTCTGCGGTACATAAGGATCTTGTCGGACTTTACAGAAGGTAAGCTAATCTTAGGCGGGGATTTTAATGCCCCGTTGGATCCGCTTCTAGACTCATCAACCTGGTTCCTGGTTCCACCATTCCTCTACCAAATTATGGGTACAAATAGAAAGCCATCTCAATCCAATAGATCTCTGCGCTTTGCCATGGAGGCCTGCTGAATTCCTGAAGGGGGGTTACCCCTTGGCGACCTCACCCGACAAACTATACAAATATGGACCCAAATGAATTCCTCCAAGACCTTATCCCCACTAAAGGGACCCATGACGCCTCTTTTTTGGGACTCCGGTTTTTCCACCAGCACTACAGGGGGAGAGTTTTGGACCTTGGAGAAAGGAGGACCACAGACGACTTGCCCAAGTCCTTAGCTCAGACTCTTCTTTGATGAAAGACGCTCCCTCCAGGCCCATTTCCCCATACCGCGACGCATTGGCTGCAGAGGCAACAAGTGATATCCTACATTCGTACTTTCCCATTCTTGCCTGATATACTTACTGATTTAATGGACTTGGAGAACATGCTGCTTCAGGCCGACCTCCCCACACATGTGGTCTCTAAACTCTACTCTTTCATACATATGGTTTCTAACCCTGACCTCCCCCCATACACACAGGCCTGGAAGGTAGACTTGGGCCACTCCACTTCACCTGTTGACTGGCAAAAGAGCTTCATTCTGACTCACAAAATATCCTTAGCCTCCAAAGCTCAAGAAAAAGGGTTCAAGTTGTTGATCTTTTGGTACAGATGCCCCTTGACTTTACACTGGATAAACCCGGCGCTCCCGGATACCTGCTGGCATTGCTTGTCAGGCAAGGGAACTCTCCTCCACATTTGGTGGGAATGCCCCCCTGTGTGGAGGTTCTGGCAAAAGATCCTCGACCTGTACTGCAGACTTATGGCGACCTCGCTTACACCCTCTCCTGAGGTAGTTCTGCTATCTATGCTCCCTGGACTGCTCAAATCGGTCAAAAAAGACGTTCTGCGTCATCTTCTGCCAGCAGCTAGAATGGTTCTGCCCAGACACTGGAGGTTGGCAATCATGCCTTCCCGGGGGGAATGGGCAACTGAAGTGGACTGAATGAATAGCTTGGAACGAATGCTGTCGCAGGAATCGGGTAAAGAGGAACAATTCTTCAAGACCTGGACCTCATGGTCTATGTTTCGACACTCCTCAGAATTTATTCCATGCGCAACAGAGGACTCTAACCTCACATCTGTCTGACCTAAGTGGAATGTCTCCTTCTCAATATCTACTTACCTTACTGCTTTGACCCCTCTATTTTCACCATCATTCCCCCTCCTGTCTTTACATGAAGCAACGATACATGAACACCCGAACCATAATCTCTAGACTCAACAGACGGGAACTCTGTGACACACATAGAGTTCCCCCCTACGAGAAATTGCGTTTAGCATAATAACAAAAGCCCAAGCATATTTATAATGGGTGGGCACCGCTCGTTGAGTGGATAGTGGTGCTCACAGACCCTCAAAATGACTTGATAGATGCTATGGCTACACAGGCTTATATACTAAATTAATTCCGTTGAAGCTAACAAATTTTCTATACAATGTGATGTTATGGTACCAATATTGAAATGTCTATTTCTATCTATGTGTCAATGAACAATACACTTGTATAATGTACACCTCTCCTTTCTTAAAAAAAATAAGAAACTAAACTAAAACTGACATCAACAACAGGAGAGAATCTGGAGCCCCCGGATCTCTTTGACCTATGAAATTCGTCCCTGAGAGAGGTAGAAGGTCCACAGAGGGTTGTTAAATGCACTGTGGAGGGAGTTTGGGGGTCACAGTGTAGCCAAACATGGACATAGGTGAGTTGGGAAGCAAGAAAGTAGTTCCTTAAATTTGGGCAGGCCAGGCCTCCCACGTCCTTACCGCCTGTAATGAGGACCTGGCTATACACGGCTGGTGGCCATTCCAGACAAAGGAAGAAAGGGTGGAGTCTACTTTCGCAAAAAAAAAAAATTTAGGGAGGAAAACTGGGGCAGCTCGAAAACAATATAGAAATTTTGGTAAGAAAATAATTTTAAATATATTTATGAGGCCAATTAGATTGAGGGGCAGTGATGACCAGGTATGAAACCTTTCCATCATCTGTTTGACTATAGGAGTGATGTTGAGTTCTCTCATATTTAGAGAGGTCGCCATGTATTTGAATACACCCGAAGCCACGAAACCTCACCAAACTCCTCCACTACATGCAGCAGTTTAGTAAATGAGCTCTCTCTATCGTCCAAGTATATAAGGGCTCCGTCCGCGTAGAGCAGTGGTCATCAACCCTGTCCTCAGGGCCCACTAACAGGCCAGGTTTTATGTATTACCTTGGGGAGATGCAGACTAGAATACTGCAATCACTGAGCAGAAAATTATATCACCTGTCATGTATTTCAGTTATCTTGCAAACCTGGCCTTTTAGTGGGCCCTGAGGACAGGGTGGATGACCACTGGTGTAGAGAGACATCTTCTCTTCTATTGGACCAGAGCGGATGCCCACTATCTCTGATGTCTGCCGTACTGCCAGGGCCAAGGGCTCAATGGTCAGTGCGAACAGAAGTGGAGAGAGATTGCACCCTTGCCTGGTACCCCTCTGCAAGGAAAATGACCTGGAAATATCTTTGTTGGTGCGGACTCTGGCCCTCGGGTCAGTACATAATAGTCTGAACCAAACCCCATTCCACGAGCAAATGTTTACCGTGGACATAGGGTGGATATTAAAACCTCTAGGGCAGGAGGGAGGGCTCACATAGGGCTCTCCATCTCCGGTCACAGCTACAGGAGGTCGTGGGGGTTGCAGTGTTGCACAAGCATACATCCACACATGCAGCATACACACAACAGTAAAACTATGTACAATAGCATAATCATTACCCAGTAAGGGTAGCATTACCCCTGCCCAGCTCCAAAAAAGGGGAGTGGGCTTATACCCCAAACTTGTACCATGCCTGGGGCGCATGGCCAGCAACAGAAAGTAAAAACATTATCTGAAAAACAAAATAGTCAGCGTTCAACAAAAAATCATGGGGAGTTTTAAGTAACTCACCCCAAGGCAGCTCGGGCCTGCTCAGGAACTGAGGGCCAGGTATCCTCCCATAGGAGATGTGTGTGGTTGACCAAACTTTTGCTTAACAGAGCTTCGGTAGTGGGTAACAAAGATATAAAGGGAAAGGGTAGGGAGAAGAAAATAAATCAGCTTTTCCAGCTTAGTGTGCGGACCTCCATCAAGCAGGTGGTTTAGGGGGGTGGGGTAGTGATTCCCACTAGAATAGGGCATCTTGTGGGGATTGAAAGAATTGGACTCTTCCCTGGTGGGTAACCTGGAGGGTAGCAGGGAACAGCATGGAATATTGGATATCCTGCTCCCGGAGTTTCCTGCTTGACATGCTGGTAACTGGCTCTTCGGTTGCGGACTGTCGCAGAGTAGTCAGGAAACAGGGACACCACAGCGTTGTTGATCCGAAAACTTCCCTTCTTCCTGGCAGCCCCGAAAATGGAATCACGATCCCTGCAATTAGGGAGGCAAATCACCATCGTACGTGGAGGGTGACCTTCAGGGAGGGGACGCCCAGGGAGTCGGTGGGCCCTCTCATTCACAAAGCAGGGGGAGAGTTGACTGCGGCCAAATTCTCGTTCAAGCCAGCCTTCCAGGAAGGCTACTGGGTCAGATCCCTCCACCCACTGCGGGAGACCAACCAGACGCAGGTTGTTCCTGCAGAGACGGTCTTGGGTTCGTCCACCTTATCCTCCAGGGTTGCAATCTTCCCCCCATAGGTATTGAGTTTGGGCAGGATGGGGTTAATGGTGTCTTCTAGGTCACTAATACGTTGCTTAGTCTCAGTATCCCTGCCACATATTTTTGCATGTCCTGCCGCATGATTGTTAAGTCAATCTTTAGGCTGTCCACCTTCCCCATAAGGTCTGTATGGTTTACCTTAATAATAGAGAGGACCTCCAACAGTGTAGGCCCCTTGCCATCATCCATGACATCTTCACCCGGGGTCGCCTGCAGGGACACGGTCAGGGGGTCCGGGATCTCGGGAGAAGGTGGCGAGAAGGCGTCCTGGCTGTGTCCAAATAGATCAGGAGTGGAGGCTGGTGATGCGCTAGGCCCATGGACGGTGTTGCGGCGGCCATCTTGGCAGGAACGGGTAGTGATGCCCATCATAGCTGAAGGTTGCTTCTTCCCCCGCCGCTTTCCCATCCACCAAAACGGTTCCCTGGGATGCAGAAAATGTTTCTGCCCGGGTAGATGAGAATTATGGTCGTTTTTCACTTATGGTTGATCAGGATGGTGCAGGATAGTAGAAGGAGAAACCGGAGCTGCACAGGAACACGTCTGATCACATCCCCCGCTAGACCACACCCCCTACCATGCCACTTTAACCACTTTAAGACCACCCCACGCAGATATACCTCGGCAGGGTGGCCCTCCCGCACAAAATCACGTACCTGTACGTGATTTCGTGCACAGGGTCTGGTGTGCACGCGTGCGCGCCGGGACCCATGATCGTTCTGAGGAGAGACAGAATGGCGTTCTGCCTATGTAAACAAGAAAGATCGCCATTCTGCCAGAGGGGAAACTGGAGATCTTGTGTTTCTGCTAAGCAGAAACATGGATCTCTGTTTTCCCCCAGTCAAAGCACCTCCCCCACACAGTTAGAAAGCACTCCTTGGGGTCACACTTACCCCTTTGATCGCCCCTGTTAACTCCTTCCCTGCCAGTGTCATTAGTACAGTAACAGTGCATTTTTTTAGCACTGATCACTGTATTAGTGTCACTGGTCCTCAAAAAGTGCCAAAAGTGTCAGTTAGGTGTCCGATTTGTCTACCGCAATGTCGCAGTTCCGCTAAAAATCACTGATTGCCACCATTACTAGTAAAAAAAATTCCATAAAAAAATCCCATAGTTTGTAGACGCTATAACTTTTGCGCAAACCAATCAATATACGCTTATTGGGATTTTTTTACCAAAAATTTGTAGCAGAACAAATATTGGCCTAAATCAGGGGTCGTCAACCTACGGCACGCCACCGCTAAATGTCTGGTCCGTCAGTACACGTGATGAATTCATGTGAACCCAGCCCGCGGACATTTTAAGTAAGAGCAGAGCAAAGAGCAGGAAGCTGAATGAGAACATGGGTTAGACACACAGCAGCGCCGATAATACAATGGGAGCTTCCGGAGTTAACTTTCAAGGTGACTGGTTGCTAGGTGGTCCTAGCAACCAAACACCAGCTTGATAATATGAAAAATTAACTCCAGGAGCTCCCCCTGTCTTATCAGCACTGCTGTGTGTCTCTCCCATGTTCTCATTCAGCTTCCTGCTCCACTCTGTCTCCCTCTCTGCATGGAGCAAGGTAGGAAAGGGCAGAGCTGTGAGAGGGGCTGTGTAATATGCAGGGTGTGTGTGTAGGGGAGGCTGTGTAATATGCAGGGAGGGCTGTGTAATATTCAGGGGGGAGGCTGTGTGATATGCAGGGGGGGCTGTGTAATGTAAAGGGGCCCAGAGGTGTGGGGACTGTGTAATGTAAAGGGGTCCAGAAGTACGGGGCTGTGTAATGTAAAAGGGGTCCAAAAGTACGGGGGCTGTGTAATGGAAAGGGGTCCAGAGGTGCGGAGCTGTGCAATGTAAAGAGGTCCAGAGGTACAGGGGCTGTGTAATGTAAAGGGGTCCAGAGGTGCGGGTCTGTGTAATGTAAAGGGGTCCAGAGGTGCGAAGCTGTGCAATGTAAAGAGGTCCAGAGGCGCGGAGCTGTGCAATGTAAAGAGGTCCAGAGGCACGGAACTGTGCAATGTAAAGAGGTCCAGAGGCGCGGGGCTGTGTAATTTAAAGGGGTCCTGAGGTGCGGGTTTGTGTAATGTAAAGGGGTCCAGAGGTGTGGAGCTGTGTAATGTAAAGGGGTTCAGAGGTACGGGGGGTGTAATGTAAAGGGGTACAGATTATTATCTTCATTTATTAGCATGTGAATGTGACCCTCCATGTAGTCACATACATTGAATCCGGCCCTTAAATGGAAAAAGGTTGCTGACCCCTGGCCTAAATTGATGAAGAAATTTACTGTAAAGGGGTCCAAGGGTTCGGGGCTGTGTATTGTAAAGGGGTCTAGAGGTGCAGAGGCTGTGTAATGTAAAGGGGTCCAGAGGTACAGTGGCTGTGTTACGTAAAGGGGTCCAGAGGTGCGGGGGCTGTGTAATGTAAAGGAATCCAGAGGTACGGGGCTGTGTAATGTAAAGGGGTCCAGAGGTACAGTGGCTGTGTTATGTAAATGGGTCCAGAGATGCAGGGCTGTGTAATGTAAAGGGGTCCAGAGGTGCGGGGGCTGTGTAATGTAAAGGGGTCCAGATTATTATCTTCATTTATTGGCAGGTAAATTTATGAATGCAGCGCTAATACGTGATGTATAAAACAAAGTGACGGCATATCAATCTCCAATAAATATAAAAAAATAATAGTGTCCATAGTAAAGTAAATGTTCCTCAATCCATGAAAAAACATTCCATGGGGAAAAAAAAGGGGATATGTGTGAATGATGCCTTTTCAACCAATAGGTACAGTTGTCTTCGTGCGGTCTAAGCCCACATACAGCTGTGATGGTAGAGGAAATGGATACGCTTACCAGAAAGGGTGGACACACTCACCGTACGGCGGTATGTCAATCAGGCATTTGGATCAGTCAATCAGTTTGTGCTTCAGTGCTTGCCTCCAGATGCCAATCCAACACACAGGAGTGTGTGTTGAATTGGCATCTGGAGGCAAGCACTGAAGCACAAACTGTGTTATAACACCATATTAACTGTGGACTAGTGCACATTGTGCAATGTTTTTGGGAAACATATGAGACATCCTGTGTTGTGGAGTCTGCACGCTCCATCCAGCTGTCTACTTCCTGTGAATGTGAGCAGATCCATCTGCTGGGGACCTGAGCATTACCACCCATCCATGGTTGCTTCGGATGAGGCCATTGAAACGCATCTCCATATCATCAGTAGAAGAAAATATTACAGCGCACACATGCAAAAAAGACATTTACCTCAAGCAAGGCTAGTTTAAAACACCTAAGCATTTCTAGAAAAACATTTTCAAAAAATATGGGGATTTGGTCACACCATATTGCTATATGGTGCTAAGCCCACTTACTGCGACAAAGTACCCCATAATCAGTGGGTCCTACACTATCCATGGAGTGGGAGAACCTGCATCTCTGAACCATGAGAGCATTACACTCTTCTAAATGGGAGAATCATAAGGTCTCCACCCATGACACAAGTGGACACTAATTAAAAGGTACTTATGTTATGTAGTGAGGTGCTCCGCACCCAACAGGATTTGGTCAGAATCCATACAAAATACAAACAAGATATTTGGGGGGCACACTCTAAAAAATGCATTAAAGATGGTGCAGCCATAAGACCATACAGTAGAAGAAAATATCTTGTTTCCATATCATCAGTGTCTCCTATCAATCACCCACGGGATTGACTGATCCAAATGCCTGATTGACATACCGCCGTATGGTGAGTGTGTCCACCCTTTCTGGTAAGCGTATCCATTTCCTCTACCATCACAGCTGTATGTGGGCTTAGACCGCACGAAGACAACTGTTTCGCTGTACCTATTGGTTGAAAAGACATCATTCACACATATCCCCTTTTTTTTCCCCATGGAATGTTTTTTTCATTTATTGAGGAACATTTACTTTACTATGGACACTATTATTTTTTTATATTTATTGGAGATTGACTTTCCGTATAATTTGTTATACACTTGCTTGTATTTTATTATCAAGCCATTTTTAATTTTACACCACGTTTGGTGTGATATGCCGTCACTTTGTTTTATACATCACGTATTAGCGCTGCATTTATAAATGTATTTGTATTTCATTGCACGGTCCACTACACTGTTGATGCTGGCTGCTACTATTTTGGTTTTTTGCTGTTCTTAGTAGCGCAACTTTACTTTTTTTGTTTTTTATTTATTAGCAGGTGAATGGGGCCCTCCATGCATTCACATACATTGAATCCGGCCCTTAAATGGAAAAAGGTTGCTGACCCCTGGCCTAAATTGATGAAGAAATTTGATATTTTACATTGTTATTGTTATTGGATATGTTTCATAGCAAAACATAAAAAATATTGTTTTTTTTTTTTTTTCAAACTTGTCGGTCTTTTTTTGTTTATAGCGCAAAAAAATAAAAACCGCAGAGGTGAACAAATACCACCAAAAGAGAGCTCTATTTGTGGGGAAAAAAAGGACATCAATTCTATTTATGTACACAGTGTCGCATGACCGCGCAATTGTCAGTTAAAGTAACGCAGTGCCGTATCACAAAAAATGGCCTGGTCATGAAGGAGGGGTAAACCTTCCGGGGCTAAAGTGGTCAAGACCCCTTTCACACTGGGGTGCTTTTCAGGTGTTTTTGCACTAAAAACTAGTGACTGTAAAGCGCCTCTCAATCCACCCCAGTCCGAAAGCCCGAGTGCTTTCAGACTGGGGGCGGTGCGCTCGCAGAAAAAAAAGTCCCGCAAGCCGCATCTTTGGGGCGGTGGGGGAGCGGTAAATACACTGCTCCTCCACCGCCCCTGCCATTGAAATCAATGGGCAGCCCCTGCAAAGCGATTCGGCAGCGGCACTTTTAACCCTTTATTCGCCCGCCAGCGGGGGGGTTAAAATTGCCCAGCTAGCGGCCAAAGAGCACCGCTATAACAGTGGTAAATCGCCGCTAAAATTAGTGGCGCTTTACCGCTAACGCCCCCGTCCCAGTGTGAAAGTAGCCTAACGGAAGTCAATGCAAGTCGTATTGAAGACGCACCAAAAGTAGCACAGGAACCGTTTTCTAAGTCGGAGCGGGTCGAGTCACACCGATCAGAATGGTTCCATTGCCGTTAATGAGGCGTGACTTGTCATACGACTCGAGTGCGTGAACTGAGGGGGGGGGGGGGTATGTGTATTTTTTTTTTTTTTAACAAACATACGGGTTTCATAAATTGTTACGCTAAAAATCAGGCGACATTAAAAAAAACTGTAACTACTCCCCATTTTATCCTGCTGGGTCTCAGCATTCAGATAATAGATAATATTTGAGGGGTTTTAACTAACCTTCAGGCCTAAAAATGTGCACTTTACTACAGGTGCAAAAAAAGAAAAAAAGAAAAACCTGCTCTGGCAGTGAAGGGGTTGAAGCCCCTTCAGGTTTTTATTAGAGTCCCATTTGTCCTAGCAACCGTTGTCACCGGGGGGTGTAAAGTGATAGGAAATACAAAGGGTAATCGACATAAGGAACAGGAATTGTGCAGGAATCTTCCAATATGGGGGGGGGGGCAACAACTTTGTAAGTTTCAATTTTCTACCCTTCATTTTTTCAAAAAAAATTCCTCCCACTTCCTGTTGTGACTCTACAAAAGGAAGTGAAGGGAAATTTCCCCCAACGGGACGCTTAAAAAAAAAAAAAGGATAAAAAAACAGCAGGAGTTTTTTTTTTACTTATTCTGTACTCATGACTGGAAAATAAATTGAAAACAATAATTAAAAATAAAATGTTTGCCTTTAGATAAACCTGATAGACTGGTCACCTCATAGCTCTGGCTGACAAGAGAGAACATGACTTCCTTAACGGCTGTCGTTCTTCCCTCACGGAAACCCCGCCCTCCTAGAGCAGCCAATGTGTCTCCCCTTAGTTTACGACTCTTCCCTTTACTGCTCTCCAACCTCCGGACATCATGTCGCGGCGCAGTAAGTCTCCATTGTATTCTCAATTTGTTATACTTCCGTTGCGAACTGCTGTTCACCACAGTGTGTGTTTTTTACTCCCGCAGAAAACAGAAGACCCGGGAAGGGAGCCGCGAAGCCTCAGGTATTGGCAGAACGGAGAGCATGGGCATGGGCCATGTGTGGGCAGAGCGGGGCATGCTGGGAAATGGAGTCCGTTGCCCTGTTGAAGTGAATGAGCGGGAGCTCAGAGGGGACTACAATCCCAGCATGCTGTGCGGCCCCATGTGGCTCTATGGAGAGTGTGCTGCGTTTGTACAGCAGGAACTACACTAATACCATATGTATGGCTACCGTAGTTGTCCAAAAGAATGCAATTCAAGAGGCATTAATCTTTATTTATACAGAATACAGTCATTATCAGTTAGTAGAGCTGCACGATTCTGGATTAAATGAGAATTAAATGAGAATCTCAATTTTTTTTTTTTTGCTTAGAAGATCACGATTCTCGGCGTAACATCATCTTTCACATTATACAAAAAAAAATCAGGCTAACTTTACTGTTTTGTTTTCATTAAAGTGTTTTTTTTTTTCCCCAAAAAAGAGAGAGACTGGTGCGCAAATACAGTGTGACATAAAATATTTTGACGATCGCCATTTTATTCTCTAGGGTCGCTGCTAAAAATATATTATATTTAAAGCGGAGTTCCACACAAAAATGGAACTTCCGCTTTTCGGAACCCTCCCCCCCCCTCCGGTGTCACATTTGGCACCTTTCAGGGGGGAGGGGGGTGCAGATACCTGTCTAAGACAGGTATTTGCACCCACTTCCGGCATAGACTCCCACGGGTGTCTATACCTCTTCCTGTCCCTCCGCGCTGTCTCCTGGGAAACACACAGCTCCCAGGAGATAGCGGGGACCAGTAACGACGCGCAGCGTGACTCGCGCATGCGCAGTAGGGAACCGGGAAGTGAAGCCGCAACGCTTCACTTCCTGAATCCCTCACCTAGGATGGCGGCGGCAGCTGCTGAGAGTCGAGCGACTTATCGGCGGCGGCTGCCGACATCGCTGGACCCTGGGACAGGTAAGTGGCCATGTATTAAAAGTCAGCAGCTGCAGTATTTGTAGCTGCTGGCTTTTAATATTTTTTTTTTTTAGGTGTACTCCCTCTTTAAAACATTTTTTTTTTTTTTGCTGGAAAATTACTTATAACCCCAAACATATTATATATATATAAAAAAAAAAATGTTTAGGGGTTCTAAGTAATTTTTGAGCAAAAAACAAAAATTACTTTAATTTGTAAGCAACAAGTGTCTTTAACCACTTGACGACCGCCTCACGCCGATGTACGTCGGCAAAGTGGCACGGACAGGCAAAATCACGTACATGGTACGTGATTTGCCTTCCGCGGGTGGGGGGTCCGATCGGACCCCCCCCCCGGTGCCCGAGGCGGTCGTCTTTTGTGCCCCGGCGATCGGTGGTGAGGGGGAGACCATCCGTTCGTGGCCCCCCCCTCGCGATCGCCGCCGGCCAATCGAATCATTCCTTTGCTGCTGTATGCTAAACAGCAGCAAAGGAAATGATGTCATCTCTCCTCGGCTCGGTAATTTCCGTTCCGGCCCGAGGAGAGAAGACATCACTGTGAGTGCACCAACACACACACACACAGTAGAACATGCCAGGCACACAAAACACCCCGATCCCCCCCCCCCGATCGCCCCCCGATCCCCCCCAATCACCTCCCCCCCCCCCCCTGTCACAAACTGACACCAGCAGTTTTTTTTTTTTTTCTGATTACTGCATAGTGTCAGTTTGTGACAGTTACAGTGTTGGGACAGTTACTGTTACCCCCCTTTAGGTCTAGGGTACCCCCCTAACCCCCCCTAATAAAGTTTTAACCCCTTGATCACCCCCTGTCACCAGTGTCACTAAGCAATAATTTTTCTGATCGCTGTATTAGTGTCGCTGGTGACGCTAGTTAGTGAGGTAAATATTTAGGTTCGCCGTCAGCGTTTTATAGCAGGGACCCCCATATACTACCTAATAAATGTTTTAACCCCTTGATTGCCCCCTAGTTAACCCTTTCACCACTGATCACCGTATAACCGTTACGGTTGACGCTGGTTAGTTTGTTTATTTTTTATAGCGTCAGGGCACCCGCCGTTTATTACCAAATAAAGGTTTAGCCCCCTGATCGCCCGGCGGTGATATGCGTCGCCCCAGGCAGCGTCAGATTAGCGCCAGTACCGCTAACACCCACGCACGCAGCATACACCTCCCTTAGTGGTATAGTATCTGAACGCATCAATATCTGATCCGATCAGATCTATACTAGCGTCCCCAGCAGTTTAGGGTTCCCAAAAACGCAGTGTTAGCGGAATCAGCCCAGATACCTGCTAGCACCTGCGTTTTGCCCCTCCGCCCAGCCCACCCAAGTGCAGTATCGATCGATCACTGTCACTTACAAAAGACTAAACGCATAACTGCAGCGTTCGCAGAGTCAGGCCTGATCCCTGCGATCGCTAACAGTTTTTTTGGTAGTATTTTGGTGAACTGGCAAGCACCAGCCCCAGGCAGCGTCAGGTTAGCGCCAGTATCGCTAACACCCACGCACGCACCGTACACCTCCCTTAGTGGTATAGTATCTGAACGGATCAATATCTGATCCGATCAGATCTATACTAGTGTCCCCAGCAGTTTAGGGTTCCCAAAAACGCAGTGTTAGCGGAATCAGCCCAGATACCTGCTAGCACCTGCGTTTTGCCCCTCCGCCCGGCCCAGCCCACCCAAGTGCAGTATCGATCGATCACTGACACTTACAAAACACTAAATGCATAACTGCAGCGTTCGCAGAGTCAGGCCTGATCCCTGCGATCGCTAACAGTTTTTTTGGTAGTATTTTGGTGAACTGGCAAGCACCAGCCCCAGGCAGCGTCAGGTTAGCGCCAGTAGCGCTAACACCCACGCACGCACTGTACACCACCCTTAGTGGTATAGTATCTGAACGGATCAATATCTGATCCGATCAGATCTATACTAGCATCCCCAGCAGTTTAGGGTTCTCACAAACGCAGTGTTAGTGGGATCAGCCCAGATACCTGCTAGCACCTGCGTTTTGCCCCTCCGCCCGGCCCAGCCCAGCCCACCCAAGTGCAGTATCGATCGATCACTGTCACTTACAAAAGACTAAAACGCATAACTGCAGCGTTCGCAGAGTCAGGCCTGATCCCTGCGATCGCCAACAGATTTTTTGGTAGCGTTTTGGTGAACTGGCAAGCGCCAGCGGCCTAGTACACCCCGGTCGTAGTCAAACCAGCACTGCAGTAACACTTGGTGACGTGGCGAGTCCCATAAGTGCAGTTCAAGCTGGTGAGGTGGCAAGCACAAGTAGTGTCCCGCTGCCACCAAAAAGACAAACACAGGCCCGTCGTGCCCATAGTGCCCTTCCTACTGCATTCGCCAATCCTAATTAGGAACCCACCGCTTCTGCAGCGCCCGTACTTCCCCCATTCACATCCCCAACCAAATGCAGTCGGCTGCATGAGAGGCATTTTCTTTATGTCCTCCCGAGTACCCCTACCCAGCGAACGCCCCCAAAAAAGATATTGTGTCTGCAGCAAGCGCGGATATAGGCGTGACACCCGCTATTATTGTCCCTCCAGTCCTGACAATCCTGGTCTTTGCATTGGTGAATGTTTTGAACGCTACCATGCACTAGTTGAGTATTAGCGTAGGGTACAGCATTGCACAGACTAGGCACACTTTCACAGGGTCTCCCAAGATGCCATCGCATTTTGTGAGACCCGAACCTGGAACCGGTTACAGTTATAAAAGTTAGTTACAAAAAAAGTGCAAAAAAAAAAAATATATATAAAATAAAAAAAAAATAGTTGTCGTTTTATTGTTCTCTCTCTCTCTATTCTCTCTATTGTTCTGCTCTTTTTTACTGTATTCTATTCTGCAATGTTTTATTGTTATTATGTTTTATCATGTTTGCTTTTCAGGTATGCAATTTTTTATACTTTACCGTTTACTGTGCTTTATTGTTAACCAATTTTTTGTCTTCAGGTACGCCATTCACGACTTTGAGTGGTTATACCAGAATGATGCCTGCAGGTTTAGGTATCATCTTGGTATCATTCTTTTCAGCCAGCGGTTGACTTTCATGTAAAAGCAATCCTAGCGGCTAATTAGCCTCTAGACTGCTTTTACAAGCAGTGGGAGGGAATGCCCCCCCCCCCCACCGTCTTCCGTGTTTTTCTCTGACTCTCCTGTCTCAACAGGGAACCTGAAAATGCAGCCGGTGATTCAGCCAGCTGACCATAGAGCTGATCAGAGACCAGAGTGGCTCCAAACATCTCTATGGCCTAAGAAACCGGAAGCTACGAGCATTTTATGACTTAGATTTCGCTGGATGTAAATAGCGCCATTGGGAAATTGGGGAAGCATTTTATCACACCGATCTTGGTGTGGTCAGATGCTTTGAGGGCAGAGGAGAGATCTAGGGTCTAATAGACCCCAATTTTTTCAAAAAAGAGTACCTGTCACTACCTATTGCTATCATAGGGGATATTTACATTCCCCGAGATAACAATAAAAATGATTAAAAAAAAATAAAAATGAAAGGAACAGTTTAAAAATAAGATAAAAAAGCAAAAAAATAATAAAGAAAAAAAAAAAAAAAAAGCACCCCTGTCGCCCCCTGCTCTCGCACTAAGGCGAACGCAAGCGGCGGTCTGTCGTCAAACGTAAACAGCAATTGCACCATGCATGTGAGGTATCACCGCGAAGGTTAGATCGAGGGCAGTAATTTTTGCAGTAGACCTCCTCTGTAAATCTAAAGTGGTAACCTGTAAAGGCTTTTAAAGGCTTTTAAAAATGTATTTATTTTGTTGCCACTGCACGTTTGTGCGCAATTGTAAAGCATGTCATGTTTGGTATCCATGTACTCGGCCTAAGATCATCTTTTTTATTTCATCAAACATTTGGGCAATATAGTGTGTTTTAGTGCATTAAAATTAAAAAAAGTGTGTTTTTTCCCCAAAAAATGCGTTTGAAAAATTGCTGCGCAAATACTGTGTGAAAAAAAAAAATGAAACACCCACCATTTTAATCTGTAGGGCATTTGCTTTAAAAAAATATATAATGTTTGGGGGTTCAAAGTATTTTTCTTGCAAAAAAAAAAAACTTTTTCATGTAAACAATAAGTGTCAGAAAGGGCTTTGTCTTCAAGTGGTTAGAAGAGTGGGTGATGTGTGACATAAGCTTCTAAATGTTGTGCATAAAATGCCAGGACAGTTCAAAACCCCCCCAAATGACCCCATTTTGGAAAGTAGACACCCCAAGCTATTTGCTGAGAGGCATGTCGAGTCCATGGAATATTTTATATTGCGACACAAGTTGCGGGAAAGAGACATTTTTTTTTTTTTTTTGCACAAAATTGTCACTAAATGATATATTGCTCAAACATGCCATGGGAATATGTGAAATTACACCCCAAAATACATTCTGCTGCTGCTCCTGAGTACGGGGATACCACATGTGTGAGACTTTTTTGGAGCCTAGCAGCGTACGGAACCCCGAAAACCAAGCACCGCCTTCAGGCTTTCTAAGGGCGTGAATTTTTGATTTCTCTCTTGACTGCTTATCACAGTTTCGGAGACCATGGAATGCCCAGGTGGCACAAACCCCCCCCAAATGACCCCATTTTGGAAAGTAGACACCCCAAGCTATTTGCTGAGAGGTATAGTGAGTATTTTGCAGACCTCACTTTTTGTCACAAAGTTTTGAAAATTGAAAAAAGAAAAAAAAAAAAGTTTTTTCTTGTCTTTCTTCATTTTCAAAAACAAATGAGAGCTGCAAAATACTCACCATGCCTCTCAGCAAATAGCTTGGGGTGTCTACTTTCCAAAATGGGGTCATTTGGGGGGGTTTTGTGCCACCTGGGCATTCCATGGCCTCCGAAACTGTGATAGGCAGTGAAGAGTGAAATCAAAAATTTTCACCCTTAGAAATCCTGAAGGCGGTGATTGGTTTTCGGGGTCTCGTACACGGCTAGGCTCCCAAAAAGTCCCACACATGTGGTATCCCCGTACTCAGGAGAAGTAGCTAAATGTATTTTGGGGTGCAATTCCACATATGCCCTTGGCCTGTGTGAGCAATATATCATTTAGTGACAACTTTGTGCAAAAAAAAAAAAAAAAATGTGTCACTTTCCCGCAACTTGTGTCAAAATATAAAATATTCCATGGACTCAATATGCCTCTCTGGAAATAGCTTGGGGTGTCTACTTTCCAAAATGGGGTCATTTGGGGGGGTTTTGTGCCACCTGGGCATTCCATGGCCTCCGAAACTGTGATAGGCAGTAAAGAGTGAAATCATAAATTTACGCCCTTAGAAATCCTGAAGGCGGTGATTGGATTTCGGGGCCCCGTACGCGGCTAGGCTCCTAAAAAGTCCCACACATGTGGTATCCCCATATTCAGGAGAAGCAGCAGAATGTATTTTGGGGTGCAATTCCACATAGGCCCATGGCCTGTGTGAGCAATATATCATTTAGTGACAACTTTTTGTAAATATTTTTTTTTTTTTTGTCATTATTCAATCACTTGGGACAAAAAAAATAAATATTCAATGGGTTCAACATGCCTCTCAGCAATTTCCTTGGGGTGTCTACTTTCCAAAATGGGGTCATTTGGGGGGGTTTTGTACTGCCCTGCCATTTTAGCACCTCAAGAAATGACATAGGCAGTCATAAACTAAAAGCTGTGTAAATTACAGAAAATGTACCCTAGTTTGTAGACGCTATAACTTTTGCGCAAACCAATAAATATACGCTTATTGACATTTTTTTTACCAAAGACATGTGGCCGAATACATTTTGGCCTAAATGTATGACTAAAATTGAGTTTATTGGATTTTTTTTATAACAAAAAGTAGAAAATATCATTTTTTTTCAAAATTTTCGGTCTTTTTCCATTTATAGCGCAAAAAATAAAAACCGCAGAGGTGATCAAATACCATCAAAAGAAAGCTCTATTTGTGGGAAGAAAAGGACGCAAATTTTGTTTGGGTACAGCATTGCATGACCGCGCAATTAGCAGTTAAAGCGACGCAGTGCCAAATTGGAAAAAGACCTCTGGTCCTTAGGCAGCATAATGGTCCGGGGCTCAAGTGGTTAAAGAGGAACTGCGGTCTGCTCACATAATTTTTAATAAAAACATCTTCGCCATTCATGTTTAATTTTTTTTTCTTATTTATTTTACCTTTTTTTTTTTTTTTACACTGTTCTTTAAAAAAAAAAAAAAGTGTCACTTTCATTCCTATTGCAAAGTATGTAAACATCCCTTATAACAGAAAAAAAGCATGACAGGACCTCTTAAATATGAGATCTGGGGTCAAAAAGACCTCAGATCTCATATTTACACTAAACCAGTGGTTCTCAACCTTTATGGTGCCATGACCCCTTGATAAAATTTCCCAAGTTGTGGGGACCCCTAACAGTAAAATGAATTTCGTAGCGTGGGTTGTCAGCTCCCAAGGCAAGACAAGTGATTTGCGCCCCTAACCTACAGACATTTAGCGCTCCCTGAGTCCCTTCCACTCGTACAGTATTTTAAACCCCTTATGGTACATTTTAGGATGTACCACTCTTTCTCTTTGTTCTCCTTTCTTTACCTTTTATCTATAGCTATCCTAATTTCTTGTCTCCCCCCCCCCCCCCCCGTTCCCTCTCTCTAGCCGTCTTTCTTGTTCTTTCTCTCCCTTTTTCTTTGTTCCTCCCCCTCTTTTCATCTCCCTTCCATGTATTCTCTATTTTTATTCCTTCTCTTATTCCTTGGTGGGGGGGAATGGGATGAGTGGCAGTGCTGGCGGGGTTTCTGATCAGCCAACTTAGGTTCTCTTGATCAAGGCCATCTGCTGATCTGAGAACTGTAGTGGGAACTTTTAATGGCAACTATATTCACAGGTAGTGTTACTCACTGTGTCTCCGGCTTCACTGTGTCTCTGACTTTGTGGTGTCTCGCAGCAGTGACACCTATGCCGAAATCAGGAGATAGGGTCTCCTCCAGCCCCACCCACTTCATTCCTCACCAGTCAGCTGACTGAATGGGCGGCTGCGAAGAGGCTGAGTGGGCGGCCTCGGGCTCCAGGAACAGCCCAGCTGAGCGGCCACGGGCTCCAGGGACAGCCTTTCTGGGCGGCCTCAAAAAGGCTGGGAGAGTGGCGCGGGCTTCAGGAACAGCCCAGGATTTGGTGACCCCTGGCAAATTGTCATTTGACCCCCGAGGGGGTCCCGACCCCCAGGTTGAGAACCACTGCACTAAACTGTACTAAAAAAAAAATTGTCATTTAAAAAAAAAAAAAATGGCCCTTTAAGAGCTATGGGCGGAAGTGACGTTTTGATGTCGCTTCCGCCCTGCAATGGTATGGAGACGGGTGGGGGCCATCCACTCACTTGAGCAACAATTCTTTTTTTCAGATCCTCAGAAAGTTGTTTGCCATGAGGTGCCATGTTGAACTTCCAGTGACCAGTATGAGAGAGTGAGAGCGATAACACCAAATTTAACAGACCTGCTCCCCATTCACACCTGAGACCTTGTAACACTAACCAGTCACATGACACCGGGGAGGGAAAATGGCTAATTGGGTCCAGTTTGGAAATTTTCACTTAGGGGTGTTGCCAGCAGTTTAAACCTTAATGGCTGTGTGTTAACAGTGTTTACACTGTTATACAAACTGTACACTCACTACTTTACATTGTAGCAAAGTGTCATTTCTGCAGTGTTGTCACATGAAAAGATAATAAAATATTTACAAAAATGTGAGGGGGTGTTCTCACTTTTGCGAGATACTGTATATAGGGATCCCATTTAAATGGGCACCCAGAAAGTTACTCAAAGTATAACTAAAGCTATTTTTTATTTTTTTTTTAGTTTGGATAGAGTGGAGTGGGATCGGAACCTCTGTGAGATTTTTATTGCTGTCCATGCCCCCGTTGGGAAGATTCATCCTCCTCTATTTGTTCTGTCTTATCAGTGAAAAAAAAATCCTAAATTTTGGGTTGCTACCAGAACAGGAATAGAGGGGAAATCTTCCAATAAGGACACTATTTCTGGTGGCCTTGATGCCACATCGGGGATTCTCTTAGCTTGGAAGGATTTCCTTTCACTTCCTGTTTTGGCCATGGGATAGGAAGTGAAGGGAAATGTCCTTAATGGGATACAGATGGCAAAAAAGATGGCAAAAAAAACCTGATGGGGGTCATAACCCTCCCTTACTGTATCCAAAATAAAAAATAAAAAGTTTTGCCTTTAGTTACATTTTAAGGTCCTGAGACATTTTTGCCATGGGAAAATTAAAATTCTGTTGCATACGCTGCCTCTCTGGAGCGACACGAGAAGAAGACCTGTACCCACAACTTCTTTTGGTCAATGACACTAAGGGTCTTCTATATATAACAGAGAACGAATATCAGTATCCAATCTGTTATACTCCACAAAGTTAAGAGGTGATCAAATACCACCAAAAGAAAGCTCTATTTTTGGGGAAAAAAGGACATCAATCTTATTTGGGTACAGCGTCGCACGACCGCGCAATTGTCAGTTAAAATGACGCAGTTCCGTATCGCAAAAAATGGCCTGGTCATAAAGGGGAGTAACACCTTCCGGGGCTGAAGTGGTTAAACCAGGGTTTAGTGTTCCTTTAATTTTTTTTTTTTATCCAAAACTGTAAACAAAAAATGGCTGGATTTAAGCTGTTTCTTATGTGACTGTTTACAGCTCTAACACATCAGTGCATCATACACTATTATTCTCACTACCTATTCAGCATATTATTTTTAATAACGTCCTAGGATATGAGAGGTTCACTGTCTTTTTTTTTGTTCATCAGGGGAACCATTCGCAGAATCCTGGGAAAAATGTCAAGAAAGATCCTGGAATACCCAACCTAACTCACTTCAAGGAACAGGCTAAAAGAGAGGCCGAGCAGAAGAAGAAAAGGGTGAGGGTGAACACTGCTATTCCTGCTATGCCAAGAGTCTAATGCCCCCTACACACGATTGGGCTTTCTGACGGGAAATGTTGGATGTAAGCTTGTTGGCAGAAAGTCCAACCGTGTGTATGCTCCATCGGACAATTGTTGTCGGACTTTCCACCAACAAATGTTGGCTAACATGTTCTCAAATTTTCTGCCAACAATTGTCTGTTGTCTGACTTTCCGATCGTGTGTACACAAGCCCGTCGGACAAAAGTCTAAAGTACAAACGCGCATGCTCGGAAGCAGAAGCGGTCGGTCTTTTAAACTAGCGTTTGTAATGGAGAATGAACATTCTTGACATGGCAAATTATGAAATCTCCAAATGCAGCGCACGATTCTCTTCTTCTTTAATGGAATAATAATGAAGCTGCTTTGCTGGTGATACTGATGGAGTTATTGCAAATTAATTTTCAAAGGCTTTTTTTTTTCTAGTGATATCAAGAATAATATTATTATGCTTTTTTTTTTGGACAAGTTACCACAACACCATTATCCCGTAGTTTTTACTATGTTGGTGTCCCTTGTTAATTTTACATTGTATTTTTAAAAATGTACCTGCCTACTCCCAACTGTCATTTGAAGTAAAACACATAGCCAAGTATTATTCTACACAATTTTTTTAATGTGCATTTAAAAGTAAAAAAATTAGACATGCTATTTGCCAATAGAACTTAAAGTGAATGTAAACCCAATGTCATCCTTTCTAAACTACTGCCATAGGGTTTATCTATAAGGATATAGATGCCTCCTGCATGTATCTTTACCTGTCAAATGTCTCCCCTCTGTCTGTTATGAGAGCCGAAAAACTGCAGTTTCTGTGGGTAGGTCTGTTGTCTGGAGCTCGGTGGGTGGAGTCGTGATGTCAGTAGACTCCCCGCCCACCTCTACACTCCCCTTGTCAATATGCATTTTCTCCTGTGTATTTCTTACACTGAACTTCTGCTATGATCTCTAACATCCAGTGAAAAGACAGGAAAGTAACCACATGACTTCAGCATGCCAAATCATGCTGAGGTGTGGAACAGCCAATCCTTGCAGAGCTGCTGAAGAAAGGAGTGGGGGAGGGAATTAAAAAATAATGCATGTCTTAGGCTAGTGCACGAGATATGTAAATCACCTGTCACTCACAGCAAGGGGGAGGATTTGACAAAGTTTTTCTCAGTTTGTCAAGTTTTATCTCACTGAACAATAAAAGAGGATTGCTCAGAGATGGATTAACTCTGTGTGGCAAGACTGGGCTCAAAAAAAAATTCGGGTTTACATCCACTTAACCCAAAAAGTGCATTCTATATATCAATAGATATATAGAATGTGATATATCAGAAGATATATCAAATCATTATTCAACCAAAAAAATAATGTCAAAGCAATAACTCCAAGGCCAATAATAAATAACACGTTATCTCTTCCGATGTCTGGTTGACGATCGGCCGTTCAGAAACAAACTGAAAAGCACGAAATGAAAAACGCGAAAAGAAAAGCGCGAATCAACACTCATGAAACTTCTACTAACATGAAATTAGCAGAAGGAGCTCAAAGGGTGGCGCTAAAGAGCTGAAAAACCACGTAGTACATCTAGTACATCACTACGTTCGTAATTGTTGGCCAACATTTGTGTGACCGGGTGTATGCAAGACAAGTTTGAGCCAACACCCTTCGGACAAAATTCCACGGTTTTGTTGGCGAAAAGTCCGATCATCTGTACGAGGCATAAGGCTTCAAAGGCACGACAAAAAAAAATTCCAGCTGCGGCAAGAATCTACTAGCTTCCGAGTCACGTGCTGAGAGGCCGGCCTGGTGCATTGTGAACACAGGAGGTCGGGCCGCTCAGCACAAGGCCATGCGGAGAATGCCTTGCAGTTTCTAAATGAATGAAAAACATTTTCTGAATGTACGATACTTGTATGATATGATTCTTTTGATATTGTCCAATAAGAGAACGTTTTGTTTTGCATTTTGTGAATGAATGCATTCCCTGAATGGTGTCTGTGCCAAGCAGCTGACATCCAGTATTCCCAATGCATCAGGCCAGCCACTCAGCACAGGAGGTGTCTGCTTTCCAAGGGCATTGGCCATGGTATATACAGTACATAGTAACATTGGTCCAAGCTGGACCAAGATAACAGTAAAAATATATACCATGCCTGAAATTCATCTTTAGGGTGCAGTAGCACACTGGTAAAATCATCACTCTGCTATGTCCTTAAATTGATACTAAAGTCTCTTGTTTGTTATTTTTAAATGAAAAAAAAAAATGTCATACTTGCCTGCTCTGTGCAGTGGTTTTGCACAGAGCATCCCAGATCCTCCTCTTCTTGGGGCACCCGAGCCAAGCCGCTGCTCTGTGTGTCCATTCAGACACGGAGCCACGGCCTGTCCCCGTCAACTCTCTCTCACCTCATTGGCTCACTGACTTTGACAGCAGTGGGAGTCAGTGGCGCTCCGCTGCTGTCTCAGCCAGTCAGGAGGGAGAGTCCTGGCCAGCCGATTCTCTCGTGCAACATTGCTGGATCGAGAAGGGCTCAAGTGAGTATTAGGAGGGGCTGAGGGCGGCTGCTGCACACAGAAGTTTTTTTTATCTTAGTGTAGAATGTATTAAAGCAGTGGTTCTCAACTCCTGTCCTCAGGACCCACTAACAGGCCAGATTTTAAGTCTTACCTTGGGGAGATGCAGACTAGAATACTGCAATCACTGAGCAGCAAATTATATCACCTGTGATGTATTTCAGTTATTTTGCAAATCTGGCCTGTTAGTGGGTTCTGAGGACAGGAGTTGAGAACCACTGCATTAAAGGGATTGTAAAGGCAGAAGTTTTTTTATCTTAATGCATTCTATGTGAATCAGCCCCCTCTTACCTACCTGAGCCTCATCTCTATCCAGCGATGTCCACAAGTCCCTCGGCCGTCCGGGATTCTCCCTCCTGATTCGCTGAGACACAGCAACAGAGCCATTGACCCCCGCTGCTGTCAATCAAAGTCATATAGCCAATCAGGAGAGAGAGGGGCGGGGCTAAACAGCAGCTCTGTTTCTGAATGGACACACAGAGCTGCAGCTCGGCTCAGGTGCCTCCATAGCAAGCCGCTTGCCGTGGGGGCACTCGACAGGAGGGAGGGGCTGGGAGCAGCGAAGATGGACCCGAGAAGAGGAGCATCCAGGCTGCTCCGTGCAAAACCATTACACAGAGGTGGTAATTATAACATGTTTGTTATTTATTATTCTTGTACAGGATTTATATAGCGCCAACAGTTTACGCAGTGCTTTACAACTTGAGGGTAGATGGTATAAACACAATACACTTTAATACAGTAGGAATCAGAAGGCCCTGCTCCTCAGAGCTTACAATCTAAGGGAGGGTCAAGATGATGTTAAATGTAAAAAAATAAAAATCAAGACTTTACAATCACTTTAAGATAAAAGCCCTTCTGCCTTTAGAACCACTTTGGGAGCAGTAGCACAGTGGTGAAATCATCACTCTGCTCTGTCCGTAAATTGGAAGTCAAAACCTAACGCTAAACCTACTCCCACCCCCATTTTCAAGCTATCCTATCTTGCCATGTCAAGAAAAGATTGCTATATTTACCTGGTCTGAAGCCGCTCCAGTGCAGTCTCCAGTGGTGGCTTCTGTGTGCAAAAGAAAGCCGACAACGGCTGGAAATGCCTGGGAAGTGACGTCACCCATAGACTTACTATGGGGCTTCTGTTGTCGGCTGCCTCTCCTGCACACAGAAGCAGTCGCTAACAGCTGATGCTGGGACTGGACTGGAGCAGCTTCATAATAGGTAAATTAAAAGGTAGAAGTGACCTGGCACAGCTAGCAAAGGCATGCCCCCATCCCGAATAAATGAATATACATAAAAAAGAGGCAAGGTTGGGACTTTACATGGGGCGTGTCTTTTCAAGAAAAAAGAAAATTAAAAGCAAATGATAAACTCAAATTCAATTGAATGTCACAATCACATAAAATGTACACATGATTGATAGACTGAATAATCGATTCAGTGCCACAATCACGTAAGATATACATGATTGATAAACACATGGTAAACTAATACATGATGATAATAATGGCAATAATGATAATCATAGTGTAAATAATCATAATAATAGTAACATGATTTTTATTTTGTAGATGCTTATCAATTAAGGATCATAAAAATATTTGTTACAGTTGATCAGTAAACAATGAGCAGGATTAATGAACATATAAATCACAGTAATCATGATTAATAAATTGGATACAGAAAAACAACATGCATCCAATATAAATTGATACATAGTATAAGAAAGTTAAAATTCTTCGCTTGTCTTGACACCCTTTATCGGACATTCTACGTGTTTCATGGCCTAAAGCCAATCAGGAGTGAGAGAATCGAGACTATACTGAAAGATGGAGCGAGGCACCATAGGTCTCTCCTCCCTCATCCCTGTATAGCGATGGGGGTGGGGACTGACCTTGATGCCTCGATGTCATGCAGACCTGCCCAGCTCACAGCAAACAGCCACGCAGCGATGTGGGGACGCTCTTTTTCTATCAGACGTCGCAGCTAGGATGGGCGGGGATCAATTGCGGATGTGTACCGCGTCTGCGTTGAATCCCTTGCCCTCCCGGCATTCCTTCGACGCTCAGGCATGACGGCACCCACCTTCCATATACAGTGGGAGGTAGCCGTCACATCGCAGCCCACGCTCTTACCATAAGGACAGGACACCATCCACTGCACCATCATATCACTAGGTAAACTTGGAGCTAATACATGTCTATACATTATGTTTGTTCACTATGCACTCCTACTAGAGCATGCTCAACTTACTTATGTCAAACACATATCAATATTTTAAATGCTTCACTCCACATAGTCCCTTTTCTTATAGATACACAAACAACTAAGCACATGAATTTTACACACTCACATAACCATTCCTGTGCTGGCACACAGAGGGTTCACTCATTATGAACACCTTGCTATCCCTCATCATAGTTTATCCTCACATTTGTTTTTATTTGTTTTTTCATTGTTTTATTCACTTCATCAGTTACACATGTTTTTTACATATTGTTTTTAATTATCGGGTGCATGCACTACACACTTGTATAGAGACTCTGCTGTGATGGTCTGGTATGCTTCCTGGCTAGTTCCCCTGACCCCTCTTCCTCCTGAAGGGAGGGGGGAAGTGGTTGGGGGTGGGGGGTCTCCCGCCTCTGCCCCGGGTGAGGTGCACCACCCGGATCCATCGTTATCCCACTAAGAAGCTGGGCGCAGCCTCTTAGCTGCCTTGTGAGTGATTGTCAAGCATTGTGCTATTTGCCTGTTCCCCCTTCCAAAGGGGATCATACATCATAATAATAGTTGTCTATTTTATTCATCTTTCAGTATAGTCTTGAATCTCTCACTCCTGATGATTGACTTTAGGCCATGAAACGCGTAGAGTCTCCGATAAAGGGTGTCAAGACAAGCCAGTTTTTACGATGCATTTTAACTTTCTTATACTATGTATCAATTTTTTATTGGATGTATGTTGTTTTCCTGTATCCAATTTTTTAATCATGATTACTGTGATTTATATGTTAATTAATCATGCTCATTGTTTACTGATCAACTGTAACAAATATTTTTATGATCCTAATTGCTATGTTAAGCATCTACAAAATAAAAATCATGTTACTATTATTATTATTATGATTATTATTATGATTATTTACACTGATTATCATTATTGCCATTATTATCATCATGTATTAGTTTACCATGTGTCTATCAATCATGTATATCTTACGTGATTGTGGCACGGAATTGATTATTCATTATGACTTTAGTAGATTGTGTGTCTATCAATCATGTGTACATTTAATGTCATTGAGATATTCAATTGAATTAGAGTTGATCTTTTGCTTTTTATTTTCATTTTCTTGCAAAGACATGCCCCATGTAAAGTCCCAACCCTGCCTCTTTTTTATGTATATTCAGAATAGGTAAGTATAGCGATCTTTTCTTTACAGGGTTAGATAGAATAGCTTTGGAAAAGGGGTGGGAGTAGGTTTAGCGTTAATTAGGTTTTTCCTTTACTTCAACATTATGAAGCAGTAGCACACAGGTAAAATCAACACTCTACTCTGCTCTGCTCCAGGGTAACTTGCAATGTTAGATGGATTAAATTGTGCAACTTAATTGGCTTACATTGCCCCTGCCTCTCCTAATCTGAGGACTGCTGTGCATTGGTTTCCAGGAGGCTTCTACAAGGGGAATCTCAGGTGATCTCGCTGTAAGGAAAAAATGTATTTTAATAATTCTTATAAATACATAATTTTGTCCATTTAATCTCCTTGGAGCTCAACTTTAGGTCTGTGGATATTTTTAAGGTTACAATTTTGCAACTCTTGGCAAAAGACTTTGATTTGCAGGGTGCTTTGGGACTCCATTAGAGTTGGACGCAAGATGTGTGTACCTAATGAAGAAATATATTTGCTGACTAACGACTTTCCTTCTTCGCAGGTGGAAGAGATGAGGGCCAAGCAAAAGGCTTCCAGGCAGAAAGAGATGGCGAAGAGGAGAAGCTTGGACACTTTCCAGAAAGACGTGCTGAGGCGGCAGCGGGAGTTCGAACAGAAGGTGGTTCTTTTTGAAACCAGGATGCTAGATCTATTATGCAGTTTCTGGTCATTGGTGACCACATGATTTTAAAAGTGTGATCAATACAGCATAGAATGCATTAAGATAAAAAAACCTGATTTCACAACCACTTTAATTGCCATCACAGTGGGGCTAACAAAAGCTCTATGTGATGACATGAGCAGGTGACAGGTCCTCTTTATGGAGACATAAGGGGTCTGTCCTCCAGTGCTGCTAATCAAGCACAGATTGTCCTTGAGTAGCCACTTCACAGGCTGTACCACCCAGGGAATGACAGCTCTAAAACCAGAAGAAACCATTATCGTTGCTTTGGGGTTCATTAGTTACATAGGAGATCACGGAACGGATGTGCCTCTGTCTTTTCTGTAGCTTTGCTATCTTGGGGCATTTACCAAGGTGCTGGGCTCCCTGGAGGCACAGGAGAGCCCGGGAACCACCACGGGCAGTGGAGGTAGACAGCATAGATGTACTGCATTTTTTTTTTTTTTTGTTTCTGCCCTGGCATACTCTTGAATTCAGATTACAGCATAGACCTGGGCCTACCCCAGATGAGACTTTCCTAATTCTATAAGGATCTATCCTTGCCTTAGTGGTGGGATTTTATTGGTAATAAGTAGGCATGTTAGATTTCATTTTAATTAAAATTATTTTTGAATTAGTAATTCATAAGTTTATTTATGGATTTTTTTTTTTAACAACCTGGCTGGGCTTCCTGATTGTACAGAGCATTTTATAGAGCAGGTTTAGGCAAACGTTGGCCCTCAAGCTGGTGTGGAACTACAAGTCCCATGAGGCATTGCAGGACTTGAAGCATGACTCCCAAAGCCATGATGGGACTTATGTAGCAGCTGTAGGGCTGAAGTTTGCTTACCCCTGTTGTAGGATATAGAATTAATGAGGCAGCAGTGGGCTCAAAGAGCGATAGCACATCCAGACTGGCCAGGCGTAGAGCCCTTCCAAAGGTGAGGACACCTACAGTATATGAATATAGCAAACAAGGAAATCTGGTGCATAATAATAATACTAGGTAACTCTTTGCATTAGTAATGTTTTTCCATTCAATTTATATGGAATATAGTGATCATCCTGAGTCAGGTGAGCTGTGTTTGTTTAATATTCAGTAACAGAGTGATAATGTAATATTTCTGTATGTGCAGGAAGCCGATCTGAGGAGCTTGGAGAAACATGAGCAGCTGGAGAATGAGAGTTCCAGGAAAGCATATTATCGTGAATTTAAAAAGGTCAGCATCGACACCTTTATAATGTGTGTTGCAACCTGCAACTCACAGTGCATGTTAATGTATTGATTGTTCAAAAGAGGACCAATCTATATTTTCTAGGAGAGCAATACATGTTGACATTTTAAAGCTCAATTTACCTCTGGCTGGGCATGTAACACATATGTGCAATGCAAAAGACAGTGGCTTTTAATGCCCATACACTGCATGTATGCATGCATGAGCTGCAGAGCTTTCTGTGCTGATAGCTTGCTCCCTGATCAAAGACATCTCTTTGTCTGTACTAATAATCAAGAGCTGGCTGGGCCGACTCCCCATAATGTAACCACTGTGACTGCCAATCACAGTGCACAGTCCATATTGCTAATGGGTGCTGTAGCGTCCGACAGCTGGATACTCGAACCTGTACGATTGTAGATATTCGCCAGCACACCAAGGATCATCAATTTCGTCCAAACGTGTTTTTTTTTATTAAAGAAGGATTACAAACGGTGTAAGTGCAACCTTTCGGAGTCACACGGGACCCCATCGTCAGGCATGTGATGTGATCGCATGCCCAACGAAGGAGTCCTGCGTGGCTCCAAAACGTTGCACTACACCGTTTTGGGATGTGATCCTTCTTTAATAAAAAACGTTTGGATGAAATTGATGATCCTTAGTGTGCTGGCGAATATCTTCATATCATGCCAATCACGATGGTCAACTGAGTCTTCCTGCCCCCCCCAGACCATGTTTAGGGAACAGTGGGAAGAGGTTACAATTTTTGTATTTGATCTCTTTATAGTCCTTTTATAGTGTTTGTATTTATTGTGACTGATTTTTGCTTGGAAATGCTAAATTACCTATTTCCTATTGCTATTTACTGTTATTCTACTCTAGTTCGCCATAGGTGAGTAACAACCATACACTTCAATGTCTTCACGCAATTTAGAATTACAGAAATGAGAAAGGGGTTTGTCTGACCAGTTCTGTTACTGGGTCCTAATTACTGAGTGCACTAGGCCTAGTTCTGGAGCCTATTGGACCAAACCAGCCATTTTTCAAGCAGGGTTCTGTGGAACCCTAGTGTACTGGAGGTTGCTAGGGGTTCCTTGGCTGACACCAACGCCAATGATCTTTCTTAGCTACAGTATCTGTAAGGAGGGGATTCCTCCTACTGACAATAAATGTAAGAAGCATTGTTCCCACTGACCATCGCTATTGTACTATGAACTGTTTATATAGTAATCATTACCAGGGGTTTCTTGACAAGGAAAGTTATTTTAAAGGTTCCTCCATGACAACAAGGTTGAGAAAGGTTGGACTACAGTCATATTTAGACATCCTGCACAAGTTCTGTAACACAAAATAGTAAGAGCTTACACTCTAGCTTAGAACACTAGACCTGAAGGACAGAAAAGTGAGAAAAAATATATTTTAGAGCTTTTTGAAATACAAATTGGTCACAAATCATTATATGCAATGGTACAGTACTCTAGTGAGAGTACAAAATGAGACTTCAATGGTGAATTAAAATGAAAATGGAGATCAGAAGTACTGTTTCTATCTGAGATGTGTGTACATATATACATCATTTTTTAATTTCATTTCACTTGGGCTTTAATCATTAATTAGGTTAAACATCCTTTTTATTTAAAATGTTATGTATTTTAACACAAGGACAGGAAATAACAGTTGAAAATGGTGAGTAAAAACATGTAATGGGTGATACCCCCCCAACAGAAAAGAGCGATATACTATTTCAATGAAAAAAAACAAATGCAACAACGTGTTAAGTAGAATTAGTTGCCAACTACACTGTGTACATGACAATATTACAATTAGTAGTAACGCCATAGTGGCAGTAAGGTATCACATGGAAAGGATAAAGGAGGAGAAAGAAAAAAAAGGGGGGGTAGAGAAGGGGAGAGAGAAAAGGGAACAAAGTAATCTGAGAAACATTCAAAAAATTGCTGGAAGTAAAAAGAAATAAGGCCAATCACTGGGAGATTAAGGCTTGAAAAGCATCTAAATCGCTGTAGGCCCTCCCAACGCGTCCAGAAGGTGCAGACTTTTTTGGGATCGGGGCTGTCTTCCGTAACCAGTGTCTCCATGGCCGTTATCTCGTTAAGCATCTGGGCCCATTGAAATAAACTGGTGGGGGGAGATAGCGGTGTGAGCTACAAACAGATGGCCCCCTGCCCCCACCTATAACTGGCCTTCGACAGCAAGGGGCACATGGAAGGGCAACGCATTAAATAGAAAACCAGAGAAAATTCCCAGCTCAACTCGCCAACCAGTCTGCTTACCAACCAAATTAACCTGTCCAACAGTATGCGTTAAAAACGGGGGCTTAGTTAGCACACATTTGCAAATGCATTACTTGCAGTCCTAACCCTTACACATTTATGAGAGTCTCCACAGTGGAAGCACATGCATTCTAAGAGATAGATAAAGGGCAGATGGGCCTGGAGATAGCCCAATCCTCCTTCAAGGCACAGGGGCACATTGGACACCCAGCACATAGTACAATGACAGCAAAGGTGCCCAGTGTGTCCCCTGACTAAATTTACACCAGTAACAAAGAGATGGCCCCTGCCCCCATCTATAACTAACTGGCTTTCACAGCAAGGAGCACATGGAAGGGCAACGCATGAAAGACGAAACCGGAGAAAATTCCCAGCTCAACTCGCCAACCAGTCTGCTTACACACCGAATTAAACTGTCCAACAGTATGTGTTAAAAAGTGTTAGGTCTGCAAGTAATACAGGGAGCCATGAAGAAGCATTGCAGCATGCGTTTGCAAATGTGTGCTAACTAAACCCCTGTTTTTAACGCATACTTTTGGACAGGTTAATTCAGTTGGTAAGTAGACTGGTTGGTGAGTTAAGCTGGAAATTTTCTCTGGTTTTGTCTTTTTCATGCGTTGCCCTTCCATGTGCTCCTTGCTGTATAGGCCAGTTACAGGTCGGGGCAGGGGCCATCTGTTTGTTACTGGTGTAAATTTGGTGTGGGGACACACTAGGCACCTTTGCCGCTATTGTGTTATGTGCTGGGTGTCCAATGAGCCCCTGTGCCTTTTAAGGAGGATTTGGCTACCTCCGGACCCACCTATCCCTTATCTATCCATTAGAATGCATGTGCTTCCACTGTGGAGACTCTTATAAATTTATAAGGGTTAGGACTAAAAAATAATACAGGGTGCCGTGAAGGGGCCTTGCAGCTTACGCATGCGTTTGCGAATGTGTGCAGACTAAACCCCTGTTTGTAACGCATACTGTTGGACAGGTTAATTCAGTTGGTAAGCAGACTGGTTGTTGAGTTGAGCTGGGAATTTTCTCTCCATTGAGTTGATGGAGATCCACCTGGGTCCGGTACCATAGGGACAATATCATTTAGCTCTTCTCTTGGAAATAGAGGACATAGCTTATGAGTAAAAAAAACTCTTATTCCAGTCCTCTGGGGAAAGGCAGGTCTGGAGGTTGGATACCCACCTTCATATAAATGGGAGTTCCATCTGGCAATTCCCCCTCCCTCAAAATTCTATACAATCAAGAAACAGAATGATCTGGCGCTGAGTCTTGGGAAAGAAACCGTTCCAAGGGAGTGATGTCTGGGGCTTGGGGAACCTCAGCCTTAACCCTATGAAGGAACCCTGTGAGTTGGTCAAGTGAAAACCAGTGTTGGCTACAAGGTGTGGAAGAAGGAATGTGAAATAGGGCAATATTGTGTAATCAGGTGAAAAGTGATATAATTGGGGCCATTCTGACTTCGAGAGAAATGCTACAGTAGATGAATGAAGCCAGAGGTCCGAATGATAGGTTATTGAAAATTGGTGTCATTGGGCCCGGTCACATGAACAATTTACGAGGAACTATAAATCTGTCCCAAAGGGAGAGAAGCTGCTGGACTAAGAAAGGGAAGGGAGGTCAAGGGTGGACATGTGGACGGGGCTATCCAGGGCAAAGCTTTCAGATGGAGGGGAGAGAGTCGTTGTTCCCACTGCACTACTCTCTTATCCGCTCCACGATAGAACCACTCTGATAGCCTTGTCAGAATGGTTGCTCGATGGTAGAGGGTGAAATCTGGCAAACCCAGGCCTCCGGCGGCTTTCGGTTTTGTAAAGACTGAAAATTTAAGATATATAGTTGACGAGATACCCAGATATATTCAATAATACACGAACGGAAGTGGGAAAAAAAGCTTTTCAGGAGGGATAATAGGGTTTGCATTAAGGTTATTATTATTCATAACTCTCCAGCCCAGGACATCCCATGGTCCTAGCCTGGGCATAGTCTTCTAAGCCTGATATGAGTTAAAGAAATTACTTTAAAGCAAACCTGTGGACAAAAGTAGTAAAGCAAACTAGTAACTGTAGTGGACAGCAGTCAGCTCATACCTAATCTGTACTGCTTGGAGCCCCTACTCATAGAGAGGAGTAGGCACACTTTCCCCTCCCCACAATAATAGAGCGCTCGCTGGCTGAACAATCTATCACATATAGAAGGTGCCTATGGACACACAGATCTCACAGTGCAAAACCCCCCAAAATATAACATTTATTTGGAAAGCAGGCACCCAGAGGTGATCTCATTTTTCTCCAAATTTTTTCGGAAATGAAAAACATGCTGGTATTGAGGTGAATTAAAACATCGACCTTGGTAATGGTGTGCTAGATACAGTGCATACAGGTCATACACAGTGAGGAGTTGAAGAGGTTAATGTACTAGTCACATTTAACTTCAGCTTGCTCAATTAAAGTGGTAGTAAACTAATTTTTTTAACATGGTTGTAAACAAGCATGGTATATCCATGTGAAACGCTAACCTTGGTCCTGTATCGTCTGTCTGGCATGCGACAATAAAGATTTCTGTCAAGCAAACTTCTCGTTCCCGTGTGCGGCCATTTTCTTTCTTCTACACACTTCAGCAACGGTGGTGAGCCGGGACCAGCACCTAGAGAGACATTGCAACTCCTTGGCCTGAGCGGTGTATGCTTTGTGTTGTGGACTTTGAATAAGGATTACCTATAGGTACAGTGAATATCTCCTAAACTTGCAGTGTTGCAGTCGGTAACATCACCAGCACATGCGCTGTGAAGGTCCGGCATACCATGCTGCACCTTCAGAGCTCTGCTCATACAGCCAGACCCTGCGAACCCGGAGGGAAGACCGGGGGAAGATGGAAGCCCTGTCAGCGGTGACAGCGCACCACTGGAGAGTCTCATTCTAAGGTAAGTATTTCATAATGTGCTAGTATGCGGTGCATACTGGCACATTATGCCATTGCCTTGCAGGGGATTTTTTTTTTTCTTTAAATGCCGCAGTTTACTACCACTTTAAGCTTTGACAGTAAAACCTAGAAGTTGATTGCACAGATACATTACTATGCACAGTTGCTCCGGATTCCGGGTGTGCAAGTTTTAGTAAACCTTCCCCATAGAGCGGGAGGATGAAGATACAGGGGTAGATGCGGAGAATAAGGGAGATGAAGGGTTGATATAAGGGTCACTGATGAGACAGGCTGGAGATCAATTGTGTGTGTGGGGGGGTAAAAGGGTATTAAAAAAACAACTACTTGCATCTGCTGCTGCTGTGGTTGTACAGTGATCATAAATTAATAAACGACTTGTTCATTCATTAGTTCCTCTTTCCTGCCCTTCCACCATGCACACTACACTGTTTGCTTCTGCAATTGCTGTGATTGATCTCTGTGACCAGTTGCAGAAATCACAAGGTGCAGAGGCACACGGATCAGCTCTGTACGCAGTGTCATTGATCTGGGCCATCCAGTTCACGGACATTAGGTCTATACCGGCTGTACTACTACATGCAGGCAGGCGATGAGGAGAAATCTCCCCTGCCACTACTAAAACAAGTTCTTATCCTTCAGCACTGTGCCCGGCTCTCTATGGAGCTTGGTTCACACATCTCCGGAGCAGCTGCGGAGCAATCTGCACAGGAGTCCTGTGCGTCTTCTTGTCCGTTTTCAGGTCCGAATTCAGCCAAAAATTCGGACTGAAATCGGACCTGAAACGGTTGAACATGGACGCACCTGACCCCTGCTGTGAGCCGCTCTGTACGGCAGTGTGAACCCAGCCTTCGTTAGAGATGAGCTGTAACAAAATGTCAGGGTATAAGATGAATTATTGCTGTACCAAATAAAGCATACATTCTTTTTGCAAGGGTAAGGCCATTAAGATAAATATGAAACCGTCCTAATCTTCTATACTTTCGGGTTTCCATGGTCTCTTTTTTTTTAAAACCATATCCTCTGGTCTCTCTTGTCTTGTAGGTGGTTGAGGCTGCTGATGTTATCCTGGAAGTACTGGATGCCAGGGATCCTTTGGGCTGCCGATGCCCTCAGGTAGAGCAGGCTGTGGTACAGAGTGGAACAAATAAGAAGCTGGTCCTGGTTCTTAATAAAATAGGTATTTGCCAGACTGGTTTATATACCAACAGGACATGAAAAATCTAGTGTGGGGAGAACTAGTTTGAAATAAGTCTGTTGCAGAGACGTTGGCACAGATAGTAAAGTTGGCCATACATGGATTTTCTAAAAGGTTCTTCTATACTTGCTATATAGGGCTGATGGAGTGCTATTGTATTCCCACTGCATCTATTATATTTCTAACTGTCGGCACCATCGCCTATCAGAATACCCGAACAGCAGCTGCGTCTGATTGGATGCAGCCGCTGTTTGGCCAAAATTCTTCTGTCCTGCTTCTTCGGTTTTGCAATTATTAGTTACACATACTTAATGCCTTAAAAGTTACACTTACCTTACAGCTAATTTTAAAGAGACTCTGTCACCAACACATGCCTATTAAGATAAACATCTATTTACCCACTGTCAGCTGATGTCACAAAGCCATTCCAGGCTCTGGAAGGATCCTGACCCTCTTGTCGGGATCCACCCTGTTGCCTGACTGACAGCTTGCTAAAACTCTCAGCTGGGAGTTGAAGCTAGCTGCACCATCCCTTCCCCAGCCCAGTGCTCCAGTGAGTGCTGGAGGGGCAGAGGGTGGTGACTGACAGTCGCTGCTCTCCACTCCAAGAACTGAGTGATCAGTGGTCATGTGATCGCTCTGTTCTGGGGCTTAGAGCTGGCGGGGCACAGCTGGAGGATTGCTGCACCATGGAGGTAAGTACGTATGTTTATTTTTTGTCCAATTTCTTAATTTACTTTTCAAGCACAATTTACATTTTTAGATGTGTCCTTTACCACTTTTTGGGTTCAGTTCCACTTTAAAGTGGACTTTTCTCTTATTTTTGGTATGCAATTTTGGCTGTTTTTGGTTATAAATTACATTGGGTTATAGAATAATTTTTTTAAGTTGTATTGGCACAGAGCCAATGGCCACAATTTGACATGATTCATCTTAGCCTCTTTTTAGTCTGCTCACTAATGACAACTTGAAGCACACTCCGTTTTGGGCAGCAATGTTTATGAATAAAGAAAAAGTATTATTTTTAATCCATTGGTAAATCAAATATAGTCCAGAAAGTAAAAAGTCCTGAGTATGTCTACATGTAACTAATGCTTTTATCTTGGTCACAGATTTGGTGTCCAAATCCATAGTGGAGAAATGGCTGAAGTATTTACGGAATGAGTTCCCTACTGTGGCTTTCAAGGCTTCTACACAGCAGCAAAATAAGAACTTGGTAACAATACTTTGTGTCTGAGTTTTTGAAATTGTTCCCAATTTTTAAGCTAGCACTCAAAAGAGCTATTGGCAATAACAGGGATCAGTGGAAGAGGGATAGATGGGAACAGGCAGAGGGGTGGTAGGATCAGTGGCAGCGGGATAGATGGGATCAGGCAGAGAGGGGTGGTGGGTTCAGTGGCAGAGGGATAGATGGGATTAGGCAGATGGGTGGTGGGATCAGTGGCAGAGGGATAGATGGCATCAGGCAGAGGGGTGGTGGGATCAGTGGCAGAGGGATAGATGGGATCAGGCAGAGGGGTGGTGGGATTAGTGGCAGAGGGATTGATGGGATCAGGCAGAAGGGTGGTGGGATCAGTGGTAGAGGGATAGATCGGATCAGGCAGAGGGGTGGTGGGATCAGTGGCAGAGGGATAGAGGGGATCAGGCAGAGGGGTGATGGTAGTGGAGGGATGGGATCAGTGACACTGGCACTCACCTTCTCTCAGTGTCAGCCGATTCCCTTTCCTCCATGCTGCTCAGTGTGTCTTTCCCCTTCCAGTGCCTCCAGTGAAGCCTCTCCTGATGTTGGGTCTCCTTGAGCTCCTCCCCCTGCACTGTACTGGCTGTCAGCTCCTCAGCTGACTTTCTGCTTCAGTGAAGGGGAGGGGGCTTTATCCACCATGCAGGCTCTGTCTGTGTTTCTCCCGGAGAGGCAGAGCACTGCACGGAGCGACGGATGACGTCACCAGACATTGATTCGGCCGTCTCACAGAATCGGTGCAGCATCGTGAACGTCTGAATCGTGATGCACCGATGCTGCGATTGTATTCAGCACCCCTAGTATACATCCAGAGTCCGGAGCACCTCTGTCATGTCAGCAGTCAGCAGGCTTTTTGGATAGAGTAAGAGAGAGTTATAACCCCCCCTTTTTTATTTATTTGTTTAAAAAAATGTTGCCATCTGTGTCCCATTTGGAGGTTTTCCTTCACTTTCTGTTCCATTGTCAAAACAGGAAATATGAGGAAATCCCTCCAAAGAGAGAGGATCCCAACAGGTCACCAGAACTAGTGTCCCCATTGAAAGAATTCCTATGAGTGTTTTGATGTCAACCCAAAATTTAGGATTTTCTTTGACTTTCACTCTTGGTGATAACAATGAACAGGAGAATAGAATGGGTTAATCCCCCTAATGGGGGCACAGACTGCAATAAAAACTGACAGTTGTTCTAATCCCTCTCTATTCTATCCAAAACAAAAAAAGTGCCTTTAGTTACACATTAACCGCTTGCCGACGGCATAACTTCCATATATGGCGACAAGGCGGCTCTGCTGCGCAGGATCACATACTTTGTACGTGATCCTGCACCTCCAGGTCTGGGGGGGGGGGGGGGGGCGCCGGCGACCCACTCCCGCTGTGATTATACACAGTAGGAGCTGATCTGTGGGTACCGCAGACTCAATGTCCGCTGGCACCCATCGATCATTAGGCCAGTATGTAAACAAGGCAGATCGCCATTCCGTCAGTAGGGAAAGCATTGATCCTGTGTTCCTGCAAAGCAGAGACATGGATCAATGCTTTCCCTTGTAAAAGCAGCTCCCACAGTACACAAGCACTGGCTAGGCACACAGTTAACCTTTGATCGCTTCTGATGTTAACCCCTTTTCAGCCAGTGTCATTAGTACAGTTACAGTGACAGTTTAACTGTATTAGTGTCACTGGTCCCCAAAAATTGTCAGTGTCCTATTTGTCCGCCGCAATATTGCAGTCCCACTATAAGTTGCTGATCGCCACCATTACTAGTAAAAAAAATATACCATAAATATATCCCATAGTTTTAGATGCTATAACTTTTAGGCAAACCAATCAATATACGCTTATTGGGTTTATGTTTTACCAAAAACATGTAGCAGAATACATATTGGCCTAAATTGATGAAGATTTTTTTTTTGGATATGTTTTATAGTAGAAAGTAAATAATGTTGCTTTTTTTTTTCAAAATTGTCAGTCTTTTTTTGTTTATAGCGCAAAAACATTAAAAACGCAGAGGTGATAAAATAACACCAGAAGAAAGCTCTATATGTGGGGGGGGGGGGGGGGGGTGAAAAGGGACATAAACTTTATTTGGGTACAGCGCTGCATTACCGTGCAATTGTCACAGTAACATAATGGCGTATCGCAAAAAATGGCCCGGTCATGAAGGGGGGTAAATCTTCCGGAGGTCAAGTGGTTAAGGAAACATGTCTTAAGAGATGTACAGTGTGTCAGTTGATTTTTTTTTTGCATGTCTTGTGTAATGTAACGTGTAACACTTTTGTCTCTACAGCAACAGAGCAGGGTGCCGGTCACCCAGGCATCTGAGGATCTTCTGAGCTCCGGTGCCTGTGTTGGTGCTGACTGCCTAATGAAACTTCTTGGAAATTACTGCAGAAACCTGGACATTAAGACTGCCATAACAGTAGGAGTTGTAGGTAAAATATCTGATAAGCCACTAACATGAAGGAAGAATTCCTCTATAAGGCCCCATATAATGGTATATCAAAACAGGGTGTTTCTATTGCTTATGGTTTGCAACTTGAGTCAGTTGCTGCTGATGGCCTTGATCTGGGTACTAACATAAAACTTATAAAAAGAAACCAGAGTGCACTGACTTAACCCAATAGTAGAACATCCGCTGATCTGCTTCCTCCCCCCCCCTCCGGTGTCCCATTTTTGTCACCTTTCCGGGGGAGGGAGGAACGTGCACCTGTTTTTTGAGAGGTACCCCTCCCCACTTCTGGGAGACAGCGCAGCGGCGCCGTGCCTCAGAAGTTCGGCCCCTCCTTCCTCCGCCGCTGGGCCAGTTAGAAAGCACAGCATGCTTCATGCATGCACAGTAGGGAACCGGCTGTGAGGCCGAAAGGCTTCACTGCCGGCTTCCCTTACGAATGGCGGCGGCAGCACTCGACAGCCGATCCGAAAATCGCTCCTAAACTGTCCTTGCCCATGCATTTCAAAATGCATGGGCAGCGCTTCGGAAGCTCCACAACACGGGCAGTTTTAACCCTTTCTTTGGGCCACTAGCGGGGGTTAAAAGCGCCCTGCTAGTGGCAGAAAAAGCGCTGCTAAAACTACGCTAAAACTAACGGCGCTTTACCGCTAACACGGAGTGGCCCCAGTGTGAAAGTGCCCTAAAGGGATTCTAAAGGCTCATTTTAAATATTTTTAAAAATAACAAACGTGTTATACTTACCTGCTTTGTGCAATGTATATTGCACAGAGCAGCCCCGATCCTCCTCTTCTCAGGTCCCCCACTGGCGCTCCTGGCTCCTCCCCTCCACCAAATGCGCCCATAGCAAGCCAGTTGCCATGGAGATAGTTGTTTTTTTACCTTAATGCATTAAAGTGTTACTAAACCCACAACAGTAAAATCAGTCTGTATATGCAGTAAAGCATGCTTGTTATACTCACTGTGGAGCCTAAGGGGTTAATCCTCTGCATTGAGTAAAAAAGGCTGCTTGATCCTGTATGCACAGATCCTCCCCTTCTTGCGTTGTCTCCAAAACATGTCCGGGTGAGACAGGGTTACTGGAGTCAGGCTGCACATGCTCAGCTTGGTGTGTATTGCTAGAGTTTTTTTTTTTTGTTTGTTTGTTTTTTGGGAGAGTGCATGTGATCAGCACAGGGCCAATCAGCACTGTCCAGACAGAGGGTCAGGGGTCCTGCATCCTGATAGGACAGCCAGTGCAGTGTGAAAAATCCTCCTACAAGCTTTAACCAGACACTGATAGAAGTCACAAGACTGCTATATACTGATGATGAGAAAAGGTATTTAGCAGTTTATATTCACTAAAATGATTGTATTTCCATGGTCTGTGTACTGTGGGAGACCAGATATAGTGACTGCAGGCTCCTGTGTTTAGTAACACTTTAAGGTAAAAAAAACGTTCTGCCTTTAGAGGTACTTTAATTAGACGGTAACAAATTTGTAGCTCCTTTGGATTTGGCAGTCCTTTGTGGGAGATAAGCAAGAAAAGCTACGTGTAATTGTATTCTGCTACAATAGGTGTATATTGATTGTTTTGCGCAAAAGTTACAGCATCTACAAACTATGGAATTTTTATTTATTTTAATTTTTTTTTTACTAGTAATGGTGGTGAAAAGCAATTTTTAGCAGGAGTTCGACATTGCGGCAGACAAATCGGTCACCTAACTCACACTTTTGACACTTTTTCGGGACCAGTGACATTATTATTATTATTATTATGTTTCTGGAGCAGAAAAACAAGATCTCCATTTTCCCCTCTGGCAGAACGGCGATCTGCTTTGTTTACATAGGCAGACTGCCATTCTGCATCTCCTGAGAACGATTGGCTGGTCCGCCGGGACCCGCCAATCATTCTGAGGAGAGGCAGAACCTGCTGATTGGAGTGGGACTAAGGCGGCCCGTGCGCCCCCAAGCCAAAGAAAGAAATCGCATATAGGTAGGTGATTTTGCATCTAAGGGCCGCCCTGGCGCAGTTTATGTACGTGGGGCATTCCTTAAAGCGGACTTCCACCCAAAAATGGAACTTCCGCTTTAAGTGCAGGTGACCCCCTAACATGCCACATTTGGCATGTCATTTTCTTGGTGGGGGAGGAGATACCCTCTTTTTACAGGCATCCAGCTCCTACTTCCTCCCGGGGCTCCGCGGCACCAGAAGGAAGATCACCTCTACCCCCTCCCTCCCTGCAATCTTCTGGGACACGTCACAGGTCTCAGAAGATTGCCCGGACATTCGCAGCGCGGCTCGCACATGTGCAGTGCATGCCAAGCTGTGAAGCCACAGCCGGGTGCCCACAGTAAGAATTACCGACACCTCAGAGAGGAGAGGGAGAGGAGCGGGGCTTTGTGCACCCGCATCGCTGGACCGTGGGACAGGCGAGTGTCCGATTATTAAAAGTCAGCGGCTACGCTTTTTGTAGCTGCTGACTTTTAATTTTTTTTTTTTCTGGCGGAACTCCTCTTTAAGTGGTTAAGGTAAAACATGTTTTGACTTTAGAACCAACTTTAAGGACATAGCGATGAAAGAGAAAGCCCAACTCGGGAGCTGTATAGACCCCAGAGGGTGCCTAGGGCAGGCTGGGGGTGATTTTGAGATTTTGTTAAAAACAAGTTAATGAATTATATAAGCCCCCTAAACTTCCCTAAGCTGAAATAGAACCCCCCCCCCATACACACGCGTGCACGCGCACACACACTTCCACAGGTGCTTACCTATGATAATGACAGTGCCAGGCTGCCCGATTGGGATGATTGGGATTGATTGGGATGTTTCAAGTCTAAACAGTAATCAATTGCAAAATGATGCAAATTACAGACCTTTAATTAAGTACACACTTGGACATACCTCTATTTCTGATTCACTTTCCAGGTTTTCCAAATGTGGGAAAGAGCAGTTTAATCAACAGTTTGAAGAGGGCCCGTGCTTGTAATGTAGGAGCTACACCTGGGGTGACTAAGTAAGTGGAGTATCATCAATACATTGCCTCTAACACTAATGCCGCGTACACACGAGCGGACTTTACGGCGGACTTTGCCCGGCGGACTGGATTTCGTCGGACAATTCGATGTGTGTGGGCTCCAGCGGACTTTGTTTTCTCAAAAGTTGGACGGAATTAGATTTGAAACTTGTTTAAAATGTATCCGTTGAAATCGAGTCCGGTCGAAAAGTCCGCCGTCTGTATGCTAGTTCGACGGACTAAAAAGCCACGCTAGGGCAGCTATTGGCTACTGGCTATGAACTTCCTTGTTTTAGTCCGGTCGTACGCCATCACGTACGAATTCGACGGACTTTGGTGGATTGTGTGTAGGCAAGTCCGTTCATTCAGAAAGTCCGTCAGAAAGTACGTCGAAAAATCCGCCGGGCAAAGTCCGCCGTAAAGTCCGCTCGTGTGTACGCGGCATAAGGCCTGATTCACATGTCCAAATACTGTGGCAAGAATCCGTGGATTCATGCAGTTGGAATTTCAGGTGTGTGGAAACAGCTGTAGCTGCTCAGCCTGTACAAAGCAATGACAGGCTGACTGGAACCGTGGCTGTCAACTGCTATTCGCATGGATCCCCACATCCAACTTTCTGTGTCTAGGACCAGCCCATCTGTCCCTAGCCGGAGGTAACTGCTGAAAGTCGGGATACATGTGAACCATGGCTATCCATGGCTCCTGTCAGCCTGCCATTGCTTTGTAGAGGCTGAGCGGCTGCAGCTGTTTGCACACACCTGTTCCAGGAATCTGCTGTCCCGTCCTATACAAACATATAAACGGCCTAAGCAGATCAGCCGTCATTCCTGTGATACTATGACTGTGCTTTACACTCAGATGCCTGCAAGAGGTCCATCTGGACAAACACATCAAACTTCTCGACTGCCCGGGTATTGTCATGGCAACCTCCACATCTGATGCCGCTATGATCCTGCGGAACTGTGTAAAAATTGAGCAGCTTGTGGACCCTGTAGGACCAGTGGAAGCCATTTTGAGACGTTGCAATAAAGAACAGGTAATAGACGTGAGGAGAGGCCAGTGTACAGATATGTATGAGTGTACCCAAAGTGCAGAGAAATCTGAAAAGTAGCTAGTCAGAGTCAGTGCTGGGACAAGGTCATCCAGCGCCCAGGGCAAAGATGCCAAACTGCGCCCCCCTTGCCTTAGGGTAAGGGTCAGGGTGCCCCCCACCCCTGTAATAAACCATTGCGCCAGGGGCAGCCGCCCCTCCTGCCCACCCCTTGTCCCGGCCCTGGTCAGAGTATGCAAGAGGCTTAGTCTTCAGACATTCATTTTTTCTGCTTTTTTTCCCCATTTTTAAAGTGGACCTCTGTTTATAAGCAAACCCACATACATATAACTGTCCACAGGGTGCTAAAATGTTTAAGATCTAAATAAAAGTATCTTTAAAAAAAGGTCAATCTGAGATTGGTCCACAGCATTGTTACACGACCGGACCTTTGGCATTGGTTTGGCAGTCTCTTACCAACGCTTCCACAAAATCCCCTGGTAGGGACCCCATGAGCAATCTCCTACAATCCAAGCTATTGATATTCAAGTAATTATATTCTTCACAAGCAGTAAATAAGCTCTAAAACATCACTGTCTTTTCTAGCAGCAGGCATTGTGGAGCAGCTCATCCTTACCGCTCTGCCCCTCCCAGCGGGAAACTTAAAGAGGAGCTCTGTTAGAAAAAAAATTAACATCAGCAGCTACAAATACTGTAGCTGCTGATTAATATTAGGACACTTACCTGTCCAGGGATCCAGCAGTGTCTTCACCCAAGCCGATTTTTCAGTCAGATCTCGGTTGCTGTCGCCGCTATTTCAGGCTAGGAATAATGGCAGTTCCCTACTGTGCATGCGTTAAGCTCGCTGCGCTTTGTGAATGGCCTGGCGGCGAAGTCACCCAGAAGTCGTCGCTCTATACCCCCCCCCAAAGGTGCCAAATGTGGCAGTGGAGGGGGAAGGAGGCAAATAAGCGTAGCTTCCCCTTTTGGGTGGCGCTCCGCTTTAAGCACAACTTCACTAAACTAGTTTTTTTTTTTTTACCAATATGACCATCCTTTTCCCTAATGTGGAGGTATTGTCCCCAAATGTGAGATGGGCTTGACATGCCCGTGGCCTAATTTATATAGTCTCCTTGCATATAGCAGTCCATTTCCTCAGTGCAGAATGGGAGGTTGATGTAAAACAAGATTGTTGCCTATAGCAATGGTGTCCAAACTGTGGCCCCAGGGCCAGATGCGGCCCTTTGCTAAGCTTAATCTGGCCCATGAGGCATTGACACCATTGATGGTGCACTATTCTGCCCACAAATTTCAATGTTGGGGCAGCATTCCTCCCACTGATAGCAATGATGGGGCATCCTTCCTCCCACTGATACCCAAGGATAGGGCACCCTTCCCCCCCACTGACACCCAAGGATAGGGACCCTTCCCCCCACTGACACCCAAGGATAGGGACCCTTCCCCCCACTGACACCCAAGGATAGGGCACCCTTCCCCCCACTGACACCCAAGGATGGGGCACCCTTCCCCCCACTGGTACCCAAGGATGGGGCACTATCCTCCTTTCTCCTGACCACAAGCACTATGCAACTGAACACTACACGAGGCATTGTTTACTCTCATTGATACCAGGCTTGGGACATTTTCAACCCCCACTGGCTACAGTCCAGCCCCCCAAAAGTCTGTAGGACAGTAAACTGGCCCTTTGTTTGGAACGTTTGGAGACCCTTGCCCTATAGGAATGAGTAATCTTTGGAAATGTTCTCTTCTCATCCAGATTATGCAGCACTACAAGGTGACCGACTTCAGGGACACGTTGGAATTCCTGGCCATGCTTGCTAAGCGACAGGGGAAATTGAAGAAAGGAGGCATGCCAGACCATGAAAAGGCGGCTAAATCTGTTCTAACAGACTGGGTTAGGTGATTAAGTCGTGTTTTATGTTCCATATCTTTCACCATGGCACACCCTAAATTTGGGTATAATATATAACACAATCCAGACGTGGACTTAGCCTTTAAAGCTAAAGACTAATATATGCATATTCCCCTCCCTGCTCCCCCTCCCCACTCTAATAGATTGTAATTAAGCAACTGATCATCAGAGTGCACAGCTAAAGTCTGCAGCACCCAGTGGCCATTGGCATTTCATTTGTGAATATATAGATGTTCAGCTTGCCCCATTTTCATGTCTTTATAAAAAAATTATTTCTTATACTTCCTATAGTGGTAAAATCAGTTATTTTACGCATCCACCAGAAACGCACACGCTTCCTACACACATCAGCGCAGAGATTGTAACGGAAATGGGGAAAGCTTTTGACTTTGAAGCACTGGAGATGGATAATCATGAATCTTTGTCAAGTAAGTGAAGGCAAGAATAGGTGTTGATGGCTACACAAAACCAAGGACAGCCTGCTTAGAAGTATCCCACAAAGTAAATTCTGTAGCGTACAATTTATCAGAGCAAATGATAAATTGCTCTGATAAAGCAATGTCTTGGACGTTTGTATTATTCTTTGGTGGGATTTTTGTTTAAGTTTAACTTGTGGTTCTATCTGTCAAAGGATTTGTAATTCTATTCAGCCTACCTTGTAATAAATGTACATCTGCTACACTGCATAGCCAACTATATAAGAAACTGAACGGGCACCACACCAATGGTCTGAGAGTCCAAAGCAACGTTTGATTTTATGATCGGTAGAAAGAAAGGCAACGTGTTTCAGAGGCCCTGTCCATCCCTCTTCATCAGGGCTTGTGTATTGTATAATTTAACATGTGGTTCCTATGGTGAGGAGCTTGTGAGCTCTGGCACTGAAATAGCAGGGGGCATGTCAGACCTCTGTAAAAAGATAGTCTCTTCCCCAAAGGATCATACTATACAGTGGGGGAAATATTTATTTGATCCCCTGCAGATTTAGTAAGTTTTGTCACTTGCAAAGAAATGAAGGGTGTATAATTTTTATCATAGGTGTATTTTAAATGATAGAGACCGAATATCAACCAAAAATCCAGAAAAAACACATGATACAAATGTTATAAAGTGAGTTGCAGTTCAGTGAGTAAAATAAGTATTTGATTCCCAATAAACCATGAACTTAGTACTTGGTGGAGAAACCCTTGTTGGCAAGCACAGAGGTAAGACATTTCTTGTAGTTGGTGACCAGGAGGGATTTTGGTCCAATCTTCTTTACAGATCTTCTCTAAATCCTTAAGGTTTCTTGACGGTCGCTTGGCAACTCGAAGTTTCAGCTCCCTCCATAAATTTTCTATAAGATTAAGGTCTGGAGACTGGCTAGGCCACTCCATGACCTTAATGTTCTTCTTCTTGAGCCACTCATTTTTTGCCTTGGCGGTATGTTTTGGGTCATTGTCCTGCTGAAAGACCCATCCATGATCCATATTCAGTGTTCTGGCTGAGGGAAGAAGATTTTCATTAAAGATTTTACAATACACGGCCCTGTCCATTGGCCCCTCAGTGCGGCAAAGTCGGCCTGTACCTTTAGCAGAGAAACCGCCCCAAAGCATCAAAATTCCACCTCCGTGCTTGACTGTAGGGATGGTGTTCTTAGGGTCAAAGTCAGCATTTTTCTTCCTCCAAACACAACGAGTCCCCCTCCTCAAGAAGGCACATGTATAGTCATGCCAATGAACATCTAAATGATTCACATAAGGATTAGGAGAAAGTGCTGTGGTCAGATGAGACCAAAACGAATCTCTTTGGCATTAACCCGACTCGCCGTGTGACCCTAAGAACACCATCCCTACATTCAAGCACGGTGCTGGAAACATGATGCTTTGGGGCTGTTTCTCTGCTAAAGATACAGACCGACTTTGCTGCATTGAGGGGACAATTGACGGGGCCATGTATTGTAAAATCTTGGATGAGAACCTTCTTCCCTCAGTCAGAACACTGAAGATGGGTCATGGTGGGTCTTCCAGCATAACAATGGCCCAAAACATACCGCCAAGGCAACAAAAGAGTGGCTCAAGAAGAAGCACATCAAGGTCATGGAGTGGCCTAGCCAGTCTCCAGACCTTAATCCTATAGAAAATGTATGGAGGGAGCTTAAACTTCGAGTTGCCAAGTGACAGCCAAGAAACATTAAGGATTTATAAAACATCTGTAAAGACCTTTTATTTTGATACACCTGTAATGTATTTAGCAAACTTAAACAAAATGTTAAATCGGGCTTTAACTCCCACAGGAACACTGTAGTTCACCTGTTCTCTTTACAACTACAGCTAATTTCAGAAAACCTTTTATAACCAGTGTTCTTTATTATGTTCTGACAATGACTAAGGTTGTTTTTATTGTGTGTGTGTATAAAGAAATCCAGTCGGCTCCTCAGGGCATAGCTATGGAGACTTCAGGCCTGACTACTGGAGTTGGACAGGAAGTAGAGGCTGTTGAGCTGGAAGACTCAGGTGAAGAAGCAGACACACAAGCTGATGCAATGGAAGAGGACAGAGATAACGAGGTAAGAGCAGTACGAGGTTCATGTCATGCGGGTTTTTAATACTTGAAATTATGTGTTATAATAGAGAAATTTTACTTGGACTCCATGCACATTGGTTTAACCACTTCAGCCCCGGAAGGTTTTACCCCCCCCCCCCCTTCATGACCAGGCCATTTTTTGCGATATGGCACTGCGTTACTTTAACTGACAATTGCGCAGTTGTGTGACGCTGTACCCAAATACAATTTATGTCCTTTTTCCCCCCCCCACAATTTAAACTTTCTTTTGGTGGTATTTGATCACCTCCTGCGGTTTTTATTTTTTTTGCTAGAAACAAGAAAACAATATTTTTTTTTACTTTATGCTATAAAACATGTAAAATCCAGAAGATATACCACGCTAAATTATATTATAAAAAAATAAGTAAAGACTGGTATGTTTTATAGCATTTCAAAAATAACAATCGCGCAAATTAATGTGCTACCTAGTGCATAAATAATAACCACATTAACAATTAGTATAAAATGTGCAAATGGCTGGGCTAATAAATTGATTTGACAAAAATCGCTATGAAGGGTTGAATGAACAGTGGTAGTGACACACAATTAGTAAAGTGCAAAACTGCAAAAAATGAAGTTATAAGTCCATATACCATATATACTCGAGTATAGGCCGACCCGAATATAAGCCTAATTTTACCACAAAAAACTGGGAAAATGTATTGACTGGAGTATAAGCCTAGGGTGGGAAAATGTAGCAGCTACTGGTAAACAATGCCCATCTGCAGCTTCACTGTGCCTATCTGCAGCCGTACCTTTGATTACAAAAACAGCGGGTGTCTCCCGCTGTGTTATGCAGTCTGTTCGGCGGCCGTCCATTGTAACAAAGCCCCGCCTCCTCCTCGTCCGTGATAGACGGAACACTAATACAGTTTCCCAGCATTGCATCAGTGTTCCGTCTATCACGGACGAGGAGGAGGCGGGGCTTTGTTACAATGGACGGCCGCCGAACAGACTGCATAACACAGCGGGAGACACCCGCTGTTTTAATAATCCAAGGTATGGCTGCAGATGGGCACAGTGAGGCTGCACCCTTACTCCAGTATAAGCCGGGGGCGGGGGGGGGGGGGGTCTTTCAGCCTAAAAAATGGGCTGAAAAACTCGGCTTTTACTCGAGTATGTACGGTAATATGGGAAAATCCCTGAAAAGTAAAATGAAACCTCCACCAAGTGATGAGCTATCTTCAGTGTCACACCAAGAGTGGTATTCGGAGACTCTTACCAGATAGTGAGAGCAAGCGGAAAAACCTCTGCAAGGTATAGGGAGAAAACCCTTGAGGAAAGTCAGATTGCAGATCTATCTTACTGTAGCCACCACTCCAATCACATCGATATCTCCGAATTATCTCTTCATCGCTACCACATAACCCTCTCGTCTTTTTTCATGCAATTGTGTGTTCCACGCTTTCTGACCCTCTGTGAATCAAAAGGTGAGTTTCCTGTTTCAGTTTTCACACGCCATGTCATCTGAGTGGTCAGGCCCGCCTTCTCCCACCATCAGCTGACTTCTGAGACAGACGAGGTAACGTCATCCGCCGTGCGCTACGCATGGAAGCAGACAAGGGTCAAGGGTGTAGGGCAGAGGGGGGCGTGGCCTGAAGCTTGATGGAGTGAGGAGTGCGGTGAGAGAGCTCCGGCTGCAAATATCCTGCAAACCCATCCTTCGGGGCTAAATCACCCCTAAAACTTGGCATCAAGTACCACAGATCACCCAGCCGTCTTCCGTGATCATGTCGCCACCCAAGCGAAACACCGGGACGCTCGGGAAGCTAGACAAATACTGCCATGAGGAGCGGGAGCCAGCAAGTGAAGATGGCGCCCCCCCGGCACCAGGGGAAGAGGCCCCGGCATCCGTAGACACTGCTCGGATCCTTGAGGCAGTTTCAGTCTGCCAAACGACCCTCACCTCAAAGATAGAAGAGGTCAAGGTGGATATCTCATTTATCCGGCAAGACATCCACAAGCTAAGGGAGAGAGTGTCCGAGACGGAGCGCAGGATTGGCCAAGCAGAGGATGAACTCCCGCCATTGCAGATCAACGTGGAGAGGTTACAATATCAACTGAACACAGTCCTAAGCAAACAGGACGAAATGGAGAACAGGTTGCGCCGCTGGAACTTCCGTTTTGTGGGACTTCCAGAAAAGGCGGAGGGCTCTAACCCCCCGATGTTCCTAGAGAATCTCCTGATTAACAACTTCGGCAGAGAGGCCTTCTCCTCCACCTTCGTGGTGGAGCGCACGCACCGGCTGGCGGCGCGGCCACCTGCTCCTGGAGCCCCTCCGCGAACCTTTATCGCGAAACTGCTCAACTTTCGAGATAGAGACACCATCCTGCGCCTTACTCGGGAAAAGGGTAATATCCCATTTGAAGATGAACATGTAGCGGTTTACTAGGGCTGCGCATCTTCACTGGCCTCACGATTCGATTCGATTACGATTATCAGGTCCACGATCACGATGCATCACGATTACTGCGCGCGGTTTTCATCCAAAAAATGTAAGTAGTCAGAACTCCATTTTTTTTAAATTTTATCTGTTCTTAAAAAAAAGACAACACTCCCTGCATGTAGCAAAGTGTAAACACAGCAGACAACTTAAAGAGGAGCTCCAGACTGCCCCCAAATGACTACAGAAGATGGTCAGAGACTGCAGACATGATACAGGAGAGGGTCAGAGACTGCAGACATGATACAGGAGATGGTCAGAGACTGCAGACATACTACAGGAGATGATCAGAGACTGCAGACATGGTACAGGAGATGATCAGAGACTGCAGACCTGCTGGACGTGGTAAGGGAGGTGCCAGACTGTCCTATCCAAGTTGACCAATACCCCGCCCCCCTCACCACTAACCTGTCCCCATATAATACTATTACCATAGCGCTTCCCTGCCCAGTGTCACCATGGACCAATTCCCATCCTTCTCGACCAGCATCCACACAGTCCTCTGCTCTCCACGGCCCCCCCCCCCCCCCCACCTCTACACAGTGAGCAAGCAGATAGGGCAATAAAACAAAAAATTGTGTGCAGTGCTTTGTGGTGATAATAAATGCACAAAAGAGTCTTATTAAGTAGTGAATAAATATAGCCCTGAAATATATAATCTGTGATCTGATTAATATAAATCTTTTGTGTATTCAAAGTAATTCCAGTGCTGAGTGTTCTCTGCTGTGTTCAAATCATTCACTCATTCACCAGAAATCAGGAATGATTTGAACACAGCAGAGAACACTCAGCACTGGAATTACTTTGAATATACAGAAGATTTCTTTCAATCAGATCACAGATTTATATATATATTTCAGGACTATATTTGTTCACTACTTAATACCACTCTTTTGTACATTTGTCACTGCAAAGCACTGCACACCATTTTTGGTTTTATTGCCCTATCTGCATACAGTCTGGCACCTCCCTTACTATGTCAGTCTTTAGTTCTCAGTGTCCTCCCCGTGGCCCCCTCACCTGGCTCTACTGCTCTTCTGGCTCTCCTCCAGCTCTGCCTCATCCTCCTCCATCACCGCTCTGAAACCTTCCGGGACCAAAAGCACTGATGGCTCCACTCTCCTCCTCGGAGCTCCGTGCTCCAGAAGCCGGCCGTGGCCACCACTTTTATCAGCAGCAGGGACAGCTCCAGCCACAACAAGCTCCGGCCCCGGCGCTCCATGTTCCCAACGTGCACACAGCGTGGCTCCTCACTTCCGCATTCCACCACCATGACGCCGCCTGGGATCACTTTCTATTGGCTGGTGAGGGGGTGGGACGATGAGGGGAGAGAGAAGGGGATGGATGGAAGGCCTCCTCTCCTCGCGACAGAGGGGGGCGACGTCAGTGGGAGGCGGATCAAAACGGCGCGGAAATTTCGGCTTTCAGCTCCACTCGGAGGCAGGGCATGGTGCGGCGGCACGGCGCGAGGATGACGTCATCCTCAATAATCGATTTCTTAAGGCTATAGAATCGATGCCGCATCGTGGACGGTCGAATCCCGATGCATCGATTCGACGATTAATTTCAACACCCCTACGGTTTACCCCGACTTCTCCGCCGAGGTGCAAAAGAAGAGGGCACAATTCTCGGAGGCCAAGCAGCTACGCAACCGCCACCTGGCATATGCCATGCTGTTTCCAGCGCGCCTCCGCGTGGTCCGTGACGGCAAGGCGCACTTTTTCGAGGATCCCTCGGCGGTCATTTCCTGGCTGGAGGGCTGAGCCGCGCCAATCCAGACGACATCATGCACCGAACACCACCCCTTCACTCTTCCACCCCACGATGTGCAGAAATCTACCATCCTGGAGACTTACACCATCCCAACAGTGAGTTACCCTGTTCACTCTTCCTCCCTTATACTAAACCCAAACTCCCTGCTGCTCTAAAGGATGCCTGTACTGTCTGACTGCATATTTTCCTCTTTCAACACCTACCCGGTTTCAAAGCCATCCCAATTCTTGTCACTCCGACATTTTATTCAGCCCCCTAAGACGAACTGCATGCCCAGCCGGGCTCAAGCAATGTGAAGCACCCCCCCTCAGACGTTCGGATGCTGATTTGTTTAGCACCGCCATGTTCTTCAGTTAACTCTTGTTCGCCCTCAGCAGATCGTGAGGTGGCACCTGCTCCAGCTATATCCCTGGTTTTAAATCCCTTGCTTACGTTGCTAACCGGTCTGGGTGCCCCCCTGCATCTGCATAAAGATATGTTTCCCTGGCCAGCAACAACCCCCACGGAAGCGGAGGGTTGCCACAAGTTTGATGAGCCACGCTGGTCCAGAGTTGGCACAGTTTTTGTTTTTTTTCTTCTTTTTTTATTTCTTAATGTTATTGATCTTTTTACATACGAGCAATGTCTGACACTGTATGCCATGCAACACACGGATAGTCTGTTTATGTCTGTATTCACTGTACTGCTGACATGTGGGACTTCCTGCAGACTGGCGGAGCCTGCGTTATGGTACTGGTCTGCCGGTCTGCGGGACCTTCCAGCTAAGACCTCTAAAGTTGGAAATGCTTATTACTTATATATTATGATACCCGGTGCGGGAGTGTCTGTGATAACTGGGGTGGTGGGCCTTCTCCTGCTGGTCCGACTTGCCACCACATTCCACTCAAATACCTGATGGCCTCTTTAAAAATAGTCACATGGAATGTGAGGGGGTTGTGCGATAAGTCCAAACGCTTAGCAGTGCTGTCTCACCTTAAGCGCATGCGCGCGGATATATCTGTATTAGTGGAGACAAACATCACAGGGCAACTTCAAATGGCCCTCAAAAGACCATGGGTGGGCTGGACTTACCAGGCTCCATTCACCAACAATTCCAGAGGCATAGCTATCCTCATAGCCAAAACAGTTAATTTCCAACTGCACAATCTAAGGTCGGACCAGCAGGGGAGGTTTTTGTTCTTGCATGTAACTGTGGGGGGTCTTGAAACCCTTATACTGGCTTTTTATATACCCCCACCCTTCCAATTTACTGCCCTCAAAGAGGGGCTAGCCTTTATGTCTGAGCATCCCACGGTACCAGCGATCTGGATGGGGGATTTTAATATGGTAATTGACCCCCTCCTGGATAGGCTTCACCCTTCAGATACGCCACAAACCAAGCCGGCCCTCACTAGATTTGGTAGATTCCTTTCGGAATTTGCTTTATCCGACACATGGAGACTTAAGTATCCCAACACATCCGCATACTCTTGCTTCACACCCGCACAAAACGCAATGTCCCGCATAGACATGATCATGCTCACCCCTACTCTCATTCCGGGCCTCCTTGCAGCGGGGTTCGGCGTGAGAGTTCTCTCTGACCATTCACCCTACTGGATCACTCTGAGGCTCCAGTCCTCCCCGCCGTCCCGCCTGTGGAGACTAAATCCATTTTGGCTCACAACCCTCACCGACATTGAGATCATACAGCGCGAGTGGTCTCTCTACTTCCAGACTAACCAGGGGTCGGCCTCGCCCGGAGCGGTCTGGGAGGCCTTTAAGGCCCATGCTCGCCTGATTCTATCCACCCATATCAACAGGCACAAAGCCTCCTCTAATAATATTCTGCTACAAGCCGAGGAACACTTGGGCTCCCTCGAACAGGCTTTCCTGTCACACCCAACTCCCTCAAACTCTGCCCAACTACGCTTGCAATCCAGGCTTACTGATAACTTACACTTTGAGAAAGCAAAGAAGGGAATATTTTTTAGAAAACAAAGGATCTTTGAGCATGGAGAACGAGCGGGGAAACTTTTAGCCTACATGGCCCACCTGGACCATTCGCCTCCGATGGTGGTTCAGCTCCGCTCACAGGATGGTACCATGCTCACAGACCCTGAACAAGTTGCCCACGAATTCAAAAGATTCTACGCTGACCTTTACACCTCTAGAACCAACCGTCCTGTGGACGAACTGCATCTTCTCCTAGACAATATAGACTTTCCCTCCCTCTCAGCCACTCAGGTAGAAACCTTGGAGGCACCTATAACTGAGGAGTGCATCAAAGCGGCGATAGCGAACCTCCCAGCGTCAAAGGCCCCTGGCTCAGACGGCCTTCCTCTGGAGTTTTACTCCCAGTTCCAGGAGGTCCTTATTCCCAGACTAGAGGCTTTATACTCACACATATACGCATCAGGCACACTCCCGCGCATCATGAGCGAGGCATTGATTGTCCTCATCCCCAAACCTGGCAAAGACCCCCTCCAGCCCGAGTCCTACCGCCCAATTTCTCTCCTTCAATTGGATGTGAAAATTCTCGCTAAAATCCTAGCCATGAGACTCAACAAAGTCATTCTTAGCCTCATCCACCCTGACCAAACAGGCTTTATGCCCAATAAGAACACTGCATTTAACCTGAGAAGGCTATTTACCAATCTTCAAGCTACACATGATGAGACTGGATCCAGGGTAGTGGTCAGTTTAGACGCTGCCAAGGCGTTTGATTCTGTGGAGTGGAGCTACCTTTGGGAGTGCCTCCATAGGTTCGGTTTTGGCCCCAGGTTCATTAAATGGCTCCAACTCCTTTACCAGGCTCCCACTGCCCGGATCCAGGTCAACGGCAAAATGTCCACCCCATTCTCGCTGTCGAGGGGAACACGTCAGGGTTGCCCAATCTCTCCCATGCTGTATGCCCTAGCTGTCGAGCCATTGGCCATAGCCATCAGAGCGCACCCTGGCATTAGGGGCCTCCGTCGGGGGCAGTTGACCGAGGTACTTAGTTTATATGCTGACGATATGCTACTCTATCTATCTGACGCTGGTCCCTCGCTGGCTGCGGCCCTGCAGCTTATTCAGCAGCATGGGACCTATTCAGGGCTACAAATTAATTGGTCTAAGTCTCAAATACTCCCCATAGATGTCTCTGTCCCAGCAAATACTCAGGTGCCCCTCCCATTGGTAAGAACCAGCCAGCTCAAGTACCTAGGCATACAGTGCTCACGATCCCTAGCAGACTACATACACCTAAATATTGAACCAATTTTCAAATATCTTAAAAATAAGACGCAAATATGGTCCAGACTCCCCTTGGGGGTGATGGGTCGCAACAGCTTGGTGAAGATGATTCTCCTTCCCAAGCTGTTGTACCTATTCTGGCATGCCCCATTGTATATCCCAGTCCATGTGTTCAGGTCCCTCGAGTCTATACTCAACACATTCATATGGGGCACATCCAGACATAAGCTATCATGGCAGACCCTTAAATGCCCTACCCGTCTTGGGGGCACGGCCACCCCTGATCTCGCACTTTACTATTTAGCTTCCCAGCTGTCCCACTTTTACTATTTCAACAAGCATGACAGGCTTAGCTACACTATCCTAGCATGCACACATGCCTCTGACGTAGTGGCTCACCCCTTCCAGATACTCTTCTGCAAACATAGGGGTAACTCCAGCCCTGCGGGCGGGAACCGACTATTACAGCATCACAGCAGAATCTGGCACCGTTCACTCGCCACTATTGGAGCTCCCCCTATCCACGCTCATACCCCGCTATGGGACAATCCTCAGCTCCCTGAACTATTGACCATCCCTGATTTCAAGTTATGGATCATCTATAAAATCATATACCTGTACCAGGTCGTTGCGGGGGGGGGGAGGTCAGGCCCTTTCAGGCTCTGAAAGATGAATTCGCCCTCCCTAACCATATGTTTTTCAGGTACCTCCAGATACGCCACGCCCTTCAGTCTCAGTTTAACAACTCTATTCCCACTCTAGAAGTGGTGACAATTACAGATTTACTCCTGGGTGATGACCCCAAAAAACTGATTTCCACCCTATACAATGTTCTCCTCCTACCCGCGGCCACCAGCCACACACAAAAATTAAGGGTTAAACGGGAGGCAGACACCGGGGCCTTTGATGATGACCAGTGGGGGGACATACTCGAGACTTGCACAAAAGTTTCCCCGAAATTATCCGACCGCCTCACTCACTTATACATCCTCCACAGATCTTATCTCACCCCCGCACGCATCCTTAAATATAGGCCGGAGGCAACTTCAGACTGCCCCCGATGCGGAAGCACCCTCAGTACATACTATCATTTAATATGGTCTTGCCCAATTATTCAGAACTACTGGATGCAAGTAGTCAAATTTCTCCATGACCAAATGGGCTCCCCTCTGACACTATGCCCTTGCCAATGTTTACTTGGTTTGCTCGTGGTCTCGGAGGAGGAGAAATATTTATCAATATTTATGCAGGAATCCCTCTTCATAGCCAGGTTGCAAGTTGCCCAACTATGGCTTCGACCTGACAACCTGTGCAACAGTGGAAGAGAGCAGTGAACCTCACTCTACCCTACAAAAAAGTTCTGTATACCCACCGCGGTTGTCCAGCCAAATATCACAAAATATGTGATAGATGGATAAACGAGGCCTCTACGTGCACAGACTAGCAATACATTGTATGTATATGACTGTTGGCTTAATGGCACTTAATTTTACTTATGACCAAACTTCTTACTAATATAATTAAAAGGTACACCCTGACATTGTTCTGCAATAATCTGTCAAGACTCTCAGTGTAAAAGCTAATCCATCCGCTTCCAATGTATGTCATACTTTGTACTTTAATATTTCCACTATGTACTGACTATTATGCTCAATAAACTTTATCTTTGATTAAAAAAAAAAAAAAAAAAGGGTGTAGGGCAGATGACATGGTGTGTGGAAACTGAAACGGGAAACTCACCTTTTGATATACATAAAAATTGTGGCTGTACTAACTGGCCAAATTTAATGCATTTCAGGATTCCTTGTAGTCACTTTCTTATTAACCTCTTGCTGTCCACATAACGCTTATATATATAAGTAGCAGCAAAGAGGGTAAGCTTTAATGCCCACATACCGCATATATGCATTCATGGGCAGGTGATGTTTGTGTGCTGAGAGTGTGCTCCCAGCACAGTGACCAAATTGTCATACACAGCTCCCGGTCTCTGGTATTGACTGGGCAATACTGGTCCCAATCATGTGACAACTGTGATAACAAATCACAGTGGTCATGTGATCAGGGGGGGCAGGCCCCCCCATCTCCCAGGTTAAAGTGATTTGTAAAGTCTCTCTTTTTCTATAAAAATAACATAATACTTACCTGTCCTGTCCAGTAAATTTGCACAGAGCAGCCCAGGTCCTCCTCTTCTCGGGTCCCTCTTCTGTGCTCCTGGCCCCTCCCTCCTGGTGAGTTCCCCCACAGCAAGGAGCTTGCTATGGGGGCACCCGAGCCGAGCTGCAGCTCCTTCTGTCCATTCAGACATGGAGCTGCGGTTTGGCCCTACCCCCTCTCTCTAACCCAATTGGTTAACTGACATTGATTGACAGCAGCGGGAGCCAGTGGTTCCACTACTGTGTCTCAGCCAATCAGCCTGGACTCTTGTGGACATCACTGGACAGAAATGGGGTTCAAGTAAGTATGAGGGGGGGCTGCTGCACACAGAAGACTTTTTATATTAATGCATAGAATGCATTAAGATAAAAAACCTTCTGACTTTATAACTCCTTTAAAGACTCTGTTAAAAGGGATGCCGGGGCAAGAAGGGTGAAAAAAGAAAATCTGTCACTTTGTACATTCAGGGTCAAGTGACAAGTTCGCTTGAAAGCCCCCCACTATTACCTTTGCCATGTTTCCATGTTACTTTATTTGTCTTTTAGAACCTTTGGAAAACCCTTGCATTTGGGGAACATGTGACCAATACTCTTCCTCCCATGATACAGTGTTCAGGCCCGAGCAGGGAGAAAGTCGCATGCAACCCCATACACAAAAGCATCAGGTGTTTCCCAGGGCTCCAACAAATGGTTGAAGTGGCAGGAAGACCTAGCGGGAATGGGGAGGTGGCCTGTCAAGTGAACCTGTCTTCTTGACTAAATGGGCTAGCTGCCAAATTCCCTTTAATGCGTGTAGAATTCATGTAAAATAGTTTATATAAGGGGCCATGGTAAGGTCCCAGATTTTAAATATGTTCATTCTTTATTTTCTGATAGTTTGGACCTATGACTGTGGAAATTAAAACAGCAAAAAGCAAAGTGCAAACGGACACAGAGAAGGTTCCCAGAGCACCAAGCCTGAAGGAAATTCAAGCAGTAGATCCTCTGCAACAAGGCCAGGCATTACAGGCAGCCAGCAAGAGGAGGAAGAAGTTGCAGAAAAGAGCAAGTAAGTAACAACAATAATTAGAGGGGTTGTCTTATCACACCTTAAGTTTTGGCCATGCTTCTCTTTTAATTGACTATACTTCTTTTGTAAGTCACAGAAGTGCACTTACTTTTGTTCTCCTGTGACCCAGAGTAAGGTAGCCCGCTATCAGCTGATGAGGCAGAGCCGCGCCACGCTCTGGAAAGATCCCAACAATATTGTTTGGTTCTACCCCGCTGCCTGATCTACAGCTGGCTTTGCATTTCAGTGCACAGCTAAGAGCCAGAGCCAACCGAGTCCACCCCCTCCCCACTGAGCACTGGAGGAGCACGGTGACTGCAGTCACTGCTATCTGCTGGGAAGCAGATCAAGAACTGAGTGATCAGCAGTTGTGATCGCTCAGTTCTCGGTCTTAAAGTCGGCCCGAGACAACTGCATCTTGACATTGATGCTGCAGCATGGAGGTGAGTATAAAGGTTTGTTTATTTCACATCCCAGACTTCTCCTTTAAATTGTACTTACAATTTGCAGGAACCCAGATACTGCAAAATAGAAGGGTAGGAAATGTTATGATTGTTTTCAATACTACAGTTCTGCTTTCACACTGTAAATGACAGTTGCGTGGTCGTGCAATGCTGTACCCAAACTAAATTTTTATATTTTTTTTCCACAAATAGAGCTTTCTTTTGGTGGTATTTGATTACCACTGGGGTTTATTTGTTGGTAAACAAATAAGAAGACAGAAAATGTTGAAAAAAAATAGTTTTCCTTCATTTCTGTTCTAAAATATTGTAAAAAAAAACTCCTTCACTGGCGGGCACTGATTGGCATCCCTGATGGGTCTGCACTGATAATTAATGCGCTGATTCCCCCACCTCCCCTGTCAGGAGAGCCTCTTTCTTATTGGCTCTCCTCTACCCACGCCAGCGTGAATAGTGGAGAAGTTGATAAATGGCACTTCCTGGTTACGATGTGACCAGCTGTGATTGAACACAACTGATCACATGGTAAGGAGCTTACGTTCTAGGTTCATTACCTAGATCAGAGATGCGGGGTGTCACACGGCACCTTTCTCGTGGCTTTTCCTGCTCATACGTCATATGACGCCCAGTCAGGATAATGAACCCACCCTGCGGCCGTCATTCTGCATACAGCAGATGGTAAGTGGGTAAATCTGGCCAAATTTTGTTTGTATATAGAAGTTATATGTGGAAGATAATAGCCTCTGTGTAACGTACCTTTCTCTTTCTCCACAGATAAGCTTGCCACTAAATTATCCGATACGTTAACACAAGCTATGAATTTTGGAATGTGTGACTGAATAGAGAGAATAAAGTTCCAGACTTTTGCCTTGTGATCTCGAGATTGATCATCTTCCATACCAATACTTGCTCTGAGAACATGAATATAAACTGTGTTGTGTAATGCTAAAAATATTTATCAGATTTTGTCTAATAAAGACACTTTATACCAAAGAACTATCTATTTTAAATATTTGTAGTCTGTCCTTTTGAACTCAGAAATTATCCATTCTTCTGAATTATGTTCAGTCATCATCATGAGGTTAGGGGCTGTTACAGCTTAAAATTACCTCCTGCCCTCAGCAGTTAGCTGTCCGCCCATTCATATACAGTGGCCAGATGGCAATTGGTTAAAGTGGAGTTCCACCCAAAAGTGGAACTTCGGCTCATTTGTCTCCCCCCGCCCCCACATTTGGCACCTTTTCGGGGGGTGGGGGGGAGCGGATACCTGTCTTTGACAGGTACCCTGTCACCACTTCTGGGAGACCGGGCCACAGCGCATTATGTCAGCAGCTCGGCTCGCTCCCTCAATCCTCCTTCCCACCAGTACCAGGACCAGTAGGAGAGCACAGTGGTGCCTCAAGCATGCGCAGTAGGGACCCAGCGTGAATCCATAATGCCTCACTACCGTGTTCCCTCACCAGCAATAGAACTTCCATTCATTTGTCAACCCCCCCCCCCCACAGTGCCACATTTGGCGCCTTTTGGGGGGGGCGGATACCTTCTTCCACTTCTGGGAGACCGGGCCACAGCGCATTATATCAGCAGCTTGGCTCCCTCGCTCCTCCTCCTCCCCCCCCCCCCCCCCCCGCCCGACGCTGGACCAGTAGGAGAGCGCAGTGGTGCCTCAAGCATGCACAGTAGGGACCCGGCCTAAAGCCGCAATGCCTCACTACCGTGTTCCCTTACTGGCAACGGCAGCAGCAGCAGCCCCCGACAGATGATAGAAACATCAGCTGCGGTGCCGACATCGCTGGATTCCAGGACAGGTAAGTGTCCTATTAAAAGTCAGCGACTACAGTATGTGTAGCTGCTGGCTTTTAATTTTGGCAGGGGTGGGCAGACCTCCGCTTTAAGCAGCGACACATGTATTCATCAAGCGGTACAAGGCCTGCTTTGACAGGCTGATGGGAATTGGCCAATGGTTGACTTTGCATTAGTGTAAACAGGCCCAACTGGTTTATGCCGTCAGATACAGATGTGTATAAAATTGGCCAGCAGCAGAATGGCTTAGTATCAAACAGAACAGACCCGACGGGTTTATGCCTTACTTTTTATTTCTACTATGCGGATAGGGGGATGCTATCACATGAAAGTCCATGATTATCTGCATGAATTATCAAGGTCATTGGTTAGACCTATAAGGCAAGCTCTTTCTGCACCAGACAGTGCACTCCATGCATAACATGTTAACGTCATGGGCAACAACATATATGGGGGATCCATTGAGGTAATCCATAAGGCAGCAATGTGGTAATTACCAAACATGTTCTAATCTCACAACATTGTAGATTTTTCCACACTTACTACTAATTAATTTTGACAATAAGTATTGTCTGCTGCCTGTAATAAAGATGAAACATTAATAAATCTCAACCAGTCTGCAGTAGTTATTTCTCATGTGTGATTAGAGATGTGAAGGCCTGAAAAAAGAAAACGGAAAAATTTGGAAAAAAAAACATTTTTTTTCCTGAAGGCTTTTTTGTTTTTTTTCAAAAAAATTGGAAAAGTTGAAAGAAAAAAAAAATTGCGGAATATTTTATTTTAACATGAATATAATATTTTAAGACAGGGTGTTCACCTTAAGTTTTTAGAAGTTCCTAATTGTGATGACGGACAAAAAGAGTAGCTGCAGAAGCAGAGACGGATCCTGACAATTTCAGCTCGGAAAATGATTGATTAAATATTCATTGAAACTTAGTCCCACTCTCTTCTTAAACACTTCCCCCATCTTCAATTCTTCTTATGAGAATGGGGTTTTTATTTTTATTTAATACTGTGGAGAGGAAATCTGAAAAATTGTTACTTTTGGTTTTGAAAATTGTTTTGTGGAGGCTTTTTGGCTGTTCCACATAAACTAGTAAGCAGTTCAGGAGATTGTTGCTCCCTTTGTTACAAATAAATATTATAAAAAAGTTAATTCTGTTTGTGATAATTGTTTGGCTACACTATATTTTTAATATGCTAGTTGTGACAATTTTATGCCAAGTCAAATTGTCCATAGTAATATTTTATGTTCCTAAAGCAACAGAACGACTTTCAATCTTAAAAAGACAAAAAAGTGCTAATGTAGCTTTTTTTTAATTTTTCCGAAAATTTTCATTTTTTCCACAATAAAAACTGTTTTTTTCCGAGCTTCAAAATTTCCGGAAATTTTACATCTCTGTGTGATGCCAGGCACAGAGAAAATTGATTACCAATACTAACTGTAATTTTCCTTTCCTGAACTATCTCTGGCTTCACATGAGCCCATCTGGAGTGGGAGTATCTAGTTAAAGAACGCCTCTGCTGGGGTGGGGTGGTGCAGAGTCAACCCATGGGTGGGTGACATGGAAATGGGTCAGGAAAGAAATTACAGTAAGCCCCGGTTCACACTTAATGCAGATTTGATCTACTACTACTTCAGCTTGATTTCAAAGCCTCCAATCAGTGCGATTTCATTTGCAGCTTGCCGACATTTGTGTGACTTCATGCACAGATGTCTATGCAAGTGGCACATGAAAATCTCCAAAAATAGTGCAGGATCATTTTTCAAAATCGGTGCAAGTCGGGGGTCGCACTGATTTGAGCGGTTTTATAGGCACAAATAGGGTGCATTAAACTGTCAGTCGCATTACAAATCGCAACGGTGTGAACAGGGGCCAAGTATTGGTGATCAATTTTCCTTTTAAACAACCTATTTCTGTTATCGAATACCAGTATCAAACTACTTGATTGCATTTTACTAAATGTCTTAATTCGATTAAGTGCATATAAGGTGAAGTAGCAACCAATGAAATTCAAACTTACTCCACAAAATGACAAAGTATAAAACTTTGAATATAATTGGTTACTATGAAGTACAGTGAGGGGCAAAATATTTGATCCCCTGCTGATTTTGTACGTTTGCCCGACTAAGAAATGATCAGTCTATAATTGTAATGGTAGGTTTATTTTAACAGTGAGAGACAGAACGACAACAAAAATATCCAGAAAAACACATTTTAAAAAAGTTATAAATTGATTTGCATTTCAATGAGTGAAATAAGTATTTGATCCCCTATCAATCTGCAAGATTTCTGGCTCCCAGGTGTCTTCTATACAGTTAACGAGCTGAGATTAAGAGCACTCCTAATCTCAGCTTGTTACCTGTATAAAAGACACTTGTCCACAGAAGCAATCAGATTCCAATCTCTCCACCATGGCCAAAACCAAAGAGCTGTCTAAGGATGTCGGGGACAAGATTGTAAACCGACACAAGGCTGGAATGGGCTACAAGACCATCGCCAAGCAGCTCGGTGAGAGGGTGACAACAGTTGGTGCAAATATTCACAAATGGAAGAAACACAAAATAACTGTCAATCTCCCTCAGTCTGGGACCCCATGCAAGATCTTGTGGAGTTTCAATGATCATGAGAACGGTGAAGAATCAGCCTAGAACTACACGAAAAAATCTTGTCAATGATTAAAGCAGCTGGGACCACAGTCACCAAGAAAACAATTGGTAACGCACTATGCCGTGAAGGACTGAAATCCTGCAGTGCCCACATGGTTCCCCTGTTCAAGAAAGCACATGTACAGTCCTGTCTGAAGTTTGCTAATAAACATCTGAATGATTCAGAGGAGAACTTAGTGAAAGTGTTGTAGTCAGATGAGACCAAAATCAAGTTCTTTGACATCAACTCAAGTGTTTGGAGGAGAAGGAATGCTGCCTATGACCGCAAAAACACCATCCCAACTGTCAAACATGGAGGTGGTAACATTATGCTTTGGTGGTGTTTTTCTGCTAAGGGGACAGGACAACTTCACCGCATGAAATGGACGATGGATGGCGCCATGTACCGGTCTAATCTTGGGTGAGAACCTTCTTCCCTCAGCCAGGGCATTGAAAATGGGTCATGGATGGGTATTACGACATGACAATGACCCAAAACACAGGGCCAAGGCAACAAAGGAGTGGCTCATGAAGAAGCAAATTAAGGCCCTGGAGTGGTCTCCAGACCTAAATCTAATAGTAAATATGTGGAGGCAGCTGAAGGTTGGAGTTGAACGTCAGCCTCGAAACCTTAATGACTTGGATAGGATCTGCAAAGAGGAGTGGGACAAAATCCCTCCTGAGATGTGTGCAAACCTGGTGGCCAACTACAAGAAACGTCTGACCTCTGTGATTGCCAACAAGGGTTTTGCCACCAAGTATTAAGTCATCTTTTGTAAAAGGGTCAAATACTTATTTCACTCATTAAAATGCAAATCAATTTATATCTTTTTTGAATTGCGTTTTTCTTGATATTTTTGTTGTCATTCTGTCTCTCACTGTTAAAATAAACCTACCATTACAATTATATACTGATCATTTGTCAGTGAGCAAACATACAAAATCAGGAGGGGATCAAATACTTCCCCCCCCCCCCCCCCCTCACTGTAATGTGAAATAGCAACCAATGAAATTCAAACTTACTCCACAAAATGACAAGCCGAGTATAAAACTTTGAATATAATTGGTTACTATGAAGTAGCACCGATCTTCAGACACAGATAAAAGGTAATGCATGATGAGATATCCAAGTCAGCTTATCCCATAGAGTTTATTGTCTTCATATATTTACAAATTGTTCTTTCTGTATAAAGTGACAGGCCTCAATGATCGATCTTTACTGCACCTGGAAAGGAATTTAATAAAACATAACAGGAGCTGCTAACACGACAATGGTCATCATGGTATCCCAATTAATTTATTGTGTAGACGCTCCCTTTAAGAAGCAGAGTCTGAAGCCTCGGAGCTGTCTTTGACGTCTGTGCTCTCTGTAGCCTCGCTGACTTCACTCACATCCTTGCTGTCACCGCTGTCCTCTAATCCATCACGTTTTCCTGCGTTTCCTACACACTTCTCATCTCGACAGCAGTCCCCAACGTGACCAGACCTATTATCAGATTTGTTTTCTATGGAGCTTAGAGGCTGTGGACGGTTCTTGTCCTTTAATTCCATCTGTTTCCGCAACTGTGCAAAAAAATAAAAAATAAATAAATATATTTTTTTTATTTTAACAGAAAAGTTTATTTATCAGACACAATTACAAGAGAAATAGAAAGGTACATCAGTATGTATATCAAAAGTAGCAACAGTATATGATTACATAAGGGTTCAATGAGGAATCATACAAGATCAATTAACCTGAGATTCTAAGGCACTCAAATGAGGATAACTAGAAGAGGATCAGAGTATCAGCAGGAAAAGCACATTGGGGGGAGAGGAGGATCAGGGATGGGAGGGCGGGGGCAAAAGCCACATATATCACAGTATAAGACCACAGCACCTCCGAAAGCCCCCGCTCCCTACCAATGAGAGCTCTAATTGGGATTCGGCCTCACCTTCACCCAGGCTCCCCAAATCTTATCGAATTTTTTTTGGACATTTGCGGCTCATGTATGTCAATTTAGGTAGGGGTAAAACATGACCTCCATTGTGAGACTGTCGGTGGGTCGGCTAATTTCCATTTAAACAAGATGGTTTTCCTGGCATAGGAGGCTGTGTATAAAATAAACAGCTGTTTGTGCTTATTGGGGGTAACAGTATCACATATACCCAAGTAGGAGAACCCTAGGATTGACAGCCACATGTAGCCCTCCAATATCATTCATTTCTCCCACTACATTCCTCCGGAATTCCTGTATCAGAGGACAAGTCCAGACCACATGGATGAAGGTCCCCACGTTGCTCAGACATTTGGGGCAGCGGTTCGAATGAGTCTGGTATATCCTGGCCAGTCTTTGAGGGGTGTAGCAAGCCTTGTGTAGAAACTTGAGCTGGATATATCGGTCTCTGGCAGAGATCATCAGTGGTATGTATTGTTGGATCCCCTCATTCCAGTCTTCCGAGTCTAGGGTCAGGATGTCACTCTGTCAATCCTTGCTCCCTCTGTCCCCCATATAGTGGCTACGCACCCCGCCGCCAATGCGGTTCCATGTTCCCTCGGGGTAATAGCAATAGTCAAGGCAGGTCAAGCAGCTTAACGTTCAGGCAACATATCCAGGGCCAGGCCCCAACATTACTCCACATATGCAGGGCAGCAGGGTTGAAACAGCCCAAGTGTATGCGGTTGCAGGTGTACAGGAAATTAAGGAGATAGGAGCCGGAGGCCATCAGGCTCTGGGAAGGCTATCCAGCCATTGGGAGGCATTGTCAGGGGACGTGAAGAAGCGCACAGTTTCGCCATCTTGCACACGCAGTTTTGCTGGGAAGAGCATGCTGTATTTAATTTTCTTGTTCCCAAGACATCAATTTTCCTGGCTTCTCTCAGCACTAGGTCTCGGTCTCTGAAATTGAGAAGTTTTAGTATGAACGTGGGTTCATCAGTCCCCTCAGCCCCCTCTGGAAGCCCCACAATGCGTAGATTGTTCCTCCGATTTCTATTCTCGGCGTCATCAGCATGAGATTCCAAGCCTTTCACCTTTGCTTTGAGTGTGTGCAGTGAGGCCGCATGGTCATGCAGCATGTCCTCAGAGTCACTCACCCTATGCTCCACTGTGGTTACTCTGCTGTCCACATCTTTGTGGATTAAGCCCAGTTCCAGCTGCAGCGTGTCGATCTTTCCTGTAAGGGTGTACTTACAGTCCGTGATTGCCTGCATGAGAGCGGAGAAGTTGCTCTGTTTCAGCAGGGCAGGGTCCGGGTCCGTCACCGTGTTGGATTTTACAGCAGGTGAGGCAGTCATACCGCCGGCGGGTTTGGAGCTTTTTCCGGAGTTGCATGGGACCGTGTGGACCTTCTCCCTTTGGGCATGCCACGTTGGGAACCAGGTTCTATCTCCTCCGGTAGGTTACAGGAGTGAGACTGCAGGGTTAAGGGTGAAGATTGGGAGATTCGGCTGGAGCTCTCCTAATGTGCAGCCGCCCCGGTCGCCATCTTGGACACCCCCCCAAATAAAAATATATTAGTATGTTAATTTGGTAACCAAGACTCCACTTTGAATGAACTAGTGGAGCCAAGCATGCAGGATTGCATATGAATTAATCTCACGGCAACAATATTTAACCACTTCCCGCAAAATCACGTACCTGTACATCATGTTTGTCGCCATTCCACGTGTGTGCGCGCAATTTTAAAGCGTAACATATCCGGTATCTATTTACTCAGCGCAACATCATCTTTCAAAATATACAAAAAAATTGGGCTAACTTTACGGTTTAGTTTTTTTTAGATTCAGTGAAGTGTATTTTTTCCCCCAAAAAAATTGCCTCTGAAAGACCGCTGCGCAAATACAGTGCGACACAAAATACTGCAATGACAGCCATTTTATTCTACAGGAGTCTTTGCTAAAAAAAATTGATATTTATATATAATGTTTGGGGGTTCTAAGTAAGGTGAAAAACCACCTGAGAATCAGCAGCCTCCCAGATCCCCCCTTTTACTTACATGGACCTCATCTTTCCAGCGACGGGGACAAGCACAACAGCTCCAGCCTGTGTCTCTGGTCCTCATTGGATAGATTAATAGCAGTGCAGCCATTGGCTCCCGCTGCTTTCAATCAAATGCAATGACGGGGGCAGGGCTGAGTCCTGCTGCCTGTGTATATGGACGCAGCAGCAGGACACGGAAGCACGCCCACACGAGTGCCCCAAGGGAGAGCACCTCTCCAACGGTGCATTTGAGAGTATGAGGAGCCAGGAGCGCCGCTGACGGACCCCAGAAGAGGGGGATTGGGGCAACTCTGTGCAAAACTAACTACACAGAGGAGGCAAGTAGGACATGTTTGTATTTTTTTAAAACAAACCTTTACATATCCTTTAACTTGTAAACAACAAATATCAGAAATAGGTCTGGTCCAAACAGAACATGTATTCCAAATACAGAGGCTTTAAAATCCAAGTCTACTGACCTCTTCAGCCATCTGGGTGAGATCTCGTTTCATAGCATAAGCATCTTCACCATCAGCATAGTACTTGGGCTCCACTTCACTAATTCTACAAAGGAATAACATGGAACAAAGATAAGTAAATTGCTAAAAATCTTTTTTTTCTTATTAAACTAAAAAGGTTAATTCCCCATATAAAATGACCAGGGGAAGGCAACTTTATACCAAGGAAAAGGAGGGTATAATAAACAAGACAATAATGGGTAATAACATTATATTGAATGTACCTACGTGGCTGACAGAAACCGATATTCAAAAAGAGACTTGAAAAAAGCTGGCCATACACAAGTCATTTTTTTTTTCATTCAACCAACAGGTTGAACAAAAGAAAATTACTCGATTCGCCCATCCCTCCATGCACTACTGTATTCTGACAACAGGGAGAGTTCCCAGTCGTCAGAATATACTGATCAGCATCACCAGCTATAGCTGGCAGCGCTGATCAAGAGATAATTTTCCAACAGGCTGATTGTACAGAAATCGATTGATAGATAGATCAACTTGTGTACAACCGGCCTGCCCATACATGAATCAAAATTAGAACCAGCTGAATCTCGTTCCATGTATGGCCAGCTTAAATGTGAACACATCACCAAGACCAGATGGCTTACACCCATTGTTCAAAAAGGAATTCAGCCATGTCATAACCAGGCCATTATTTCTACATTTTTAAGGAAGTTTTTCTCTAACTGGAAGGGTACCAGCTGATTGATAGATAGATCAACTTGTGTACAACCAACCTGCCCATACATGAATCAAAATTAGAACCAGCTGAATCTCGTTCCATGTATGGCCAGCTTAAATGTGAACAAATCACCAAGACCAGATGGCTTACACCCATTGTTCAAAAAGGAGCTCAGCCATGTCATAACCAGGCCATTATTTCTACATTTTTAAGGAAGTTTTCTCTAACTGGAAGGGTACCAGCTGAGTGGTGAAAAGCAAAGGTGGTACTAAGATTTAACAAAAAAAAAAAAAGGGCTGAGATATATACATGGAAACTACAGAACAGTCAGCCTAACAGAAGGAAAGGTAAAGGATGATATCTGAAAAGTTTCTGGTGAGAATAATATGATAAGTAGTATCCAACATGAACCAATGAGGAGCGTTCTTGCCAGACCAACCTTTTAACATTATATAAATGGAAGTTTGTTGGCATTCAAATAAGACATCTGATACATTACCCCATAAGTGCTGAATTTACAAATTAAGGTCTTTTGATATTGATGAAATTGGATGTACCTGGATTGAAAACTGGTTGCAGGGGTGTGTCCAGAGGGTGGTGATTAATGGCATATTTTCTGAATGGTCTACAGTTGTGAGTGGGATACCCCAGGGCTCTGTCCTGGGACCAATTCTGTTTAACTTGTTCATAAACGATATAGAGGTTGGAATAAATAGTTCAATCTCAAGGTTTGCTGATGATACAAAGCTAAGCAGGGCAATACACAAGATATGGAAACTTTACAAGAGGACTTTAATAAAAATAGAGGGGTGGCCAGCTACATGGCTAATGAAGTTCAATGTGGCAAAATGTAAAGTATAGCACTTGGGAGCTAAAAATATGAATGCAAGTTACTCACTAGGGAAAGAACCTCTGGGTGAATCGAGGATGGAAAAGGATGAGGGTTCTAGTATATGACAGACTCAGCAATAGTATGCAATGCTAAGCTGCAGCAAGCAAGGCCAACACACTCCTGGCATGCATTAAAAAGGGTATTTGCTCAAGAGATAAAACTAAGTAGACTGGACAAGCTAAGAAAGGTCTTCAACATTACAGAATGAGTCCAGGTAAGTGTAAATAATCACTACTAGATATGGGCTTAGCTTCATATCCAGTGGCACCAGTATTGCTCCCATGCCATAACACAGGGGTGTACATGGCTATGGTTGTCAGATTTGTGTCCTTTTTTAGTAGAACATGATATATTGTCGAAAATGTATTTATGACCACCTAGAAATCATCTGAATACCATGATTATTTTAAATTATATTTACCCCATGTGAATTTTGGAGGCAGATTAACCACTTTTGGACCACCCCACGCAGATATACTGCGGCAGGGTGGCCCTCCCGCGCAAAATCGCATACCTGTACACGATTTTCTGCACTGGGTCTGGGGCGCGAGCGCGCACCGCCAGTGTCCCTCTCCTGCTGTGACTGGACACAGCGGGAGCCAATCAGCAGGTCTGGCGGACCAGATGTTCGCCGACGCCTCACGATCGCTCTGAGGAGAGGCAGAATGGAGATCTGCCTATGTAAACAAGACAGACCGCCATTCTGTGAGAGAGGGGAAGATAGAGATCTTGTGTCCCTGCTAAGCAGGAACACGGATCTCTGTCTTCCCCCAGTCAAAGCACTTCCCACACAGTTAGAAAGCACTCCCTAGGAGCGATATAAGCCTTTGATCGCCCCTGGTGTTAACCTCTTCCCAGCTAGTGTCATTAGTACAGTGGCAGTGCATTTTAGCACCGATCACTGTATTGGTGTCACTGGTCCCCAAGAAGTGTCACTTCGTGTCAAATTTGTCGGCCGCAAAGTTGCAGTCCACTAAAAATCACTGATCGCCACCATTACTAGTAAAAATAAAAAAAGAAAATGCTATAAATATATCCCATAGTTTGTAGACGCTCTAACTTTTGTGCAAGCCAATCAATATACTCTTAGTGCCGATTCACACAGGGGCAACACGACTTCAGCGTGACTTTGTAAGGCGACTTCAAGCAACTTACAACGCTTCAGGACAGGCGACTTTGGCTGTGGCCAATCACAGAATAATCAGCTCTCTGGGAGGGAGGGGTTTGCCTGGGTAAACTAATTTCTTTTCCTGTAAAGTCGCTTCAATATAGATGGAGATCCGACTTGGAGGAGACTTCCATTGAATTCTATGGGTACGGGTCGCCTAGAAGTCGCCTTGGAGTAGTACAGGAACCTTTTCTGAAGTCGGAGCGACTTCAGTAGTGTACATTACGATGGCTCTCATTGACTATAATGCAATTCCCAATGTCAAGCGACTTGGGGTGACTTGAGGGCTGACAAGTCGGATTATTTTTTTTTTTATATACTAGACATGGGACATATATATATTATTATTATTATACAGAATTTATATAGCGCCGACAGTTTACGCTGGAGGAATCAGAGGGCCCTGCTCGTTAGAGCTTACAATCTAGGAGGATATATATTTATATTAATATTACAGATTTCAGACCCCTTATCTTGGACCTGGAGTAAAACTCCAGCATTATTTTTAATAGAAGGAGAAATATATACCACTCAGCATGTTAATAGCCTCATCTCACCTTCCTGGCTCAGTCTACGAGATAATTGTGAGCAAAAAGAAAGTCCGGGTGGCCACACTGCAAAATATATTCCTTAACCACTTCAATACAGGGCATTTTCACCCCCTTCCTGCCCAGGACAATTTTCAGCGCTGTAGCATTTTGAATGACAATTGCGCGGTCATGCAACACTGTAGCCAAATTAAATTATTATTTTTTTTCCCCCACAAGTAAAGCTTTCTTTTGGTGGTATTTGATCACCTCTGAGTTTTTTTATTATTTGCACTATAAACAAAAGAAGAGCGACAAGTTTGAAAAAAAAAAAAAAAAAAACACAATATTTTTTACTTTTTGCTATAATAAATATCCCAATTATTAAAAAAACAAACAAATTTTTTCCTCAGTTTAGGCCGATGTGTATTCTTCTACATATTTTTGATAAAAAAACAAAAAAAAACCCAAAACAATCGCAATAAGCGTATATTGATTGGTTTGCGCAAAAGTTACAGCATCCACAAAATACGGGATAGTTTTATGGCAATTTTATTATTAACATTTTTTTACTAGTAAAGCTGGCGATCTGCGATTTTTATCGTGACTGTGACATTGCGGCGGACACATCGGACACTTTTGACACTATTTTGTGACCATTGTCATTTATACAGCGATCAGTGCTATAAAAATGCACCTGTATAAATGTAACTGGCAGGAAAGGGGTTAACACTAGGGGGCGATCAAGGGGTTAAATGTGTTACCTAGGGAGTGATTCTAACTGTAGGGAGAGGGAACTCACAAGGGGAAGAGACTGATCGGTCTCCTCTCCCCTGACAGGACGTGGATCTGTGTGTGTCCTGCTCTGTTATTGGGCAACCGCAGGTGCCCGGCGGGGATTGTGGCCGCCGGGCACGTGCACCGGCTCATGAGTGATGGCCGCGCCCCCTAGACAGCCGGTAAGCTGAGCACGTCATATGACGCTTGCCCAGGATGGGAGATTCCTCCTGCGGAGGTCATTTGACTTTGGGCAGGATGTCAAGTGGTTAATTCAAAAACAGTCCATACGACAATGGGAATAAAAGCACAAACTGACGCGTTTCACACCACTATGTATGCCTAAGCACCTGTAAAGTGGTGTGAAACGCGTTAGTACGTGCTTTTATTCCCATTGCTGTGTGGACGATTTTTCAACAAAGGAATATATTTTGGAATACAGCCATCCGGACCGTCATTTTGCTCACAATTATCTTAAATAGCATATTGCACAGAATATTAAGTTAGTGTCTTAGACCATTTAAAAACAAAAAATAGTATTTATTACAAACACTCTGAATACTCACTGGAAGTTCAAGGTGTTGGAATACAAATGAAGTGCTGCTCGATTGCTGCAAAGAAATTGTACAATAAAAATATTTACTGGCAGAAGATAAAAAAAAAAAAAAAATAATACCTGCACTTGCTTAGTTATTATACCAATATATTGATTTGGATACATGTACCAAAATTAAAATGATAGTAACAATAGTAAAACCAGTTAATAAAGACTAGGGTGAGTTGCAGCTATCTGACTGCTTAACAGATCCAGCAGTGGTGACTGGAGGTTCTATTTGGTAGACTGGATAATCTGCACTCTTTGTATTTTTGAATGCATCCTTCTCCAGTGTGATTGGCATTGCCACCATAAGGGATCTGTTGCAGCAAAAGCTTTGTACTCGAGAGAACTCGCTTTTCCCAGCATCTCCTTCACAGACAATTAGAACCCTCTGTGCCAGTTCACACTAGCGTGATGTAGAAACCAGCGCGAGTCCAGTGCTGGTTCCAGCATCGCATAGGACTGGCAGACAGTTCGCACTGACATATGCGAACTGCTGCAGGTGTCAATAGGAAGTTAACAACACCCCCCCAGATCGTTTCGCATATAGCAGTGCAAACTGTCAAATGGTGCAGGAATTGGATTGTGTCTATCCTGGGTGATCTTGCCCCGTCACTGGCGTCAGTGGGAGGAACAGTGCCCCGTCACTGGCGTCAGTGGGAGGAACAGCGCCCCGTCACTGGCGTCAGTGGGAGGAACAGCGCCCCGTCACTGGCGTCAGTGGGAGGAACAGCGCCCCGTCACTGGCGTCAGTGGGAGGAACAGTGCCCCGTCACTGGCGTCAGTGGGAGGAACAGTGCCCCGTCACTGGCGTCAGTGGGAGGAACAGTGCCCCGTCACTGGCGTCAGTGGGAGGAACAGTGCCCCGCCACTGGCGTCAGTGGGAGGAACAGTGCCCCGCCACTGGCGTCAGTGGGAGGAACAGTGCCCCGCCACTGGCGTCAGTGGGAGGAACAGTGCCCCGTCACTGGCGTCAGTGGGAGGAACAGTGCCCCGCCACTGGCGTCAGTGGGAGGAACAGTGCCCCGCCACTGGCGTCAGTGGGAGGAACAGTGCCCCGCCACTGGCGTCAGTTGGAGGAACAGTGCCCCGCCACTGGCGTCAGTTGGAGGAACAGTGCCCCGCCACTGGCGTCAGTGGGAGGAACAGTGCCCCGTCATTGGCGTCAGTGGGAGGAACAGTGCCCCGTCATTGGCGTCAGTGGGAGGAACAGTGCCCCGTCATTGGCGTCAGTGGGAGGAATAGTGCCCCGCCACTGGCGTCAGTGGGAGGAATAGTGCCCCGTCATTGGCGTCAGTGGGAGGAATAGTGCCCCGTCATTGGCGTCAGTGGGAGGAAAAGTGCCCCGTCATTGGCGTCAGTGGGAGGAACAGTGCACCGTTACTGGTGTCAGTGGAAGAAATAGTGCTCCAGTGTCAGGGATCAATAATGCCCCAAGGACCAGGTAAAAGAAAGCAATGGGCCACATCTAGCCCCCGGGCCAAAGTTTGGAGACCACTGCCCTAGACAGATATCAGCATTGGACTCTTGCAGTGCAGGGGAAGCCCCACTGTAAGGGAGGTTTTTTACTTTTACTGGAGTTTGGCTTTATAATTACAGCTACTGACTCACTGAAGATTTCAGATTATGACCAAGCAGAACCAATCAGGAAACGCATCTTATTTATGCAGTCTACCTTTTCCGCACATGTAAAGAAACATATTTAGCATTGAAGTTCTCAATCATTGCTCTGGAAGCTTGATCCATCAATTTTTGTGCCAGACCAAGTCGTCTGTGAGACCGTTTCACAGCCTAAGGAAAAAAAAAAACAAAAAAACAAAATTCAAATATTGCATTAGACAGAGTGGAAATATAACATTGATAGTTTGCAGACAAACAAAATAAAAAATCATACCAAAGAAGTGATATGGCCATGTGGAACATCATCTGGATCTTCCTCCCTTCAAAAAAAACAAACAAAAAAAACCCAAAAAGTTATTTGATGTTTAAGACCTATTCCAGAATCCACCTCTGCAAGCACATACCACTTCAACTTTGGAAACTGACAAATAAAACTGAATTTAAATTGTATTAAAGCTTGTAAGCATCCACCTTCAAATACAAGTTTAACATGTTACTAAACCCACATCAATAAAATCAGTCTGTATTTGTAAAGCATGCTTGTTATACGCACTGTGGAACCTAAGGGGTTAATCCTCTGCATTGTGTAAAAAAGCTGTTTGATCCGGTTGTCTCTGATCCTCCCCTTCTTCCAGTGTCCCCAACTCATTTCCACATAGCACAGAGGGTAGGGGACAAGCTGCACATGCTCAGTTTGGTGTGTATTACTAGAGAGTTTTTTGTTCTTCTTTCTTGGGAAGGGGGGTCCAAGTGATCAGCACAGGGTCAATCAGCACTGTCCAGACAGAGGGTCAGGGTCCTGCAGTGTTCTAGGACAGTGAGGGGTGTATGAAAACTCCTCCTACAAGCTTTAACCAGGCACTGATAGAAGTCACAAGACTGCTATATACGGCTGATGAGAAAAAGGTATTTAAGCAGTTTATATTTACTAAAATAATTGCATTTCCATGTTCTGTGTACTGTGTGCGACCAGATGCCAGATTACCAGTGAATGCAGGGTGCTGGGCTTTAACCCAGCTGGGTAACACTTTAAGGTGGTATTCCACGTTTAGTTAAAAAAAAAAAAGGATTACTTACTGAAATGAAAGTAGAAATAAAAGGCAAAACTTATTTTTTATTCTGCTCAGCAAGACAGGGCTGTGCTGTGTGCCAGAGCTGTATAAATCCAAGCACTGGGTGGGCAGAAATTGAAAATCTTTTGGCAAACAAAACAGTTCACTTTTGTTTATTTTTTTAATGCTTGTCTGGAGTTCAGCTTTAAAACCAAGGTCACATATGTGCAGTCTGGTTTTGACAGCGGGATTTCAGCCCCTTCTGATGCGACTGTTCAGCGGTTCAGGTGCGAATTGTCAAAGTGTATAACAATGGAAATCGCACCTGAAACGGTATCAAACTCTTTTTAAAAACGCGCTGGAGCTGGCCCACACATATGTGAAGCGGCTCCATTAAAAAGGCTGCAGGTTTACCTATCATGCAAATCAGATGCAGTTCAAAACACATCCAATTTGCATATACACTATATTACCAAAAGTATTGTGACGCCTGCCTTTACCTGCACATGAACTTTAATGACATGCCAGTCTTAGCCGTAGGGGTTCAATATTGAGTTGGCCCACCCTTTGCAGCTATAACAGCTTCAACTCTTCTGGGAAGGCTGTCCACAAGGTTTAGGAGTGTGTCTATGGGAATGTTTGACCACTCTTCCAGAAGTGTATTTGTAAGGTCAGGCACTGATGTTGGACGAGAAGGCCTGGCTCGCAGTCTCCGCTCTAATGCCCCGTACACACGGTCGGACTTTGTTCGGACATTCCGACAACAAAATCCTAGGATTTTTTCCGACGGATGTTGGCTCAAACTTGTCTTGCATACACACGGTCACAGAAAATTGTTGGAAAATCCGATCATTCTGAACGCGGTGACGTAAAACACGTACGTCGGGACTATAAACGGGGCAGTGGCCAATAGCTTTCATCTATTTATTTATTCTGAGCATGCGTGGCACTTTGTGCGTCAGATTTGTGTACACACGATCGGAATTTCCGACAACGGATTTTGTTGTCGGAAAATTTTATATCCTGCCCTCAAACTTTGTGTGTCGGAAAATCCGATGGAAAATGTGTGATGGAGCCCACACACGGTCGGAATTTCTGACAACATGGTTCTGTCACACATTTTCCATCGGAAAATCCGACCGTGTGTACGGGGCATAATTCATTCCAAAGGTGTTCTATTGGGTTGAGGTCAGGACTCTGTGCAGGCCAGTCAAGTTCCTCCACCACAAATTCGCTCATCCATATCTTTATGGACCTTTGTGCACTGGTCCAAATCATTTTGGTGAAGGGGGGATTATGGGGTGGGGTTGTTTTTCAGGAGTTGGGCTTGGCCCCTTAATTCCAGTGAAGGGAACTCTTAAGGCGTCAGCATACCAAGACATCTTGGACAATTTCATGCTCCCAACTTTGTGGGAACAGTTTGGGGATGTTCCAACATGACTGGGCACCAGTGCACAAAGCAAGGTCCATAAAGACATGGATGAGCGAGTTTGGGGTGGAGGAACTTGACTGGCCTGATCTCAACCTGATCGAACACTTTTGGGATGAATTAGAGCAGAGACTGCGAGCCAAGCCTTCTTGTCCAACATCAGTGCCTGACCTTACAAATGCACTTCTGGAAGAATGGTCAAACATTCCCATAGACACACTCCTAAACCTTGTGGACAGCCTTCCCAGAAGAGTTGAAGCTGTTATAGCTGCAAAGGGAGGGCCAACTCAATATTGAACCCTACGGACTAAGACTGGGATGCCATTAAAGTTTGTGTGTATATATAAATAAATAAAAAGACAGGCGTCCCAATACATTTTGTATGTAAGCAAGTGACCAACATGGACACTGTTGATGTACAAAAACACAGGGTATGCGACCCGTTTAAGACATGCAAGCACCAACTGCCCACTTTGTGTTGCCTACAATCTAAAACAGAACATACGACAGGGTCTCTATGAACACATTTTTCAGCAGAAACATTAAATCTGGAGAATATCTATGGTAATAAGCAGCTTACAACTTACATTTTTGCCAAGACATAGCCAACAATTTTTCCATTTTCATCTTCTGCAATGTAAGAGAGCTAAAAGAGTAAAAATAAATAAATAAAATTTAAAAATCATCAATATTTCATGCTGATAATAATATCTAAATGCACATTTAGACATAATTAGTATTCAATTTATCATTTGTATTGCGCACAAGGCTTTAAAAACGTGCAGTTCTACAACTCGCATTACAGCAAGCCACCATAGATTTTGGGTACATTGTGCTGCTCACAATTTTCCAGGATAAAAAGGGAAGCTGTACCTGATAACCTTCAGTTCTAGCATCTCCCTGCTAACGCTTCCTTTATTCTGTGGATCTGTGCTTCCTCCACCAGTCATCGGATCACCAATTTTAGGGATGCAGCTCTGGCAGGAGGAAGCAAAGCCCTGCTCCTCTACCATGATGGCCACCTCCACACATGGACATGGTAGAGCAAGTCAGACCTAGTGACTGGTTCTTCACGACCCCCCCCCCCCCAATTATTATTTTTTTTGAGCACAGCATTAAATCTGCAGCTTTTATTAAACTAATACCCGATGTGGTCATTAAAGCTGAATTCCACCCAAAAATGGAACTTCCGCTTTTCTGGTTCCTTCCCCCTCCGGTGTCACATTTGGCATCTTTCAGGGGGGAGCAGATACCTGTATTTGCTCCCACTTCCGGCCATAGATTGCCGCAGTATGCGCGGTGATCTACGCCATGTCCGGCCCCTCCTCCGCCCCCCCCCCCTGCTGTCTTCTGGGAGACACACAGGTCCCAGAAGACAGCAGGGACCAGTGAGGACGCGCAGCGCAATGTGCACATGCGCAGTAGGGAACCAGGATGAAAAGCTGCAAGCCTTCACTTCCTGATTCCCCAGATTTCGTGACAGCATGGGGCCAGGGGTGGGGTTGTGGGCGGGGCCAAGGGGTCCTATCAGGTACGCTGTACGGGGCCCCATGATTTCTAACAGAGGCCCGGCTCTGGTCTGATGAGACTAAAATTTAACTTTTTGGCCATCAAAGAAAAAAACACTATGTCTGGCGCAAACCCAACACATCACATCACCCAAAGAACACCATCCCCACTGTGAAACATGGTGGTGGCAGCATCATACTGTGGGGATGTTTTTCAGCAGTCGGGACTGGGAAACTGGTCAGAGTTGAGGGAAAGATGGATGGTGCTAAATACAGGGATATTCTTGAGCAAAACCTGAACCACTCTGTGTGATTTGAGGCTAGGATGGAGCAACACTTGAGTGGTTTAGGGGAAACATGTAAATGTGTTGGAATGGCCCAGTCAAAGCCCAGACCTCAATCCAATAGAAAATCTGTGGTCAGACTTAAAGATTGCTGTCCACAAGCGCAAACCATCCAACTTGAAGGAGCTGGAGCAGTTTTGCAAGGAGGAATGGGCAATAATCCCAGTGGTAAGATGTGGCAAGATCATAGAGACTTATCCAAAGCGACTTGGAGTCGTGATAGCTGCAAAAGGTGGCTCTACAAAGTATTGACTTTAGGGTGGTGAATAGTTATGCACATTGACTTTTTCTGTTATTTTGTCCTATTTGTGTTTGCTTCACAATAAAAAAAAAAAAAAACACATCTTCAAAGTTGTGTGCATGTTCTGTAAATTAAATTGATGCAAATCCTCAAACAATTCATGTTAATTCCAGGTTGTGAGGCAACAAAACACGAAAAATGCCAAGGGGGGTGAATACTTTTGTAAGGCACTGTAGGTGCAGGTAGGAAACCCCATTGAAAGCAAAGTGATCCTGAAAGCACATTGCTGCTATTGGCGGCTGTTCACATGCAATTGCTCATGCAGCTGAAAAGCCCTGGATGCAAACAGTTTCCTGCGGGCAATCACAAGCTGCCCCAAGTGTGAATGGGGCTTTACAAGACCGCACTTAACCTACCTGTGGCCAGGACAGTCCGTGGTAAAAGTAATACTTCATCTGGTAATTTTCTGGCAAACACAGCAAGTTGCAGTGCTGCATATTCATGAGGTCCTCGGGCTGTAGGGGGGAGACACAAAGGTCAATGTAAAAAAAAGAGAAAAAAAAAAAAAAAAAGCAAAAAACACAAATATATCATGATAAACATACTGTAGAAATTTCACAAGAACCCTTGAAGCGGTAGTAAATCCCCCCCCCCCCCCCAAAAAAAAACCTGCAAGATAATGGCATAATGTGCTAGTATGCATCACATACTAGCACATTATGAAATACTTACCTTAGAACGAAGACTCTGCAGCTGCGCCTGGTCACCACTGAGGGGCCTGACATGTTCCCCCGGCGTTTCTTACGGGTTCACGGGCTCCGACGCTGTGGGTGGCCAGAGCCGTGATGACGTCGCTCATGCGCGCGGGAGCCCCCAATTCCGGCAAGAAGCTCTGAAGTTCCGGCACGATAGGCCAGATCTTTAGAGCGCATGCGCTGATGACGTCAGCATAATGAAGATCTTTTAAAAACGGCGTACCTTTAAGGAGATATTCATTTTCCCTTTAGGTAAGCCGCCTTATAGGCTTACCTGTAGGTAAAAAAATAAAAATAAAAAAAAATAAAAATCACAAAGCGGAGCATACAATCATTTTAAAGCGGTCGTAAACCCCAGACATGAAATGTGAAAAAAACATATCCCTATACTGTTTGTAATTGTATCAGTTAAAAGCACTAAAGCCTCGTACACACGATCAGATTTTCCGCAGACAAAAAAGGTGTGTGCCAGGATCTTGTCTTGCATACAAACAGTACACAATTGTCGGCCAACAAACACGAATGTAGTGACGTACTACGTGGATTTTCAGCTCTTGAGTGCCACCATTTGGGCACCTTCTGCTAATTTCGTGTTTGATGAGCATTGATTCCGAGCATGCGTGTTTGTACTTTGGACTTTTGTGTGGCGGACTTGTGTACACACGATAGGAAAATCTGACAACAGACCGCTGTCCGCGGGAACATTTATTAGCCTGTCATCCAACATTTGTCGGCGGAAAGTTGGACAATTGTCTGATGGAGCATACTAACGGTCTGATTTTAGGCCAACAGTTTGTCATCACACAAATCCGATCGTGTGTACGAGGCTTAAGTGTCATTTCTTTTTTTTTTTTTTTTAAATTTTTTATTTATATAAGAAAACCGGTTTACCGGGACATACAGTAGACACATAACTGTAAACAGCAGCAAAACATGCATCGTTATAGGAACAATCTGTGTCATATATAGACAAAAATTGAAAAACATGACTTTACTGTTTCTGTAGTTTTTAGAGGCAATGAGGATTTTACAGTGTCGTTGGTCTATATACTTTTATAGCAGCATAGTTACCGAGCACCATTTTAGCTGTTAGCATCGACTAATGAAGCCATCTGTCTCTTGTTTACTGCTGGTCATCTATCTGTCAGAGTATCATGTATATGTTTTTCGTATTTTAATGTATCTTAGTCCCTGGGTTCACGGTTCTCCAGTTATTTTTATTATTTCGAAAGAAAAGAAAAAAGAAAAAAAAAAAGAAATAGTTGTGAGGGAAAGAATAGATTGAGAAAAATGGAGTGTGAGAAAACAGAGTTAGAGAAGGAGGGGGGGGGGGGTGAGGTATGAGTTAGGTGGGGGTTGGGGAGGGGGGGGGGGGGGGGGGGGGGGTCTGGAGTTTAAGTGGTAGTTCATGAGTCCTGGTATTCGTCTGAATCTCTAAAGCCTTGTTCCTATCTACAGAGTGCAGTTTAATCTCCTCTGCCACGGAGTGCCTGACCTTCCTGCCAGGTTTTGGTATACACTTCCTGTCTGTTTTGGCTCGTGAGGATTAGGTCCTCCATTTGGTTTATTTCCTCAACCTTTTGGAGCCACAGAGCTATGGTTGGTGGTTGAGTGGATTTCCATAAGGTTGGGATGCAAGATTTTGCCGCGTCTAGCAGGTGTCGTATCACTGACTTCTTGTAAGCCCTTGCGGGGGTGTCAGTAGCGTGTAGGAGGAAAAAAGCTGGGTCATCTGGTACAACGCGGTCTGTAAATTTTTGTGTTATTTGGCGGACTTCTCTCCAGAAACTCTGAATTCCAGGGCAGGACCAGAAGATATGGAGGAGTGTGCCTTTCTCTCTTTGGCATCTCCAACAGATGTCAGATGACGCGGGGTATATTGTGTTAAGAAATGCCGGGGTTCTGTACCAATGGCTAAGGATTTTATAGTTCGTTTCTTGGATCCTTGTACATAAGGAGGATTTGTGGGTGAACTGTAGGATGTGTTGTTTTTTGCTGGTGGAGAACTGACATTTTAGTTCTTTTTCCCATTCGGTAAGGCCCCTAAGTTTATAATCTTCTAATGGAGTGATTAACATGTTGTAGGTTAGGGAGAGTGAGTGTGGTAAGGGCCCTGTTTCCGAACATAGAACCTCCATAAGTGCAAGGGGTTGGTTGATAACAGTAGGTGGTGGCATGCTGCTGAGAAAATGATGGAGCTGAATAGCCCTCAAAAAGTCTAGTCGAAACTGTCCCTCTGGGTCAGTCAATTCTGTGATAGTCTTCCATCTGCCGCTAATGCTAAAATGCGAGGCTTGGTATAATCCCCTCTCCCTGAGTTCTCGAAACCCCCTATCGCTCACTCCTGGTTCAAACAAGGGGTTTCCTATAATGGGTTTAAGTGGTGAGTTACGAGAGAACAGGGGGGACGAGTCAATGAGATGAGCGCAGATTCGTGCCGTGTTACCTATTAACGGGTGACGTTTGAGGTCTGTTGGGAGTGCAGTGTAACACCAAGGGATTCTATGGATAGGGGTTGTACTTTGTGCTTGTTCGAGTTGTGTCCACAGTTTGGTGGGTGTATGTCGGCACCAGTCTATGAGCCTTCCTAAGTGTGTTGCTCTATAGTAGGTCTGGAGGTCAGGCATTGCCAGTCCCCCGTGTCGTTTGGGTAACGAAAGAATTTTCCTCTGTATTCGTGATTTTTTCCCTGCCCAAATAAATTTGGTAAATATTGAACGTATTTGGGTGAAGTAACTTGCGGGTATGTGTATTGGGATAGTCTGCAGCAAATATAGGAATTTGGGTAAAATTGACATCTTAAGGATGTTGCAACGTCCGAACCAGGAATGGAGTCCGCCATTCCATTTATCTAGCAATTGCTGTACTTTTTTAAGCAGAGGTGGGAAGTTATGTTTGAACAATTGGGAAAAAGATGGGGGTATGTATGTGCCCAGATACTTCAAAGCTGTGGTGGTCCATTTCAAATGAAAACTATTTTGTAGTTGTGTGAGTTGTGGTTGTGGGATTCCCAATCCCATCGCTTCGGACTTACTAAAGTTAATTTTCAAATTGGCTAGTTGGCCATATATGCTAAATTCTTTCATGAGGTTGGGGAGGGAGATTGTTGGGTTCGTGAGGGAGAACATCATGTCATCCGCGTAAGAAGAGACTTTAAACTGTTTTTTATTTACTTCTATACCTGTGATGTCTGGGTTCAGTCTAATGTGGCATAGGAAAGGTTCTAGGGATAATGCAAAGAGCAGTGGTGAGAGGGGGCAGCCCTGACGGGTCCCGTTAGTAATTGGGAAAGCTTCCGAGATTACTCCGTTCACCTTAACTCTGGCTGTAGGGTCTGAATAAATTGAGGAGATCCAGTGCATCATCCTCTCACCTAGTCCTATGTGCTTTAATGTCGCAAACATGAACCTCCAGCTGACCCGGTCGAACGCTTTTTCGGCGTCAGTTCCTAGTAGGATACATGGTGATTTGGTACTGTTGGCTATATGAAGTAGGTTAAGGACTTTGATCGTGTTGTCCCTAGCCTCCCTAGTTGGGACAAAGCCTACTTGGTCTAGGTGGATTAGTGAGGTAAGGTGTTGCTGCAGTCTAGTGGAAATAATTTTTGTAAAGAGCTTTAGGTCTGTATTTAAAAGAGAAATCGGGCGATAGGAGCCGCATTGGCTTGGGTCTTTGCCTTCTTTTGGTATAACGGAGATTTGTGCCTGTAAAGTGGATTTAAAAAATTTTCCTCCTGTGCCTAGGTTGTTATAAAGTCTGACCAGGTGTTGTCCAAGTGAGGGGAGAAGGATCTTATAATAGTGGATAGTCAGTCCGTCCGGACCTGGTGCTTTGCCTGGTTTAGAGTTTTTTACAGCGGTTTGCAGTTCATTCAACGTGATTGGTTCTTCTAGTAAGGATTGAGCATCGTCAGGGAGAGTCGGCATCAGGGAGGACGAGATGTATTCTGTCATCTTGTCAGGGGGAGTTTGTGTCTCTTTTAAATTATAAAGAGATGTGTAAAAGGAACTGAACTCCTGTGCAATGTGCTGAGGTATGGGGATTTTCTGACCTCTGGGGGACATAATGTGGGGTATGTATGAGGTCAGTTTCTGTTCTCGTAACGATTGGGCTAGCAGTCTTCCGCATTTGTTCCCGGACTCATAGTGTTTCCTTTTACATACTTGTATGGCTGCTTTGGCTTTGTATCGTAAGAGGTCGGTGATCTGTGTGCGAACCGTGTCTAGTTCTACTTCTAATTGTTTGGTGGGGCCTTGTTTATGATTTATCTCTAATGTTTCTAGTTTTTTAAGCAAAGTGTTCAATTGTGCAATCCTTTGCTTTTTTAGTCGTGAACCATGTTTGATGAGTATTCCTCTAATGACAGGTTTATGTGCCTCCCATACTAATCCCATGTCACTGTCAGAAGTAGTATTTGTGGAAAAGTAGTGTCCTATTTCTTTAGTCACATCAGCTAAAACTTCTGGGTCCTTCAGAAGACCCTCATTTAGTCGCCACAGTGGTTTCTGTGTCGACCTCAGGTCTGGGAGGATGTACTGCAGTGTAATCGGAGCATGGTCCGACCATGTAATAGAACCTATAGAGGTTTTTTTAATCGCTTGTAAATCTTTGTGGGGGATCAGAAAGTAATCGATTCTCGAGTACGTCTGGTGCGGTTTAGAAAAAAAGGTGTAGTCTTTTTCCCCGGGATGGAATAGGCGCCAAGCGTCAATCAGTTGTGAATTGTGTAGCGTCATGCCGATGCGCTTGCGTAGTTCTCGCGAGGTAGAGGATGATCCAGTGGAAGTATCCTCTGAAGGGATGAGAGGGACATTAAAGTCTCCCCCTAGTATCAAATGGCCGTCTGAGAATTGCGATAGAAGGTCTAGGTGACGTTTGAGGAATCTGTCTTGTTGTGTATTGGGAACATATAGATTAGCTAAGGTTACTTTTGAGTCTCCTATTTTTCCCTTTATGAAGAGAAATCTGCCTTCCTTATCATATTTTACTTCCGTGAGAGACCATGGTATTTTGGATGAAATTAAAATGGAGACCCCTCTAGATTTAGCCTCTGTGTACCTTGAGTGATATGTTACCGGGAAAAATCTGTTTTGAAGTGTCGGTAAGGTGCCTTCTTTGAAGTGGGTTTCCTGCAAGAAAACAACATCAGCCCTTAGGCGTCTCATGTCATTAACTAGCATGCGTCTTTTTTCAGGCGTATTAAGGCCCTTTACGTTAAGAGAGATTATGTTTATGGAGGCCATGTTCGTGGGTGGTAGATAAGATGCTATACCAGGTCTAGGTGTGCAGGTGGGGAGGGGAGGGGATTATTGGGAGGGGGGGTAAGGTGTGGGTGGGTAGGGTATAGAGCGGGTGCAGTAGGAAAGATTGAATAAGTTCAGAAAAGAGAAGAGAAAAGAGTGTAGAGAGCTGTCACTACAAAGTGCAGCTTAGTGCGAATACTAAGTTAGCCACTCAGGCTAGTACGCTCCCCAGACACTATGCTGGGATTAGAGCGTTGTCCTATGTGGGACGGTGGAAAGACAGGGCTGGGAAGTGAGCTCCCGAACCTCTCACTCCAACCCCGGCCATCAGTGGTTTTTATTTATGTGTGTGAGGTGCCATAAGCAATCACCTAAAGGATTAGTGAGTTATGGTGGTGTTGGCATACTGACTATTCAAATGTAACTAATAGGAGAGGCATGATAAAGCCTAAAGTGAAATAAGGTAAACAGGGCTCTCCTGACTATAGCCCAAGGAACACATTTGTAAACCAAAAAGCGTGAAAGAAAAATTGGGTACATCAACAAGTGCAATAAAAGCAGAACATGAACATGAGCATGAATCCCTCCCCATCCAGTTGCATGTAAGGTGGCCGAGCCAGGAAGGTTAACTTGAAACTGAACCGTAATAATATGTGTAGAACTAATCCAGGCTCAGCCCTATCACATGCAGGTCAGGACATAGGGGTTGTGAATAAATAGTTCCGTACAGGGACATACCAGGAGGTCTGGCTCTTTCATGGCCGTTAACTTATAACTGATGAACAAATGTGAAAATATGTGAAAACTCCCCCTCCTCTCCCCCCCCCCCACAGACCAAAACGTTAGATCTTAGGTATCAGTTTGTACTCCAACGGCATGTGGGAGACCTGTAGCTGCCCATCAGAACCCAATCATCTTGTCATGACAGGTCTCTGATGCTCCAGTGGTCCATGTCATGCCGGTCTCTGAGTGCAAGGTGCCGAAGAGGGACGATGGTCTTCGTCGGGGTCACGTCTCTGGTCATTTCAGTAGCTCCCATCTACCGGCGTCTGCTTGACCTGTCTGGTTTCTATCAGCCGAGGCATTAGTGTCATTGGATCACCCGAGGGAGCCTGTGTGGGTGGGTGGGGGAGGGTCTGGTGCAATAGAAAAGAGAAGACATGTCCCCAGTGGTAGATCCGAAAGGTTCTGTTGTGAGTCTTGTCCAGGGGTGAAGCGGACATCACTGGCCACTAGGTTATCATCAGGTGTGTTGCACACAGAGGGGGATGGAGGGGGGGAGGAAGCCCGGGAAGAGGGGACTAGGACCGAAGTTTGTTCAACTACCCCTCCTTCTCTAATCAAAAGTGGAGGCCAGGTTACAGATCTCCTTGCTTAAGGACAAAATATCTTGCAGTCTGACCTGTATGAGTCAAGCTGGATTAGGGAGGGATGGCCACAGGCCTACTCACGCTGTTCTCCAGAAGCCGTTCTGCGTCTCCTTCTGTCCCGCTGGCGGCGGGGAGGTAGAGGTCCGTGCAGTCTCAGGGGGCCCGATCGGCCTTGTGGACGTGGTAAGAGCTGGAGCCAGTCAGGGACTTGTATCGGTTCCGAATCCATGAACCGGAAGAGCGCCGGGAGGTCCTCCATTCTCTGCAGGGAGAAAGAGCCGGATTCGTTGCGGAACATTACAGATAGTGGATAACCCCATCTGTATGTCAGGCCCTTCTGTTTAGCAAGTTCCAGGAGAGGACGGAGGAGGGCTCTTCGTTTCAGCGTGGCCCGCGAAAGATCGGGCAATATTCTGGTCTGTTTGCCTCCTACCTCTACCTCTCCAAAATCCCAGGCCCGGCGCAGGATGACCTCCTTTTGTGTGTAGCGGTGTAGTCTGCATACTACATCTCTTGGTCTGTTCGGGTCTTCGGATCTGGGGCCGAGAGCTCTATGGACTCTGTCTAGCTCTATGGAGAGATCTGGGTCTCCTAGTACGGTGCGGAATATTCCTCTGACCGTTTCCCCTAGATCGTCCGCTGTTGTCTCCTCCGGGATTCCCCGGAGCCGCAGATTGTTCCTGCGGCTTCGGTCCTCGATATCTTCCAGGTGCAGCTGTAGAGCCACAGCGGAGTCCCGCTGCGAGTCTCTCGCCTGTTCAAGCGCCGCCACTCTTTCCTCCAAAGCAGACACCGAGGCTTCGCCTGTGTCCATGCGGTCTGCTAGTGTAGCCATTTCCCCCCGCACCTCCTGCATGTCTCGTCGGTGTGTCTCCTCTAGTTTAAGGATGAGTGCCTCAATGTCCGATCGAGTGGGGAGGGCCTGCAGCAGGGCCCGAATGTCCTGGTCCAACCTGATGGGTTCCGGGGATTGTGGGGAAGCCATCGTGTCTTTCCCAGAGTCTCTGTAAGTTACCGGGAGGTGATTAATATCGTCCTGAGAACGTGATGGGGTTGAGTGCACTCTCTGTCTGGAGGCCTGCTGTGTCTCGTCGCGTGGTAGGCCTCGCGGCGCTGTTACTGTGGCTCCTGGAGATTTGCCCTGTATCTGTCGAAAATAGTGTCGGATTCCTCCTGGGCTCCTACCAACGGGTGTCCCCCGTGTAGTTGCTCTTGTCCTGTGCCTTTTGGTTGGTATCATGCCTTTGGCAAAGTAAAAATTAGCCGGGGTTTTTGGGACAGGCCGGGAGCTCCAAGAAGAAGCTGCTTCACTCCGCCATGTCCAGGCCACGCCCTTAAGTGTCATTTCGGTCTGCTGCTTCATTCCTCTGCTATCTGCATGAATCACTTTGGACATCTTTTTCTGACACCAAGAGAAATAAGGTGACAGGGGAGGGATATTCACCAGATTATCAGAAAACTGTGCGATTTTCCCATCTGGTTTCATGCATGTATGGTATGAACGGCCCTAAAAAAAACTGTCACATGACACTAAAAATGTCACCTGTGTCCCTGTGTGCTGTGTAGGGATGCACCGATACCAGTTTTTTTAAAACCTTGTACCGATACCTTTTCTCAAGTACTAGCCAAGACCAATTACCGAAAGCCATTTTAAGTGTCATGTGACAGTTTTTTTTTTTAGGGCCGTTCATACCATACATGCATGAAACCCGATGGAAAAATAAACAAACAAAAACGCACAGATTTCACCTGCAGAGATATCAGTTTTCATGTGCGTTTCAGTGAGTTTTTACAGCCTGTTAACATATGTGAGGATCAGCTGCAGTGCAGTTTGAAATTGAGTCCTGTGCAATTTCTAATCTTGTGCACTATAATTTGCATTGGAATCCTACCTGAACTGCTGAACAAAGAAAAACTGCCTTGATCTGGGCTTTGAAATCGCATTGCAGTCTGAAGATATTGGTTTTAGCATCGGAGCATTTGCACGAGTACAAGTACTTGTGCAAATGCACAGCAACAGCAGCTATACTAATATCGGTGTAACTCTAGTGCTGTGTGAAGGGGGTGCGTTACTTCCCTCCAATCAGCTCTCAGACCTCTCCTCACTGAGCTCTTCAGAGTGTAACTTCAGCTCTCCACCCCCTTTTTTCAGAATGCTCAGAAAAGCTTATAGATTCAGCTTTGTGAAAGGCTGTAGAGAAGATAAACAGGTATAACTTATGTTGGAGGATTTCATGTTTATCACCCGAGGGTAGTCCTTTCACTGGTTTATGTATGGGTATACAATGACTTTAAGATCAGCAACAAACTCGGCATTTACTTTTCTGGGTTGTAGCATCACTTATAGGGCACCCACAATAAACACTACCATGGAAAAATTAGGCCTAGGGCTTATTCGTATACGTGCAGCCTTACTTCTCCACCACCATTTTTTTTTGTGAAAGGTACCAGGGGAGAGATGAGCAAGAGATTCACAGCAGGAAGACATGGGGACTGCTGCACTGCCCCCCCCCCCAAAGAAAACAAGTCAAACTTTATTTTTTTCTAGCGCACCCAGGAAAAACGATAGACTTCATTTTTGGTTCAGCTTCCCCCCCTTTTTTGGTTTTTAGCCCCACCCCCACGCCATTCCAGGCAAAGCCTGGAATGATGTGGGCCTGGGTCCAGCCACCTCCTGGAATGCTCACATCACATCTCCCAGGTGGCTGCAAGATCGGCACAGACAGTGGCTGGGGAGGGGTGGGTTACTGAGGCGTCTGGTGCATCATCAGAGCTGGCTGCCTACACCCGGAAGAGGCACCAAGATGGCGACATGGGACAACCACTGTGAGGTCCCCCTATTAGTGGATTTCAGGTGGACAACGCTGGATTTGCTATGTGGGTGGGTATGTTCTTTGAAGAGCACTACAGCATTGCAGGTAAGTGGGATAAAAAAACGGACGAAAGTTGTGGAGTATCGGGAGTTGAGTACCAACTTTTAAGGATTTTTTTAAATTTGCATGGCAAGAGAGTTGATCCATCCAACAAGCTTTTTAAAGAGGAACTTCACATCCTCACTGCAGGTTTTCTTTTTACACACACCCCTTCCCTGTTCTGATGGCTTGTCTTTCATTCAGATTGTTGTTTAGTTGTGTCTGACTCTTTGTGACCTCATGGACCATAGCTCGCTAGACTTTCCTATCCTTCACTGCCTCCCGGAGCTTGCTTAACTTCATCGTCATTGTTTTGATGATGCCATCTATCCATCCTGTTTTCTGTCGTCCTCTTCTCCTTTTTCCTTCCATGCTTCCCAACGTCAGGGTCTCTTTGAATTAGGTGGCAGCTTCAAGATCTGTCCTTCCAGTGAATATTCAGGGTTGATTTCCTTCAGGATTGACTGGTTTGAACTTCTTGCTGTCCAAGGGACTTCCAAGAGTCTTCTCCAACACCATAGTTCAAAAATTATCAATTCTTCGGCATTCAGCCTTCCTTATGGTCCAACTTTAACAGCCATAGGTTACTTAGGTTTTCTTTTTACACCCACCCCTTCCCTGTTATGATGGCTTGTCCTTTGGAAACTAAGTGGATTAAGCAATGTCCAGCTGTGATCCGCTGTTAAGGCGCCACAGTCGGGGTCCTGTGCCGTCATTAGGGTCCTCCTCAGTAATCGCGAGCCGTTTGCCTTTCCCAAGCTCCATGGGTCGGCTGCCTGAACCCAGAATAGACAGCTGGCTCACGATTACCGAAGACCACCAAGATGGCCACGTGAGAATCAGGCTATAGCACCTGAATAGTAACATGCAGTAAGACAACACTGGATTCTGCTCGGCAGGTAAGGCTGCAAGAAAAAGGATACATCATTTCCACCAAGGCAAGAATAGCATAGGGCAGGACCAGATGATTATTGTGGAGGAGGAGGGGATTGCAAAGACCTAAAGCCACTTGGGGGATCCTCAGACCCTACATTCGTTCACGTGCATTCCAGTACATTAACATTGCTTTAAACCTAGGGGTAGGCAACCTCTGCCCCCCAGCTGTGGTGAAACTACAAGTACCATGAGACATTGCAAGACCAATGGGATTTGTAGTTCCACCACAGCTGGAGTGCCGAGGTTGCATACCCCTGCTTTAAACACACATGAAAGCACCACAATGTTGAAAACTAGTGAGCAGCGATGGGGCACCATGGCGGAGGGAAAGATTAGCCTGTTTATTTTTCCAGGTAGTTTTTTTTCCATTTTTTGGATCCCCCAGGGACAAATTTGTTGATCTAGGGTGACATCGCTCACTCACCACACTGTACCTACAGAAGAGCAGCAGTCCCCTTCCCCACCCCAGACATGACTACAGAACACCCTCTCTGCATATAAAGCTAACTGATAAAAGTCAATGGAGGCAGCAAACACATGACGTTATCCACTCACAAGATTTCTGGTGGCATCAACAAATATTTTTTGCACTTATCAAACATAACAAAAACACTATCAATATTTAGCAGATCATTGTTTAAGGAGTTTAATACACTTTAAAATTTGACTGTGAACCCATTGGAGAGCTCTTCCCTAGTTCTTTGACAGCTGATAGGTACCCTGATCCATAGGGGTATGCTCATGGGAACCCTGATGAGAAAGGTGCAGACTATTTACAGACCGAAGTTCATTCCTTTGAACGATGAACGAAATGTTACAATGTTAAAAAGTTATCGCTGATGATGAGATAAATTTGGCAGGCTGCCTGGATTTTTTTTTTGTCAGCTGTCAGAAGTGAGCAGAGAACTCTTCACTTGTTACAAAGAATCAGGAAATGCGGTTTTAAGATCAGGAGGGGAGTTAAATTGCGATTTAGATTCTTCAATGATTAATAGTGCAGCTCTATAGGACACCATGGAAGAGGAGGGAGAAACGATAGGACACCGTGGAAGGGGGGGGGGGGGGGGAGCAACGATAGGACACCGTGGAAGGGGGGGGGGAGCAACGATAGGACACCGTGGAAGGGGGGGGGGGAGCAACGATAGGACACCGTGGAAGGGGGGGGGGGAGCAACGATAGGACACCGTGGAAGGGGGGGGGGGAGCAACGATAGGACACCGTGGAAGGGGGGGGGGGAGCAACGATAGGACACCGTGGAAGGGGGGGGGGGAGCAACGATAGGACACCGTGGAAGGGGGGGGGGGAGCAACGATAGGACACCGTGGAAGGGGGGGGGGGAGCAACGATAGGACACCGTGGAAGGGGGGGGGGGAGCAACGATAGGACACCGTGGAAGGGGGGGGGGAGCAACGATAGGACACCGTGGAAGGGGGGGGGAGCAACGATAGGACACCGTGGAAGGGGGGGGGGAGCAACGATAGGACACCGTGGAAGGGGGGGGGGAGCAACGATAGGACACCGTGGAAGGGGGGGGGGGAGCAACGATAGGACACCGTGGAAGGGGGGGGAGCAACGATAGGACACCATGGAGGGGGGGGGGAGCAACGATAGGACACCGTGGAAGGGGGGGGGGGAGTAACGATAGGACACCGTGGAAGGGGGGGGGAGCAACGATAGGACACCGTGGAAGGGGGGGGAGCAACGATAGGACACCGTGGAAGGGGGGGAGCAACGATAGGACACCGTGGAAGGGGGGGGGGGAGCAACGATAGGACACCGTGGAAGGGGGGGGGGGAGCAACGATAGGACACCGTGGAAGGGGGGGGGGAGCAACGATAGGACACCGTGGAAGGGGGGGGGGAGCAACGATAGGACACCGTGGAAGGGGGGGGGGAGCAACGATAGGACACCGTGGAAGGGGGGGGAGCAACGATAGGACACCGTGGAAGGGGGGGGGAGCAACGATAGGACACCGTGGAAGGGGGGGGGGGAGCAACGATAGGACACCGTGGAAGGGGGGGGGAGCAACGATAGGACACCGTGGAAGGGGGGGGGGAGCAACGATAGGACACCGTGGAAGGGGGGGGGGAGCAACGATAGGACACCGTGGAAGGGGGGGGGAGCAACGATAGGACACCGTGGAAGGGGGGGGGAGCAACGATAGGACACCGTGGAAGGGGGGGAGCAACGATAGGACACCGTGGAAGGGGGGGAGCAACGATAGGACACCGTGGAAGGGGGGGGAGCAACGATAGGACACCGTGGAAGGGGGGGGGAGCAGCGATAGGACACCGTGGAAGGGGGGGAGCAACGATAGGACACCGTGGAAGGGGGGGAGCAACGATAGGACACCGTGGAAGGGGGGAAGCAACGATAGGACACCGTGGAAGGGGGGAAGCAACGATAGGACACCGTGGAAGGGGGGGAGCAACGATAGGACACCGTGGAAGAGGGGAGCAGTCATAGGACACCGTGGAGGGGGGGGGGGGGGGGGGGGGGCAACGATAGGACAACATGACAGATGCAGTGATAGGACACCGTGCATTGCCCAGGATCCGGTTTAGCACACATGCCCGGCAGTGAAGCATCATGGGAAGGTCAGCCATATTCCTCCAGGGCCACACTGCAATGAATAGAAGACAAGCATGCTCCGGGCTCATATTTCTCCATTACTGAACACACTGACTTCCCCCGATCGCCCCCCCTCACAGATCTTCCCGGTATTGTCCGCTCACCCGTGCGTTCCGGATATTCATGGCGCCGGTGGTATCTGCTGGAACGGAGCTGTTCGGCAGAGAGACGGGAGAGGGGCGGAGACTCAGAGGTCACGTGACGAGCGGCATGGCTGGGTGAGGTCCCAGGGTGGGTGACAACCCGGATGTGATGTCATGTTAGAGGAACCGGAAGTGGGTGAGGTGTAAACAAAGAGTTGGGGAAATATAATCCTGAATGACAGGGTGTTAGTTTGTCAGGTGAGCCTGCAGGGTGGGGGAGCTGAGTGATAAGTGTATCATAATGACAGGGTGGGGGAGTGGTGCACTGTCAACATTGCAGGGTGACATGGAGGTACTCCAGGGGGGAGGGGAGCTGACAAAGGTCGTGGTTTCAGCCCTGCTAGGTATTGTGGGGGTGCATTATCAGTTCTACAGGTTCACACGGATATAAATGTGGTAGGTGAATGTATTCTCAGTGCTGCGGGGGGGGGGGGGAGTGCACGTTGAATGGAGTTAGATGGGTTGCAGGTGAGGGGAGTTTGATTTTGGGGGTGTGTAAGGTGAGGAGAGTTGGATGATGGGGAGGCAGGGTGAGGAGAGATGTATTATGGGGGTTCAGGGTAAAAAGATGTATTATGGGGGTGCGGGGAGTTGGATTTTGAGGTGCCATGGATGGTGCAGGGTGAAGAGAGTTGGATGATGGAGAACAGAGTGAGGGGAGTTGACTGATGAGGTGCCATAGGGAGTGCAGGGTGAGAGGTTTGACTTTGAGTGGGGGGGGGGATTGGATGATGGCGTACCATGGGGGGTGCAAGGTGAGGGTGGTTGGATAATGAGGTTGCAGTTTGAGGGGAGTTGGATATTGAGGGGGGGGGCTGTGCGAAGGGAGTTTGATTTTCGGTGACATGGGGTTGCAAGTTGAGGGGATTTGGGTTATGGGGTGAAGGGAGTTGGATGATGGGGTGCAAAGACAGTGCTATGGGGGTGCAGGGTGGGGAGAGTTGAATGATGGAGTGCCGTGTCGGTGCAGTGGGATGCCATGGGAGTGCAGGGTGGGGAGGGTTTGATGATGGAGTGCTGGGGAGAGTTGGATAATGGGGTGCCGTGTCGGTGTTACGGGATGGCAGGGGGGGGAGAGTTGGATAATGGGGTGCTGCGTCCATGTTACAGAGTTACATGAGCGTGCTGCTTGTGGTAGTTAGGTTACAGGAGGCTGCAGTGTGGGAGTTTCAGGATAAGGAGACCTAGGTGACCAGGGATGCAGTGACATCATTACAGGCTAACATGGGGGGTGGGGAGGTAATAAGGGGGGACCGGAGGACCTCAATTACGAGGAACGACTACAAGCACAAAATTTATTCTTGCTGGAGAAGAGAAGCTTGAGAGGGGACATAATAACGATTTACAAATACCTCAATGGTGATCCCAGCGTAGGAAAAAAAACTATTCAGTCTCAGAGAGGACACGGGGACTCTGTAAGAGAACACAGGGGCCACACAATGAGATTGGAGGAGTTTAAAGTGATTGTAAGGGTTCATTTTTTTTTTTTTTTTAAATAACAAACATATCATATTTACCTCCTCTGTGCAGCTCGTTTTGCACAGAGTGGCCCCAAAACTGCTCTTCTGGGGTCCCCCGGCGGCTCTTGCGGCTCCTTCCCCCTGGGAGAAGCCATGCCCCGGGGGGTTACCTTGCGGGGGCGTTTCCGAGTCCAGCATTTGGCATCTATAAAGGCCGAATGCAGGACTCGGGCCCGTGTCATTGGATTTGATTGACAGCAGCGGGAGCCAATGGCTGCCTGCTCTTAATCTATCCAATCAAGAGCTGAGAACCCCGGGCAGAGAGACAGCACGTCCCCCTGGGTCAAGTTCCAGGGCTCAGGTAAGTAGAACGGAGGGGGGCCGGGGGGGTGGTCACTGCCAGATGTTTTTTCACCTTAATGCATAGGATGCATTAAGGTGAAAAAACATGTAGGTTTACAACTCCTTTAACCTTAAGCTACATAGGGGGTTTTTCACTGTCAGGGCGATAAGGCTGTGGAACTCTCTTCCACAATTGGTGGTGTCAGCAGCAAGTAATGATACTTTTAAAAGACTCTTGGATGGACATCTTAATACAATATACAGGGATATGGGAAATTATATCGACACTGACACACATAACACCTACACAGTTTGAACTGGTTGGACTATTTATCTTTATTCAACCTTACCAACTATTTGCTATGTTGCGGTTTGCAAGTGGTTTACCGGGAATATGGCTAAAGATATCATCCATAAGCCTGGTACCATTTTTTTTCCTGCTGGTGGCCGGCTTAATCATAAAACCGATCTGAGCCGCTGGAACGGTTTCTGAAATGGGGGGAGGGGTCACTGGTGTTTCGTTTGCTTAACGTTTCTACCAGTTCACCTGAGAAATGGTCCAACGGTGCAGCCAGCTGCTCCCATAGGCACAGCCTCTATGGCCTCGGAGGACCGGAGCGGTGTCATGACGTCACTTCCAGTCACAGGCTGGAAGAACATACTTTTTATTTTTATTTTTTGAAGTGAAAGATCAAAACATAACTATTTTTCGATCTTTTGCTTCTAAAGGTAAATAAAAGATTTGAGTCTTTTTGACACCAGATCTCTCCATAAAGAGGACCTGTCATCCTTTTTTTTTTTTACAAGGGATGTTTACATTCCTTTTAATAGGAATAAAAGTGATAAAAAAAAAAAATTAAAGGCACAGTGTAAAAAAAAAAGTAAAATGAAAAAAGAATTTAAGCGCCACCATCCCTAAGTCACGTATGCATATGTAAACGGTATTCGAACCACACATGAGGTATCACAGCGATCGTTAGAGCAAGAGCAATAATTCTAGTGCTAGACCTCCTCTGTAACTCTAAACAGGTAACCTGTAAACTTTTTTTATTGCATTGCCTATGGAGATTTTTAATACCGTAGTTTGTTGCCATTCCAAGAGCATGCACAATTTTAAAGTATGACGTTGGGTATTTATTTACTTGGCGTAACACCATCTTTCACATTATACAAAGAAATTGCTGTAAATATTGTGTTTTTGTTTTTTTAAGTTCATTAACAACTTCAATACAGGGTACTTATACCCCCCTTCCTGCCTAGACCAATTTTCAGCTTTCAGTGCTCTCACATTTTGAATGACAATTACTCGGTCATGCTACATTGTACCCACAAAATTGGAGCTTTCTTTTGGTGGTATTCAATCCCCACTAGGTTTTTTATTTTTTGCGAAATAAGTGAAAAATTAGGGAAAATTTTATTAATAAAACACCCTTTTTTAGTTTCTATTATAACATTTTGCTAATAAGTAATTTTTCTTTATAAAGTTTGGCCAAAATTTTTACTGCTACATCTTTGGTAAAAATAGCCCCAATTAGTGTATATTATTTAGTCTGTGTGAAAGTTATAGAGTCTACAAGCTATGGTGCCAATCATTGAAAATGTATCACACCTGATGCACTGATGTCCTATCTCATTTCTTGAGACACACTATGGTTGATTTACTAAAACTGGAGAGGGCAAAATCTGGTGCAGCTCTGCATAGAAACCAATCAGCTTCCAGGTTTTATTGTCAAAGCTTAATTGAACAAGCTGAAGTTAGAAGCAGATTGGCTACCGTGCACAGCTGCACCAGATTCTGAGTGCACCCGTTTTAGTAAATTTCCCCCTAAGCCAGGAAAGTACAAATATCCCCTAAATGACCCATTTTTGGAAAGTAGACAATCCAAGGTATTTAGTAAGAGGCATGGTGAGTTTTTTGAAGTTGAAATTTTTTTCCACAATTCTTGGGAAAATTAAGAAATATATATCTATTATTTTTGCACAAAATTGTCTTATTAAAGTGATTGTAAAGGCTCATTTTTTTATTTTTTTTAATAAATAACAAACTTGTTATACTTACCTCCTCTGTGCAGTTTGTTTTGCACAGAGCAGCCCGGATCCTCCTCTTCTTGGGTCCCTCTTTGCTGCTTCTAGCCCCTCCCTCCTTTGAGTGCGCCTCAGCCAGCAGCTTGCTACAAGGGGCACTCAAGCCGAGTCAGAGCTCCGTGTATCCATCCAGACACAGAGCCCCGCCCCCCTCTCTCCCCTGATTGACTGACTGACTGATTGACAGCTGTGGGAGCCAATGGCGCCGTTGCTCTGTCTCAGCCAATCAGGAGGAGTGTCCTGGATGGCTGAGGGGATCGTGGAGAGGATTAGGATAAAAAAACCTTCTACCTTTACAACTCCTTTAAGTTATTTCTCACACACAGCATATGCATACTTGCAATTACACCCAAAAACACTTTCTCTGCTACTCCTGGGGTATAGCAATACAACAGCCTGAGATTTCTACACAGCCTGGCCACATACAGAGGCCCAACATCCAAGTAGCACCCCCAGGCGTTCTAGGAGCATAAATTACACATCTAATTTCATGACGACCTATCACACTTTTGAAGGCCCTGTAGCACCAGGACAATGGAAACACCCACAAAATGATCCCATTTTGGAAGGCAAATCCCCCCCCCCATTATATATTCTATGAGGCATTATGAGTCTTTTGAACATGTCATTTTTTTCCACAAGTTTTCTGAAAATGTGGAAAGAAAATAAAAACATTTTTTTTTTTTTACAAAAAGTTGTCGCTTTATAAGATATTTCTAACACACAGCATGTACATACCAAAAATTACACTCCAAAATACATTCTGCTACTCCTCCTGAGTATGGCAATACCACATGTGTGAGACTTTTACACAGCCTGGCCACATAGAGGCCCAACATCCAAGTAGCATCTCCAGGCAATCTAGGCGCATAAATTCCACATATAATTTTCTGACTACTGATCACATTTTTAAAGGCCCTTCATATTTCTAACACATAGCATGTACATACCACTTAGCACAAGATTACCTGTGGTTTTAGTAGTGCAGTGGTCCACAGAGGAGAGCATCGGTCCAGGCAGCAGGCAGGGATGTGGTCAGCGACAGCATAAGCAATCGTCCAGGCAGCAGGCAGAAATACTGTCCATATAGGTAGAGATACTGTCAGCACAGGCAAAGCATTGGTCCAGGAAGCAGGCAGAGATGTGGTCAGTAGCAGCAAAAGGAATCGTCCAGGTAGAAATACTGTCCATAGTCAGTAGAGGCAGCAGGCAGAGATATGGTCAACAAGGCCAAAGTATTGGTCCAGGCAGCAGGAAGAAACATTACATTAAAGGCTCATGTTACCATGTGTGTAATTGCTATCATCCCGTAATAAATGTAAATTGTGATAAACATCTGAACTGGGATTTTTAAGGCAAATTGGCTTAAAAATCCCAGTTCAGAGGTTTATCACAATTTGCAGGAAGAAACATGGTCCATAAAGTCCTGGGTCATTACAGGCAGCGATATGGCCAGCACAGCCAAAGTATTGGTCCAGGCAGCAGAAAGGACCATCAAGCTTGGGGACAGGGGTAGAGGTTTCTCCCACCCAAATCTCATTTAAGCCTCTGGACTCCAGACCCTGTTATGGGAACACAGAAAACCAAAAACTGAAGCCCCTCACATATGTGAGACCCATGTGTACTCAAGTAGAAGGGCAAAAGATCTGTCCAAGTGGCAGGCAAAAAACATGGTTGATTAACAGGCCGAGGTTGGTGCACGTGGAAGTCAGAAACTTTTTTTAAAACAGCAGGCAAAGGCATCATTGGTAAACAGACCAGGGTCAGTTAACGTGGTAGCTAGAAACATGGCAACAGACAAGGGAAATGGCAGTCTGTTAAAAATAAGGGGAACTAATATCTTATGGATGTGTGATAACTTCTGATGCCGCGTACACACGAGCGGACATTACGGCGGACTTTGCCCGGCGGACTTTTCGACGTACTTTCCGACGGACTTTGTGAATGAACGGACTTGCCTACACACAATCCACCAAAGTCCGTCGAATTCGTACGTGATGACGTACGACCGGACTAAAACAAGGAAGTTCATAGCCAGTAGCCAATAGCTGCCCTAGCGTGGCTTTTTGTCCGTCGAACTAGCATACAGACGGCGGACTTTTCGACCGGACTCGATTTCAACGAATAAATTTAAAACAAGTTTCAAATCTAATTCCGTCGAACTTTTGAGAAAACAAAGTCCGCTGGAGCCCACACACATCGAATTGTCCGACGAAATCCAGTCCGCCGGGCAAAGTCCGCCGTAATGTCCGCTCGTGTGTACGCGGCATAACTCCGATGCATAGGCCAGGTTGGGAGGGACATTGGGGACAATAATAACTGGTATCTCTTCTAACTCCTCCTCTGCTGCATACACAACATTTCTTTTGGTGTCTTCTTCCTGATTCTGTGGGGAAAATGTTATAGGCAAAATGTTTCTCGTGAAGTCAACTCACACTATTAGAGCGAATTCTTCCTGGGGCAGGTCCTTACTGGTAAATCAGGGCAGTGACAATGTCTTCAATAGATTTAAGGTACGTGGTGGGTTGGTTATCTGTTGATTTTTGATAGCAGACATATGAATTAAACATGACCATATGAAAGAGATGAAATGCAACTTTTCTATATCAGTAACGGGACTTTCGGGTTGATAGATTTGGTTGTAGCATCTGGTCGTTTAAATCGTGCCCCCCGCCATGAACAGATTATAATTGTGGACACATTCAGGCTTCACAATGGGGCAGCATCTTCTGTGAATCTCCACCAAGGTGTCATTGTGGATGGTGGACATGATGTAAATGTAGCGATGCCCCCCGTAGGAGTATTGTGGTCCACCTGACACCCTGCCCAGACTGGCATCAGACTCTCAGAGATATAAAACAGTCCATGCGCTATGTTTTTTTGTATTTCATTGAGGGGATTTAACTTGGATGAGGTAAGGGAAGTATGGGATGCTCAAAAGAACTGGTAGAACTTGCTTGGGACAACTATACACAGTCCTGTATATTCACTCCATCTCTCCTCCTGTTCATCACTTCCTCTCTAATCGTCACATCTTTATCCGCCTGCACATCGCTTCCTCTCTAATCTTAAGGCATAGCTAGCATAAAGTAGTTAGGCCTGACACTGGCTCAGCCAGGCCCAGGGACCGGGGACCCCTATAATGTAGCTATAGTAGAGTATAGTAGAAAGTCTCTGGTGCTAGCTGTCCTACATGCAGCTACTGAGCCCAGTAACCCATCTTCAGGCTCTGCCAACCCTCCTGGCTGCAGCTGCCCCTCTCCACTGCCCATGACACCACAGTCCACTCCGCAAGTTCTGTACCCATTCCAGACTGCATTCTCACAGTCCTCTCAGGCATGCCTCCCCAGTCCTCTCCTGCTGTGCATGTCACTCACCAGCCCTCCTGGCTGCGACCTGTTGTTCCTCTCCCTGGAGACTTGCCCAGCAGTGCTCTCTCCTGCTGTCCTCTCTTGCTCCTGTGCCCCCTGTCCAGGACACCCCTGTGGTTTGTACGAGGGTCCCGTCAGCAACCGAGCTCAGGCCCAAGGTGCCCCCCCCCCCAGACTGGGGTGCTCCCTCTAAGGCCCGACAGCCTAGCACTCCTTCTCCAGCTCTTCCACCCAAACAACTCCTCCCAGCTGGGCTGACACTGGGTATTTAAGGAGGCCTGCCCCCTGCCAATCTTAGGATTTCCTAAGACACCCCAGGCAGGTCCACCTCTCTTCCTCTCTTTCCAGCAAACTCTAGAAAGAAGAGGGAGGTCTCAGTGATACTGCCTGTGACTCATCAGCTGCTACCCTGAGCCACTCCCAGCCCAGATCATATCAAAACAAATAGGTCTGGCAGCCAGACCTGCCTAAATGTACCTATCCTACAAAATCCTATCTCTAGCACCTACCTACCTAGAGGGTGCTACATAAACATCTTTCTTGTCCCTCCACTTCATGACCAACACTTCCTCATAAATGCGGATTCCCCGCTTTGTAGCCTTTTTGTTAATACATTTTGTGGGAAGCCCTTCCTGTTTTTTTCTGAAGGTACCGCAGGCCAGGGTTTTTTCACGGTACAGGTGATGAAAAAGGGGCAAGCTGGTGTAGCAATTGTGCACATATACCCGTATTTATCGGCGTATAACACGCGCCGGCGTATAGCACGTACCCCAATTTAAGAGGGAAGTTTCAGGAAAAAAAAAGGTTTTTTCAAATAAACCACTTTGAAGCAAAATAATGGTCAGTGCCAATCAATGCAGCCTAATTAGTGCCCATCTGCAGCCTCAGTGCAGCCTGATGCCCATCTGCAGCCTCAAGGCAGCCTCTGTGCCCATCTGCAGCCTGATCTGCGCCCATTCAATGCAGCCTGATGCCAATCTGCAGCCTCAATGCAGCCTTTTTGCCCATCTGCAGCCTGATCTGTGCCATTCCAATGCAGCCTGATACCCATCTTCGCCCTCTATGCAGCCTCTGTGCCCATCTGCAGCCTGATCTGCACCCATGCAATGCAGCCTGATGCCTATTCACAGCCTCACCATCTCTCATGCAGTGCAGGAAATCAGGAGGGGGACGAGCGCCTCCGGAATAACTGAGCCGTCATCTTCTGTTTACAGTACTCGGCTCTCACACACACACGTCCCGCCTCCACCATCGCCATTGGACCAGCTCCTGTGATTGACAGAACACTGGTTCAATGCCGGTGGTGGAGGCGGGACGTGTGTGTGAAATCAGAGCCGAGTAAACAAGACATGGGGGCTCGTTGATTCCGGCGGCGCTCGTCCCCCTCCTTCTCCGAGGTACGCTATCGGCGTATAACACGCACCCCTGATTTTCCGCCTATTTTCAGGGGGAAAAAGTGCGTGTTATACGCCGATAAATATGGTATATGATATCCTTTTTTGAACAGGGGGTTTGCAAGCTCCCAGACAATTTTTCCACTGGTTCCAATATATGTGGGGCACTCAGGGGGCTGGAGCTGGGAGTCTTTGCCTTCATACATGCGGAAGGCATGCACATATCCAGTGGCTCTATCACAAAGTTTAACCACTTGCCGAACGCCTCATGCAGATATACTGCGGCAGAATGGCACGGGCAGGCAAAATCACGTACCTGGTACCGGTGCCCGAGGCGGTCAGTTTCTGTCCGGGAGCGATCAGAGGTGAGGTGGAGACCATCCATTCGTGTCCCCCCCCCCTCGCGATCGCTCCCAGCCAATGAGATTCTTCCTCTGCTGCTGTATAGTAAACAGCAGCAGAGGAAGTGATGTCATCTCTCCTCGGATCGGTATTTTCCGTTCCGGCGCAGAGGAGAGAAGACATCTGAGTGAGTTGCACAAAACAACACACACAGTAGAACACGCCAGGCACACATTACACCCCCCAATCACCCCCTATTCAAACCCTCCCCCCCCCGTCACACTGACACCAAGCAGTTTTTTTTCTGATTACTGCATTGGTGTCAGTTTAGTTAGTGTGGTAGGGCAGTTAGTGTTAGCCCCCTTTAGGTCTAGGGTACCCCCCTAACCCCCCCTAATAAAGTTTTAACCCCTTGATCACCCCCCGTCACCAGTGTCACTAAGCAATAATTTTTCTGATCGCTGTATTAGTGTCACTGGTGACGCTAGTTAGGGAGGTAAATATTTCGGTTCACTGTCAGCGTTTTATAGCGTCAGGGACCCCATATACTACCTAATAAAGGTTTTAACACTTTGATTGCCCCCTAGTTAACCCTTTCACCAGTGATCACCATATAACTGTTACGGGTGACGCTGGTTAGTTAGTTTATTTTTTATAGTGTCAGGGCACCCGCCATTTATTACCTAATAAAGGTTTAGCCCCCTGATTGCCCAGCGGTAGGGATGAGCCGAACACCCCCCTGTTCGGTTCGCACCAGAACATGCGAACAGGAAAAAAGTTCGTTCGAACACGCGACCACCGTTAAAGTCTATGGGACACGAACATGAATAATCAAAAGTGCTAATTTTAAAGGCTAATATGCAAGTCATTGTCATAAAAAGTGTTTGGGGACCCGGGTCCTGCCCCAGGGGACATGGATCAATGCAAAAAAAAGTTTTAAAAACGGCCGTTTTTTCAGGAGCAGTGATTTTAATAATGCTTAAAGTCAAAAAATAAAAGTGTAATATCCCTTTAAATTTCGTACCTGGGGGGTGTCTATAGTATGCCTGTAAAGGGGCGCATGTTTCCTGTGTTTAGAAAAGTCTGACAGCAAAATGACATTTTGAAGGAAAAAACTCATTTAAAACTACCCGCGGCTATTGCATTGCCGACAATACACATAGAAGTTCATTGATAAAAACGGCATGAGAACCCCCCAAAGGGGAACCCCGAACCAAAATTTAAAAAAAAAATAATGTGGGAGTCCCCCTAAATTCCATACCAGGCCCTTCAGGTCTGGTATGGATATTAAGGGGAACCCCGGCCAAAATTTAAAAAAAAAATGACGTGGGGTTCCCCCTAAATTCCATACCAGACCCTTCAGGTCTGGTATGGATTTTAAGGGGAACCCCGCGCCAAAAAAAAAAACGGCGTGGGGTCCCCCCAAAAATCCATACCAGACCCTTATCCGAGCACGCAACCTGGCAGGCCGCAGGAAAAGAGGGGGGGACGAGAGTGTGGCCCCCACCTCCTGAACCGTACCAGGCCACATGCCCTCAACATTGGGAGGGTGCTTTGGGGTAGCCCCCCAAAACACCTTGTCCCCATGTTGATGAGGACAAGGGCCTCATCCCCACAACCCTGGCCGGTGGTTGTGGGGGTCTGCGGGCGGGGGGCTTATCGGAATCTGGAAGCCCCCTTTAACAAGGGGACTCCCAGATCCCGGCCCCCCCTGTGTGAAATGGTAAGGGGGTACTTACCCCTACCATTTCACTAAAAAACTGTCAAAAATGTTAAAAATGACAAGAGACATTTTTTGACAATTCCTTTATTTAAATGCTTCTTCTTTCTTCTATCTTCCTTCATCTTCTGGTTCTTCCTCCGGCGTTCTCGTCCAGCATCTCCTCCGCGGCGTCTTCTATCTTCTTCTCCTCGGGCCGCTCCGCACCCATGGCATGGAGGGGAGGCTCCCGCTCTTCTCTTCTTCTTTTCTTCTCTTCTTCTCTTCTTCATTTTGTTCTCCAGGCCACTCCGCACCCATGCTGGCATGGAGGGAGGCTCCCGCTGTGTGACGGCGTCTCCTCATCTGACAGTTCTTAAATAACGGGGGCGGGGCCACCCGGTGACCCCGCCCCCTCTGATGCACGGGACATGACGGGACTTCCCTGTGGCATTCCCCGTGACGTCACAGGGAAGTCCCGTCAAGTCACCGTGCGTCAGAGGGGGCGGGGTCACCGGGTGACCCCGCCCCCCATTATTTAAGAACTGTCAGACGAGGAGCGCCATCACACAGCGGGGGCCTCCCTCCATGCCAGCATGGGTGCGGAGCGGCCCGGAGAAGAAAATGAAGAGAAGAAAAGAAGAAGAGAAGAGCGGGAGCCTCCCCCCCATGCCATGGGTGCGGAGCGGCCCGAGGAGAAGAAGATAGAAGACGCCGCGGAGGAGATGCTGGACGAGAACGCCGGAGGAAGAACCAGAAGAACCAGAAGATGAAGGAAGATAGAAGAAGTATTTAAATAAAGGAATTGTCAAAAACTGTCTCTTGTCATTTTTGACAGTTTTTTAGTGAAATGATAGGGGTAAGTACCCCCTTACCATTTCACACAGGGGGGGCCGGGATCTGGGGGTCCCCTTGTTAAAGGGGGCTTCCAGATTGCGATAAGCCCCCCGCCCGCAGACCCCCACAACCACCGGCCAGGGTTGTGGGGATGAGGCCCTTGTCCTCATCAACATGGGGACAAGGTGTTTTGGGGGTCTACCCCAAAGCACCCTCCCAATGTTGAGGGCATGTGGCCTGGTACGGTTCAGGAGGGGGGGGTGCCGCACTCGTCCCCCCCTCTTTTCCTGTGGCCTGCCAGGTTGCGTGCTCGGATAAGGGTCTGGTATGGATTTTTGGGGGGACCCCACGCCGTTTTTTGGTTTTTTTTGGCGCGGGGTTCCCCTTAAAATCCATACCAGACCTGAAGGGTCTGGTATGGAATTTAGGGGGAACCCCACGTCATTTTTTTTTTAAATTTTGGCCGGGGTTCCCCTTAATATCCATATCAGACCTGAAGGGCCTGGTATGGAATTTAGGGGGACTCCCACGTCATTTTTTTTTTTTAATTTCGGTTCGGGGTTCCCCTTTGGGGAATTCCCATGCCGTTTTTATCAATGAACTTCTATGTGTATTGTCGGCAATGCAATAGCCGCGGGTAGTTTTAAATGAGTTTTTTCCTTCAAAATGTCATTTTGCTGTCAGACTGTTCTAAACACAGGAAACATGCGCCCCTTTACAGGCATACTATAGACACCCCCCAGGTACAAAATTTAAAGGGATATTACACTTTTATTGTTTGACTTTAAGCATTATTAAAATCACTGCTCCTGAAAAAACGTCCGTTTTTAAAACTTTTTTTTGCATTGATCCATGTCCCCTGGGGCAGGACCCAGGTCCCCAAACACTTTTTATGACAATAACTTGCATATTAGCCTTTAAAATTAGCACTTTTGATTTCTCCCATAGACTTTTAAAGGGTGTTCCGCGGCATTCGAATTTGCCGCGAATACCCCAAATTGTTCGCTGTTCGGCGAACTTGCGAACAGCCAATGTTCGAGTCGAACATGAGTTCGACTCGAACTCGAAGCTCATCCTTACCAGGCGGTAATATAACTTAGGTTTTAGGGCCAGATAGGGTCTGCGTCGCCCCAGGCAGCATCAGGTTAGCGCCAGTACTGCTAAAACCCACGTACGCACCATACACCTCCCTTAGTGGTATAGTATCTGAACGGATCAATATCTGATCCGATCAGATCTATACTAGCGTCCCCAGCAGTTTAGGGTTCCCAAAAACGCAGTGTTAGCGGGATCAGCCCAGATACCTGCTAGCACCTGCGTTTTGCCCCTCCGCCCGGCCCAGCCCAGCCCACCCAAGTGCAGTATCGATCACTGTCACTTACAAAACACTAAACACATAACTGCAGCGTTCGCAGAGTCAGGCGTGATCCCTGCGATCGCTAACAGTTTTTTTGGTAGCGTTTTGGTGAACTGGCAAGCACCAGCGGCCTAGTACACCCCGGTCGTAGTCAAACCAGCACTGCAGTAACACTTGGTGACGTGGCGAGTCCCATAAGTGCAGTTCAAGCTGGTGAGGTGGCAAGCACAAGTAGTGTCCAGCTGCCACCAAGAAGAAGACAAACACAGGCCCGTCGTGCCCATAATGCCCTTCCTGCTGCATTCGCCAATCCTAATTGGGAACCCACCACTTCTGCAGCGCCCGTACTTCACCCATTCACATCCCCAACCAAATGCAGTCGGCTGCATGAGAGGCATATTCTTTATGTCCTCCCGAGTAACCCTACCCAACGAACCCCCCCCCCAAAAAAGATGTTGTGTCTGCAGCAAGCGCGGATGTAGGCGTGACACCCGCTATTATTGTCCCTCCTGTCCTGACAATCCTGGTCTTTGTATTGGTGAATGTTTTGAACGCTACCATACACTAGTTGAGTATTAGCCTACAGCATTGCACAGACTAGGCACACTAACACAGGGTCTCCCAAGATGCCATCGCATTTTGAGAGACCCGAACCTGGAACAGGTTACAGTTATAAAAGTTACAGTTACAAAAAAAAGTGTAAAAAAAACCCCACAAAAATATATATAAAATAAAAAAAAATAGTTGTCGTTTTATTGTTCTCTCTCTATTGTTCTGCTCTTTTTTACTGTATTCTATTCTGCAATGTTTTATTGTTATTATGTGTTATCATGTTTTTATACTTTACAGTTTACTGTGTTTTATTGTTAACCTTTTTTTTGTCTTCAGGTACGCCATTCACGACTTTGAGTGGTTATACCAGAATGATGCCTGCAGGTTTAGGTATCATCTTGGTATCATTCTTTTCAGCCAGCGGTTGGCTTTCATGTAAAAGCAATCCTAGCGGCTAATTAGCCTCTAGACTGCTTTTACAAGCAGTGGGAGGGAATGCCCCCCCCCCCCACCGTCTTCCATGTTTTTCTCTGGCTCTCCTGTCTCAACAGGGAACCTGAGAATGCAGCGATAGAGCTAATCAGAGACCAGAGTGGCTCCAAACATCTCTATAGCCTAAGAAACTGGAAGCTACGAGCATTTCATGACTTAGATTTCGCCGGATGTAAACAGCGCCATTGGGAAAGCATTTTATCACACCGATCTTGGTGTGGTCAGATGCTTTGAGGGCAGAGGAGAGATCTAAGGTCTAATAGACCCCAATTTTTTCAAAAAAAGAGTACCTGTCACTAACTATTGCTATCATAGGGGATATTTACATTCCCTGAGATAACAATAAAAATGATTAAAAAAAATAAAAATTAAAGGAACAGTTTAAAAATAAGATAAAAAAGCACAAAAATAATAAAGAAAAAAAAAAAGCACCCTTGTCCCCACCTGCTCTCGCGCAAAGGCGAATGCAAGCGTCGGTCTGGCGTCAAATGTAAACAGCAATTGCACCATGCATGTGAGGTATCACCGCGAAGTTCAGATCGAGGGCAGTAATTTTAGCAGTAGACCTCCTCTGTAAATCTAAAGTGGTAACCTGTAAAGGCTTTTAAAAATGTATTTAGTTTGTCGCCACTGCACGTTTATGCGCAATTTTAAAGCATGTCCTGTTTGGTATCCATGTACTCGGCCTAAGATCATCTTTTTTATTTCATCAAACATAGGCAGTCATAAACTAAAAGCTGTGTAAATTCCAGAAAATGTACCCTAGTTTGTAGACGTTATAACTTTTGCGCAAACCAATAAATATACGCTTGACATTTTTTCTACCAAAGACATGTGGCCGAATACATTTTGGCCTAAATGTATGACTAAAATTGAGTTTATTGGATTTTTTTTATCATTCTTTTAATCATTTTTTTTTAAAAATGTTCGTCTTTTTCCGTTTATAGCGCAAAAAATAAAAACCACAGAGGTGATCAAATACCATCAAAAGAAAGCTCTATTTGTGGGAAGAAAAGGACGCAAATTTCGTTTGGGTACAGCATTGCATGACCGCGCAATTAGCAGTTAAAGCGAAGCAGTGCCAAATTGTAAAAAGTGCTCTGGTCAGGAAGGGGGTAAATCCTTCCGGGGCTGAAGTGGTTATTCAGTTTCAACCCGTACCTGGCCCTCTTACTGGGAATATACTGTTTGAACTGCAACCGGCCAGTAAAGTGGATAAGGGATTCGTCCACACAAATATTTTGGTCTGGGACATACACTTCAGCAAATCTCTTGGAAAAATAATTTATTAGGGGCATATTTTATACAATTTTTTTGTGGTTGGGATAATCTTGGGGAGGGCACTGAGAGTTGTCATTAAAATGTAGGAAACGCATAATCATGTCATAGCGTGTCCTGGACATGACAGCAAAATAAATCGTCATCTGGTGGATGGGGTGAGTGGACCAGTAGGTATGCACTTTGTTCTTCTTTGTAAGCCCCAAATTTAATGTAAGGCCCGAAAACTATTTGAACTGGTCTAGTGTGAGACGTCGCCAATGAAACATACGGGCACAGGACGAATTGGGGTTGGAGGCAATAAATTGCTCTGCATAGAGATTTGTTTGGTCCACCATATCTGCAGCAAATCTTCTGGGAAACACAAATAAAAATAATCTAGTTGCGAAAAATTTATAGTGTTGAGCTGCACACCTGGCTGGCGTTGAAAGGTGGGATTATAGCTGAACCTGAGTTGGCAGGTGTGACAGACCTAGCCGGGACAGAGGCTTTTGGAGAGGACTGAATGTGAGCCTCTTGCCTACAGATTATGGGCCCTGGCATTTGGGGTACCCTTGAGGTGTTGTTACTTTGGCTTCGGGGTTCTTGTCCCCAGGACACACAGACTCTGGGGACCCTGTATTTGCCATATTAGCAATAGTGACTGAGTCATACTGTTGGGACACATACTGTGAGGAGATGCTAATATCAACTCCACTCACCTGTCTGATGTCTGCTATAATGTGTTTAATGTAAATGAGTCTAGTCTGCCTTACCACAGGTTCTAAGGGTATTCCACACATTGTTGTTTGTTCTAATTAACCCTGTGTTGATGTTTATGGTAATGTGTATTAAATAGTCAATGAGCTAGGAGATGTAGTCACCTAGTCTGGGTAAATGATTTAGTAAACTAGCTCATGTTAATTAGGTTGCAGTTGTATTGTTAGAGTAATATGAGCAGGAGGGGGGAACGGCATATAAAGTCTTGTAATTTTGATTCTAAATAAACAGTCCATGTTAGCAGTGAAACAACTGTCGCCTTGTTTTGTGCTTTGTGAGTGGTTGGAATATCTGATATTTGAATCCAGACTGGGAGGAAGTGGTATATGACGGAAGCACTCAAGAGGAGTGTGGGACGTTCCGTGACAGCAGGCAACCATAAGGGGTTTGCCAGGGCATTGGGAAGGTAGGACTGGGCCCGGATTCTTCGGGTTTGGTGTGTAATTCCAATACTGGTACTGGGCTCCTCTTTCTGGGGTCTAGCTCCATTTGTGTTGGTGCCGTTGGGGTGTATGGCACTGCTGGTGGTAGGCAGGTCTTCTGATCTTGTTGCTCTCCTTATTCTTTAAGGAGGGACTGTTTCCTCCCCTGATTTGGCCCCGATCCACTACTCTCTACTGGCTCTTATTCTGAACCAGAATCGGTTGATAAGAGCTCCCTGCTGCTCTCATCATGCGACATAGTAAGAATGGTATATGCCTCCTCAGGTGTAAAAAATCTTTTGGACATGGTGGCGGTACTGATGGCGGGCCTGTGTGACAGGTCACTGATGGCGGGCCTGTGTGACGGTACTGATGGTAGGCCTGTGTGACGATACTTATGTGACGGTACTGATGGCGGGCCTTTGTGATTGTACTGATGGCAGGCCTGTGTAATGGTACTGATGGCAGGCCTGTGTGACGGTACTGATGGCGGGCCTGTGTAACGGTACTGATGACAGGCCTGTGTGATAGATTCAGATGGACTGTGTGACAGATCCAGACAGATCTATATGGGGTGTGTGACAGATCCAGTTGGACAGTGTGACAGATCCAGATGGACTGTGTCACAGTACACCGGTGACAGGTTCTCTTTATTAGGGGGAGCGTGTGGTGCCCAGTAATGTGTAAAATATTCAGACAGATAATAAATCACTCACTGATCCCTTCTCCTCACACGATCAGTGTGTGCGGAGAAGAAGCCGGTATCTCCTAGTAACATCTCTATTGTTTACACTTGTGACTGGCTGTGATTGGACACAGCCGATCACATGGTAAACAGCCAATTTCAATTGTTATTTACCCTGATCGGGGAGGGGCAGAGGGACACACGTCAACCCCAATCGCCACGGTGCGCTCCTCCGGGGGAGCGCATTAGCAGCGCATCCTGCTGAACTTCATATGATCCCCAGTCAGAATAATGCAACCATTTTCCAGCCGTCATTCTGTTACATGGCAGGCGGGAAGTGGTTAATTACTTGCCGACCAGCCGCCGTCATTATACGGCAGCATGTTGGCTCCCCTGCGCAAATCGCCATAGCTGTACGGCTGCCACTTTAAGGGGTATAGGGGGTGCGTGCGTGCCCGCTGCGTGACGTCAGAGCTGATGCGCTTGGCCGGCGAACTGCGATCGCTCCTGAGAGAGACAGAACAGGGATCTGTCAATGTAAACAGACAGATCCTCATTCTGTCAGGGAAGTAGAGAGAGATCTGCTGTTCCTAGTAATCAGAAACAGCGATCGCTCTCTATTCCCAGTCACTATACTCCCCCCACAATTGGAAACACCTCCCTAGGGAACACTTAACCCCTTGAACACCCCCTAGTGTTAACCCCTTCTCTGCCAGTGACATTTGTACAGTAATCAGTGGCTATTTTTAGCTCTGATCGCTGTATATATGTAAATTAATTGAAAGATTTAAAAGACCACCTAGCGGAGGAGATGTCTTCAGGAGTTCATTCTGGAGGCCACAGAATTCTGCCTGATGCATAATTATTTCGAATTTGATGGGGAGTTCTACCTTCAGGCGATGGGCACAGCTATGGGGGCTAATTTTGCCCCTAGCTATGCCAACCTCACCATGGGACTCTGGGAAGCCAATTACATCTGGCTCAATAATCCATAAATCTCCCATATCATATTCTATGGGAGGTATATTGATGACATTATTGTCATCTGGGATCGCCCAGAGTCCCTGTTCCTTGAATTCTTACAACGTTGCATTAACAATACATACAGTTTATCCTTTACCTCAGAACACGACCCCCAACAACTATCATTTTTAGATCTGACACTATACCACCATGAGGGCAAAATACTTTCCAAAAACCACACTAAGCCCACAGCCGGCAACTCATTCTTACATCACAAAAGCTGCCACCATCCCAGGTGGATTAATATTATTCCCAAGAGTCAGTTCTGTCGCCTCCGCAGAAACTGCACTAGGGAAACTGACTATATGGAGCAAGGATCCCATTTAAAACAAAAATTTATAGAAAAAGCCTTCCCACTCCTACTTGTGGATGAAGCTTTCAATTTCTACTTGTCTGATCATTCTGTGCAGTCCAAAGACCTCAATCAGCCCTCAGGCCAACCAGTTAGGTTTGTCACTCAATTTCATACCAAACACAAAGAAATGGAAAAAATATTGAATAAACATTGGTCCATCTTATTGGAGGATCCGCAGTTGAAACCCACCATCCTGCCCAAACCCAAATTTTCGTATAGGAAAGCTAGGAACATCAAAAATCTTTTGGCTCCCAGCAAATACAAATCCCAGCCCCTAGCCTCCACACAAACCCTGTGCCTCATTCCTCTGGTCGGCATGTATCAGTTGTGTAAGGCACTGTCATTGACATGTGAAATGCGACATTTCATAGGTTGGACTTGATGGACTTGTGTCTTTTTTCAACCTCACCTACTATATGTAACTATGTAAACACGTGAACCATGGCCAAAAAGAATTTAGTACCAAAGGCAAAACTTAACGAATTTCTAATTTTTTCAACTGCTCCACAGAGTTTGTTGTTTACTGTCTCATTTGCCCATGTGGCCTACACTACGTTGGGAGGACCATACGTACGTTAAGGAAGAGGTTCGGTGAACATCTCCATTTTGTAGAGGGAGGAGATGACAAGCACAGCGTGCCCTGACATTTTCATCATGGCACATCCTCCGCAGGCCTCTGGGTGTGGGTTAAAGAGTCCATTCCTGGTACGTTCCCGCTGGCCGAGTGCTTCAAGCATCTCTGCAAGAGGGAAATGTATTGGATATATACTTTGGACTTCCTCACACCTGGGGGCCTCAATGAGGAAATAGAGGTCAATAATCTGATGTAATTAGTCCCTTTGGTTAAATGGCTCTTTCCCCTGTCCCTGTCCCACCCGGCCCCTTCCTACCTATCCCAATCCAAACCCCCCACCCCCCACCCCCCTTCCCCCTTTCTTTCTTCCCTTTTCCCAGTTGCACAATCCCAACAGCTATATTTAACTAAATAAATATTATGGTTAAAAGAGAAATGTTAACCAACTGTTCTCATTTTCAATTCATTTTTTATAATTTTTCTCATCTAGGGCCCCTTTCTTCCTCCCCCCCGCTTCCCAGTCCATATATCTCATCCTGGACCCTTAAGGTCTTCCACAACCAAAGTAAGTACTAGATAATTCGATATAGTCAAATTAGTTATAGTCACATTATACCATCATTGTTACGGTCATCAAGTGTGCTGTGATTCACCCTAAAAAAGTGTAAGAACAGTGATTCCTCTCTTTTCATTTATATTTTCTTGTATTTATATTATTATTATTTTCACTTTTATTATTATTTTTATATTTTATTTTTTATTCCCAATTCCTTATTATTATATATATATATTTTATTTATTTTTCGTCCATGGTCTCTCCACTGTCTCATTTTATGCCAAAGGTACCATCCTCTATTTTTATACTATTTGATTGCCATGTTTACTCCCCCAATTTCCTTAGTCTTCCCTATGCTTAAGCATATTCAGTCCTGCAGCAATATCCACCTATGCCTGTTTTATGCTTCATGTTCTAACCAATGTTTCCGTATAAGACCTTTTATGAGCTTATTTTTATTATTATTCATATATATTTATTATTATTAATTGTATTAATTTAAATGCTATGGTTGAGTCCCCCCCCCCCCCCATGTATGATGTAAAATTCCGAGTCCTTTATGGTCACTAGGACCCAGGAGTTCTGTCAGCATAGTATATAAGCCCTTAAACTAAAACGGCCCCCGTCAGGCCTGAAGAAGGAGCGCATGCTCCGCAAACACGTTGCCTACTAACATACCGTCCAACCAGAAGTGGCGCCATCCCCGGCATCCCGTGTGATCGAGGACCAGGAAACGCCGGCATCCACCTGTGCAACCTGCTCCACTGCATCAACGCTCTGCCTTTGATGGACTCCCTCTTGGACGACTGTTCTTTCATTTCGGCATGCCTATTTTTAACATACTCTTGTGAGTTTATATGCATCCTATGCCTAATAAATTGTTCATACTTACTGCACTTAGAGTGGCGCTTTGTGCTTCTTTCCCCAGCCTCTTCAGAGTATTGCTTCTACTGCCTTCAAGTGCCACACCACAGACTTTTATGGACTGTATACAGTCATTCATTTGCATTCATTATGATTATTTTTTTCCCATTGTCTTTTGTATTCCAAGGTGTGTAATAGTAAAATGTATCTCTACCAAGGTAGATGCAAGCGCCAACTTTTTTCTTTACTGTATTTGCAAGTGGAAAGTCATCTGGATTATCCATTTGAGATCACAGATGCCCAAATGGGCTTAATTTTGAGTGGGATCTCACCCATTTTTATGATTGACCTCCCCTTGCTGAAGAGAATTTTTTTTCAGCTGGTCACCTACGGTCTATTAGTGCCTACTTCCTTTCTTTCCTGTTTTAAATTTCCTCAGCTAGTCATCTGCGGTCTATTAGTGCCTACTTCCTTTTTACCCTCCCCTTCCCATATCTAGTCGTCTGTAGTCTATTAATACCTACTTCTGTGGGGTTTTTTTATACATTTTTTCCAACCTTCCTTTACTGTCCCAAAAACAGCTCCCCCTTTAGCTGAAGGGGCAGTGGCTGGGAGTGACTGTGATACTCTAACTCCTGTTGTGCTTGGTGGGCACTAATGCCTGCCAGACACAACCAATTCTAGTAAATGAGCCACAATGCAATTGTGCACAATGGGCATGTTTGCACTGCAGTACTGCAGCATTTAGGGGTTAAAAAAAGGGGGTGAGGAGTTGATACTACTCCTCCTTGTAACGATATCACGTACTGGACACACAAAAGCTGTAGCTGGTGGCCATGTTGTTTGAGAACCTTAGGGCAGCAATGACAGCTTGGCTAACAGTTTAACATTATAGAAAAAATCTGAACACACTCCCTCCTCCCCGATGTTCAGGTCTGTAAAAACAGCTAATGTCGCCTGGCAGGATGTCCAGGCCTGTCGTAAAACTGTCATCCTCTCAATTCAGAGAACCAGCAGATACCGGTCATAAATACCTTAATGCACATAAAGCTTAAACAGTGGAATAAGTATGACATTTCAGCATGTTTCATAACTACCAAAATAATAATAGCACAGCCATAATATGGACATATTTAGTTTCCTCAAATAATTTGTAACATTTCAAGTCCAGACATCCCTATGTCAGGTCATATGGGAAACCACTGGTACCCCTTATTCCTCCTAGGTAAACTAGACATTGGAGACATGGCATTTTTTATATCAGTTTTGAAGGAAATCTCACGCTGAACAATAATATGGATAATTGCAGTCTGTAAACACTATAGATGCAGAGATATGAATATGTATTACAAAGTGTACCTGGGACCTGGTCATGAGTGTAGACACCTCCCAACAACCAACCCCTAAACAAGATGACCAGACGATTGGTCACTGGTCGCTGTCAACGCCCATTTAATCTGACAGAAAAGAGGAGCTGCCAAGACAATGGTCAGTTCTCCTTTTACCATCCAAGCAGGGCCGTCTTTAGCGCAGGGCAAACGGGGCAGCTGCCCAGGGCCCTGTCATTTCTTGGGGCCCAAAGCAGAGCTGCCCGTTAACCCTGCGTGCTGCCCGCAAATCGGCGCTGAATAATGTCAGCCGCGGCGGCTCGCACGGCGCCCACAGTGCCAGTGCCTTTTTTTTTTTTTTTTGAATTTGAGGAGCGGGACGCGGGTGGGCGGGGCCTTGAGCTCCACTGACGCTCTGGCCCCGCCCCTTGCTATGTGTGCAGACAGTGCTGTGCACCAGTGATCGGACTCGGAGGAGCGGTGAAGCGAAGGAGGAGTGAGACAGGGCCCTGGGCAGCGCGGAGTGGAGAGTGCACTGAAGCCTGTGTGGAGCAGCAGTGTGGAGAATTTAGCAGAGCTTTCCACCGTTCACGACCAGGTAAGGTCTTTTCTCCTCCCCTGGCTCCCGCTCCCCCTATCCCCATGCCATGTCTTGTGTATTAAAGGAAAGTTAAAAAAAAATGAGCAGATCTGCAGTCCACTGTCCAGGCTGAGTGAGGCCTCAGAGGAGAGCACACAGCATGATTTACAGTAACATGGCATACTGTATTTAGGCTGCTTTCACACTGAAAGTGCCCAGGCATTGGTGGTAAAACGCCACTATTTTTAGTGGCGATTTACCGTCGTTTTTGTGGCGCTTTTCGGCCTCTAGCGGGGCACTTTAAACCCCTGCTAGCGGCCGAAAAAGGGTTAAAAGAACTCACCGCTCCTAAAGCGCCCTTGCCCATTGAAATCAATGGGCAGCGCCGCTGAACCGCCGGCAAAGCGCTGCCGTAGCGGCGCTTTGAAGGTGGTTCAGCGGCGCTGCCCATTGATTTCAATGGGCAAGGGCGCTTTAGGAGCGGTGAGTTCGCCGCTCCTAATGCGCTCCAAAGAAGCCGCTGGCAGGACTTTTTCTGATGTCCTGCCAGGGCACGGTTCCAGTGTGAAAGCCCTCGGGGCTTTCACACTGGAGTGAATGGAGCCGCTGTTTCAGGGCACTTTGCAGGCACTATTTTTAGCGCTATAGCGCCTGCAAAGCGTCTCAGTGTGAACTGCTTGATGGGCTTATTTTGGGCCTAGCTGGTTCACATGTATGTATTTTGGTGGCCCACATTTGCGCAGGCACAGTGCCCATTCATTTGAATGGACTGCCATGTCTGCGTTTCCTGCAAAAAAAAGGTGAATGCAGCATTTAATAGGCTGCACACACCTATGCACATCAAGCAATGAAATACAGCACTGTCTGTTCATTTTACTTTTGCACCATGTGACTTACCTGCTGTTCCTGCTCCGGCAAACTTGCTGCATTTTTAGATGTTTAGGCCACGCTTTTAAAAACACAGTACGTTAGTGTGCGCAGGAACTACATGGTGCAAAAGCCGAATGAATTTCAAGGCCACTGCATTATTAAAATGCTGCATGCACCTTTTTTTTCTGCAGGAAACGCAGGCATGGCAGCCCATTCAAATTAATGGGCTGCTGTGGCTGCGCAAATGTGGGCCGCCAAAACACATACATGTGAATGTGTGATGTGACAATGGCTGCAATGTAATTGGGGTGCTGTGATGTGTAAAGGGGCACTATGACATGAACAGGCATGTACTGGCCATTGGGACTACCGGGAGTTTCCCGGTGGGCCGATGGCTCAGTGGGCCGGTTCCGCATAATTTGCCTATTACATCGTTTCTTAACTGGGGTTTCCCAGTTGTTCTGCGGTGAGGTCTGCGGCGATGTACCCCAATGTTCTCTGATGTGCCCCATGTGCTTTGATGTGCCCCAATGTACACTGATGTGTCCTGATGTGCTATGTGCCCCATGCCCTGATGTGCCCCATGCCCTGATGTGCTGTGCCCCAATGTCGTGTGCCCTGATGTACTGTGGCCTGTGCCCTGATGTACTGTGCCCTGTTGTACTGTGCCCTCATGTAGGGCTGGGAGATTTTCTTAAAAAAAAAAAAATCTTCGATTCTCTTAAAAAAAACTCGATTCACGAATCGAATCAAGTTTTTTTTTTTTTTTTGGGAACCACGCCGGTCCCGAGGCACTGCGGGCATGAGCTTTTAGGCGAGGCCGCGGCTTTGGCCTAGTCCGTGGCGTCCGGCCTCGTGGACTAGGCCGAAGCCGCGGCCTCACCTAAAAACTCCTTGCCCGCAGCTCTTCAGGCCCGGCGCGATTCTCTTAAAAAAAACTCGATTCACGAATCGAATCAAGTTTTGTTTTTTTTTTTGGGAACCGCGCCGGTCCCGAGGCGCTGCGGGCATGAGTTTTAAGGCGAGGCCACGGCTTCATCAAAAAACTCATGCCCGCAGCGCCTCTGGACCGGCGCAGTGAAAAAAAAAAAATCTAAAAAAATCGATTTGCTTAAATTTTGAATCGATTTGACCTCTCAACTCGATTCAAGATTTAAATCGATTTTTTTCCCAGCCCTACCCTGATGTACTGTGCCTTGATGTACTGTGCCCTGATGTACTGTACCCTGATGTACTGTGCCCTGATGTACTGTGCCATGATGTACTGTACCCTGATGTACTGTACCCTGATGTACTGTACCCTGATGTACTGTGCCCTGATGTACTGTACCCTGATGTACTGTGCCCTGATGTACTGTGCCCTGATGTACTGTAACCTGATGTACTGTGCCCTGATGTACTGTGCCCTGATGTACTGTGCCCTGATGTACTGTGCCATGATGTGCTGTGTCCTGATGTGCTGTGTCCTGATGTGCCCTGTACCCTGATGTGCTATACTCTGATGTGCTGTACCCTGATGTGCTGTACCCTGTACCCTGATGCGCTGTGCCCTGATGTGCTATACCCTGATGTGCTGTACCCTGTACCCTGATGTGCTGGGCTCTGTACCCTGATGTGCTGTACCCTGTGCCCTGATGTGCTGGGTTCTGTACCCTGATGTGCTGTACCCTGTGCCCTGATGTGCTGGGTTCTGTACCCTGATGTGCTGTACCCTGTGCCCTGATGTGCTGGGTTCTGTACCCTGATGTGCTGTACCCTGTACCCTGATGTGCTGTGCCATGATGTGCCCTGATGTGCTGTGTCATGATGTTCTGTGTCCTGTGCCCTGATGTGCTGTCCCCTGATGTGTTATGCCCTGGGCCGGTCTGGATGAAGTCCAGGGCCACATTTTTGTCCCAGTCCAGCCCTGGACATGAAGGGGACTAATGTAACAGGGGCGCTGTGATGTGTAAAGGGGCACTATAATGTGGAAATGTCTGCAATGTAATGGGGGCTGTGATATGGTGAGGCTGCAATGTAATGGGGCGCTATGATGTGAAGGGGCTGCAATGTAATGGGACGCTGTGATGTGAAGAGGCTGCAATGTAATGGGGCGCTGTGATGTGAAGAGGCTATAATGTAATGGGGCGCTGTGATGTGAAGAGGCTATAATGTAATGGGGCGCTGTGATGTGAAGAGGCTGTAATGTAATGGGGGGCTGTGATGAGGCTGTAATGTAATGGGGCGCTGTGATATGACGAGGCTGTAATGTAATGGGGCGCTGTGATGTGAAGAGGCTGCAATGTAATGGGGTGCTGTGATGTGAAGAGGCTGTAATGTAATGGGGCGCTGTGATGTGAAGAGGCTGCAATGTAATGGGGCGCTGTGATGTGAAGAGGCTGTAATGTAATGGGGCGCTGTGATGTGAAGAGGCTGTAATGTAATGGGGCGATGTGATGTGAAGAGGCTGTAATGTAATGGGGCGCTGTGATGTGAAGAGGCTGTAATGTAATGGGGCGCTGTGATGTGAAGAGGCTGTAATGTAATGGGGGCTGTGATGTGATGAGGCTGTAATGTAATGGGGGCTGTGATGTGATGAGGCTGCAATGTAATGGGGCGCTGTGATGTGAAGAGGCTGTAATGTAATGGGGCGCTGTGATGTGAAGAGGCTGTAATGTAATGGGGGCTGTGATGTGACGAGGCTGTAATGTAATGGGGGCTGTGATGTGATGAGGCTGTAATGTAATGGGGGCTGTGATGTGATGAGGCTGTAATGTAATGGGGGCTGTGATGTGATGAGGCTGTAATGTAATGGGGCGCTGTGATGTGAAGAGGCTGTAATGTAATGGGGGCTGTGATGTGATGAGGCTGTAATGTAATGGGGGCTGTGATGTGATGAGGCTGTAATGTAATGGGGGCTGTGATGTGATGAGGCTGTAATGTAATGGGGGCTGTGATGTGATGAGGCTGTAATGAAATGGGGCGCTGTGATATGATGAGGCTGTAATGTAATGGGGGGCTGTGATGTGAAGAGGCTGTAATGTAATGGGGCGCTGTGATATGATGAGGCTGTAATGTAATGGGGCGCTGTGATGTGAAGAGGCTGTAATGTAATGGGGGCTGTGATGTGATGAGGCTGTAATGTAATGGGGTGCTGTGATGTGAAGAGGCTGTAATGTAATGGGGGGCTGTGATGTGAAGAGGCTGTAATGTAATATGGCGCTGTGATGTGAAGAGGCTGTAATGTAATGGGGGGATGTGATATGACGAGGCTGTAATGTAATGGGGGCTGTGATGTGATGAGGCTGTAATGTAATGGGGCGCTGTGATATGAAGAGGCTGTAATGTAATGGGGCGCTGTGATATGAAGAGGCTGTAATGTAATGGGGGCTGTGATGTGATGAGGCTGTAATGTAATGGGGCGCTGTGATGTGAAGAGGCTGTAATGTAATGGGGGCTGTGATGTGATGAGGCTGTAATGTAATGGGGCGCTGTGATATGAAGAGGCTGCAATGTAATGGGGCGCTGTGATATGACGAGGCTGTAATGTAATGGGGGCTGTGATATGACGAGGCTGCAATGTAATGGGGGCTGTGATATGACGAGGCTGCAATGTAATGGGGTGCTGTGACATAAAAAGGAACTGAGGACACCTTGGGACTGCTGTGAAGAGGGTCTGCGAATGTGATGTAAGTACTGCTGAGATGTTATAGTACAAACATGATATTCAGATCTCTGACTAATGAATATTTTAACAACTGGACCTCCATAAATTTTAATTCAAGACCCCTGGTATATACATTATATTCTGAACCAAAAAAAAAAAATCATTCTCTTGCTCTCAGCTTCCTCCAAATCTCCCTTTTGTGGATGCTATGATCTGACTTTCTGTTAGAGGATGTATGAGTTCCTTCTTCATGGTCCTACTGTACTATGTGAAGGAATGTAGCCACCCTCTTTTGCTCACTCCTAAGATGGACTATTGGATGGGTAATGTGCATAGAGCAGTGTACATGACTTGAACATGAGGGGGAAAAAAGTGGTTTGGGAGTCTAGCATTTTACTACTGAACGCTACAACATATAAGCATTTATTATAAGGTAATAAGAGACTGCACAGAGCATAATTTATTTTTATAATGCAGGTGTCAGTCACATCTATTTTTTGAAGAGCCTATAAGCCCTCAATATGTCAAAATCTCTGAGTGGTGCACAGAAGCGAAAGAAGAAGCAGGAGTTGGAGGAAAAACTATGCAGAATACCAAGAAGTACTGGTTTTCTTATACCTAGAAGTGGATCTTCTGAGGAACCTGCTGGTACATCTTCTCAGGAAGTGATTCCTGCTCAAAGTACCTCTGACATAGTCTCTGAATCTGATGCAGTAGTGTCTTCTGATCCATTAACACCACTAGAAACAACACCAGTGACCATGGAGATGGAGAAACCAGGCCTTTTCCAAAATACTGGTTTGCTGCCTAGCCTCCATACTGTGGAGCCTACTGTGGAAGCATTTGATATAGTGCCTGAATTTGTGGAACAGTCAGGTTTCATGACTGACATTGGTTTGTGGCCCAACATATCTACTATTGAGATGGGGGAGTACTGGTCAAAAAATGGAAATGTGTCAGTGAGAAAGCCTCTGGAACAACTGAAGAAAGAAGGTTTTGCAACGTCATTTAAAGACGGACGTTACTGTACTATCGACATGTTTATGCGTAACTGTCCCAATGGAGACAAGGTTGAAAGAAAGTGGCTTTGCTACTCAAAAAACATGGGCAGAATCTACTGTTTTGACTGCAAATTGTTTAGTGCATCACGAAATGCATTTTCCAATGATGGTTTCAGCGACTGGAAACATGCCAGTGAACGAATTTCATCACATGAACAGTCTCAAAACCATATTCATGCTGTGATTGATACAGCCAAATATTCGAAACTGGAGGGTCGGATTGACCATAAAATGCAACAAGAGATTGAAGAGCTGACAAGCTATGGTCAAAATCTAGTAAATAGGTTGCTGAGTGTCATAATTTTTCTTGCCGAAAGAGGATTGGCTTTTAGAGGAGATGACCAAGTTATTGGATCCAAACACAATGGCAACTATCTTGGAATTACTGTCGGAGTATGATGCTTTCCTAGCACAACACATCCAAACCAAGGCAAACAAGGGCAAAGGATTTACAAGTTATCTATCAGCAAATGTCTGTGAAGAACTTATACAGATTACAGGGGAAAAAATTTTGGAAGATGTCATCAACCGGGTTAAAATGGCAAAGTACTACTCAGTATCTGTAGATTCATCTGAAGATTATTCCCATACTGATCAGCTCACAGTGATTTTACGATACTTAGAAGGAAATCAACCCGTGGAGCGTTTTCTAACCTTCTTACCCTCAACGGGGCACAAAGGAGAAGAGATGGCGAATGCGCTTCTAAAATTCCTTAATAATTTTGGACTTTCCATACAAGAATGCCGTGGACAGAGTTACGACAATGCAAGCAACATGTCTGGTCACTACAAGGGTATGCAAGCAAAAATTGTTACCCTGAATAAATATGCAATGTATATACCTTGTTTTGGACACTCACTAAACCTTGTTGGAAAGGATGCTGCAAATTCGTGTAGTGAGGCTGTCAAGTTTTTTGATTTCATACAAGCTCTGTATGCATTCTTTACTGGCTCAACCAAGCGCTACAAGAAGCTTAAAAACAAGCTTGATGAGAATGACCTCTCTGTGTCCATGCCGAAAAAGCTAAGTGACACACGTTGGTCATGTCGTGCTGATGCTTGTCAGGCACTAGTCCATGGCTATCAAAATATAATGGACATTTTGTTGGAAATTTCAGCTGACTGAAGAAAGGTCAGAGTGCCGTAATATGGCAAAAGGACTGTTTGATCAGATGTGCAAACTTGAGACCGGGATTTTTGCAGAATTCTGGAACACTGTTTTACAGCGCTTTAACAGCAGCAGCAAAACTTTGCAGTCCGTTCAACTCAACCTAAATTCAGCAATTGCCGTTTTAAAATCATTAAAAGATTTTATGAATGAACAACGTACTAAATTTGATGCATTTGAAGAAGCTGGCAAGCGTCTCACAGATACTGAAGAATATACTGTGCAACATCGTCGACTTCAACGCTGGAATGTCCGTCAGCAGCCACTTGACTATGGCCACAGTGAAGAAGCACACTTAACACCCAAGGAGACCTTTTATATTAAGGCCTTTCTCCCATGTGTTGACAAACTTTTAGTGTGTCTGGAGCATCGACTAGGAGCTTACAGTGAAGTGTGTGATTTATTTGGATTCTTTATAAACTTTCCAGTGATGGACTTTGATTCCATTAAAATTGCAGCAGAAAAGTTGTCCGCTTTCTACAAGCATGATCTGGGCACAACCTTTGGTGACGAGCTAATTCAGTTTCAGTCATTCATTTCTTTGTTTCTCGATAAAAAAACAGATGACTGCAGCATAGAGCAATTTATGTACAATGCCATATTTGACAAGGATGTAAAAGATACCTTTCCCAACACAGAAATTGCTTTAAAAATGTATCTCACTTTAATGATTACTAACTGTTCAGGTCAACGATCTTTTTCAAAAATGAAACGGATCAAAAATCTACAACGCACAACCATGAGCCAAAGTCGTCTCACCAAACTGTCTATAATGTCTGCTGAATCAGATATACTTCGCAGTCTTGACTTCACCAACATTACAAAGACATTTGCTGCTCAAAAAGCATGTAGACTGGTGGTATAAATTGAATTAAAGTATTTCTTGACTTTATGTAAAAAGTTATCTGCACTTTTATAATAGTGGTTGACAATAGTCTGTTATACTAGCAGCTGTTGCCTAATAGGAATGTTAACATAAGGCTGCTATACGGAAAATCCTGATTTTTTTTTTTTTTTTAATGGTTTGTTTTGGCTTTTTTGTGGACCGAAAGCTGATGAAAGGGTGGTTTTATCACCCATTTAGCACAGAAGCACATAGCTTCCAGATTTAGTGTAGTATATTATGTAACTCTGCTACCTGATTACCTATTCTCTAAATTGGAGTGGAGCATACGCACTTTGTTTTGAATGTTTGATTTTGGATTCTATGGGTTGTAAGTTTTAATACTGTTTGTTTAATTGCTATGTGTTGTTGTTAATTGTTCTATTATTTATGAATATTTATGTTTGTGTTACTAGACAACATGGCTCTTTGTTTTACACACAAAACATAATGTTGATTTGCACTTTATTACTGAAAGTTATTAAGATATATTAACATATAAGTGCTACTACAGTTGGTGAGTACGTACTGTTACAGATCGCGCTAAGAATAAGTTTGTGGACCAGTTCTTTTATGTTTACATTATTAAAGTTTTTTTTTTTAAAGATAAATCTATGTGTGTGTCTGTTTTTTGAGATGTTGGGGTGAAGAGCAAAATTGAATTGGGGGGGGGGGGGGGGCCCAAAAAAAATGTTTGCCCGGGGTCCAAACCATATTAAAGACGGCCCTGCATCCAAGCAGGAACATCTGCCAAGTTTGAGAACCGATCACCCAGCTCATTGATCGAAACTCTAATCAACCCTCGGACATCAACTGCAAGTATTCTTCCTCCCCAATTCTACCTTATTTCTTGGTAGCTGTATATTGTCGTTATCTTTTTATTCTGTAAATGTTATATTTGGACCAACTTTGACCTTTTCATAATAAACCCTTATGTTGAAAAGTATTAACCTCATCTCTAAAGCTCTTAATGCAAGCTATAAACGAACCTGCCTCTTGAAGAGTGCTACTGTTGTAGAGTAAGGCCTCTGAGCAGACCTGTCTGTGGTGGCAGTGTGTTTTGCAGACGGTTATTCTAAACTCATAGTTGGTATTGTAAAAATTACGAGTCTACCCCGGCTCGGTCTTTTAAAATGGGGGTGGTGGCAGTTAAAGGGTTAATTGCGTAATTAGCCCAGTGACAATTGCTCTCAGGCTGCTGGCACCTAGATTGTGGTCCCGCAACCTCGAAAATCTTTGTGCTGGGCACAGCTGAGAGTGTCATTGTTACGTAAGTGACAGCGTGGTATGAGGTTGGTCGGTCCACTAAAAGAGGGCAAGCAGGCTCTGTGTCTACAGTCAACAGTGCTGGTCGTGGACATGGTGCATCCTCTGCAGGTGGCCGCGGGGCACGCTTGTCCTTTTTTTCTGCTGCTGACCGTATTATTGCGCCAGAACATGTAGAAGAGTTGGTGGAGTGGATAACAAAGCCGTCCTCATCCTCTGTCACCCAGGCTCAGAGTAGTTTGTCTTCCAACGCAGCTGCCAAAGCGGACTATTTCACCGGCTCCTTGTCCACAGTTGCTACTCCTTTCTTAGCCCCATCATGCACAGGGGAGTCACCAGAATTATTCGACCATAGTGTCGGTTACATGCTGCTGGATATGTGCAGCAATTTGAAGGCTCCGATGTTGGTTCCCAGGTTTAGGAAGGGAGTAACGTGAGCCTAGAGAGAGGGGGTGCCACAGAAGGACAAGAAACTGGCAGTCATGTTCCCCCAGCTGCAGCATATTGCCAAGTTTGCTCCAGTAACGAGGAGGGAGGGGATGATGAGGTCACTGACTGTACTTGGATGCCTGAGAGAAGAGAGGAGGAAAGTGAGGAGGAGGCACAACTCCGAGGCAGGATGTCCTCCAGGGGCCAGCTTAAGGCAAGGTGCTGCCTTCCAAAATTTCATTTTCGACATGTGCAGTAGATCACACCGTTGCTGTTCGCAATCTGTCTGAAGCGGATCAAGTGTGGGAAGAACAGCACCCGCTTGGGCACCACATGCTTATGACGACCTGTCATGCAGTCCGTTGGCAACCGCACCTGAAAGACCCACATAATAAAAGAAGGCAGACTTCTCCTTGCTCCTCATCTGTGATCTCAACCCCTACTATACCTCCAGTCCACTCAAAAACCTGCACTGAGAGGAGTGAAGGTATAGTAATAGGTGCCACAAGTGCTTCCAGCCAATCTGCTAACAGTATACCACCAGTTGATATCAGCAGGCAAATTTCGCTACCCCAGTTTCTGAACCGTAAAAAAAAATACTGTCCCAGCCATCTACATCCTCAGCCTCTAAATGCTAGCTTGGCCAAATTGCTAGCACTACAACTGCTGCCTTTTCAGCTTGTAGACTCTGCCCCCTTTCGTGAATTTATGGAATGTGCTGTACCACAGTGGCAGGTTCCAAAATGAAAAACATTTTCACGTAAGGCCATTGCAGCTCTCTACCGTCACGTGGAAGGCAATGTTTTGGACTTGTTGGACTGGGTGGTTAGCAGCAAGGTTCATATTACCGCTGACTCATGGTCTAGCAGGCATGGTTAGGGATGTTGCCTTTGACTACATGGCGCACTAGGTAACTCTGCTGGCAGCTGGGAAGGATGTAGGACAGGGTTCAGTGTTGGAGCTTGTTCTGCCACCACGCCTCCAAAAAGCTGGTATTGATTCTGCCACATCTCTCTTCTCCACCTCCTCTTCTTCCTCTATGGCCTCTTCTGCAGAAATGTCCTCTGAAACAGCAGTGCTCCGTAAGCGTTCAAGGGCCTACGCAAGCAGTCAGGCTAAAAGATGCCGTGCAGTGCTTCAGTTAGTCTGCCTAGGGGACAGGAGCTACACTGGAGCAGAGATTCTGTCAGCTCTGCAGGGGCAGGCTCAGAGGTGGTTGTTCGTGCCACAGCAACTTGAGCCAGGAATGCTTGTATGCAACAATGGCACCAACCTTCTCTCCGCTCTCGAACAGGGACACTTGACCCATGTTCCATGCTTGCCACACGTTCTGAATTTGGTGGTGCAGCATTTCTTGACCAGGTACCCAGGCTTACAGGGTCTTCTGAGGGAGGCCAGAAAAGTCTGTGGCCATTTCCAGCGGTCATATAATGCCATTGTTCAGCTGGCTGACATTCAACCGGAATTTAACCTGCCCACCAACCACCTCATTTGTGACATGCCCACCAGGTGGAACTCAACATTGGCAATGCTGCAGTGGCTGCACACACAGAAGAGGGCCATAAATGAGTACCTGTGTGAGTATGGCACCAGTACAGGCTCGGGAGCTTGGCTTCTTTTCGCCACACAAGTGTACCAGACAGAGGAAACCCAGACATGTATAAGTGAAAGTATAAATGCTTTATTAAAAATAAATGAATAAATATAACACAACCACCTCCAATATCACTCAGTGCACCACAACCAATACAAAACAGAACCCCACAAATAATAATAATAATAATAACAGAACAAATATATACAAGTAAGGGAAATACTGAGATCATAAACAGAGCCAGGCCAGGGTCGTCAACGGGAGGTCAGCAGCTGGGGAAGGGAAACAAACAGGACAAGAGAGGATGGATGGATCACAGGAGGGACGGGTCAGATACAAGGCTCAGGGTCCAGAGCAAGGAAACAGACAGGGAACAGGAACAACAGGAATCAGGTCTCAGGAACAGGAATCAGGTAAACAGGATGCAGGTCAGGGCTCAAGGAAAATACCAGGGCAAGATGAGTGTGTACTTGCTGGGTATTTATACTGCAGCTGCTAATTAAGGTCAGGTGACACCTGTCTGCAGAGGGGAATACCTGCTCCATACTGCCAGGATTCCTCCCCTGTGGATGCCAGTACTGCGGCCCAAAGGTGACAGAATACCAGCAGGAAAAAGCTCTTCTGACAGCTCCAAACTGCCAGGAGATACCTGCTGGTGGACCTCAGTACTGCACGCCAAATGATCGATATTACCAGCGGAGGGGACCTTTCCTGACAAGGCCACAGCGACAATGCATGCATCAGTGACACTGTCCCTCTAGTCTTCCTGCTGGAGCACACACTTTGTGGAATCATGGACAGGGCACTTGAGGCAGAACAGCGGGAGGAAGAAGAGGACTTTCTTTCCTCTTAAGGTCCCCTTTTTGCCCCGCATTACGGCGGGGCCGCCAAACACCCAGGAAGAACAGGAGGAGGATTGTGTCAGTATGGATATAGAGGATAACACGCAGCAGTCTTCAAGGGATGGTTTTCAGTCCCCAGAAACCCAAGGAGTTTCTACGTGGCTGGGAGGAGGTAGTTACGGATAGTTCCTGACAATATCATCCTTAGTGACCCAGAGGACTCAGAATCTCATGTATCTGCAAACTTACGCTGCATGGGCTCCCTGATTCTGCAAAGCCTGCGAAAGGACCCTAGGATTCGTGGTATCAAGGAGAGGGATTATTACTGCCTAGCAACCCTTCTTGATCCACATTACAAGGGTAAGGTTGCAGAGCTCATCCTGCCTTTGCAGAGGGAGCAGAAGATGAAACATCTTCAGGGCGCCTTGAAGAAAAGTGTGTGTAACGCCTTTCCAGAACCTGGGAGGTTACTATTTCCTGGTGCTGGACAACGTGTTTCTGAGGCTTTGTTCGGTCAGAGGAAGAGTGGTGGAGAAGATGGCCGGCTGACCGATGCCTTTAAACAATTTTTTAGTCCTCAGTGCCCAGGGCTGGTAGGTTCAAGCAGCCAGTGGCAGGGTTTGCATTATATGGTGCAGCAATATCTAGGAGCAAGAGCAGACTGACTTGGAGACCTTTCCAACTGAGCATACACTGGGTTATTGGGTCTTTAGGATGGATCACTGACCAGAACTTGCTCAATATGCAATCAAGCTACTGGCCTGTTCTGCATTCAGCTCACTTTCTTAACGCACATTCAGTGCTGCTGGAGGTTTTGTAATGGATCAAAGAGTGCGCCTGTCCACAGACTCCATTGATAGGCTCACATTTATAAAAATGAATCAGTCCTGGATCAGCAGCTATAAAGCTCCTGATGCTGATGTAGCTGATTGAGTTTGCTAGGGATCTTGCCTATCCTATTCCTGAATCTTGATGATGCTAGCTTTCAACAATATTTTTGGTTTAGGGCACCACCAACACCCAAGGTCCAATTTTCTGCCCCTGTTTAGAAGGGACATGTAATTACAATTTTTTAAATAATATTTAACAGCAGGGCCTACCAGGCCCCCAAGGCTAGGGTCCGTACAAATAATTGGGTCTCGGAGCCCTTTGAGTTATTCCACGGCACGAGACAGGGCTGCCCACTCTCCCCCAGCCTGTTCGCTCTGGCGTTGGAGCCACTGGCAATCTCAGTCAGGAGTGCTCCGGATGTCCTGGGCTTGCGGGTGGGTCTGTTGGAAGAGCGTCTGTCTCTGTACGCGGATGACGCGCTTCTATACCTGAATGATGCGGGCCCGTCTCTCCTTGCGGCCTTGAGAATCTTTGACAACTTTGAGGGGTTATCTGGTATAAGGATCAACTGGACCAAATCAGTACTGTTCCCTCTGGACGATGCAGCTGCCTCTTGGCCACCATCCTCCCCACTACAGTAGGTGACGGAGTTCAAATACTTAGGGATAGTAATCACGAAAAACCCATCAGACTTTATAATCAAAAATTTGAGCCCTATCTTGAGTATGTTGCGTGCAAAGTGTTTGGCCTGGGCTGACTTACCTTTAAATCTTTCGGGACGCATCAACCTCCTTAAGATGATGATACTTGCTAAATTTAACTATGTTTTTAGAAACTCCCCGGTATGGGTCCCTGTTTCGTTTTTTAGGGAGGTTGATGGTCTGGTGGGAACCTTTATTTGGGGGGGGTGGGAACCCCAGATTGGCGCGCTCTACCCTGTGGCTACCTGCCTGTTTTGGAGGATTAGCCCTTCCCAACTTTCAGGTTTACTACTGGGCGGCTATGTTGGTGTCGGCCTACTGGTGGTTTCAAGGTTCTAAAATGAATGCGGCAGTCTGCCTTGAGGCAAACTATTTGGGCTCCCTTACTGATCTACAAAACTTTCCCTATCGAGGTCCGGGTGCGTATACGCGAGTTCCCGAACCCACTCGGGCAACGTGGAGGGTGCGGGTGGCTGCAAGACGTAGATTCCTATTACCGGGTCAGTTATCACCAGCGAACCCGTTATGGGGGAATCCAGCTCTTAAACACTTCCGGACTGTGCCTGACCCACAGCTTTGGGCCAGGTTCGGCATAACAACTATAGAACAGATTATGCCCAGAGGGGAATTACTTTCTATCACGGAAATAATGAATAAATTCCAGTTGCCCAGAGGGATGAGGTTTAGATGTTTTCAATTAAGACATGCAGCACGGGCTCAGTTTCCTCAGACACTTTTGCTTCAGGCAGATCCCATTGAGGAGCTATTAGCGTCTGGAGATGTTTCTAAGCCCCTTTCCACCTTGTATATTGTACTCCTAAGCAAGGACTCTCCTAAAATAGCAAAATTATGGGACAGTTGGCACACCGACATTCCATCATTAGACAGAGAGGACTGGGAGGAATGTCTAGATAACGGTCCTAAACTGGTGATTGCATCTAAGGATAAATTAATCCAGGTCAAATTTATTCATAGGATTTACTACACCCCACAGAGACTCCATCGCATATTCCCTGACAGAGACCCTATGTGTAACAAATGTAAGTGTCAAATTGGAACCTTTTTCCACATGTTCTGGGAATGCCCATTGATAGCAAAGTATTGGTGTGCGATATTTGCAGAGATAAATTCCAGGTTGCAAATATCCATACCAATCACTCCGGAGTTGGCCCTTCTTGGGATTCATGACAATGAACAAAGAGCCTATCATTTAAAATTACTTGTTTGCTTTCTGCTTTATTATGCCAAGAAGGAGATACTGATAAAGTGGATAGACCCCTCACCCCCGACCGTATCGGCCTGGGAAGCACAGATTGAGGCAGCTATACCTATGTATAGAATCACATATATCAATCGAGGTTGTCCATGGAAATTTGAGAAAGTGTAGACACCTTGGCTCTCATCTTAGGGATCCACAGTGGAGTTATGTATTATGTGGGGGGGAGGGAGGGGAAGTTCCCGGGTAAATGAGGTACTTTTATCTGTGATCATCTTGTCTAATATATTAATATATATTGATGTTCACCTTTTGCACATGTATGTCACTGCTATGCGATTGCTCATGCTTATCTGTCATGTAATGTTCTGAATTATGTCAAAAGTTATCCTGTAACTTTCTCCCATATGATACAATAAAGCACACCTGTTTGTTAAAAAAAAAAAAAAAAAAAAAAAACAGCAGGGCCTGTTCCTGCGCCCAACAAGAGTAACTGTGAGGGGTTACAGTGTTCTGGCACCACCAACACCTAAGACCCAATTTTTCTGAAGAGTTTATAGTGCAGTCCCTATAGTATATATTCTGCAGTTCAGAGTATATAGTGCAGTCGGTGTAGTGTATACTGTGTTTCCCCGAAAATAATAACTACTCCAAAAATAAGACCTAGCGTTATTTTTCAGGAGGGTTGCAATATAAGCCCTACTCCGAAAATAATCCCTAATTTAAAATGCTTGTAAAATCCTATAATCTACTCTATTACAATAGTATATAATGTACAATGTGTATGTTTCTGTGATATAATTGCGGGGAAGAGATCTCCGTCGGCTCACAGAAGCGCAGAGCGGCGCTATAACAAAGGTATTTGCCACAATTATATTACAGTAACACACACATTGTACATTATATACTACTGTAATAGAGTCTTTTTTTGCCAAAATTATTATAAGACCCAGGCTTATTTTTGGGGAAACACTGCATATATTATAGTATATTGAAGTGGTTAAGGGGGACCCTAAGACAGAATTTATTTAAAAAATGGCATGGGGTCCCCCCAAAATCCATGCCAGGCCCTTTGGGTCTGGTATAGATTTTAAGGGGAACTCCACGGCAATTCTTTTTTTTAAAAAAACAGTGAGGGGTCCCCACAAAAACCCATACCAAGACCCTCGGGTCTGGCATAGATTTTAAGGGGAACTTTGAAAATTGTTAAAAAAATTGGTGTGGGGTCCCCCCCCAAAATCCATACCAGACCCTTATCCGAGCAAGCAGCCTGGCAGGATAGGGGAGGGGATGGAGTAGCAAGCGCCCCCTCCTCCTCAAACATATCAGGCCGCTTGCCCTCAACCTGGGGAGGGTGCTTTGGGGTCCCACCCAAAGCACCTTGTCCCCTTGTTGATGGAGACAAGGGCCTCGTCCCCACAACCCTGACTCTGTTGTTTGGGGGTCTGTGGGTTGGGGGGCTTATCGGAATCTTTAACAAGGGGGCCCACAGATCCCGCCCCCTCTATGTGAATGAGTAGGGTGTGATTGACGATGGGTGTACATCGCAAGATACTTTTTTTAATAAAGGAATTGTCGAAAACTGACTTTTGTGGTTTTTACTTTGACACTTTTTTTTGGTGAATGAGTAGGGGTTCGATGTGCCCTATACCCATTCACATAGGCGGTGGGGGCTGGGATCTGGGGCTTACAGATTCCGATCAGATCCCCACAACCACCGGACCAGGGATGGTGGGACCCCAAAACACCCTCCCCATGTTGAGGGCATGTGGCCTGGTATAGTTGGGCAGGCTCTCTCCCCCCCCCCCTCCTCCAGGCTGCTTGCTCTGATAATGGTATGGTATGGATTTTTTTTTGGCATGGAGTTCTCCTTAAATCCATACCAGACCCCAAGGGCCTTATATGGACCCATGCCGATTTCTTCCTTGAATTTTATCTATATTGCTGGGAAGCGGCAATACATTACAGCCACGAGCAAGTTTAAATGAATGTTTTCCCTTTTAGAAATGTAATTTTGCTGTTGTACTGTAAAACACATCACACAGATGCGCCACTTTACAGGCAGACTAAAGGGACCCCCCCCCCCCCCCCGGCGCAATATTTAAAGGAATTTTTTTTTATTGTTTCACTTTAACCACCTCAATACAGGGCACTTTCACCCCCTTCCTGCCCAAGCCATTTTTCAGTTTTCAGCGCTGTCGCATTTTGAATGACAATTGCGCGGTCATGTTACACTGCACCCTAATGAAATTTTTAGCATTTTTTTCCCCACAAATAGAGCTTTCTTTTGGTGGTATTTGATCACCTCTGCGGTTTTTACTTTTTGCGCTATAAACAAAAGAGGGACAATTTTGAAAAAACAGAATATTTTTTACTTTTTGCTATAATAAATATCCATTTTTTTTTTTTTAACAAATTTTTTCCTCAGTTTAGGCCATTATGTATTCTTCTACATATTTTTGGTAAAAAAAAATTGCGATAAGCGTATATTGATTGGTTTGCGCAAAAGTTATAGCGTCTACAAAATAGGGGATAGATTTATAGCATTTTTATTATTTATTTATTTTTTACTAGTAATGGCGGCGATCTGCGATTTTTATTGTGACTGCGATATTGCGGCGGACACATCGGACACTTTTGACACATTTTTGGGACCATTCACATTTATACAGCGATCAATGCTATAAAATTGCATTGATTACTGTGTAAATGTGACTGGCAGGGAAGGGGTTAACACTAGGGGGCGATCGAGGGGTTAATGTATGACCTAAGGAGGTGATTCTAACTGTGGGGGAGGGAACTGACTGGGGGAGGTGACCGATCGGTATCCCTATGTACAAGGGACACGGCATCGGTCTCCTCTCCGACAGGACGTGGATCTGTGTTTACATGCACAGATCCACAGTCCTGCTCTGTTACCCGGCAATCGCGGGTGCCCGGCGGACATCGCGGCCACCGGGTCCCGAGCGACGCAGCGGGCGCGCGCCCCCTAGTCGCTCGGGAGGGCGAGGACGTCATATGACGTCCGCCCAGAACAACAGAAGCCTCGTCCCGCCGTCATATGACGGTGGGCGGTGGCTTAGTGGTTAAGCATTATTAAAATCACTGCTCCTGAAAAAACAATTGTTTTAAAAACTTTTTTGCATTGATACATGTCCCCTGGTGCAGTGCCCGCGTCCCCAAACACTTTTTAAGGCAGTAATTGCGTATAATTTAAAATGAGTACTTTTGATTTTTCACGTTCGTGTCACATAGACTTTAATATGTTTCGTACAAATGTTTTGGCTGTTCGGATGTTCTGGTCCAAACTGGGGGGTATTCGGCCCATCCCTAATAAGGACATGACATTGTTTTGTCACCAGTGTGAATTTTCAGCTTGACATGTTTTTTGCATGCTGTTGAGAGGGTGGTGAATATTTCTCCTTTATTTGCAATTAGGTCCACACTTTCACAATGAAAACAAATTTGGTGATGATCACTTTCTACTTCATTAATTCTGTGCACATTTTTGTTGTTTAATGTCACTTGATGGTGTCATCCGCGCACCTCTATTTTGTGGCTTGGATCTAAAACATTTTGCAAAATGATTCCATTTGTTGCATGAGTTACACCTTTTATTAAAAGCCGGACACGTGTTGCACGCGGTAGCGTGTTCACTACCACAGTTGCTGCATTGCCTTTTATTCTGTTGCACCACAAAAGACTTCTGCCTCTCTTTTTAGTTCCTTAGTGGCCCTTTCAAAATGTTCAAACAACATATGTATATTCTAAATGCTATTTCAAGTGTTAAATGTTTCTCCCTGAACAACTAAGCACAAACTGCATTATTGTAAATCCCACATACAATCCTGTCACGTATCAGTTAGTGTACCAAAAATCAAATTTTTTTAGCCAGCAGTCTCAGTGTGGCTGCATAGGATTGTATTCCTTTATCAGGTTTCTGAGCCATCATGTTAAATGCATGTCTGTCTATTATTACATTGTAGTAAGCATATCTCATCAAATTTCTTGATTAAGACATCAGGGTCCTCTGTCATTATTATACAGGATTTATATAGCACCAACAGTTTGCACAGCGCTTTACAACATGAGGGCAAACAGTACAGTTACAATACAGGAGCAATTAAAGGGCCCTGCTCACTAGATCTTACAATCTAGGAGGGAAGGTCTAGTGATAAAAAGGTAATAACTGTTGGGGATGATTTGATGGAGGAAGTAAAAGTACAGTTGTTAGGTGGGAACAGGGTATGCTTCTCTAAAGAGAAGGGTTTTCGGGGAGCAATTAGAGTAGGAGATAGTTGGACAGATTGGGGTAGGGAGTTCCATAGGATAGGCTTGGGAAAATCCTGGAGGCAATGACAAGGGAACTAGAGAGCGGGAGGTCTTGGGAAGAATGAAGGGAACAAGTAGGTTGGCATTTTGAGACTAGGTTAGTGATGTAGCTGGGGGCCAAATTGTGGATGGCTTTGTAAGTTGTTATCTTGAAAAATTAAGTGACTCTAGTGCATCTGAACGAGCTAAATAGAGACGAGTGTAAGCTTGAACTTTGACTTGCCTGAGAGTTCCGCTTCACTGTACACTTCCCATTCTCTTTTGAATTTCAGCCAGTTAGCAATTTAATTACCAAAGATTAGGGGTTGCATGCCACGTAGAGTGAGCCCTGATGTTTCAGAAATCTCACATCTGTCACCCTGTAGATTTTGTGGAAGCAATGATGAATTGTCAGATGAATTTTATAGTGAACAGCATGTAAATCATTTTAAGTTTCACTTCAAAACTTCCTATTATCCCCAGGTCCTCACACATCTATGTAAATCTGAAACAATTACATATTTTACAATAACTAGCTTTTTTAAAAAAAGTATGGAAGCTCTGCAGAGGAGACAGCCAATGGCTGGTAAATAAATGAAAAGTGACATCACCCATAGTTACTAGGGAGCTTCTGTTGTCAGCTGCCTCATCTGCACCAGCGCGCCCCCCCCCCCCCCCACAGCAAAGCCCCCGCTGACAGCTCAGCAACAGACCAGAGTAGTTTAAAAAAAAAAAAAAGTGATTTCTTCTTTAAGGGGCTAGATAGGTTCATTTTAGATCGTGGATGCTTGTGCACATGGGTGGCTGCATGACTCGCTATACACAGGGCATCCTAGCAGTGCCTAGGGTTGCCACATGTTAAGGATTCATCCGGACAGTACGGGTTTAGAATCACGTGTCCAGGTCTCCTTCAACCTGGGACCCAGACCCATGATTCAGATTGCACTGTGGCTCTGTGCTCCAACTGCTCAGCTGATGGAAGAACATGAGTAGTATGTTATCAGGAATAAGTTCTTAACTTTATTCATCAGTTCAGACAATCTAGTCAAGTCCCAAAGTCAACTTCTTTACAGATCCAATGAACAATGTAATTGCCAGGAACTACAGCACAAGGATTACTCAGTCTGGACTATTTGAGGAAGTTCAGGCGTAGGCGGTGTAATCTTTGTGCTGCAGTTCCCGACAATTACTTTGTCCCATGGATCTGTATAGAAGTATACTTCAGGACTCAAATTAGATTGCCAGAACTGCTGAATAAAGAGAACTCCTGACTAGGGATGAGCCAAACAGCCCCCGGTTCAGTTCGCACCAGAACCTGCGAACGGACCGAAAATTTAAGCGAACGTTAGAACTCCATTGACGTCTATAGGATTCAAACAAACATTCGAAAGCAAAAGTGCTAATTTGCATGGTATTGTCCTAAAAAGGGTTTGGGGACCCAGGTCCTGCCCCAGGGGACGTGTATCAATGCAAAAAAAAAAACTTTTATAAATGGCTGTTTTCGGGAGCAGTGATTTTAATGATGCTTAAAGTAAAAAAAAAAAAGTGAAATATTCCTTTAAATATCGTACCTGGGGGGTTTCTATAGTATGCCTGTAAAGTGGCACATGTTTCCCGTGCTTAGAACAGTCCCTGCACAAAATATCATTTTTAAAGGAAAAAAGTAATTTAAAACCGCTTGCGGCTTTAACCACTAAGCCACCGCCCACCGTCATATGACGGCTGGACGGGACTTCTGTTCTGGGCGGGCGTCATATGACGTCCTCGCCCTCCCGAGCCACTAGGGGGCTTGCGCGCGCTGCCTGCGGCACGCGCGTGCCCGCTGCGTCGTTCGGGACCCGGTGCGCGTGCCCGGCGGCCGCGATGTCCGCCGGGCACCCGCGATTGCCGGGTAACAGAGCAGGAGCGTGGATCTGTGCATGTAAACACAGATCCACGTCCTGTCAGAGAGGAGACCGATGGTGTGTCCCTTGTACATAGGGACACCGATCGGTCACCTCCCCCAGTCAGTCCCCTCCCCCCACAGTTAGAATCACCTCCTTAGGTCATACATTAACCCCTCGATCGCCCCCTAGTGTTAACCCCTTCCCTGCCAGTCACATTTACACAGTAATCAATGCATTTTTATAGCACGGATCGCTGTATAAATGTGAATGGTCCCAAAAATGTGTCAAAAGTGTCCGCCGCAATATCGCAGTCACAATAAAAATCGCAGATCACTGCCATTACTAGTAAAAAATAAATAATAAAAAGGCTATAAATCTATCCCCTATTTTGTAGACGCTATAACTTTTGCGCAAACCAATTAATATACGCTTATCGCAATTTTTTTTTACCAAAAATATGTAGAAGAATACATATCTGCCTAAACTGAGTAAAAAATTTGTTAAAAAAAAAAAAAATTGGATATTTATTATAGCAAAAAGTAAAAAAATTTGTGTTTTTTCAAAATTGTCCCTCTTCTTTTGTTTATAGCGCAAAAAGTAAAAACCGCAGAGGTGATCAAATACCACCAAAAGAAAGCTCTATTTGTGGGGAAAAAATGATAAAAATTTCATTAGGGTGCAGTGTAACATGACCGCGCAATTGTCATTCAAAGTGCGGCAGCGCTGAAAACTGAAAAATGGCTTGGGCAGGAAGGGGGTGAAAGTGCCCAGTATTGAGGTGGTTAATGTAATGTCAGGTCCTGGCAACATGGATGAAAATCAGTGAGACAAACGGCATGGGTACCCCCCAGTCCATTACCAGGGCCTTTGGGTCTTGTATGGATATTAAGGGGAACCCCGCACCCAAATTAAAAAATGAAAGGTGTGGGGCCCTCAGGCCCTATATACTCTGAACAGCAGTATACAGGCGGTGCAAACAAGACAGGGACTGTAGGTTTGTTAAGTAGAATCTGTTTGTAATTTTGAACTGGTACATTAACACGTTTAGCTCCAGCCAAAAAAAAATATTTTAAGCTTTTTGGAAAACCTAGGGAAGGGTTATCATCCCTGTGCAATGTTTTGCTGTCTGTGCACCTCTTCAGAAGATTTCACTTCACCTTTTGTCCCAATGACAAATGTTTTTTGAAAATTTGTTTTTTTTTGTGAAACAAGGATTGGTGATAAAGCATCAGTGGAAAGGAGAAAAGTTTTTCCCATATTAACTCTTACAGGAAAGAATTTCCCTTCCTAGGGGTTGATTTCATCTCACTTCCTGTTGTCTGTTTGCTTTCCCCAACCACAAGTGTAAACAAAGTTGCAGAGTACTCTAAAAAAAAAAAAAAAAAAGGGTCCACTATGGATTACTTTTCAAAGTATTTCACAGGTGGTAAACAATTTCTCCTCACCACCTGCTTTTAACACCTAAAATGCCATGCCACTGTGCTGTAGCCATGTGCATTGCACAGGCCCAGTTGAATTGTTAGTTAAGCAAGCGCAGTGCCAAAATGCTAGTGGGCTCTTTCACACGGACAATCCTGCCAGCAAACTCCACTTTGCTCAGCGGGGATCGATCTGCTGAGCAGGCAGATGACAGGTCTGTCTCTGCTCACTGTGCCGAGACAGACCTGTCAGAGCCCCGTTCTCCATTTTTCATCCTTTCAACAGATTGAAAATAAGGTCACCATCCGTCTAGATTTCACAGCCAAAATCGGATCACGTAGCGGCGGGTGTCAGCCGACATGTCACACCAACATCCGTTGCTCCATAGAGGTGAAGGGAGGCTCCGATCAGGTCCACCTGAAAAACTGACAGGCGGACCTGATCAGACCTTGAAGAAAAAGTGGAAACCTTGCAGTGTCATTTATGAGCTGTTAGCGGTAGCTTGACTGAAAGTGGAGTTCCACACAAAAATGGAACTTCCGCTCTTCAGAACCTTCCCCCCCTCTGGTGTCACATTTGGCACTTTTCAGGGGGGAGGGGGGTACAGATACCTGTATAATACAGGTATTTGCACCTACTTCCGGGCATAGACTCCTGCGGGAGTTTACACCTCTTCCTGCCCCCCCCCACTGTCATGCGCAGTAGGGAACCGGAAAGTGAAGCCGCAACGCTTCACTTCCTGATTCCCTCACCGAGGATGGCGGAAGCAGCCGAGAGATTGATCAGCTTTTGACATTGCTGGACCCTGGGACAGGTAAGTGTCCATTTATTAAAAGGCAGCAGCTGCAGTATTTGTAGCTGCTGGCTAATTTATTTATTTATTTTGGAAGACCTCCTCTTTAATACATTTAATTGCGTTTGCAATTAAAAGCTGGTTTGAAAATGATTGCAATAGTTTTATAATAGCAATGTGTGACCAGCATACAGTCAGTAAATAACAATGTCTCTTTATATGCAATGCTTTACACTACTGTCTTACTGTTATATGTCCCAATCCTATACAGGTCAACTTTTACTGAAAAACAAAACCGCCTCTTGGTGGCTTATGGTGTCACTCAGTGGCACTGGTGCTCCATCAGCCAGGGGGGCAGCAGACCTGCACCAGCCAGCACCATGCCGAATTACACACCCCTGCCGCTAGCTCACTCACCCCCTGCTGACAAGTGGAGGCAGTGGCTTTCCCCTCTGTCCCGGCTCCCATGGTTGTACAACAGCCTGTTGGAAAATGGCCACACGATCAGCAATGAAGCCATAGCCAGCAGTGCCAAATATAGAACTGCGGGGAACTTTTCCTACTGTCAGGATACAAAGTGTTTTCCCCATCCATGTTGAATGCATGTGCTGGGGCTGCTGCTATAACACCGGTATAACTAAATTTTAGACGTACATTTACAGTTTTGTGTTTCAAGTGCAAGCAAACTTGCTACCACCATCTTGGTTAAAAACACAATGAAAAGATGGAGGTTTAAGTTTAAAAATCAAGTCAACATTTATTTTTTAGCTATGTATGTCTCAGAGAAATTCTAAGCTTCTCCCTATAAGCATATCATTTCTTTGCGCTTAAAGGCACAAATACAGCCCTCTTATATAATGCCGGGAAAGTGCGCTCGTTTATCTCCAAGTAACAAACAGATGCTGGTATCACCTCGAGCTCTATATAATCCTGAACAAAATAGCCAAGCTGCTTTTATTTATACTAAACACATGGATCACAAAAAAGGGTGTTGACTTCAGAATCAGCCAGACACTTATTCATTCAAAAGAACGAATGACACACATGCATATATTCAAATAGAAATGCAGTAGTGACATGTGTAAACGGTTGTGTGCAAAACCATGCGGCGAGCACATGGTTCCGAACACAACCGTGTGCACATTCCAACTGCTACCAATGATGCGAGCCATACTGTATTATGGCCCAGTCGGCCATAATTTTGTATGGTTATGCTATGGTTCCCAAGTACACAGATCTGCTTACTTAGGAGTTTAAATGCGATCACCATGGAGTGGCCAGTTCCCTGGTGAGGCATAAACAAACATCCTTAAGAGCAAACCGATCTGCCATGTCCACGGGAAGGGTTCCGCATCCAATGGTCTTCCACCAGCGTCTGTGTGCCAATACCCTCGCATGAGTGTGTTACAGCAAAACAGACACTGGGGGGCATCTGACAACATACATTAATAAAAATTTCCACAACAACTCCTCCTCTTTGTCATATGCTCCCAAGTGTCCCTCAATGAATCTTTATCTTCTTACACCTGGAAATTAATCAGTCCTTAGGGTCCTTTCACACTGGGGCAGTTTGCAGGCACTATTGCGCCAATAGCACCTGCAAACCGACCCGAAACAGCCACTGCTGTGTCTCCAGTGTGAAAACCATGAGGGCTTTCACACTGGAGCAGTGCGCTAGCCGGACGGGAAAAAAAGTCCTGCTAGCAGCATCTTCGGAGCAGTGAAGGAGCAGAGTATACACTGCTCCTGCCCACTGAAATCAGTTGTACAGCGCAGCTATACCGCCGACAAAGCGCCTCTACAGAGGCGCTTTGCGGTGGTTTTTAACCCTTTCTCGGCCACTAGTGGGGGTAAAACTGCCCCGCTAGCAGCTGCATACCGACGGTGAAGCGCCGCTTACAATAGCGGCGTTTACCACCGACGCCACCCCAGTGTGAAAGGGGCCTTACAGTCCATAAAAAAGGAAAACACGGCTTGACATGTAGACTGTTCTTCAGGAGGGATGATATAGGGAGGACGACATGGTGAGCTGTAGTAATCGCCAGTTGGTCTGGGATCCTCTGTCTTGTACATGGGCTGGGCTGCTCATCTGTGAGGAAGATGGTCATCTGCTCAGGCTCTGTTCACTCTTCCAATCAGGCAACAGGAGCACCTCATCAACATATAGAAGGAATAGAATTGAAAACATGAATATATGAGAAAACATGAATATATGAGAAAACATGAATATATGAGAAAACATGAATATATGAGAAAACATGAATATATGAGAAAACATGAATATATGAGAAAACATGAATATATGAGAAAACATGAATATATGAGAAAACATGAATATATGAGAAAACATGAATATATGAGAAAACATGAATATATGAGAAAACATGAATATATGAGAAAACATGAATATATGAGAAAACATGAATATATGAGAAAACATGAATATATGAGAAAACATGAATATATGAGAAAACATGGATATAGGGCAAAACATGGATATAGGGCAAAACATGGATATAGGGCAAAACATGGATATAGGGCAAAACATGGATATAGGGCAAAACATGGATATAGGGCAAAACATGGATATAGGGCAAAACATGGATATAGGGCAAAACATGGATATAGGGCAAAACATGGATATAGGGCAAAACATGGATATAGGGCAAAACATGGATATAGGGCAAAACATGGATATAGGGCAAAACATGGATATAGGGCAAAACATGGATATGCGAGAAAACATGGATATGCGAGAAAACATGGATATGCGAGAAAACATGGATAGGCGAGAAAACATGGATAGGCGAGAAAACATGGATAGGCGAGAAAACATGGATAGGCGAGAAAACATGGATAGGCGAGAAAACATGGATAGGCGAGAAAACATGGATAGGCGAGAAAACATGGATAGGCGAGAAAACATGAATATGCGAGAAAACATGAATATGCGAGAAAACATGAATATGCGAGAAAACATGAATATGCGAGAAAACATGAATATGTACATATCCCTTACTTCCTTCAACCATGATCCGATGGAAAATAAAAATCCCCCAAGTTTCCCAAACCCTTAAAAGGATGCCAACCTTCACTAGCTATAACTCTGGCTTTGCCTCGCAGGGATCTAAGACTTATCCATATGGGCCTGAACTTTGTCACTAGTATCCCTGATCCAGGTATAAAAATCTTTACTTCTGAATTCCCAGAAACCCTTCCTTAGACTGAACTTTGTTGTAGCTTCAACAGTTACATGAAACATCCCATCCTCAATGGATGAGAAATTGTTAAATCGTTTCATAATCTCAAGCCCCCACCGTGTACAACAATTTCCTTCCAGCTGTCCCCGCCATTCTTATTTTCTCACGCTCAGATCCTCACGATCGGCTGCAACATAAGATGCTCGGACGAGTTTCACCAGCACACATGAACCTCTTGCCCTAGGGGAATTACCTTACAAGCTGTAGATCCACATTCATTAATACCAAACTAAATTTGAACCACACTTGTGGGCTACCTAGTTGTCCCAATACCAAAGCTGGCAAGAACCAGAGCTATTAAAATGCAAATTTTACCCTTTAGAAATGCATCGTTAAATTCTATTAACAAGTATCTGTTTGGATTTTACTAGTTTGTCAAAACTCCTCACACCAATATGACCACATAGCATGTACCGCCGGCACTAGAGCTCGGAGACTCAGTAGACCCAACCACATGTCCTGTTCACTTTTTTAGCCAGTTGGAAAATAGACTTTAAAAATTTAAACAAAGATACTCCTCATCCTTTGGTGTAGTTGAGCAGCTTCTTGCAGTGGCTGGCCTGGTCTCATCCCTCAAGCTTCTTTACAACAACCCAGTCACCTGGTTAGAATGTAAACTGATTGTGTCAGGATCCAGGAGGGACTCATGAACCCTGTGGCAGGCCTTTTGAAGTTCATGTTACAGTGAACTGCACCTACCCCATCAGCTGAAAATGTCAGCTGCTGAGGAAAGTACAACCCTGGTTTTGGTTGACCTCCAAACAAACCTCATATGGCAATAACCCAGACATGTGGGAATGACTGGTCACTGCATCTTACCATCTAGGGTGTAATACCTGGAACCATTGAAAAAAGGTTTCTATGGGAGCATTCTTAACCAGACTGCTGATTCAAATTCCATCAAAGGAAAAAAGTCGTGGAACCTGTCGTTCCTACTAGATCACAAACATGGCTAGAATTAGAGCAGTATTATTGGTTTGAAAATTTGTCACTCACCACCATCTTTTTTTTCCTCCTTATTTCAAACTGGAGGAAGACACCCAGGGTTTAGAATGGTGAAGACAAAAAACAATGATACAGTGAAATAGCCCATTATACTTTTTTCCTATACACCTGCTTTCGATGTACATATACATTCAGAAACTCCTTGGACCTAAAAAAAAAAGACTTAAAACAAAAAGTTATTACTCTAGCCTTCATATTTAACCTGCAAAAAAAGGTAAACAGTACAACATTAGTGTACATTGGTAAAATGTCACTGAGATTCCTCAAAACCGATAACTAGACCCTCTGTAACCCTTACTTTCACGTTCTTACTAAAACACAACACCCGCAACACGTAAGAGGGCTGTCGCCGTATGTTCAAACATTCTTGTTACTACAATGAGAAAACTAAAACATGACAAACATTTAGATACAAATGCGGGGGAGATATTTCATAGTTCCCAAAACAAAAATGAAAAAAACAAAACCCAGACAGAATGCTGCCTTCACTCTTTTAGCGAAAGAAAAAAAAACACAATGGAAAAGACGAGAGCATCTCAGAATCTTGTACGGACCTGCCACACAAAGTCCAAAAACAGGCATGACAATTTTTAAACACACAAACATGTACTACACATCCATCAACTCACTCATTACAGATTTCTGAAGCCACAGTTGTACTTCCAAGGTATTTTTATTCTGGGGCCTCGTAACTCCAGACAGCAAAAGTACCTTCTAAAGGAATACACCTTACTGTACCCTCTGACCATATATGCCAATCTTTAAGGGGTCTAATGGCCTTAGCCCCATACCCAGATTTCATGTATTGTGCAGCTGTCTGACTGGGGTGCATGGACGACCCATTGCCCATAACGATTCAAATCGCTTTTTTGGTGAACTCTGCGTTAAGAGAACCCCGAGCTTTACTTTCGGAGCAGTTATTGTTTGCGCCTTTATCACTATAACCGGCCCCCACTTGTCGATTATCGTACACGGCCTAAGCGGGGCTGCTAGCATACTACTCCTAACGTTTATGCTAATACAATCGCACACTGGAATTCTGATTATACACGGCCCGACTGGTCTCACGATATACAGCCTTCTAAATGTGTTTGTCCAACTACAAACACATCTGTACCTAGATATTACAACAATGGATGCCTCCTGTTTGCCCTCTACCCAAAACTGTATTACAGTATAAAACTTCAAAAACTGGAATGTAAAAATCAGACTTCCAAACAAGAGTCAAGACCCCCAGCTCCTCCCACCAACTTCCGGTTGCACACCGCCAAAGAACTTCCTGTTGTACATCACATCTTGTAAAGATGATCCTGTCCTTTGCTCTAAAAACCCATCTAACTGGTTTATTTAAATATCAATGAACGGGAAGGGGGAGGGGAAGCCTTGAATAGCTTCATTATTATGTCTATCAAGACATTAAAAAATCTATGGCTAACAATTAAAAAAAAAAACTTGTCGTCTAGGACAGAGTGGAATAAACAGGCCACAACAAAATGGCGCCATTAACACATGAAATTTAGTTGCTGATCCCACCAAAATTGGGGTTTCTTCACTAGGAACATAAACTTCTCCCCACAAGATTACACATTTGAGATACCAAATGAACATTCTACATACCACTAGGGACCTTGGGAGGCCTCAAACAGGCTCTCCAAACACCACATCCAAAAAAGCCAAAAGTTACATAAAACATAAAATTGTTGCAACAAACATCGACCCATGGCCGCACAGCGACCACAAAATGGCCGGTGACAAAAAGGGCCACACTAAAACACCAACACATGAAATGCAATTGTTCATCTCGCCAAAAATCAGACTTCTTCACTAGAATCTCTCCACAAAGACTGACTACACAATTGAGAATGCAAACTTAACCATAGGCACACACTTTAGGCTACATCAACCAGGGCCTATAGGAACACATGCTTTTCAATGAAACAACGCCACATAAACCACAAAATAACACGGCTCAAACATACACTTTTCTCAAAGTTCAATACTTGGCTCTGAAAGTTGGAAGGTCAGATACCCAGGACCATAAACAATGCTGTTTGCATGCTTGATATTTTCATCTCAAAACAAACTCCCCCTTCCTCCACATGGTTTACTTGAATATGCAGCCGCCATTTTCAAAAGCAACTTAAAGACAAACCCTTTACTTATTTTCCTGTCTTGGTCCCATACAAAGAGGTAAAAATCACAAATCATCCATTTCTATTACTCAAATCACAAACATATTACACAGCCTGCTCAGTCACACACATCATTTACTTTATGTTTGTATTAAATGGGGCCTATAGAGGATTTAAAAATAGGTGCTTCCCCAATTTGTAGACCTACTTACAATGACAAAAATATAACCTACAATTAAAGTCCCGTCATACAGAAAGCTACAAAAAAGACAAGGTTCTTTGCCTGGCAGCTCAGCTCTTACCTCATACAATGCACAGAGAATCAAGATGCCACACAGAACAGCAAAAATGTTCAAAAAACTTGAAGTATGGCTGTCTTAGGCCAGCCTTTGCTGGTCTGGTTCTGTAGGTCTCTTCTCCCTCGAGGTCCGCTGAATTAGGAAGATCGGTTGGCTTCCTTTCTAGCCCACCATAAATTTTAGGGAAATTCTAAGCTTCTCCCTATAAGCATAATTTCTTTGCGCTTAAAAGCACAAATACAGCCCTCTTATATAATGCCTGGAAAGTGTGCTCGTTTATCTCCAAGTAGCACAAACAGATGCTGGTATCACCTCAAGCTCAGTATAATCCTGAATAAAATAGCCAAGCTGCTTTTATTTATACTAAATATATGGATAACAAAAGAGGGTGCTGGCTTCAGAATCAGCCAGACACTTGTATTCATTCAAAAGAATCAATGACACATGTATATATAGTGACGTGTACAAACGGTCGTGTGCAAAACCATGCGGCGAGCACATGGTTCCTAACACGACCATGTGCACATTCCCACTGCTACCAATGATGCGAGCCTTACTATTTTATGGCCCAGTCTGCCATAATTTTGTATGGTTATGCTATGGTTCCCAAGTACACAGATCTGCTTACTTAGGAGTTTTAATGCGATCGCCATGGAGTGGCCAGTTCCCTGGTGAGGCATAAACAAACATCCTTAAGAGAAAACAGATCTGCCATGTCCACGGGAAGGTTTCCGCATCCAATGGTCTTCCACCAGCGTCTGTATGTGCGAATACCCTCGCATGAGTGTGTTACAGCAAAACAGACAATGGGGGGCATCTGACAACATACATTAATAAAAATTTCCACAACATATGATTCCATAGTATAAAGAATGGTAGAAAACAGTTCTTGAAGTCATCAAAAAGGGGCTGTGTCTTGATGCACATCATAGGAAATCAGGCAAATTGATAAAGATGACATCTTTGGGTTGATTGCAGTTCACCTAGACCTTACTTTTGCTGGCAAACACTGCTAGTCCAGTTGGGAAAACCCGTTGAAATGAAGGCAGGAGCTAAAAAGGAGAGGTATAGGGGTTAGAGGGGAGACATTTGAAAGCAGTCCTTAACCACTTACCGACCACTATATATACGTGATCAGTTTGAAGGCGGATAGCTTGGTAACTGCAGCAGCTGCTGCCACAACCGAGATATCCATCTTTAGGGCCGGCGGTTCTGTTTACGATAATGGTGGTCTCTGCGGCAGATTTGCCACGAGATCACTGTTATCGGTGGTGGGAGAGGTGCCACCCCCTCCTGCGCCCTCCGCCGCTTACCAGAGCCGTCGGTAGCGGTGGAGGCGATCGGGACCTTTCACGTCTGGTATGGAGATGAGTGAGGGGAAGATGGCCTCCACCCATCTCCATACCATAGGAGGGCGGAAGCGACGTCATAACGTCAGCTCCGCCCATACGTCTTAAAGGCTTTTTTTTGTCATTTTTTCGAATGACAATTTTTTTTTGCATTTAAGTCCAAATATGAGATCTGAGGACTTTGACCCCAGATCTCATATTTAAGAGGACCTGTCATGCTTTTTCCGATTACAAGGGATGTTTACATTCCTTGCAATAGGAATAAAAGTGATCCAAATTTATTTTTTTTTTGAAAAAAGTGAAAAAATAAAGTAAAATAAATAAGTTTTTTTTTTTTTTTTTAAATGCCCCGTCCCAACGAGCTCGCGCGCAGAAGCGAATGCATACGTGAGTAGCGCTTACATATGAAAACTGGTCAAACCACACATGTGAGGTATCGCCGCGACCGGTAGAGCAAGAGCAATAATTCTAGCTCTAGACCTCTAACTCAAAACATGCGACCTGTAGAATTTTTTTAAACGTCGCCTATGGAGATTAAGGGTAAAAGCTTGACGCCAATCCACGAGCGGGCACAATTTTGAAGCATGACACGTTAGGTATCAATTTACTTGGCGTAACATTAAATTTCACAATATAAAAAAAAAATTGTGCTAACTTTACTGTTGTCTTACTTTTTTATTCAAAAAAGTGCGCTTATAAGACCGCTGCGCAAATACGGTGCGAAAAAAAGTATTGCATTGACTGCCATTTTATTCTCTATGGTGTTATAAAAAATATATAATGTTTGGGGTTCTAAGTAATTTTCTAGCAAAAAAGGGAGAGGCATGCTTGCCAGCCACCAATGACAAAGGGTGGGAGGGGGAGGCATGCTTGCCAGCCACACCCCCAATGGCAAAGGGGGAGGGGGGAGGCATGCTTGCCAGCCAACCCCCCAATGGCAAAAGGGGGGGGAGGCATGCTTGCCAGCCAACCCCCCAATGGCAAAAGGGGGGGGAGGGGGGAGGCATGCTTGCCAGCCAACCCCCCAATGGCAAAAGGGGGGGGAGGGGGGAGGCATGCTTGCCAGCCAACCCCCCAATGGCAAAAGGGGGGGGAGGGGGGAGGCATGCTTGCCAGCCAACCCCCCAATGGCAAAAGGGGGGGGAGGGGGGAGGCATGCTTGCCAGCCAACCCCCCAATGGCAAAAGGGGGGGGAGGGGGGAGGCATGCTTGCCAGCCAACCCCCCAATGGCAAAAGGGGGGGGAGGGGGGAGGCATGCTTGCCAGCCAACCCCCCAATGGCAAAAGGGGGGGGAGGCATGCTTGCCAGCCAACCCCCCAATGGCAAAAGGGGGGGGAGGGGGGAGGCATGCTTGCCAGCCAACCCCCCAATGGCAAAAGGGGGGGGAGGGGGGAGGCATGCTTGCCAGCCAACCCCCCAATGGCAAAAGGGGGGGGAGGGGGGAGGCATGCTTGCCAGCCAACCCCCCAATGGCAAAAGGGGGGGGAGGGGGGAGGCATGCTTGCCAGCCAACCCCCCAATGGCAAAAGGGGGGGGAGGGGGGAGGCATGCTTGCCAGCCAACCCCCCAATGGCAAAAGGGGGGGGGAGGGGGAGGCATGCTTGCCAGCCAACAACCCCCAATGGCAAAAGGGGGGGGAGGGGGAGGCATGCTTGCCAGCCAACAACCCCCAATGGCAAAAGGGGGGGGAGGGGGAGGCATGCTTGCCAGCCAACCCCCCAATGGCAAAATGGGGGGAGGGGGAGGCATGCTTGCCAGCCAACCCCCCAATGGCAAAAGGGGGGGAGGGGGAGGCATGCTTGCCAGCCAACCCCCCAATGGCAAAAGGGGGGGAGGGGGAGGCATGCTTGCCAGCCAACCCCCCAATGGCAAAAGGGGGGGAGGGGGAGGCATGCTTGCCAGCCAACCCCCCAATGGCAAAAGGGGGGGAGGGGGAGGCATGCTTGCCAGCCAACCCCCAATGGCAAAAGGGGGGAGGGGGAGGCATGCTTGCCAGCCAACCCCCAATGGCAAAAGGGGGGGCATGCTTGCCATCCATCCCCAATGGCAAAAGGAGGGGGCATGCTTCTCAATCAACAGCAATAGAAAGGGAATGCAAGCTTCCCATTCATCACTAGTGGATTGGTTTTAGCAGGGTTCTCTGGAGTTAAAAGATGAGTCTATGTAGTGCAAGAGCTTGCCTGTTTGAACACAAACCATTAAAGCAGGCCACAACATAACATATCACAATTAGCATAACACAATTGATAGTAAATCTGAGATTATACATTCACCTTGTAACATATATTTGTCACATTTACTCAAACTGTAGCTTTTACATCAACATTGCAAACATACTAAAACACAACTTACCAAACCAACATGGCAGCAGCAAGCCAAGTGCTCACATCTCTAGGCCAAAAGGGAGACTGCTTCACAAGTGGGCGTATTTATATGTAAAGCAGCCATTTTATTTTTCACCCAACTTTATTTGTGACAGTACCAAACTGACAAAGCTAACAAACTCTCAAAAAAAGTTTAAAATAATTATTTTTCTTTTGCAATCAGGGTTCGGATGTGTTGCTGTTCCTGGACAGCTGCAGAGAAGGGGAAATAAAATAAAGTAAAAATTAAAAAAAAAAACTGCATGCTGTGTGGTGGATTAGGAAGTTAAAGGTCAGCTGACACATCCACACCTCTTCAACTTTAACCTCTTATTGCCCAGATTCAGTGTTGCTTTTGCATTGCACAGCACAATTTGCCTAAGGTTGTTTGATGGTTTACGGAAGAAAATAAAAGGTTTGTCTCTTTTATTTGGTCAAATTCAGCAATCAAATTAGACAAATAGGTTTATTTAATAGTGTATTAAGGGCCCGTTCACATCTGTGTGTTGTGAAATGTACATTGCGTTTTTAGTGCTTTTTTAATGTGTTGCGTTAAAATTTAACGCAACGCATAATGCATTTTTCATGTGTTTTCCTCCATGGCCCCCTGGGAAAAATGGACATGTGACTCAAAAAACTCACAAAAAAAAAAAAGAATGTTGCTTTTTCATGCGTTAACATTGACTATAATGGGAGGTATATTTTTGATGCGTTTTTTCACAAAACGCACTAAAGATACAGCGCGCAGGACTTTTCCAAAGGACAGCCCACAGGTTAAAATTTGATACATAGTATTTAAAGGGGATATGCACCTCTGGCAGAATTAGAATTAATTCCGAGTTCTCTACAGTAACCTGAGATGTGATTGGTTGGTATGGGTTACTACATGGCTTCCAAGCATCCCAGATCATGCGGGACAGCCCAGGGATTGTGGACACTGTTTAATAAGGTCCGCTTCCTGCAGGGTGTTATTTTCCTCTCAACACTGATGATATGGGACTTATTTTGCTTCTGTTGACACCATCAATACAGTTTATTTTCCTCCCACTGATGCCAGCGATGGGGCTAATTCTCTCCCCACTCACACCAATGATGGAGCTTATTCTCTACTCACTCACACCAATGATGGGGCTTATTCTCTCCTCACTCACACCAATGATGGGGCTTACTCTCCTCACTCACACCAATGATGGGGCTTATTCTCTCCTCACTCACACCAATGATGGGGCTAATTCTCTCCCCACTCACAACGATGATGGGGCTTATTCTATCCTCACTCACACCAATGATGGAGCTTATTCTATCCTCACTCACACCAATGATGGGGCTAATTCTCTCCCCACTCACAACGATGATGGGGCTTATTCTATCCTCACTCACACCAATGATGGGGCTTATTCTATCCTCGCTCACATCAATGATGGAGCTTATTCTATCCTCACTCACACCAATGATGGAGCTTATTCTATCCTCACTCACACCAATGATGGGGCTAATTCTCTCCCCACTCACAACGATGATGGGGCTTATTCTATCCTCACTCACACCAATGATGGGGCTTATTCTATCCTCACTCACATCAATGATGGAGCTTATTCTATCCTCACTCACACCAATGATGGAGCTTATTCTATCCTCACTCACACCAATGATGGAGCTTATTCTATCCTCACTCACACCAATGATGGAGCTTATTCTATCCTCACTCACACCAATGATGGGGCTTATTCTATCCTCACTCACACCAATGATGGGGCTTATTCTATCTTCACTCACACCAATGATGGGGCTTATTCTATCCTCACTCACACCAATGATGGAGCTTATTCTATCCTCACTCACACCAGTGATGGGGCTTATTCTATCCTCACTCACACCAATGAAGGGGCTTATTCTATCCTCACTCACACCAATGATGGGGCTTATTCTATCCTCACTCACACCAATGATGGAGCTTATTCTATCCTCACACCAATGATGGGGCTTATTCTATCCTCACTCACACCAATGATGGGGATTATTCTATCCTCACTCACATCAATGATGGGGCTTATTCTATCCTCACTCACACCAATGATGGGGCTTATTCTATCCTCACTCACACCAATGATGGAGCTTATTCTATCCTCACACCAATGATGGGGCTTATTCTATCCTCACTCACATCAATGATGGGGCTTATTCTATCCTCACTCACACCAATGATGGGGCTTATTCTATCCTCACTCACACCAATGATGGAGCTTACTCTCTCCCCACTCAGACCAATGATGGGGCTTATTCTATCCCCACTCTCACCAATGATGGGGCTTATTCTATCCCCACTCTCACCAATGATGGGGCTGACGCAGCCGTTCCTTTTTTTTTTTTTCAGCAGCTTATGTAATCACTTACTGAGTACGCAGCTCTTTTTTTTTAATCCTTGCGTATGTTTCAGTGTAAGCTGGTGCCAATGCCCCAGGGCTCAAGGGGCTCCTTTCTCTAGCAGCATCCTATGGGGCTAGACTTGTGTCTCCCTACACTGTGTGCATCAATAGAAATACCCAGACCCATAGACCAGAAGTCTCTAAACGATCGCCCTCCAGTTGTAGTTGTTCAGGAACTACAATTCCCATCATGTCATGTCTCTGAATGTCAGCGTTTTACAATGCCTCATGGGATGTGCAGTTCTGCAACAGCTGGAGGGGCGTAGTTTGAAGATCCCTGCCATAGACAAAAGTGGCAAAGCACTCCCCTGCTCCTCTCCATGTGTGTGTGTATGTGTATATATATATATATATATATATATATATATATATATATATATATTGTGGGTGATCAGCTTCAAGTGGAGAGTTCGCAGAGAGGTAATTTAGCCATGTGTGAGGTTAAGGGCCTGTGTTTATTTGGTCAGCATATACAGCAAACAGAAACAGGTTTTATGTGATAGACCAACACAAAGTGGCACATAATTGTGAAGTGGAAGGAAAATGATAAATGGTTTTCAACATTTTTTACAAATATATATCTGGAAAGTGTGGCGTGCATTTGTATTCAACCCCCCTGAGTCAATACTTTGCTGCAAGTCTTTTTGGGGATGTCTCTACCAGCTTTGCACATCTAGAGAGTGACATTTTCGCCCATTGTTCTTTGCAAAATAGCTCAAGCTCTGTCAGATTGGATCGAGAATTTTTAAGTCTTGCCACAGATTCTCAATTGGATTTAGGTCTGGACTGTGACTGGGCCATTCTAATGCCGCGTACACACGGTCGTACTTTTCGTCTACAAAAGTCAGACAGCCTGTCCGACAGACTTCCGGCAGACTTTCGGTGGACTTGCGGCGGACTTGCGGCCTACTTTCTAACGAACGGACTTGCCTACACACGACCACACAAAAGTCTAACGGATTCGTACGTGATGACGTACACCGGACTAAAATAAGGAAGTTCATAGCCAGTAGCCAATAGGTGCCCTAGCGTGGCTTTTTGTCCGTCGGACTAGCACACAGACGAGCGGATTTCGGGGTCCGTCGTAGTTACGAAGTAAAGTTTTGAAGCATGTTTCAAATCTAAAGTACGTCGGATTTGAGGCTAAAAAAGTCAGTTGAAAGTCCGGAGAAGCCCACACACGATCGGATTACCAGCCAGCTTTAGTCCGTCAGCGTCCGTTGGACTTTTGTAGACGAAAAGTACGACCGTGTGTACGCGGCATAACACATAAATATGCTTTGATCTAAACCAGGGGTCGTCAAACTATGGCCCTCCAGTTGTTCAGGAACTACAATTCCCATCATGCCTAGTCATGTCTGTCAATGTCAGAGTTTTACAATGCCTCATGGGATGTGTAGTTCCGCAACAGCTGGACGGCCGTAGTTTGATGATCCCTGATCTAAACCATTCCATTGTAGCTCTGGCTGTATGTTTAGGGTCATTGTCCTGCTGGAAGGTGAACCTCCACCCCAGTTTCAAGTCTTTTGCAGACTTTAATACCGGGTACACACGACCAGTTTTCCTGTCGGAATAAACTCTGAAGGTTTTTCTGACAGAGTTCCGACGGAATTCCGCTGCGTCTTGCGTACACACGATCACACCAAAGTCCGACCGTCCAGAACGCGGTGACGTACAGCATGTACAACGGGACTAAAAAAAGAACGTTCAATAGCCAGTAGCCAATATTTTCAGTCTCTTACTTGCTTCAGAACATGCGTCATTTTAAGTCCGTCGGAACAGCAGACAGATGAGCGGTTTTCCTGATAGGAATAGGTTTCGGCGGAGTTCCGGCGGAAAGATTTAGAACATGTTCTATTTCTAGGTTCATCAGAATTTTGAAAAAAAAAGGTCCGGAGAGGCCACACACGAGCGGATTATACGATGAAACGATTCCGTCTGACTTTTTATGTTGGACATTCCACTCGTGTGTACAGGGCATAACAAGTTTTCTTCTAAGATTGCCCTGTATTTGATCCATCCACCTTCCAATAAACTCTGACTAGCTTCCCTGTCCCTGCTGAAGAGAAGCATCCCCACAACATGGTACTGTCACCACCATGTTTCACGGTGGGGATGGTGTGTTCAGGGTGATGTGCAGTGTTCGTTTTTTGCCACACATTGCGTTTTGCTTTTAGGCCAAAAAGTAAAATTTTGGTCTCATCTGACCAGAGCACCTTCTTCCATATATTTGCTGTGTCCCCCACATGGCTTCTCGCAAACTGCAAATGGGACTTCTTATGACTTTTTTTTTCAGCAATGGCTTTCTTCTTGCCACTCTTCCATAAAGGCCAGATTTGTGGCGTGCACGACTAATAGTTGTCCTGTGAACAGATTCTCCCACCTGAGATGTTGATCTCTGTAGCTCCTCCAGAGTTACCATGGGCCTCTTGGCTGCTTCTCTGATTAATGCTCTCCTTGCCCAGCCTGTCAGTTTAGGTGGACAGCCATGTCTTGGTATGTTTGCAGTTGTGCCATACTCTTTCCGTTTTTGGATGGTGGATTGAACAGCGCTCCGTGAGATGTTTAAAGCATGTTTTTTTTATATTCTAACCAGGGGCGGATCCAGGGGGGGGGGGCAACCGGGCAAAAAATATCACTGACTGGAGTCCCGACTCCCAAGTCTCTCTCTTTCAGTATCGTCACCAGCCAATCAGCGGCACAGAGAATGAGAGAGAGAGACTCTGTGCTATTGTAATAATTACCCCTCCATGCTGGACCAGGAGGAGGTGGGTGAAGCCGTGCCCCTGGCTTGGCTTCTGTGTTCCCTGCACTGGTTGCTAGCACCTGGGACGCCTGGCGTCTAGCAACCAGTGACGTCAGTGAGTCACATCGAAGCTGCTGCTGCTGATAAGGGGAGCGAGAGAGCCCCAGCATTCAGAGCGGAGCCTTCTTCAGACACCGCCCCTGAGTGAGAGTGTTGGCTCCACCCTCCTTGGCTCCTCCTTCCTCCATCTTCTCCACACTGCAGGCCTCCACCCCTGAGTAAGTGTTGGCTCCACCTACCTCCTCCCTCCATCTTCTCCACACTGCAGTGCAGAGTGGTGTGGACCCAGGAAGAAGCAGTCATCTAATGCTGCCTGCGGACAGACTAGTGCAATTACCGGATCCTGTGACCTGCATGGGAGCCCCTCCCCCTACCAGAGCACCAAAATATTTTACTAAAAGTTAATAAAAGAATAAATTAATGTTTCAAATCGCAAAATAGTTGTGTGCTATAACTGTCATCATGTATGAAAAAAAATGCCCTTAAAACGTGTTCAATGTTAACCCCTTCAGCTCTGGAAAGTTTTACCCCCCCCCAGGCCCCCCTTCATAAACAGGCCTTTTTTTGCGATATTGCGCTGTGTTACCTTAAATGACTGACAATTGCATGGTCATGCGATGCTGTACCTAAATAAAATTTGTGTTCTTTCTTCCCCACCATAAGAGCTTTCTTTAGGTGGTATTTGATCACCTCTGCCTTTTTTATTTTTTGCGATATAAACAAAAAAAGACCGACAATTTTGAAAAAAAAAATGCAATATTTTTTACTTTTTGCTATAAAAAAATTCTTCATCAGTTTAGGCCAATATGTATTCTGCTACATATTTTTGAAACCACCCCCCCCCCCCCAATAAGCGTATATTGATTGGTTTGCACAAAAGTTATAGCGTCTACAAAATAGGAGACAGATTTACGGCATTTTTATTTATTTATTTTTTACAAGTAATGGCGGTGATCAGTGATTTTTAGCGGGACTGCAACATTGCAGTGGACAAATTGGACACCTAACTGACACTTTTTGGGGACCAGTGACACTAAAACAGTGATCAGTGTTAAAAATATGCACTGTCACTGTACTAATGACACTGGCTGGGAAGGGGTTAACATCAGGGGAAAGCAAAGGGTTAAGTGTGTCCCTAGTGGGTGCTTGATAACTGTGTGGGGGTTGGATTCACTACTAGATGAACAGAGTGATCCATGTTCCTGGTTAGCAGGAACACAAGATCACTCTGTTCATCTCTGACAGAACGGCGGTCTCCCTTGTTTACATTGGCAGCCCACTGTTCTATCTCTGTGGGGATCGATCGCGGGTGGCCGGCGGACATCGCTTCCACCAGATCCGTTGATTGGCTTACCCTCTGGCCAATCAGCGCACGCGCCTTCGCTGGCTATTGAACAAAATGGCGTACAGGTACGTCATTTCACGCAATAGAGCCCACCTGCTGCAGTATATGTACTGCAGCTGGTCAGCAAGTGGTTAATTTAATTATAATGCATGATATTGATTCAAATGTTCTGATATAAGTATACAAACTGCTTATGATCTTTGTAATAATAAAGTTATATGTGGTTAAACCTATCCTGTCTGTAATGTAATAATCTAATCTGGAATGATAAACGTGTCACTGTTTTAAACAAGGTTAGAAAGATATGATACGTTAAATACAGTTCTGTAAGCAACACCTTATTTTCTGGCAGTGTCCCTCCCAAGACTAGACTCTGGATCTGCCCCTGAATCTAACCCTGCTTTAAACTTCTCCACAACTTTATCCCTGACGTGTTTGGTGTGTTCCTTGGCCTTCATGATGCTGTTTGTTCATTAGGGTTCTCTAACAAACCTCTAAGGGCTTTCACAGAACATCTGTATTTATAAGTGGCGGAATTACCAGGGTCGCAACAGTCGCACTTGCGACGGGGCCCTGGCATTCTGTTACTGTGGGGGGGCCCCAGCGGGGTTGCTATTCACAGGGCTCTGTGAAATATGAGCTTGTTAGCTTCACACTTGACTGCCCATGGAGCACACAGGAGAGGGGAGGGGGAGAAGGGAGAGATCAGCTGTGTGTCCTGTGTCATCCCGTGCGAGAGAGGACAAACACAGACCGGACGGTCTCCGTCGGAGAGGGATATAAAACTGTCAATGCTGGTGTCTCTATGCTGCTGTTACCTGAGAGACACGCTCTTCGCTCAGAGCCGTGCTGTTCTGAGAGAACAGAGGACTCTGATGGGCACTGATAGAGGACACTGATGGGCACTGATAGGGGGCACTGATAGAGGACACTTATGGGCACTGATAGGCACTTATAGGGGACGCTGATAGTGGAAATTGATAGGGGGCACTGATAGAAGACACTGATAGGGGACACTGATAGAAGACACTGATGGGCACTGATAGGGGACACTGATAGAAGGTGCTGATAGGGGACGCTGATAGGGGGCACCGATGGGAGGCACTTATAGGATTTACTGATGAGCACTGAAGGGAGGCACTGATAGGGAGCACTGAGAAGACACTAGGGGGCACTGATAGGGGGCATTGAGAAGGCACTAGGGGGCACTGATAAGGCACTTATAGGGGGCGCTGATAGAAGGCACTGATGGGGGGGCGCTGATAGCGGACACTGATAGAAGGTGCTGATAGGGAACGCTGATAGGGGGCACCGATGGGAGGCACTGATAGGATTTACCGATGAGCACTGAAGAGAGGCACTGATAGGGGGCACTGAGAAGGCACTGATAGGGGGCACTGAGATGGCACTGGGGGCACTGATAGGGGACACTGAAAAGGCACTAGGGGGCACTGATAGGGGGCATTGAGAAGGCACTAGGGGGAACTGATAGGGGGCACTGATAAGGCACTAGGGGGCACTGAGAAGGCACTAGGGGCGTTGATAGGGGGCATTGAGAAGGCACTAGGGGGCACTGATAGGGGGGATTGAGAAGGCACTAGGGGGCACTGATAGGGGACACTGATAAGGCACTAGGGGGCACTGAGATGGGCACCGATGGGAGGCACTGGTGGGCACTGATATGAGGCACTGATAGGAGGCATTGATGGGCAGCATTGAAGAGTACTGATAGGTGGCACGGATGAACGCTGTTAGGCAGCATTAATGAGCACTGATAGGTGGTGCTGATAGGCAGATTTGATGGGCACTAATAGGCAGCATTAATGAGCACTGATAGGTAACACTTGTAGGCGGCATTGATGGGCACTGATAGGCGGCATTGATGGGCACTGATGATTGGGACACTGATTATCAGTGTAAACAATTTTCTGACATTCTTGACAGTTAATGGCAGTCCTTTCTTAACACAGACACAGCGTGGGAAGAAAGGGCTGTGGATAACCGGCAAGTCTGTTTACATGTGATCAGCTGACATCACATGGTAAAGGGCCACTGTGATTGCGCTGGATGCACGTCCCAGGGGGCATGCGGGAAGCACGGTTTTGGGACGATGTACATGGACACCCTCCCAAAATTGGAAGCCCAAGGCTCGGATGGAAGTGGGGGGCCCATCATGGTTTCTTGCATCGGGGCCCTGAAGGTTCTAGTTACGCCACTGGTATTTATACTGAGATTAAATTACATACAGATGGATTCTATTTACTAAAGCTGACCATACACCATACAATTTTCTTATTCAATTTTCTTTAGATTTACCTTCAACTATGTAGTGCAAGGGTCTGCCTGATTGCATACACATTGAAAGGGTTTAGGTTTCACCTCATATTATATGGTTTTGGTAAATCTAAAGGAAAGTTGAACAGGAAAATTGTATAGTGTATGGCCAGCCTAACTAGGTGACTTCTGAAGGCAATTGGTTCCACTAGATTTTAGTTAGGGGTATCAGAGTAAAGGGGGCTGAATTCAAATGCACGCCACACTTTTCAGATATTTATTTGTAAAAAATGTTGAAAACCATTTATCATTTTCCCTCCACTTCACATTTATGTGTCACTTTGTGTTGGTCTATCACATAAAAACCCAATAAAATGCATTTCCGTTTTTGGTTGTAACATGACAAAATGTAAAAATTTTTAAGGGGTATGAATACTTTTTCAAGGCACTGTAGATAGGCTGCAGAATAGCATTGATGTGGGCTAAGAATCTCATCCATCATCCACTGGAATGTAGTGGGAGCTCTGTTTAACCCAAAGGGCATCCGCACATACTTCCATAAGCCCTCCGGAGTTGCAAAAGCATTTTTTTCTTTTGCTTCCACTGTCAGGGGAACCTACCAATACCCTCTAGTGAGAGTGGTTATGTACCTGGCGGGGCCCAACTTCTCCACTAATTCATCAACCCGGGCATAGGTGCCAGGTGTGCCTGGACACACCCTAATCACTACGTGTGGTGCAGATTCCCTCGTACTGCCCGTCATGGGACACAGAGCCTTAAGTAATTACTTAATGAATTATGGGCCACCTTCAGGTATTGACACTGGTATACCCAATACAGGAAGTTCACTCCCTATATAACCCCTCCTCCTTCCAGGAGTACCTCGGTTTTTTAGCCAAGCAATATACTTAAATCCCATAAAAAGAGGGGAGGGACCTCTGTGTCCTATGATGTACTCCAAGAAAAGGATTTTACAGGTAAGCTGTTATAAAAATCCTATTTTCTTTATCGTACATCATGGGACACAGGGCCTTAAGTAATTACTTAGTGGGACGTCCCATAGCAATGCTACTTGTGGGGAGGGAGACACAACCCGCAGGGCACCCCCAGACCTGAGAACTTATACTGCTGCCTGCAGCACACTGCGCCAGAAGGTGATATCCTCATTCCTCCTTACATCCACCTGATAAAATTTTGTGAATGTATGCACTAAAGACCAAGTTGCGGTCTTGCAGATCTGAGCCATGGAGGTCTGGTGACGCACTGCCCAAGAGGCACTAACCGCTCTGGTAGAGTACGCCTTGACTTGAAAAGGGGGAATCTTACCCTTTAAATCATAAGTTTGAATAATAACTTGCCAAATCCACTTAGCGACAGTGGATTTCAAAGCTACCTGTCCTTTCTTAGGACCCTCTGGCAGAATAAATAAGACATCAGTCTTCCGAATCTGAGCAGTTGCCTTTAAATAGATTTTCACTGCTCTCACCACATCAAGACAATGTAGTGACTTTTCTTCCCTGGAACATAGTTTTGGAAAATACGATGGCAGGACAATATCTTGGTTCAGGTGAAAACCTGAAACTACTTTTGATAAAAAGCCCGGACGAGGGCGAAACTCTCCTTGCTGAGGATATAGCAACCAAAAATACCAGCTTCCTTGTCAGAAGGACAAAGGGAATATGTTGTATTGGTTCAAATTTTTGTAACACTGACAAAACTAAATTCAAGTCCCAAGGGCTCAAGGGTGTTTTAACCGGCGGATTAATCCTCATCATCCCTTGCATAAAACCCTGGACTAAAGAATGCGTAGCAATCGGTCTTTGAAATAAAATCGATAAGGCTGAGACTTGACCCTTAATAGTACTCAGGGCCAACTTCATCTCTACGCCTAATTGTAGAAAGGCAAGAATTCTGCCTATAATATATCTCCGAGGGTGCCCACCCTTGGATTCACACCAGGAACATAAGCCTTCCAAACTCTATAATATATAGCTCTGGAAGCTGGCTTCCTTGCATTAATCAAAGTTGAGATAACTGATCTGGAAAGCCCACGCTTCTTCAGAATGTGGGTTTCAATAACCAGGCCGTTAAATTTAGCGTTCGTAAAGTAGAATGGAATATCGGCCCTTGTGTCAGAGAACCATCGTAGCAAACGTTCATTCCCGTGCGTCAGCCATCAATCTTCGTTCCTCCAATACGAGCGTACGTAGGCAGGAACGAACGAGTCCCAGACCAAGCATGCGCACTGGCGCACTTACACGAGCAGGGGTACGTGCGCACGCGCACACACCAACGAATCACGGCGCACAATGCCCTATTTAAAGGAAGAACTTACCTGGTGTCAGTGCTGGATTGTCTTCAGCTTGTTCCTGTGTACCCATTGCTGTCTTGTCTGATTGATCCTGGTCCTGAACACTCAGGTTCCTCTTGACCATTCTCTCGGATTATCCCTGCATCCTTGTCTGACTCTGCTACCTACATCGACCCTGGCTTGAACCTCTGACTACGGTTCTGTCTCCTGAACTTGTACTTCGCTGCCAGTCTGCTGCCGACCTTTGCCTGTCCCTGACTACGAGCCTGCCTTCTGATTGTGTACCTCTCCGCCAGCCTGCTGCCAACGCCTGCTTGTTCCTGACTCTACAAGTGTCCTTGCTAGACTGTTCCAGTGATATGTGTCTCACCTCCTCCTCTAAGGCTCCAGTGTTCCTGATCTTCAGTCACCTGTCTGCAGGCACCTACACCCTCCTGTTGCCCTAGCAGTTCCTGTCCCAACCTCCAGGGGTGCTAGGACTGGGACCGTGCAAGAGGCCGCCCTTGTCATTTCGGACTTCACTGTAAGGTACGTGACAGTACAATCCAGCCACATGGAGTGCAAAAGGGGGGCCTCAGCTATGGCTGCATTATGCCAACAGATCGCCAACCTTACCCAGGCAGTCCAGGGCCTGCAAGATGGCTACCAGCGGCTCGAGCAACAAGTGGAGTTTCTCTCCCCAGGCACCTCAACACAACCAGCGTCCGCAGCACCCGCACTCTCCGCTTCAGCATCTATACCTACAGTAGTGGTGACCCCTGAACCACGGGTCCCTGCTCCCGAGAGATTTACTGGGGACAGCAAATTCCGTGCCTTTAGGAATGCCTGCCAGTTGTATTTTCTGCTACAACCCTTACTTTCTCCTTGGAAAGCACCAAGGTGGGGTTCATCATTTCCTTGCTTCAGGGGGAACCCCAGACCTGGGCCCACCACCTGTTGGAACAAGCTAGCCCTTTGCTGAACACCATGGACTCCTTTTTTAATGAAATGGGCAAATTCTACAATGACCCCCAACGTACCATCACCGCTGAAGCTAGCCTTCATACCTTCCAGCAGGGTCGTAGGCCTGTGGAGGACTATGTGACAGACTTTAAATGGTGGAGTTCCGATACCCAATGGAACGACGCCGCTCTCCGCTTTCAGTTCCGCCTAGGACTCTCAGAGGCACTTAAAGATGAGCTGGCTCGTGTTGGGGTTCCCGGCTTCTTGGAAGAGTTGATCCAGCTATCTATTCAGATTGATCGCTGGTTAAGGGAGCGAAGATCTAAGAGGACCAGCCAGTACTGGCCGGTATGGATGCTACCCAAGATACCTAGCAACCTTCCCACTCCTGCATCCCTGCTACCCACTGCTTTCACTGAGGCTCCGGAGCCAATGCAGATAGGCTTGCTTCGATCACCTCTGACGCCAGAGGAAAAGCAACGCCGTCGCTTGAATAATCTCTGTCTCTACTGCGGAGGAGCCGGTCACTAAGCAAACATGTGCCCCAACAAGACTCGTAAGTCTGACTTCCCTCCTCCTCACGATCCTTGTGTGTTGTCTCTATCAAGATCTGCTCACATTGCCGTTCCTATCTCCTTACAGCTTCCAGAAGGGTCACTCCATGTCCAGGCCATAATTGATTCCGGCGCCTGTAGCTGCTTCATTGATCATACCTTTGTTCTTCAACACCACATTCCTCTACGGTCCAAACAACAAGAACTGTCCATGCGACTAGCTGATGGTTCTAACATCAAGTCCGGACCCTTTACTAAAGAGACACAACCCCTACCTGCTGACATCTTACCTAACCATCAAGAACTACTATGCCTAGATGTGATCTCCTCACCACTTTTTCTGATCATTTTGGGGATGCCATGGTTACAAGCTCACAACCCCCAGATTGATTGGATTACCGGCAAAGTGACCTTCCAGTCCTCCTATTGTCTTCACAATTGCCTCAAGACCCTCCACCATACAGCCCCAGTCATCGGCTGTCTAAAAACTGTATCTGAATCCCGAGACCTTGTTCCATCCTTGTACCATGATTTCCTGGATGTTTTCGACAAGCAGAGGGCAGACACTCTTCCCCCTCACCGGGCTTATGATTGTCCGATTGAACTTTTACCAGGGGCAGAAATTCCATTCGGAAGGATTTTCCCCCTTTCCGAACCTGAACTCCTGGTTCTGAAGGACTACATCAACGAAAATCTCGAGAAAGGGTTCATCCGACACTCTTCCTCCCCAGCCGAAGCAGAAATATTCTTCGTCGAGAAGAAAGATCACTCACTTCGTCCATGTGTGGATTACAGAGAACTAAATCAGATTACCATCAAAAACAGGTACCCCCTTCCTTTAATTCCGGAGCTGTTCCAGAGACTCCGGTCTGCAAAAATATTGACCAAGTTGGACTTACGAGGTGCATACAACCTGATCAGAATCAGAAAAGGGGACAAGTGGAAAACAGCCTTCTGGACTCGCTTTGGCCACTTTGAGTACCTCGTTATGCCCTTCGGCCTTTGTAATGCACCAGCAACTTTTCAGCATTTCGGCAATGATATTTTTAGAGACTTCCTGGACTTGTTCATAATTGTGTGCACCTGGATGACATTCTGATTTTCTCTGCCTCTCTCAACTTACATCGTGATCATGTGAAGCAGGTTCTTCTCAGACTAATGCCCCGTACACACGGTCGGATTTTCCGATGGAAAATGTCCGATCGGAGCATGTTGTCGGAAATTCCGACCCTGTGTGGGCTCCATCGGACATTTTCCATTGGATTTTCCGACACACAAAGTTGGAGAGCAGGAGATAAAATTTTCTGACAACAAAATCCGTTGTCGGAAATTCCGATCGTGTGTACACAAATCCGACGGACAAAGTGCCACGCATGCTCAGAATAAATAAAGAGATGAAAGCTATTGGCCACTGCCCTGTTTATAGTCCCAACGTACGTGTTTTACGTCACCGCGTTTAGAACGATCGGATTTTCCGACAACTTTGTGCGACCGTGTGTAGACAAAACAAGTTTGAGCCAACATTCGTTGGAAAAAATCCTAGGATTTTGTTGTCGGAATGTCCGAACAAAGTCCGACCGTGTGTACGCCCTATAAGACAAAACGGACTCTATGCTAAGGCCGAGAAATGTGAATTTGAGCGGAAGACCATTCACTTTCTGGGATTGGTAAACTCAACTGGAGGTATAGCAATGGATCCCCAAAAAGCCTCAGCCATAATGTCCTGGCCACCCCCAGTCGATAAGAAAGGGGTACAGCGCTTCATCGGTTTCTCCAATTTTTACAGAAAATTCATTAAGAATTTCTCCAGTATCATCACACCCATCACCCAGCTTACCAAGAAACAGAATCGTTTCCAATGGACTGAGGCAGCTCAGGTTGCATTTGACAAACTGGAAAAGTCTATTTACCTCTGCTCCGATATTGAAGCATCCTGATCCTGCTCTCCCCTACATCCTGGAAGTGGATGCTTCGGAAAACGCTGTAGGGGCCATCTTGTCCCAGCGCCAATGACCTACGTTTTTAATGCACCCTGTGGCTTTTTTCTCAAAGAAATTAGGGTCATCGGAGAGAAACTATGATGCGACCGAGAGCTTTTGGCAATCAAATCAGCCCTGGAGGAATGGCGGTATCTCTTGGAGGGAGCAGCACACCCAATACTGATCTTCACGGATCACAAAAATTTAGAATACCTCAGAACTGCCAAACACCTCAGACCCAGGCAAGCAAGATGGGCTCTTTTTTTTTCAAGCTTCAACTTTCATATTACCTACCGGCCCGGGTCCAAAAACGTAAAACCTGACACACTTTCCCGTATGTTTACGGAAGTCGAAGCCCCACCCCAACCAGATACCATCCTGCAGGCTGGAAATTTCCTACTAACACAACCTGATTTAATATCACAGATCCGCCAAGCATCCAAGGGAGCCTCTCTACCTCCGGATACGAACCTTCAGGTAAATGATGGACTCTATTGGCAGGATAATAAGATTTTCATACCACAAAATCTGCGCACCACCATCTTCCAGGCATGCCATGATTACCCTTTGGCTGGCCATTTCGGGGCTTTCAAGACCATGGACCTGGTTCAGAGACATTTCTGGTGGCCTAACTTAGCAAAAGATTGCAGGAAATATGTCAGCTCTTGACCAACCTGCCCCAGGAACAAGAATAGTAAAAGCAAAGCATGGGGATTACTAAGACCATTGCCCATCTTCGAAAGACCCTGAGATAAAATTGCCATGGACTTTATTGTGGAGCTCCCCCCTTCAGAGGGATTTTCGTCCATCTTTGTGGTGGTCAATCGTCTCTCCAATATGGCACACTTTATCCCAATGAAAGGGACCCCATCAGCAACGGAGACTGCTAAAGCTTTCATTAAAGAAGTAATCAGACTACACGGAATTCCTACATTGTCTCTGATCGTGGAGTGCAGTTCACTTCAAAATTTTGGAGAGCATTATGTGAAGCCCTAGGCATCAAGCTCAGTTTCTCTTCAGCCTACCACCCCCAGACCAATGGGCAGACAGAGCGTACTAATCAGACATTAGAACAATACTTACGCTGCTTCTCCTCCTTTTCCCAGGAAGATTGGGCTTCACTACTACCTTTGACAGAATCTGCATTTAATAACTCTGCCCATGCAGCTACCAACCAGTCACCCTTCTTCTCCAATTATGGGTTTCACCCTTCTTTCTTACCAACACTAATTCCGGATTCTCCTTTGCCAGCTGTTCAGGCCGGATTGAACTTCCTTGCCACCAATAACCAGGTACTGAGAGAGACCATTTCCAAGGCACAAGAGGATAATAAGAAATTTTTCGACAGGAGAAGGAGAGGGGAACTGGATCTTAAGGTCGGCGACCCTGTATGGCTCTCAACAGTAAATCTGAAACTGGCATGTCCATCCAGGAAGCTAGGACCTAGATACGTGGGACCTTTTCCAATCAAGAAAAAGATTAACCCAGTGGCGTATGAGCTGGAACTCCCTGATTCATTTAAGATCCACCTTGTGTTTTACAAATCCCTACTGAAACCCGATGTGGTAAATCCCTTTCCGGGTCGTGAAGTGGGAACCCCAGAAGATGTAATGGTGGATGGAGAAGAGGAGTTCGAGATCGAGACCATTGTGGATTGCAGGAGAAGGCGGGGACAATATCTGATTAAATAGAAAGGTTTTGGTCCAGAAGAAAATTCCTGGGATCCTGAGACAAACCTCCATGCCCAAAGACTCACACAAGCCTTCCATCGCTCCCATCTGGAAAGGATGACTCAGATGGGCATCCGGAGGCTGCCCCTAAAGAGGGGGCAATGTCAGAGAACCATCGTAACAAACGTTCATTCCTATGCGTCAGCCGTCAATTCCTCTAATACGAACGCACGTAGGCAGGAACAAACGAGTCCCAGACCAAGCATGCGCACTGGCGCACTTACACGCAGGGGTACGTGTCCACGCACACATGCCAAGGAATCACGGCGCACGGCGCCCTATTTAAAGGAAGAGCTTACCTAGTGTCAGTGCTGGATTGTCTTCAGCTTGTTCCTGTGTATCCATTGCTGACTTTTCTGATTGATCCTGGTCCTGAACACTCGGCTTCCTCTTGACCATTCTCTCGGATTATCCCTGCATCCTTGTCTGACTCCGCTACCTGCATCGACCCGGCTTGAACCTCTGACTACGGCTCTGTCTCCTGAACTTGTACTTCGCTGCCAGTCTGGTGCCGACCTTTGCCTGTCCCTGACTACGAGCCTGCCTTCCGATTGTGTACCTCTCCGCCAGCCTGCTGCCAACCCCTGCTTGTTCCTGACTCTGCAAGTGTCCTTGCTAGACTGTTCCAGTGATCTGTGTCTCACCTCCTCCTCTAAGGCTCCGGTGTTCCTGATCTTCAGTCACCTGTCTGCAGGCACCTGCACCCTCCTGTTGCCCTAGCAGTTCCTGTCCCAACCTCCAGGGGTGCTAGGACCGGGACCGTGCAAGAGGCCGTCCCCGTCATTTCAGACTCCGCTGTAAGGTACCCTGTGAGAGCGGGTCTGGCCTTAGTGGGAGGGGCCATGGACCCTCCACTGCCATCTTTACGATTTTTGCATACTATGACCTTCTGGGCCATGCTGGTGCTACCAGAATTACCTGCTTTCTTTCCAGCTTGATCCTGCAAAGAAGTCGTGGCAGCAACTGAATAGAGGAAATGCACAGATCTTTGAGAACTGATCCCAAGGGGTCACCAATGCATCTGTTCCGCATGCGAATGGATCCCTTGTCCTGGATACAAAGTTGACAAACTTCATGTTGAATCTGGACGCTAGAAGATCTACGTCTGGAGTACCCCAACTTTGGCAAACAGCCCGAAAGACGTCGGGGTGAAGAGACCATTCCCCTGGGAATAGCTGCTGGTGACTTAAGTAGTCCGCCTGCCAATTCTCTACTCCCGGGATGAAAACTGCCGATAGGCATTGGACATTCTTTTCTGCCCAAGTTAGAATATGGTTCTCCTCTGTCTGAGCTGAGAGACTCTTGGTGTTGGTGCCCCCTTGGTGATTATTATAGGCCACAGCCGTGGCATTGTTGGATTGGATCCTGACAGGACAATTCTTTAACCTGGAGGTCCAGGTTTTCAAAGCCAGACACACTGCCCGAATCCCCCCTTCTTAGGTGTGAACCTGATTGCCTGTGCGCCGTGTGCTTCACAGGACGCTGAGTCTGCACACGGCGCTATCCGCTTTAGCCATGCCCCCTTCTCTCGATCCGCCCTCCTCCTCTTTCAAGCTAAAGCATAGCTCACGCGCGTGGCACACTACAGGTCTGAGACACAGACCAGGGAGGAGAGAAGGCTTCAGCCGCCATGCGGCGTTCTATGAGAAAAACGGCTCTGAATAAAAAAGCAAGTAAATATTTTTATAAAGCGGCCCGCACCCCTTGATGTGAGGGGCGGGGGGGGAGGTGGCGGGAGCAGCGGGCGGTGGGGGGGTTAGATGAGGGGGGTTCTTAGCAGTCTGAGGCTAAAATAAGTGTGCTGTTTTTCTGAGAAATGTCACACTGCCCACTGCATACAGGATATTTATTGTACCTTCACAGTACTTGTACCAGCCACTCAGTTTCCCCTATTGGGGGGAGAGGACTAAAGAACCCCCTCCAGCTGCTAGGACACACGCTGTTTGTAGAACAGATTGAAAGGGTATGTGTATTGTAACTCCCTCTAGAGGAGACTTTAAGGCATTACAATGTAAATATGAAAGAAAAGGCATAGGTGGACTTTGCAGTTCCTAAGCTTTTCTCTTACCTTTTCCTCGCTGCAGGATACTGCTGTAAACAGACAGATCCCAACTTCACCCATCATGGCGGGTAACGTAGTAAAACCTTCAAAGACCGGGCCCCTTTTAATAGGGGTTCTACTCCTTTGGACCTGTATAGCACCCCCCCAGGACAACTTTAGGTAATGTAGCAAGACCAAAAAGAGTCCTGGTTCCTGGGGTCCAGCCCTCAAAGAGAAACGTTACAGGCAAAACCTCGCTCTTGTATGCAAGGCCCGGGTACCATCCTGTGGCCGCAGTGGTGTGGATGGATCCGGTTGTGGAGATTTAAACCCCTGGAGCTCCTCAGAGCACATCTTCACTCGTGACCAACACCTTAGACACTGGCGAAAAAACTGAGGTACTCCTGGAAGTAGGAGGGGTTATATAGGGGAGTCAACTTCCTGTATTGGGTATAACAGTGTCAACACCTGAAGGTGGCCCATAACCCATTAAGTAATTACTTAAGGCTCTGTGTCCCATGATGTACGATAAAGAAACTGTGTTTTACTATGCTTCAGTTTGTGCATGAACAGGGAGCCGCTCTGCACAGAGCACTTCCCATCCATTCACTGTCCAGTGCAGCTGAGGCTACAGAGAAAGACGTGTGTTTGAGTTTTGGGGTGCACACCCTAATGCAATGGGCTGTGCACACCTATCAACCCAGGGCATGAGATAGGTGTCAAACTTTCACACTTTGTTCAGTTTGCAGAAGTCATTGCAAAATCTTAGGGACCCCTCTTGTTTGGGAACCATGACTATAGGACTACACCATTCACTTTTGGACTTCTCTATCAACTGGAGAAAATATGAGAAAGAACCACCTATAGGTATAGTATTGGAAACCTTAGCTGCATCCCAGAGTGGTGGATGAACATCTGAGACCCTTTGTCCTTGCCTTACCCTCCCATGTTCATGACACAATTCATCCTTTACAAATAATTGATGGCATCCACGTGTCTGGTGGCTCTATTTTGGCCACTATAGACGTGGAGGCTCTCTACAGCTTGATACCACATGTCAAGGGACTTGCATGCATTCACAGAGTACTATCCCAAATCAGCCATCTTGAAGAATCTTTCAATGAGTTTATAGTACTCACTCTTAAATACATACTTAAGCATAACATTTTTTCATTTGATGGCCAACACTTTCTCCAGGTGCAGGGGGTGGCCATGGGCACTTGCTGTTCCCCTGGCTATGCCAACCTGTACCTGGGGGAATGGGAGCAGACTATTTATGAAGATGAGGACCTCTCCATGTACCTGTGCCACATTGTCATGTGGCACAGGAACATGGATGACATCTTTGTACTATGAGATGGCCCTGAGGATCTACTATGAGAGTGCTTGGCTGCCCTGAACCACAACGAGTTTAACTTAAAATTTACAATGTCTTTAAGCACCTCTAAAGTCACCTTCTTAGATGTTGAAATATACAAAGACACTGAGAATATGTTATCTTGCAAGTTGTTCAGGAAGCCAACTGCAGGGAATACCATCTTACACTCCTCCAGTTTTCACCCTAGGCCCTTAGTTAATTCAATAACTTACAGCCAGTATTTGCGAGCAAAACATAATTGCTCCACTAATGAGGACTACAAACATGAGGCCAAAGGCCTCAAACAATGTTTACTAGTGAAGGGCTACAGCCACAAATGCCTTTAAAAAGGCTTTAAACCGTGTAGCCACCAAAACCAGAAATGACCAAAATCGAACCCCCACCCCCTTTGTCTCTAAAATGGTCCAAAATGGGGGCGTGGCCTGGACAGCGATGTGAGCAGACGTGTGTGAGTGAAGCTCCGCTCGTGGCAGATCCTTCTATACACATCCTGCAGCCAAAAACCCTGCTTTTCTCCCCTGACCTGGCCGAACCTGCCGCTGAGACCGGGACCGACATGTCTCCACCGAAAAGGAACACAGCCTCCTCGTCTCTCGACCGATACAGACGGACTGAGCGGGACGCGGAGAACCAAGATGGCGCCTCGGACACACCGCATGTATCCCCTCCTGTGGAGAAGGAGCCGGATGGCACAGCAAAGGTACTAGAGGCAATCTCCCTTTGTCAATCCACACTCACAACTAAGATAGAGGAGGTGAAGGTGGACATATCACTCATCAGACACGATATGACCAAGCTCCGGGAACGAGTAACCGAAGCGGAGACTCGGATTGGGCAGGCGGAGGACATATTACACCCCATGCAGCACACACAAGACGAGCTGCGACGCCAGATTCAACAATTGGCGCAGAAACAGGATGATCTCGAGAACCGTACCCGCCGGTCCAACCTCCGGTTCATTGGACTGCCGGAGGGCTCAGAGGGCACAGACCCGGCCACTTTCCTGGAGCAGCTCCTCATCAAAACATATGGCAGAGACTCTTTCTCGGCTACATTCGTAGTGGAACGTGCCCACCGGATGCCGGCTCGCCGCCCACCTGAAGGTGCACCCTCACGCACTTTCATCGCGAAGCTGCTAAATTTCAGAGACCGAGATGCGGTCCTGCGACTGGCCAGAATAAAAGGAAACATCCCATATCAAAACGGCTTCATTTCAGCATTCCCGGACTTTTCTGCAGAGGTCCAGAAGCAAAGGGCGCAATTCTCTGACACCAAGCGCCGCCTAAGAGTACTACACATCAAATACTCCATGCTGTTCCCGGCTCGACTTCGCATAGTGGGTGAAGACCGAGTGCACTTCTTTGAGGACCCTAACCAGGCCTCAGCATGGGTGGATCGTCTGGACGCACAGAGGAACCGACCTGCCCAGGACGCAGTCTGACCCGCCAAAGAAGCAAGCTCCATTCTACAGCTTCCCACATACAATACGTTCCAGGATTTATACCGCACACGATTGCCAAGGAAGATGTACCGACCTCAAGCAAATCATCACTGGGCATTCGGGGAGAAAGACTGTGCGACACTGAGGCCCCAAACATGGACTGTTATTCTCCGCTGTTGAAAATTTGGAGATCCCCCTATTTTTGGCCCACCACACCATGGATCCCCCCCGGAAACTGGCCCCCATATTTTATGCCTCCAACTGGAGGAGTTACGTGCCCGGACGTGCAGCACTAACATCTCTTTTCCCTTTTAATTTTCCTGACCCGGGCCGAACTTGAACTGTGCTATGCGAGAACACCGAGGAAGACATGCTCTCCCAAGACCGCACCTGATCCAAGCTGCCCGAACTGGACTTAGCTAATCTCTCCTCCTTAATTGCCACAGCGACGCACGAACTCAGGTTTCATTAGTTTACTAGCTTTGTAAATTTAACACTACCACATGTACTCCATCGCTGGATGTTTTTATCCAGAACTTGTTCGCCTCCGGCGGGAGACCGTCACATCAACCCTGGTGCTGCCCTATAGGCTAACACCAGGATTGATCAGGTTATTGTGCATCTGAAAGGGGAGGGGGTTTCCCCTCCAGCATAAGTATTATGCTAGAAGTACTTTCTCATCTACATTGCACACGTTTTGGGAAACAAGCCCCAGTCAAGTTTGGGCGACTGAGGGCAGGGAGGGAGGGTAAGGGGATTGTTATAATTATTGACGTGATGAAGGATATGTACTGCAACTTGCGATATAGGGATATATGTGTACATTTATGTTGCCTACTGATAAGCGGGGGAAGATACGGGACACTTCTGGTGCGAAGAGTGACACTGCAACCCCCATTCCTACTCCCCCAAACAAAATTAAATTCTCAATTACTATGTCCACCCTGAAATTTCTTACTTGGAACATCCGAGGGGTCCGCGACAAAATTAAACGCACTGCTGTTTTTACCTGCCTAAAAACCTACCGAGCAGATATAACAGTCTTAGTTGAAACGCATATCACTGGCCAGCTTCAGCTTGCATTAAAGCGTCCATGGATAGGATGGGCATTCCACGCAACTCACTCTCCGCACTCGAGAGGGGTCTCAATCCTTATAGCCAAAACGACCCCCTTCGCACTCATCAATATACGCACAGACCCCCAAGGTAGATATATTTTCCTGCACTGCACCATAAATGACATGCAATACCTCATAATGACCTTCTATATACCCCCTCCGTATAACTCCAACCTAGTCACTGAAGGCCTACTATACATGGCGCAGTATCCCAACATACCCGCCATCTGGTTGGGTGACTTCAATATGGTACTGAACCCTCAAAAAGACAGACCACAGACAAATCCAGACACACCCCCCCCAGACACGACCCGGCTCGGACGGTTGCTACAAGAATTCTCACTAACCGACACATGGCGTTACAATCACCCTACTACTCGCGCATACTCATGCTTCTCGGCAACCCACTCCACTATGTCCCGAATCGACTTTATTATGATATCCAACACACTGCTTCCCCGCCTGTCGGACTCGGGCTACCACACCAGAACTCTATCTGATCATGCCCCGTGCTGGGCAACCCTGTATCTCAATTCGAGGCCGGGGCCCTCCTCGTGGCGTCTTCACCCTTTCTGGTTATCAATGCTGAAGGACCAGGAGGACACCTACGGGGAATGGCAGTTCTATTTTAAGGCCAACAATAACACAGCCCCGGTGGGACAGGTCTGGGAAGCATTCAAAATCCATGTCCGCACTATTCTCTCCTCCCGTATACGCAGAATTAAAACCTCCTCTAACCTAATTCTCCACCAAGCCTCTGCTAAAGCAGACTTACTGACAAGGGAGTTTCAACAGGACCCCTCCCCTGACAAAGCAGCTGCAATTAAACTTCACACCCGTCTATTAGACCAACTTCATTATGAGAAAGCCAAACAGAAACTTTTCTTTGTGAAACAACGTATGTTTGAGCAAGGGGAGCGAGCGGGGAAGTTGTTAGCATACTTAGCCCGCCAGGAATCCAACCCTCCAATAACAGTTACCCTAGTCAACCCACACAATAATGAAACCTTCTCAGACCCCCAGGCGGTCGCAAAAGCATTCCAGAAATACTACACTGACTTATACTCCTCCAAGGTTGAGGTCACCTCACAAGAAACCAAAGCCTTCCTACAAAGCATCCCCTTCCCACAGCTCTCAGAATCTCAAGTGCAAGATCTGGAGGCTCCCCTCACGACAGATGAAGTTGCCCTCGCTATAGCATCTCTTGCACCAGCTAAGGCACCGGGCGGGGACGGCATCCCTCTAGATTTCTATGCAGCTTACTCAGAAATTCTGACCCCTGAATTGCTGAAGCTATATAAACATATATTCCAAACCGAAACCCTCCCTGAAACCCTTCGCCAAGCAGTAATCATAGTAATCCCTAAATCAGGCAAAGACCCCCGACTACCTGATTCCTATCGCCCAATCTCACTTCTCCAAGCTGACATTAAAATATTGGCCAAAATACTAGCCATGCGCCTCAACAACAGTATCCTCTCCCTCATCCACTCTGACCAGACTGGATTCATGCCTGGAAAAAATACAGCCATGAATCTAAGGCGCCTTCACATGAACATCCAGGCGGCCCACGACCACATGGGAGATAGAGCAATAGTATCCCTAGACGCCGCAAAGGCGTTCGATTCGGTTGAATGGAGCTACCTTTGGGAATGCCTACGAGGCTTTGGATTCGGCCCAAACTTCCTAAAATGGGTACAGTTGCTGTATTACTCCCCAATGGCCAGAGTGGTGGTAAACGGATGGATGTCTGACCCATTTCCATTGACACGGGGAACTCGCCAGGGGTGTCCATTATCCCCACTACTATATGCCCTGGCGGTGGAACCCCTTGCCATCTCCCTCAGGATGAACCCAGACATACACGGACTACGTATAGGATCCCTGACCGAGACGTTAAGTCTATATGCTGACGACATGCTTCTCTACCTGGAGGACACGGGCCTCTCCCTCCAAACAGCCCTAACGACCATTGAAGAATTCGGGAAACATTCGGGCCTTAGCATGAACTGGTCCAAATCACAGATCCTCCCTTTAGACCTGTCACCCCCATCACAAATCGCAGCCTCACTCCCCCTACAACGAGTTGCCCGCATTAAATACTTAGGAGTAGAGATTACCAAAGACCCGTTAGATTACATCAGTAACAACATCGAACCACTCTTCACACACTTAAAATCCCGCACGCAAACCTGGGCAAGACTCCCCCTGGGAATATCGGGCAGGATTAATCTATTTAAGATGATACTACTTCCCAAATTCCTTTATATATTCTGGAATTCCCCTGTACATATACCCCTTACCATATTTAAATCACTTGACAAAATACTTAACTCATTTATATGGGGGCCCAACAGACACAAACTAGCCTGGAATACGCTCAAAAACCCAACCTCCTCGGGAGGAATGGCCCTACCAGATTTATACGCGTACTACATTGCAGCACAACTTTCGCATCTATATCATATCCACAAAACAGATGAGATCAGATACCAAACTCTAGTATGTAAAAAAACAAATAGCAACATGCACTCCCCATTACAGGTTATATTTCGAAAAAGCAGTAAACAAGACAAGCACAAGGACCGAGACTTATTACTTTCACAACACAGGTATGTGTGGGAAAAGGCGATCCAGCTACTTGAAGCCGACTCCTTTCACTCACACACACCCTTATGGCACAACCCTCAGTTGACAGAACTAGCCTCTCTTCCAGGAGCCATTAGATGGGCAGCCAAGGGAATAGTATTCTTATTTCAGGTCACCACCATATTCGGAATCAGAAGCTTCCAGACACTCAGCGAGGAGTTCGACCTCCCCCCACAAATGCAATTTAGCTACATACAGTTAAAACACGCACTTCAAACCCAATTCGGCTGTGGACTCCCCAACCCACAAATACTGCCACTGGTAGATATTATTACAGGATCAAACCCAGAAAAACTTATATCCACCCTCTATAATACACTACGTACCACACCGGTGGCAAGGATAATAGACACGGATAGAATTAGATGGGAGGACGATGTGGGACCCATAGACCACTCTGACTGGGAAGACATATTGGCAAATGTTAAAACCACATCTCCTAAAATTTCCGAGCGCTTAACCCAGCTGTATATAATACACAAATCATATCTCACACCCTCTAGAATAGCAAAATTCTCTCCACACCAGAACCTAAACTGTCCAAGATGCTCTGGTAGCCCATGCACATTCTTTCACCTACTCTGGTCATGCCCAGTGATACAAAGCTTCTGGGCACAAATGATAAAGTTCCTCCATGACCACATGGGATCACCAGTGCAACTCGACCCCAAGCCCTGCCTCCTTGGGCTACTACCAGATGCTGATAAAGATAGACCCCTGATAACACTCCTCAGTGAATCACTCTTTAGCGCCAGAAAATTAATAGCCAAACATTGGTTGAGAGCAGAACCTCCCACGATACAAGCCTGGATTAAGGAAATAAACTCGGTACTACCATACAAAAAAGTAATGTACAAACACAGGGGCTGTCCGAATAAGTATCACAAAATATGGGATAAATGGTTGGAAAAAACTAGCACTTGCACGGATTAATCAACTATACACGATAGACACACGAACTGTAGTAGATGGGGTAGCCAACTCATCTGGTGAAACCTATAACAAATGCTACTGATGTTATTATGGCTATCTGTACCGCTGTATTCTCCATGACAACACGCACATTTATATGTAATGTATGTATCCCCACCCTTTTTTGCCTACTTTTCGGTAAGATGCTTTGTAATGTATCTGTACAATATTCACATGTCGTCAATAAACATGTTCTTTTTTCGAAAAAAATAAAAAAATAAAATAAAAAAAAATGGTCCAAAATGACAAAAATCGCACCCCGCCCCTTTTATTCTGAAAATGGTCCAAAATGACCAAAATCGCAGCCCTGGCACTTGTAGCCCGAAATTGGTCCAAAATGACCAAAATCACACCCCCGGCACTTTTATCGCTAAAATGGTCCAAAATGACAAAAATCGCACCCCGACCCTTTTATCGCTAAAATGGTCCAAAATGGCAAAAATCGCATCCCCGTCCCTTTTAGCCCGAAATTGGTCCAAAATTACAAGAATCGCAGCCCTGGCCTTTTTTACCTGAAATCGGTCCAAAATTACCAAAATCACACCCCCGGCCCTTTTAGCCTGAAATCGGTCCAAAATGACAAAAAGCACACCCCCGGCCCTTTTTATCGCTAAAATGGTCCGAAATGACAAAAATCGCACCCCCGGCCCTTTTATCCTGAAATCGGTCCAAAATGACAAAAATCGCACCGCCGGCCCTTTTATCCTGAAATAGTCCAAAATGACCAAAATCGCACCCCCTGCCCTTTTAGTCCGAAATCGGTCTAAAATGACAAAAATCGCACCCCCGGCCCTTTTAGCCTGAAATCGGTCCAAAATGACAAAAAGCGCACCCCCGGCCCTTTTATCGCTAAAATGGTCCAAAATGACAAAAATCGCACCCCCGGCCCTTTTAGCCTGAAATCGGTCCAAAATGACAAAAAGCGCACCCCCGTTCCCTATATCGCTAAAATGGTCCAAAATGACAAAAACCGCACCCCCCGCCCTTTTATCGCTAAAATGGTCCAAAATGACAAAAATCGCATCCCCGGCCCTTTTAGCCCGAAATCGGTCAAAAATGACAAGAATCGCAGCCCCGGCCCTTTCAACCCGAAATCGGTCCAAAATGACAAAAATCGCACGCCCGGCCCTTTTAGCCTGAAATCGGTACAAAATGACAAAAAGCGCACCCCGGCCCTTTTATCGCTATAATGGTCCAAAATGACAAAAATCGCATCCCTGGCCCTTTTAGCCCGAAATCGGTCCAAAATGACAAAAATCGCAGCCCCGGCCCTTTTAGCCTGAAATCGGTCCACAATGGTGAAAATCCCACCCCCGACTCTTTAGCCTGAAATTGGTCAAAAATGGCCAAAATCGAATCCCGGCCCTTTTAGCCCGAAATCGATCCAACATGACAAAAGTCGCACCCCCGGCCTTTTTACCCTGATATCGGTCCAAAATGACAATAATCGCACCCCGGCTCTTTTAGCCCAAAAATGTCTGAAAATGACCAAAATCCTTTTAGCCTGAAATGGTCCAAAATTGCACCCCGGCCCTTTTAACTAGAAAATAAATCTGACATTCGCCCAATGTGACGGTTGCTTAATGTGACGGTCGCTCAATCTGACGGTTGCGCAATCCGATGGTCGCCCAATCCGATGGTCAGATCAGCATAAGGTGTGAGATCAGCAGATGTGCCTCTGCTTTTAAAATTCAACATCAAAACAGTGTCATGGATTTCCGAATACTGTATTTCACTATATAAGATCAGTTTACAGGTAAAAATAAGTGTGAAATGCAAGACAGCAGTGAGTGTAAGGGTCGGTTCACACAGGGGCGGCACGACTTGCAGGTCGCCTCACCGAGGCGACCTGCACACGACATGCACGGCGACTTGCAAAACGACTTCTGTATAGAAGTCTATGCAAGTCACCTCAAGTCGCCCCAAAAGAAGTACAGGAACCTTTTTCTAAGTCGGAGCGACTTGCGTCGCTCCTATTAGAACGGTTCCATTGTACAGAACGGGAGGCGACTTGTCAGGCGACTAGGTCGCCTGACAAGTCGCCCCTGTGTGAACCGGCACTAAAAAGATGTCCACTTGGCGACTTCAGGCTTAGTGTGGGAGAGTGCGGGGTGTCCCAAGATGGCCATGACGGAACATCACTTCTGTTACGGGTCGCCAATCTGACGGTTGCGTAATCTGTCGGTCGCTCCAGCTGACGGTCGCTTAATTCAGTGGTCGCTTAATTCAACGGTCACCAAATCTAACGGTCGCTTAATTCGACGGTTGCCAAATCTGATGGTCGCTTAATTCGACGGTCGCCAAATCTGACGGTCGTCCAATCTGACGGTCGCTTAATTCGACGGTCGCCAAATCTGACGGTCACCCAATCTGAAGGTCGCCCAATCGGAACGGTCGCTTAATTCGACGGTCACAAAATCTGACAGTCGCTTAATTCGACCGTCACTTAATTCGACGGTTGCCAAATTCGACGATTGCCAAATTCGACTGTCGCAAAATCTAAAAGTCGCTTAATTTGACGGTTGCCAAATTCGATGGTCACCAAATCTAACGGTCGCTTAATTCGACGGTCGCCAAATCTGATGGTCGCTTAATCTGACGGTCGTCCAATCTGACAGTCGCTTAATTCGACAGTAGCCAAATCTGACGGTCACAAAATCTGACGGTCGCTTAATTCGACCGTCACTTAATTCGACGGTTGCCAAATTTGACGATTGCCAAATTCGACGGTCGCAAAATCTAAAAGTCGCTTAATTTGACGGTTGCCAAATTCGATGGTCGCCAAATCTGACGATCGCAAAATCTGACGGTTGCCAAATTCGACGGTTGCCAAATCTGACGGTTGCCAAATCTGACGATCGCCAAATCTGACGGTTGCCAAATTCGACGGTTGCCAAATTCGACGGTCGCCAAATCTGACGGTCGCCAAATTCGACGGTCGCCAAATTCGACGGTCGCAAAATTCGACGGCTGCCAAATCTTACGGTCGCCAAATCTGACGGTTGCCAAATTCGACGGTCGCCAAATCTGACAGTCGCTTAATTCGACGGTCGCCAAATCTGGCGGTCGCCCAAACTGACGAATCTTGTAATCTGCCGGGTCGCCTAATGTGTCGAACCATTTAATTTGAAAATGATACAAAGTTACCAAAATTGCACTACCGGCCATTTTTGCCCAAAAATGGTTGAAAATTTCCAAAATCACACCCCCAGCCCTTTTAACCCGGAAATGGTCCAAAACCGCACCGCCAGCATCGCACTGCCGGCCCTTTTAGACCAAAAATGGTCCAAAATGACCAAAATCGCACCCCCGGCCCTTTTATCTCTAAAATGGTCCACAATTACCAAAATCGCAACCCCGGCCCTTTTAACCCAGAATCAGTCCAAAATGATAAAAATTGCACCCCTGGCCCTTTTAATCTAAAATTGGTCCAAATTGACAAATCACACTTCCGGCCCTTTTAGCCCGAAATCAGTCCAAAATGACAAAAAGCGCACCCCCGGCACTTTTATCGCTAAAATGGTCCAAAATGACAAAAATCGCACCCCTGGCCCTTTTAGCCCGAAAACGGTCCAAAATGAAAAAATCGCACCCCCGGCCCTTTTTAGCCCGAAATTGGTCCAAAATGGCAAAAATCGCAGCCCCGGCCCTTTTATCTCTATAATAGTCCAATATTACCGAAATTGCACCCCCGACTCTTTTAGCCTGAAATTGGTCAAAAATGGCCAAAATCGCACCCCTGGCCCTTTTATCGCTAGAATGGTCCAAAATGACAAATCGCACCACTAGCCCTTTTATTATGAAATCAGTCCAAAATTACCAAAATCGAACCCCCGGCCCTTTTAGCCCGAAATCGGTCCAAAATGACAAAAATCGCACCCCGGCCCTTTTATCTCTAAAATGGTCCAAAATGACAAAAATTGCACCCCCGGCCCTTTTAGCCTGAAAATGGTCCAAAATTACCGAAATCGCACCCCGGCCCTTTCAAGCCGAAATCGGTCCAAACTGACAAAAATCGCACGCCCCGCCCTTTTATCGCTAAAACTTTCCAAAATGACAAAAATCGCACCCCCGGCCCTTTTAGCCTGAAAATGATCCAAAATGACCAAAATCGCAGCCCTTGCACTTGTAACCCGATGTTGGTCCAAAATGACCAAAATCGCACCAACGGCCCTTTTAGCCTGAAATCGGTCCAAAATGACAAAAATTGCAACCCCGGCCCTTTCATCACTAAAATGGTCCAAAATGACAAAAAGCGCACCCGACCCTTATATCGCTAAAATAGTCCAAAATGACAAAAAACGCACCCCCCACCCTTTTATCGCTAAAATGGTCCAAAATAACAAAAATCGCATCCCCGGCCCTTCTAGCCCGAAATCGGTCAAAAATGACAAGAATCGCACGCCCCGCCCTTTTAGCCTGAAAATGGTCCAAAATTACCAAAATTGCACCCCCGGCCCTTTTAGCTTGAAATAGGTCCAAAATTACCAAAATCGCACCCCCGGCCCTTTTAGCCTGAAATCGGTCCAAAATGACAAAAAGCGCACCCCCGCCCCTTTTAGCCTGAAATCGGTCCAAAAATGACAAAAAGCGCACCCCCGGCCCTTTTATCGCTATAATGGTCCAAAATTACAAAAATCGCATCCCCGGCCCTTTTAGCCCGAAATCGGTCCAAGTGACAAAAATCGCACCCCCGGCTCTTTTACCCTGAAATCAGTCAAAAATGGCCAAAATCGAATCCCGGCCCTTTTAGCCTGAAATCGATCCAACATGACAAAAGTCGCACCCCCGGCCTTTTTACCCTGAAATCGGTCCAAAATGACAATAATCGCACCCCGGCTCTTTTAGCCCGAAAATGGCTGAAAATGACCAAAATCGCACTGCCGGACCTTTTAGCCTGAAATGGTCCAAAATTGCACCCCCGGCCCTTTTAACTAGAAAATAAATCTGACGTTCGCCCAATGTGACGGTTGCTTAATGTGACGGTCGCTCAATCTGACGGTTGCGCAATCCGATGGTCGCCCAATCTGATGGTCAGATCAGCATAAGGTGTGAGATCAGCAGATGTGCCTCTGCTTTTAAAATTCAACATCAAAACAGTGTCTGGATTTCCGAATACTGTATTTCACTATATAAGATCAGTTTACAGGTAAAAATAAGTGTGAAATGCAAGACAGCAGTGAGTGTAAAAAGATGTCCACTTGGCGACTTCAGGCTTAGTGTGGGAGAGTGCGGGGTGTCCCAAGATGGCCATGACGGAACATCACTTCTGTTACGGGTCGCCAATCTGACGGTTGCCCAATCTGTCGGTCGCTCCAGCTGACGGTCGCTTAATTCAGTGGTCGCTTAATTCAACGGTCACCAAATCTAATGGTCACTTAATTCGACGGTCGCCAAATCTGATGGTCGCTTAATTCGACGGTCGCCAAATCTGACGGTCACCCAATCTGAAGGTCGCCCAATCGGAACGGTCGCTTAATTTGACGGTCACAAAATCTGAGAGTCGCTTAATTCGACCGTCACTTAATTCGACGGTTGCCAAATTCGACGATTGCCAAATTCGACTGTCGCAAAGTCTAAAAGTCGCTTAATTTGACGGTTGCCAAATTCGATGGTCACCAAATATAACGGTCGCTTAATTCGACGGTCGTCCAATTTGACGGTCGCCAAATCTGACGGTCGCCAAATCTGACGGTCGCCAAATTCGACGGTCGCCAAATCTGACGGCCGCCAAATCTGACGGTTGCCAAATTCGACGATTGCCAAATTCGACGGTCGCCAAATTCGATGGTCGCCAAATTCGACGGTCGCCAAATCTGACGGTCGTCAAATCTGACGGTCGCCAAATTCGACGGTTGCCAAATTCGACGGTTGCCAAATTCGACGGTCTCAAAATCTGACGGTTGCCAAATTCGACGGTTGCCAAATCTGACGGTCGCCAAATCTGAAGGTCGCCAAATCTGACGGTCGCCAAATGCGACGATCGCCAAGTGCGACGATCGCCAAATGCGACGATCGCCAAATCTGACGGTCGCCAAATCTGACAGTCGCTTAATTCGACGGTCGCCAAATCTGGCGGTCGCCCAAACTGACGAATCTTCTAATCTGCCGGGTCGCCTAATGTGCCGAACCATTTAATTTGAAAATGAAACAAAGTTACCAAAATGGCACTACCGGCCATTTTTGCCCAAAAATGGTTGAAAATTTCCAAAATTTTCCCCCAGCCCTTTTAACCCGGAAATGGTCCAAAACTGCACCCCCAGCTGTGGGAGAGTGCGGGGTGTCCAAAGATGGCCATGATGGAACATCACTTCTGTTACGGGTCGCCAATCTGACGGTTGCCCAATCTGTCGGTCGCTCCAGCTGACGGTCGCTTAATTCAGTGGTCGCTTAATTCAACGGTCACCAAATCTAACGGTCACTTAATTCGACAGTCGCCAAATCTGATGGTCGCTTAATTCGACGGTCGCCAAATCTGACGGTCGTCCAATCTGACGGTCGCTTAATTCGACGGTCGCCTAATCTGACGGTCACCCAATCTGAAGGTCGCCCAAACGGAACGGTCGCTTAATTCGACGGTCACAAAATCTGACAGGCGCTTAATTCGACCGTCACTTAATTCGACGGTTGCCAAATTCGACGATTGCCAAATTCGACTGTCGCAAAATCTAAAAGTCGCTTAATTTGACAGTTGCCAAATTCGATGGTCACCAAATCTAACGGTCGCTTAATTCGACGGTCGCCAAATCTGATGGTCGCTTAATTCGACGGTCGCCAAATCTGACGGTCGTCCAATCTGACGGTCGCTTAATTCGACGGTCGCCAAATCTGACGGTCACAAAATCTGACGGTCGCTTAACCACTTGAGCCCCGGACCATTATGCTGCCTAAGGACCAGAGGTCTTTTTCCAATTTGGCACTGCGTCGCTTTAACTGCTAATTGCGCGGTCATGCAATGCTGTACCCAAACGAAATTTGCGTCCTTTTCTTCCCACAAATAGAGCTTTCTTTTGATGGTATTTGATCACCTCTGCAGTTTTTATTTTTTGCGCTATAAACGGAAAAGGACCGAAAATTTTGAAAAAAAATGATATTTTCTACTTTTTGTTATAAAAAAAAATCCAATAAACTCAATTTTAGTCATACATTTAGGCCAAAATGTATTCGGTCACATGTCTTTGGTAAAAAAAATGTCAATAAGCTTATATTTATTGGTTTGCGCAAAAGTTATAGCGTCTACAAACTAGGGTACATTTTCTGGAATTTACACAGCTTTTAGTTTATGACTGCCTATGTCATTTCTTGAGGTGCTAAAATGGCAGGGCAGTACAAAACCCCCCCCAAATGACCCCATTTTGGAAAGTAGACACCCCAAGGAAATTGCTGAGAGGCATGTTGAACCCATTGAATATTTATTTTTTTTGTCCCAAGTGATTGAATAATGACAAAAAAAAAAATATTTACAAAAAGTTGTCACTAAATGATATATTGCTCACACAGGCCATGGGCCTATGTGGAATTGCACCCCAAAATACATTTAGCTACTTCTCCTGAGTATGGGGATACCACATGTGTGGGACTTTTTGGGAGCCTAGCCGTGCACGGGACCCCGAAAACTAGGGTTGTCCCGATACCACTTTTTTAGGACCGAGTACAAGTACCGATACTTTTTTTCAAGTACTCGCCGATACCGATTACCGATACTTTTTTTTATGTCACGTGACAGTTTTTTTTTTTTTAATTTTTTTTTTTAACAATGCTTTCTTTTTTTTCGGGGGGGGGGGGGGGGGAGGGGTGAACGGTGTCTGTGTGTTTTTTTTTTTATTTACAATTTTTGTTTTTTACAATAATAATTTTTTTATTCATTTTTGCAATATGTTTTTTTTTTTTTTTTTTTTTTAAATCAGCCCTGTTGGGGGGCTTTGGTGAGATATCAGGGGTCTTAACATACCCCTGATATCTCCCCCTTGAGACAGAGAAAGAGACAGAGGATAGAGATTCCCCAGTCCCTTTCTCTGCAGCCTCAGCTGCACTGAGAATGAATGGAGAAGACAGCGGCTCCTGTCCATTCATAAACTGACACATTGTAATCACAGGAGATTACAATGTTTCAGTTATGTGAATGGACAGAGTCAGCTGACTCTCTCCATTCACACAGGAAGGAGGAGGAGGACGGCGGACCGGAGGGGACAGCGGAGAGGCAGAGGAACGGAGGAACGGAACGGAGGGGGACAGAGGAACGGAACGGAGGGGGACAGCGGAGAGGCAGAGGAACGGAGGAACGGAGGGGACAGCGGAGAGGCAGAGGAATGGAGGAACGGAACGGAGGGGGACAGAAAAGGAGAGGGGGACAGAGGAACGGAACGGAGGGAGACAGAGGAGAGGGGGACAGAGGAACGGAACGGAGGGAGACAGAGGAGAGGGGGACAGAGGAACGGAACGGAACGGAGGGAGACAGAGGAGAGGGGGACAGAGGAACGGAAAGGAGGGAGACAGAGGAGAGGGGGACAGAGGAACGGAAAGGAGGGAGACAGAGGAGAGGGGGACAGAGGAACGGAAAGGAGGGAGACAGAGGAGAGGGGAACAGAGGAACAGAGGGGGCATG